>BPTQ01000005.1:236180210-236242183 GCA_019973895.1 Chrysanthemum seticuspe
AAACTCATGAATTTCTTCTTGCATGGCATTGGACCAGCTGTCTTCATTCATCGCAGTTTTAACATTTTAGGTTCGATCTTAGAGAGTACGGAGTTGAAGAAGCACCATAAGGCATCAGTAGCAAGTTGCTTACGAGTGGATACAGGACGAGAAGGGTTTCCAATGATGTTGTCCAATGGGTGATCATGTGTCCATTTTCTAAGGTGTTCATGTGGTTGTTGTTGTGGAACTGAAGTAGCAGAGTCGATGTCTCCTGATGAAGATGGTTCAGATGATGAATCAGGAGCAAATATATTTTCAAATGGAGCATCTTTGGGAGTAGCAAAGGGATTAACTTCATCCTGTGAATCAGAAGCAATTCCATGATCTACACTCGGTGATTGAAGGTTTGTTGATGAGACAGATTGATCAGCAGCAGGTGCTTCCTGACTTAATGACATAGAAACTGAAGGATTGACTTCATTGACTGGGATAGAAGCAGCCTCTGTTGATGGAATTGACATATCAATAGCACTTGGCTCAAAGTGTTCATCAAACATAGGATTAAAAAATTTCTTCAAATCATCTTCAGAGGGAGGTACATAAGGAGTTGCTGGTGAATGATTAGACACAAGAGTAGAACTGATAGGACTACTAGATGAGAGTTGTGATGCGGGTCCAGAACTGGATTGTCCTGGAGCCATATGACCGGTCAGCTCATCAAACCTAACGTGAATTGTTTCCATAATATTTCGGGTTCTCTTGTTGTAGATTCGGTATCCTTTTCTGTTTGGTGCATATCCTACAAATACCCCAATGTCCGCTTTAGCTTTCAGTTTACCTAAGTCTTGACCATCATTAGTTGGGTAACATAATGCACCGAACACTCGAAGGTATGATAGATTAGGTTTTCGATCGTGGACAAGTTCATATGGAGTCTTTCTATGAGATGTGTGGATTAGGGATCGATTTTGAGTGTAACATGCAGTGGCAATAACTTCAGCCCATAGAAACATTAGACCCTTTGAGTAAATCAGCATTGTTCTTGCGGCTTCCACAAGAGTTCGATTTCGTCTTTCAACTACACCGTTCTGTTGAGGAGTTCGTGGAACACTTCTTTGAGGACTGATTCCAACACTTTCATAAAATTCATTGAGTTCTTTATTAACAAACTCAGTTCCATTGTCAGTTTGGATGATTCGAACCGTTTTGTTGAGTCGGATCTGAAGTTGTTTAATGAGTTTAATGATGACATCTGGAGTTTCATCCTTTGTCCTCAAAAACTTAACTCAAGTGAATCGGGAGTAGTCATCAACCACTACTAGAATGTATTTCTTCCCATTTATCGTTTGCACTCTCATTGGTCCGTATAAATCCATATGAAGGGTATGAAGAACTTCTATTACTGAGTTTGTGGGTTTTGGTTTGTGGGCATATTTTGTGCTTTTTCCCAATTGGCAAGCTGAACAGAGATGATCTTTTTCATATTTCAATCTAGGTAAGCCTCTGACAAGATCCTTTCTGGAAAGGTTATTAATGGTGCCGAAGTTCAAGTGATTGAGACGACGATGCCATAACCATGACTTTGTTTTTGAAGCTTTTGACAACAAGCAAATTGGTGAGGACTTCATCATGTCTTCGATAGATATGGTGTATAGATTTGAACCACGGGTTCCTCTGAGAAGTTCCACACCATCAAGCTCTCTAACGAAACAAGTATGCTTTCTGAAAGCCACTTCTAAATCGGAATCATAGAATTGACCAACAGAAAACAGATTATGACCAAGACCTTCTACATAATATACCCTGGAAATTACACTTTTACCAACCACATAATCTCCATAACCCATAATTGCACCAAAATGATCGTTCCCGAATCTAACTGTCCTGATGAATTTGCTCACGAAGTTCATGAGCCGCGACTGGTCTCCAGTCATATGCTAGGAACAGCCTGAGTCCAGGTACCACAGAACGATTTTAATGATCTGCAGTTGAACACAGACAGGAATGGATAACTGGATAATTGGGATCCCCATGCAAGAATGGGTTCCATTTGGTTAGTAACAGTGATTGGAACTCCCACATCAGAAATAGAAACACCCATATCATAAATAGAAGCAATGGAATCATTAGGAATAGATGCATTGCTGGTATCAGTATTTGTCCTATTCAAAGTATGTTCACTTCTTAAAGGAATAGTTCTACCAGTAGGCATCCATTTTCTAGTGGGCATTGTCTTAGCAAAAAAAGGTATCCATTGATAACCTATCTTTCTAAATGTTCTTCATGTGGGTTTCCACTGTTTTCTAACTTTCTTATGTCTTTGCCTTTTAGCCTTCTTAGCATGATTTTTAGCATTAACAATTTTAACTGGGCATTTGACAGCATTAGACAAAACATTCACACCACATTCATGATTAGCAACAGAATTCAAGCAGACATCATTACATGGTTTGCAGATAGTATCAGAATTCGAATTTATTACAGTACGCCTATGGCTAATACTAGAATCAACACGATTCGTTTTATTCAACTCAAACTTAAAGTTCCTAGGTTGGTCTTCTACTCTCTTCCAATGCACATTCTTAGCTTGCGAGGTCCTATCTTGTTTGGTATTGCATGGAGGCTTTGACCCGCTTGCTTTAATGTCACTGATTACTCCTGTAGAGGGAATTATGGGAACATTAGTTGGTTGATCTACTTTTTGCATTCCTGAACTAGATGTGCAAGGATCTGAAATACTAGAAGGCACATTAGTGTTCACTTTCTTAAAGCTGGGCATGGAATGGTTAGTATGCTTGGCACTAGGCATAGAACATGGTATCAAGGGATTGACTTGCTCACCTAAGGATTTAGGGAATATTGTAGTTAAGCATTCTAGAAGTTCTTGAGATCGTTTGGCGTATAAGCATGCATGGCCAATTGCATTATCAAGTGGTTTCTCTAACTTATCCTCTTCTACAATCTCACGGAGACATTCTAGGCTGTCCTTAAGGTATGAGAAATATGTTTGAATAGCAAGTTTGTTATTCCTAAGATGAGGAGGAACCTATTTCACAGACAAAGCATATTTATTACAACCATGCACCATTGATGCACCATTCTCCCCATTGGTCATTGGCATTTTCCCTTTTACCTGACTCTTCAGATTCTCAATTTCCTTTTGCAACGAAGTTATTTGTTCATTATTTTTGTTACGAGTGACTTTTATTGACTCAAATAACTCATTGAAATGACGTTTAACCTTTTCATTTTCTTTTAGAAAACTCTCATTTTCCTTTTGTAAAGCATTAACCAAGTTTTGAAGATGAAAGTTTTGAGAAATCCGAGAATCTAAAGGAGGAGGCATTTGAGAGCCAGTCACATTGTTCTTTTCACCCTTTAAATGAGAAATTTGGGCTTTCAACTTTTTGATCGTGTTACAGTGAGCTTGAATCTGTTCATCACGTTTGTTTATTTCAAAAACTGCATCAAACTCTGGAACATCTGAGGATATCTTGATGTTTGAGGTTTTAACATTTTCTTTGAGATGTTGATATTTTAGTTGTAAATCAAAATGTTCAACTTCTAGTTTAGAAAAATGTTTTACCAAATTATCGTGATCATCCTGTTCAATTTTCTCACTTAGTTTATAGTTTTTGATTTCAAGCTCAATGACACGATCATGGGAGACTTTCAAAGCAACATATAATTCATGAAATTGAGAAGCAGTAATAGAACAATTAGTGGCAGTATAGAACACATCTTGAGAGATACATTCAGAAATCAGATTCTCATTTAAGGTATGCAAGTTCTTCCTCTCAATTTTATTATATTTTAATGCTCGCTCATAGTCACTAACCTCAACAATCATTGCATCAAATTCCTTTTCCATTCCTTTAATATCTGTATCTATCCCCTTTTTAAGACTCTCAAATTGATCTTTTAGTTGTTTAAAGAAGGGCATGACCTCAGTTAAATAACATTCTTTTGTTTGCTCAAAACCCATTTCCCCTTCAGTTATCCCAGTGAGTGTGATCTTTTTCTTACAAGTTTTCTCAAAGTCAACAAATAATTGAAATATAACATATTGACTGATTAAGGTCTTGCTCTTAGTGGCAATAGTTCTAGGAACTAAATGCATTGGTGTATTTGGAGGATACACAGTCGCTGCAGGCATTTTCCTAAGGGGAGGGTTTGTTTCAACAAGATTTTTAGTTTTTTGCTTATCTAAGTCCTTTTTCCAGAACACTTGTTCAGGTGTTAACAAAGTTTGAGGCTTAAACTTTTTTAAGGAAATCCAATTTTCCTTTTTGTAATCATGGGGTTTGACAATAATCTTATTCTCTTTGCACTTGGGATCGTTAAGCTTCTTATCCATTTTCTCTCTAGATGCATCATCTAATTTTCTGTCTTCCTCAGTGCACTCAATGCAACTAGGTGTCTGTCTAGGTTTAAGAATCTCATTGCCATCATAGATAACATTTTGAGCAGCTTTTGCTATCTTACCATACTCAGGGTTGGATTCCTTTATACTGGGGATACTATGCTTATCGCTGAGAACTCTATGCTTCGTGATCATGTGAGCAGTCTGAATTGTATTCCCTTGTACGTACAACTTATTTTCGAGCTTGTTTTTCAAGGTTTTTAGATTAGAAAAATCATTCAAAAGTTTTGATTCCTTAGTACTGAATTCTTGCTTAAGCATTTTAACATTTTCTTGAAGTTCTTGTTTTTGCTTAGCAGTTTTAGAAAGCTTTTCATGTAAGGAGTTTAACTCTTGTTTTAATACCTCTTCTCTAAACTTACTTTTTCTAATAGTTGTACGCATTTGGTCATCCATTTCCTGCTCACGGGTGGTTAACTCAAACTTAGCACGTTGTTCATAAATGGCAACTCGTTCTTTATAGGCATTAAGTTCAGAGATAATAGAATCATCAGGGGCACATGCAGTGTATTCATCAAAAATATAGTCATCATTGACAGCAGAAGATGCATCACTTGGTACAATCTCACTTTCACTTTGTTTCACATATTGATCATATGGGACAACATTGATATTACCCATATTTTCAATATCTGACTCAATAGTTTCAGTTGATTGTACTTTGTCATGCATCTTTTGCACATCAGCATCATCGTATAGTTTTAATACCTCAGAAATGATTTTGTCTTTGGATGGACCAGTTTGTGGTAATGAAGAGACTTTAGAAGGGACCATTGGAGAAATGCTAGCCATGAAAATTGTTTGTGCAGTAGGTTCATCATCAATGTCAGATTCGTATGCATCACAATCAGCGACTTGAAAGGCATTCTGATGATTGTGGCCTATCTCCTGAATTAGCTGCTCATCCACATCTGCATCATATGTCTTGGCATTTCCCTCAGCAAGAAACAACAACTCCTCTTCATCCAAAGCTGCACCATTATCCTGAGCTTGCACAAGCAACATCTTATCCCTGAAGTACTCTGCATTCTGAGGGTGTTTTGGCAATGTGCAGTTCCTTGCAATATGTCCCTCACCACCACAGTTGTAACACTTGATCAGCTTTGCTTGTCCTTGATTTCCATTCCTTCCCCTATTCTGATTTGCCACATATCCTCTACCAACTCCACCTCTTCCTTGTTCATACTGCCTTTCTTGAACTGGTTGTACCATAACCTTCCCATCTCTGACAGTGGCTTGATTGTGTGGGTTGGATGCTGTTCTGAGGTTGTTGTTGGTGTGTGGGAGAGAGTTCATGTTTTGACTAATCATGAGAGCCAATTGATTAATGAAGTTTCCCAAGCGTGCATCAGCATCATCTTGTTTGAACATTGGATCGGGAATGAGTTTGTGATTACCATTACCCATGGGTATAACTTGAGAAGCTTTGTGGTAATTCCAATATTGGTGTAAAATGCTGTTGAATCATTTGATGAACTTGTTTTTCCCTGGTTGGTTTTGAACTGATCAAGAATCATTTTTTTAAACATAGCATGTCTCTCATTCTGAAGAAGGAATGCATAGAGTTGCTCATAGTTTGTATTCTTCAATCCTTTGGTTAGCTTCATAGAGGTGACAAACTTGTGCCATTCAGGATTCATGTTGTTCATAAATTTTGAGTTCAACTGAATGTTTGGCATGGTCATTTTGATATTCCTCATATCATTAACAAGCTTGTGGAATCTCACATAATACTCATAGACACTCTCATCAGGTTTCATCTTGAAGTGCTCAAATTCATCATAGAGTTGTGATTCTCTGTCTTCCATAGTTAATTCAGAACCTGAGAGAAGCATCTTGACATTATCCCACATTGCCTTGGCTTCGGTGTTGTGATTGATAAGCTTGTAGATATCCTTTGGAAGACCTTGAAGTATGATGTTATAAGCCCTGATATCAGCATCGAATCTCTTTTTCTCCTTATCATTGAGCTCATCATATGTCTTTGGTCTGTCTATTCCATAGATCATTGTTCCATCTACAGCTGTATCAATTAAGTCCCTTGTAGTCTCAATCTGATAAGGTCCTTCATCAATCGATGTGAGAATGTTGACCCCATTTTCCTTTCCAAGACAGTACAATTTGATTCTTTGAGCCCAAGAGTCGTAGTCAGTTCTGTCAAGCATGGGTGGACGAGTATCTGAACCAGCTGCTTGAACATCCTCGACAATAGTGGAGATGATTGTAGATACGTTGGTAGACATGTTTAAAAGTTACACGGGATTTTATAACTCAATGATTAAACCGGGAAATAGATTCTTTCACGGGATTTTACTAAATCAAGAGAAAACCGTATTACACACAAGAGTCAACCAAGTCGCTAAGAATCCTTGAACCAAGTCGCTAAGCACCAAGTTGCTAACTAATTAGAAGACAAGTCGCTAAGTTCCAAATCGCTACGAATTTTGACAGCAAGTCGCTATGCACCAAATCGCTAAGACGTCAAGTCGCTAAATAGCAACTTGCTAAGGTCCAAATCGCTAACACCAAGTCGCTAAGAAACTTAAGAACAAGTCGCTATCAAAATTGAAAGCAAGTCGCTATCTTACCAAGTCGCTACCCGTAGTGGAGAATCCACTAAGTGTACTGTTTGTCGGCTTGTCTCAAAAGACAAGTCGCTAGGACTAACTCGCCACCAAATAACACTACAACTCGCTACCTTTTATTGAAGCAAGTCGCTAAGTAGAAATTCACTCCGAGAGCCAAGTCGCTACCAAGAAATACTTTAAAAACACACTTTTCAATCCAAAGCAAGCTCAACCACAGTGATTCAAGCTTACCAAATCAAAACCCAAGCACATAAAATGATTCTAAACACAAAAGTACACCCAAAATTCAAACTTTAACACAAGAAATGAACCAAATGATGCAAAAACCACTAAACTTTTTCAAACTCAAAAACCATCTAAAAACCACTAGAAATCCAAGGATATGTAAGAGATGATCTAACCATGGCTCTGATACCATTTGTAACATATTGGATTTCACAAACACATTATATCACTAACATAAGAGGCGTACAAGATGAGTTTTAGAGAGAGAAAGTTAGAGGTTTAGGGAACTTTAGTGAGAGAAAGAAAAATCTTATTATGAGCTCCAACTCTCTACCTTGGGAGGTAGAGAGTATTTATAGTCTTACAATAAAGCGCCACCTGACGGGCTGTGGATCAGGCATACAGTGGGTAAAGACCCGTCCGTCCTCCACGGTGTTACTTAACTAAATACTACTTAACATTAAATAACTACGACTACGAGCTTTCTAACGGATACATATACTTGAGGTGACCGACACTTTAATACCTGGATTTTCTAAATCCTAACACTAAGGGACAATGATGTTGTGCATTTTTGGTTTGTATTGATGCCTGAAGTTTGCCGAAAAACAGCCCCTTGGCAGGGTGGCCGTATGGTCGCAGCCATGCTGTTTTTCGAGCACCGCTTTTATTGGGCTACCATCAGTTTTTCTGCAAGCTGACTCTTCTGTGACTATGTTTTTTATGTTCATGGTCTTGAAATGTGATTGACTGAAACTTTGGTTTCATGGTTGTGGGTTGCAGATGCTGAGAAAGCCCGTCATTGTTATATTCTTTAATTCCAGATTTTCCCATGGCAACCGTGCTAGATGGCTTACCTTTGTATCCGTTTTGTAGAGTTTGTGATGAATTGGGGTTTGTTAGGTGAACGTGAGATCGCACGTATCTTGGCAGGGCGACAGGAAGCTGTTGCAGCCATGGTGAGTGTATCATGTTTGTTTGAATGCTCACCCATCTCAGCCGGTTTTCCATCCAAATTTCCGATGTTGTTGTAAAATTGTTTGTGGCCTCTTCACCGTTGGCTTTCATCCTTTACGCCATGGCAAAATCAGATTCTTTAGTTTAGGCAGTGATGATGCCTGGATGAAATTGGATACTTTGTTTGCATAATTGTCTGATACTGGTAGCTTGGCAGGGCAGTTTTTTATTGCAGCCATGGCCAGTATCTTGCTTTGCATTTTATGGGTGGAAATCTGAGCCTTGCTGCACGTCTGCAATTATTGCGCTTTGAAGCAGTGGCTGGTGGTATTTATTGTCATCGGCGAGAATTCCTTTGAAGGAGATGATGTTATCTGCATGTTGGCGGGGCAACCCATGATGGTTGCACCCACAGTGGATCCATCCTATTTTTTAACATGTTGCTTTGGTATCTGTTTGGTGTCGCAACTGCTCCAAGTATAACCATTGCTTTCAGACAGTCGTTGCAGCTATCTTTGGGTAAGAATATTGCTAGATGGCATTCTGGAGGTATACCTATTTGGATCTAAAAGGTAATGGCTGTCTGGTAGATTTAACACAATAATGTTGTGCCGCTCAGGTATCAGCATAAATAGTAGCCCTTTGTGTTTCCTTTTTGAGGCTGTGATGAATTGGGGTTCCTTCGGTAAACGTGAGATGGCCCGTATCTTGGCAGGGCGACAGGCAGGTGTTGTAGCCATGGCGGGTGTATCCCCTCTTTGCACGGAGGTTCACCCATCTTAGCCATTTATTGGTTTGCCTTGGTAACTGAAGTTGTCCGAAGAGCATGCCTGGCCAAGGTGACCATATGGTTGCAGCCATGCTGTTGTTCAGGTCTAATTTCCATTTGGTTACCATCAATTTTGGTGCAGATTAGCTCTTCCATAACTTTGGTTTTTATGTAGATGTTGGTGCAATGTGATGGTGTGAAAGTTTGTTTGTTCTATATCACATTTATTTGGGACCTTATGAATAGTGCAACTTTGGTATTTTTTTTAAACATGCTTTTGGGTGGAGGCCCGTTACCCTAACCGACTCGGCCTATTCATTTGTGCTCACATTCGTAGCTTATCTTTTAGATCCAGCTGGGTGCTTCTCCAGGGAAAAATCCGGACATTCTCTCATCATACGACGATGGGTACCGTTAAATCAATATTTTATTCGCGTTTGTGGATGGATGCTGGCCATATGTTAAACGCTATAGGTGCATCTCTATTTTCTTGCACATACTTTTGGGTGGTTGGTGGATCTGATATTAGACCTAGGTTTCTCAATTGTTTTGCATCGAAAATTTCCTCAGCAAGTTTGGTATTTTCAACGATTGATGCAAGGTGTGACAAATGTGCCGATTATTCTGCATCAAAAATCTTTTAAGCAAGTTTCGTATATTGAGTGGTTGATGCAAGCCCTGGTGTTTTTTCCCTTTGTTGTTTGCCTCTGTTTCCTTTTCGAGGCTGTGATGAATTAGGGTTCCTCCGGTAAACGTGAGATGGCCCGTATCTTGGAAGGGCGATAGGCAGCTGTTGCAGCCATGGCGGGTGTATCCTCTTTGCACGAAGGTTCACCCATCTGAGCCATTTATAATTTTTTTAAGAGTGACTAAAGGCGCTTAATGAAAAGACTTCCACAATAAATGTAATATAGAAGAATATATGATATATAATAAGGTTTATGTGCAGTGCAGGCTGCCGAGCCATGATATATGGCCCTTTTTGGTTTCTCTTGGTAGCTGAAGTTGGCCCGAGAACATGTCTTGGCAAGGTAACCATATGGTTGTAGCCATGCTGTTGTTCGGGTTTGATTTCCATTTGGTTGGCATCAATTTTGGTGCAAATTAGCTCTTGCATAACTTTGGTTTTTATGTTGATATTGGTGCAATGTGATGATGTGAGACTTTGAATTCATGATTGTGGGTTACAGAATAAATATACGATATGAGTGGGAATGAATGGACCGGGTCGGTGACCCTGATGGGCTTAGTTTGGTAAATAGTCGCCCTTTGGTTTCCTTTTCGAGGCTGTTATGAATTGGGGTTCCTTAGGTAAATGTGAGATGGCCCGTATCTTGGCATGGCGACAGGCAGCTGTTGCAGCCATGGCGGGTCTATCCTCTTTGCAACAAGGTTCACCCATCTGAGCCATCTGTCCAGCAAAATTCCAGCTATTGTCATGAAATTGGTTCTGGCCTCCTCGTTGTTAGCTTCCATCAGCTGCGACCACCACAGAATAAAACTTCTTAACATGTTACTTTCGTATCTGTTTGACGTTGCAACTGATACAAGTGTGATCTTTAGGCTGTTTGGCGTATGTTGCGGTTAGGTTTTATTGGGTGTTATGTTAGCTATATCGATTGTGCCTTTCTTATATTTAGATGTTCCATTGGTTAGATGTTCTTGCCAATGTTACTTATGCTTACATTTTTGGGGCAGTAAATGAGGTGCACAGTTTTATTTTGGGTTTAAGGTTAGAGTTATATGCAGTTGAATGATACCGTTATTAAATGTTGTCTGCACTTTTTTTTGGCGTGCGTACCAGCCTTTTACTGCATTAAAAACCCATCATGGCAAAGGTTGGTTCATTTTTTTTGCTCATTCTTGATGTGCTTATACTTATTGTAATGTTTACCGTGCAAACATTCAAATGCTGATGTTGGATGTTTTTTTCTGGGTGTTGTGGACAAGCGACACGTGCAGGTTACAGGAAGCTACATAGATTCAGACGAAGGTTGGTCTGCATCACCCAATGTCGACCGGCGGCAGGTGCATTGATGTGCTTTGTTTTTGCGCAATGCTTTACTGTCGATCAATGAGATTCTCATCGTATTTTTTAAACTAGGCCATGCTCAGCTGTACATGATAGCAGATGTTCATAGCAAACTCGGAAAAGAGCAACTATGGCTACCTGGTGAGTTTATCTCAGTAATGTGGTGCCAATGAGGTATCACTATAGTATATATTATGTTTCCTATTTTGGTTTGCATTGCTCTACCCTTTGCATTTAAACTGCAGGTTCAATTGTCATAATTTTCAAACCTTTAATATTTAGCTTTGCTCCTCATACACTAACAATAAACTTATTATAACAGGTTGCGTATTTCACTGCGAGTGGAACCAACCACTTATGGAACAAACCCACTGGAGCCAGCCACTTATGGAACAAGACCAAGTGTCACGAGATCGGTTTAAAACTACATGTCTGTGGCGCCATCATAGCAAGGAAACTAGCTAAGACATATAGCAAAAACAGGTATGTTCAAGCAAGATCAATATAGCAACATAAAAGTTTAATGCGTTGGCTTCTGAAACATAAAAAAAAAAGATAAATTGTTCAAAGACAAAAAAACATAACCATTATCCAGTCTTGGTAAACACATACAACCCATCCAAGCCATTCACACCATCGCTTAAACCCAAAAAAACACTTCAAAAACACCAAAACAAAGGATGTCAGTACACCATCCCTTTCAACTTCTCGATAAATGACAAAAGCTCATGTGCTCGCTTTTGCTTCTTCATCACATTCACCAGGATTGCTGCAGCTTCGCTTAAATCTTTAGTTTGCAACTTATTCAGCTCTGAGATACTTTGCACAGAAGAATCAAACGGATACAAGAGCTCCAGCTCTCCAATCACATAGTCCCGCTCAGCCACGCGAGCCCTAATGTCTTGAGCCTTTTTCATTAGTTCTCCTTCATCCACCATAGTCATGGTCACCTCTCTTCTGAATCGAACAACCATCATATCCCTAACAAAGTTAGACCCAGCAGCTGCAGCAAGTTCTTCGCAAAAAGGCATTGGTGTCTTCATTTTTTTTAACCTGTTTTTTATTTGAGGTTTAGGGCATATTTACTTTGGTATGTGTTTTTTGCTTGCTATGTGTGTCTTTTAAAGGGCAAATTTGGGGTGGGTTATTATCGCTATGATGTCATAGTACATGACTTATTAAACTTTTGATTTGACTGCCACTGTAGAGCCTCCAAATGCAATAGAAAGTAATTATGGGTTTTGCTTCCTCATAAACAACCATCAATTAGCTAACTTTTGGCATACTTAGCCTTCTTTCCCAAATGCACCACCAAAAAAATGAAACTGGTCTTATGAAAAAAAAAGATGAACAAAAAACCAGATTAAAAAAATTATATTTATAGATATAAAATTAGGGGAAAAAAAAGGGAGATAGAAGGTTAAAAACTAAAAGCATGAAAGTTACAAAATTAAACCATTGTAGGTAGACAATAAAAACTGGTATATCTTAAATGCAAGACACTCAAACAGGTTCACATCATTTGTTTGCTTGCAATCTAGCTTTGTTGATTGAATGCCACGTCAAACCTACGATCATTTGTGAAATTTATAGATCATCCTAGATCTGGCATGCCATTCAATTAACAAACCTACATTGCAAGTGGACAAACAACCAAAGTTGGCTGTTTGATATGTGTCATTACATCACAGCTTTCACGTATGAATATATACTGTGTCATATGGATAACAGTTTATACTCACTTTTTCATTGCAGGAAGACGGTGAAAACAAAAGGAAAAGTGGCATTTGCAGTAGTATGTATTGGATCAGCAGTGAACATAGTAAGTGAATTATCATACATACCATTATCCTATAATTTAAAAAAGTGACGATGATTAGCTGTTGGTGAGTGTCCAATTGTTTTATCATCACATGTTAAGTTTCTTTGGGTATTTTTTAGTGATTGTGTGCTCCTTTTTTTTAGATTCAGAGGCACACTATCCAGCGTACTATGAATGTCAATGAATGGTTATCAATCAAGGCCAGTCACATTGGTTCTGAAGCTGAGGCTGCTCAGATTTTTGAGGTATCTGAGGATGCTAGCGTTGGAATGCCTCTTGCACAAAGGCTAGCTCATCACATAGCAAGATTTTTTGCTGCTGCGGTGAGTCATCTATCTTGAAAATCTGTTCATGCTACTAGCCATGGTCGATGAGTGCATTCTCATGCTTCTTTATTGATATTAAATCGAATCAGTAAAGCCATCTTTACTAATAAATGTTTATTCTCACCTTATTCTCACTAACCTTCTACATATATAACTTGCAACACATATAAGTCTTGCAATCGTCAAAAAACATAAAGAATTTATACTAAAAAAATATTCAATATCCTATAAAAGAGACTCGGCAACTGCCTCCACACATTATCCAAATAAAACACAACTGAGTCAACCATATCATTGCTTTTCTCCATCACATAACAAGACAAATATCAACAAAACTATTGAAGCACAAACAAACGTAACTTTTATTCATATTCGACATAAGTTACAGGCATACCAGCACAGATTAACAGCACCCTGTTAATCTAAAACATAACACCATACCATTAAACATAAAGACCATCAGACAAGCCATCATACAGACACACAAGATACTACCATAATCATGACACTCCATTGTAAACACATGGCGACTTTTCTCAATACGCGCTTCCCAAGCCAAGTCAAGGACTTGAATCAGTGCAGCAAGAATCTGGTGGTCCCTGTCCTGTGCCTCCTCCAAGCATTGAAGACCGTCATTTGCAACATCATCATTAGGACTGAACCTGCGTCCCTCCTCCAGCAGTTCAATCCTCCTCTCAAGGCGACGGCGAACATCGTCACATTTCTCTCCAAACAGCATGATGAACCCCTCATTCTCACCTTGCTCCTGTAGAAACAGGAACTTAAAGGCATGATGGAGTTCATCAGAACCACATGCTTCTTTGAGCTGATCAAAATTTGGGGTGTACACCATTTTCTTAACAGATTTTTAAAAAAAACTCACAAGGTAAAAGGGCAGCTATGTGAAGCCAGAAAAACCCACCTTATATAGGGAAAAAAACTGTAGCACTAAGTTAGTGTAACCTAACTGATACAGTATATCATTACTTACCATTTAAATGACAGATTCCCAAACAAAACAACACAAAACCTAGACGGACCTAAACTGCATCATGTGTGTTGTCTACTTTAATCACTTTATCTGCACAGATTCCCTTCATGAACAAGCCACTAATCTAAAATCTCATTTATAAAGAACTTTTCCACCAAACATAGGCTCACCAGACAATAATCTAAAACAAATTGTGCCATGAATTCCAGCAAGGGAAAAGGTTTATTGCTTTTATTTCCATCTTTATATCCAAAGAGCACATCCTAACTTTTATTTTTTCCTTTTATCTGCAGAAATCATCTACATTTCAACCAGCCAATCAACCTCAGAAGGCCCTGACTTTCCTATGGCATGGGAAGGCTACTTTTTAGTTGGTTACTCCGGGTCAGGCTCTAAAAAAGAAGATGCTAGGAGGATTAAAGTTCCAAAACAGCCTGCCAAAAAAAAGCCTAATGTCATGGATAAAACTCCAAAACAGATTGCTAAAGAAGCTTTTGATGCCAGGATCAAGGTTCTTGGCCTTCCCAATATCCATCTTTGTGAAGAGATAGGTATGAAACGATTTGCCAGGGATGCGTTGAAAGGAAAGGGTAAAAAGAAGTAGGAGTTAGTCATGAATCATGTATCTCGGTCGTTTTCTGTATGACGTAAATGCCTTTGAATAAAACTGTTTGTGAACTTATCTATGATGGTGTAGGCCATCATTCTGGCCTGTGTGCTGCACATATGCACTTATGCAGTTTGTTGGTATAATAACTATCATGCTTATAGCTTGCTTATTTCACTTTCAGCCAATGTCTAGTAGTATTCGTTGTCATGTGTTGGGAATACTTTGAAGAAGTTCAGGTTATCTGCATGTTCGCAAGGCAACCCATGATGGTTGCTGCCACAGTTTTTTTTTTCTTAACATGTTCCTTTGGTGTCTGTTACAAACTGCAGCTGCTATAAGTATAACTATCATTTGCAAGGTATCTCGCAAACTATCTCCGGATCAAAATATTGGCAAATAATCTCCCACATTGTTCCCAAATATACAAACGAAAAGCACATATTATGCATTACTTTAAACCTATTATGTGTAATCTCATCTTTTGGCAAACATCCCGCGGCAACGCGCGACATCTCTACCTTGTATCAAACATATATCACATACCAATGGACAAAGTTTTAACTCACTCATTTCATCTTTCTTAAAATATTTATATATTTTAAACTGTTAATCGTTAAGCGAAAAAATATATACTATCACGATGAGTAATTAATTATCTTTCTATTGATAGGCACTTTGATATATTTTCGACAAATTTTTTTTTCATTTTTTTTTCACATTTTTTTAAACGTTTTTCAGCATTTTAATTTATTTTAATTAATTTTTCATTCGTTGTTGAAACTTGCATGAAAAATCAAATTTAATATTACATTAATTTAGATAAAACACATAATATCATATGTGATTTTTCTCACACGTGATCTCAATCACATGTAATTTTTTACCAATTGTGATTTTTTCACATGTGATTATAGAAGTTTCATAAATGAAATGCTATAATCTATAATTCGAATACAGTGTGTGTGATATATGGTTGAAAGCCAAGAATGTTGATAAAAGGGGAAAAGTTTTTATTTATAGACAAATATTTATGTCAATTTTAGTATGGATGTTTAGTATTCGAACTTCAATATTAGTGTTAAATCACATGTGATATATAATTCTAATTTTGATACAGCCAAGAAAACGTCAAAAAAAAGACTAAAAAAAAGTTTGTTGAAAATATATCAAAGTGTCCGTCTATAGAAAGATACTTAAATGTTGGTCGTGAAGGTATAATTTGTTCTGTCTAACGATCAATGGTTAATGAGATATTTAAACTATAAAAAATAGGTGTAATTGAATTTTTTATTTAAATATTAATTAATATATATATATATTTTTAATAAAAAAACGAGTGACTGAGATTTGTTTTTTAGTATATGAGAAAAAATTGATATGTAAAATAGGTCTATTTTCTTAGTCGATTAATATCATAATAATATTAGAAAGTTATAATACCATTTTTATAAAAACTAACGGTGACAATGTATTCAAACTCAACAAAAAATCAACAAAAGTCCTTAAATAAAAATAATGACACCCACAAAATAATGTGCATATGGAAGTAGGGGTGAGCTAACCACTCGAACGGACCGGACCGACCGAGACCGGATCGGACCGAACCGGACCGATCACATTCGGTCCGGTCCTCGGTCTATGCATTTGGGCTAATTCGGTCTTCGGTCCGGACCACAAACCGACTATTTTGGCCTTAGTAGACTCCAAACGGTCCGGTCTGACCGACGGACCGACCGAGACCAGACCGGACCGGACCGACCACATTCGGTCTCGATCTCGGTCCCGGTTTTTACCTTAATTCGGTCTTCGGTCTTGTCGGTCCGGTCCGATCCAGTCCGGTCCCGGACCGATGCTCACCCTTATATGGAAGTGCTAAATTTAGCATGTTATGGGACTAAATATAATAGGGAAATGCTAATAAAAGCCTTAAAGGCTGTTGATAACAACAAATTTTTCACAAAATTTCCTTATATTAAGAAATATTCAGAAACATGTTCCACATATTTCGCTAATATGACCAATGGGAAGAATGCATTGAATTTGTATATGCGAAATAATATGAAGGTGTTACTGATTTTGAATGATTTTAAATGATTTTATTTGGACATTGTGAAATGTCTTAACATAAATTTCGGAAATTAGGTGTTAATAACAACCCTAAGGGCTGCTGTTAGCAAAACTCATAAAAAATACTTAGAAAAAAATACTTTGCGATAGAAAACCAACAAAACAATATAATGTGATCAGTACTCTAGAAATGTCAGTAATTGATTTGACGGATGTGTTATAGGTACTTCTGGCTCATTAGAAAAGAAGGTAAAAGTACAAAAGATTTTTTTGTCTTTCAGTTCATTGTACAATACATTTTTTTTTTTTATCATTTCGTATTTTTTGTCAGTTTAATACTTTTGTTAAATTTTATATTTTCTGTTACGTACTTTCAGATTTATAGTTTTTTTTAATATAAACAAAATTAAAAAAAAAAAGAAAAAAAAAGGAAAATCTAAAAGGGGAGGGTACAACTTGTAAAAATAAAAGGAACTTATAACCTATCCCTTAATTTAAGGTCTTTTAGGCTACTCGTCAAAGGCGTGACTTTGCTTAGGTGACTTCCAAAGTCACACATGAACCTCTTGGCCAAAACATAAAGTCACGCGTTAGTTCTCAAACTCAAGACAACTTAAGGTGAAGCACTCACCAAGTTTACTTTGGTGTTATGTGGGGTCGGGGGTACTTTTTTTTATAGTTTTTTATTTTGTTTGTGAGTGTGTGTGGGGTATTTAGTGAGGTATATTTGTATAAAGTGGGTATTTTAATGAAAGGTGAATATGTAGTATTATTGCCCACAAAAAAGTGAGTGGATGTGAAAGGAAGTGAGAGAAGAAAGAAAGCTGACGTGACACTGAGGTATAAGGTGAGTGACTCACCTCCTTGCTATCCAGCCTTAGATTGACATGGTACTAGTAGACTGTTTATACTTGATGCTCAACTGTTGAAGGGAAATAAGATATGTTGCTTCCAAATTTGACATGTTAAGTGCAATATAAATTATTAATATTCACAAAATCCAAAAGTCTTTGTTTTAAATCCTTATAATATATGGAGTACTTTTTAGTTAAGGTGGCTATACACACTAGTTTAGCAAAATAAACTATTTCATTTTTAATCAATGAATTTTTTTATTAACAATATTAAATTTTATTTTAAGTTACATAATCTAAAACTAATTGGAAAAGAGTCTACTCTTAAGAAGATTATAATTCTTTTGCTCCAAAAAAATCACAAGAGTTGTCATTTGTTATGGTTAAAGTTTGGTATGTTAAAGTCTATGTTAGTATTGAATCATGTCAAAGCAACCTTATACCGACATAGTTCAAAACTTCAAACTCGAGCCTAATACATAAGGCCAAATGTTTGGCAAGCCTAACCACAGGGTTCGAAACACTAACTGCACAAGTAGTGATAAAGTTCAGCTTTTAGTTCACCGGGTCTTTAATACTTGAAGGTTCCAATTATATTTGTAACCAAAGTTTCTTTGTATTTATTTATTTCTGGGGCAGAAGTAATAAGTATAATTTAAAAATGCTAAACATGTTGCAAAAGTTTTCTCGCCATAAAAATATCATCGAAACCAGCTATACCTAATTATGTTTTATACGAAATGGTACTACAGGAAACATGCAATTAGCACAAGTAAGATTCTCATTCTAATATATAAATTATTTAAGATTCGGGTTCAATTTGTTAAATCAACCGCCACAATAATGTAGCCGGCGCAAACATTTTAACAATCCCATTTTTATAAATAACTACATGACAGTCACACAATTATTATTACTATTATTTTTGGAATTTTCTAGTTGTATATTTGTTTATGGAAAACTATAGTCAAATAAACTCTTTTGACAAATAAACTCTTTTGAGATAACGCATTTGACAAATATGACGTCCATTTTGAGATAACATTGTTTTATTGTTCCATTGTTATCATATTTGGCTTCGTTTTGATTGAGTCGATAAATTTACATAGTGACAAATTAAATGCTTTTTATTAAAAGATTAACTTGAAAACTTCAACTAAAAATATAAATACCCTCGTACACAAGGTATATCAACTCAACCAGAGATAGTATGAGAATAGACTCATCAAGACTCACTATAGCTGTAATTCTCTAGAGTTGTAGAAGCAGTTCCTATGAAGATTTCGTTGATCACATACGACATTCTGAAAGTTGGTATTATGAGATTCTAATGTGTCACTTTTATCGTAAACACGGTTTGTCCCGTTTGATGAACTAAAATATATATCAAATTGAACATTACAATTTGTTGTTTCGTATGTATCTTGCAAACGTCATTGACTAAATTTTTACTTTCGATCACTTGCATGGAATTAATTTCTGATTGAAAAGAGTCGAATGGCATCGTATATATAACACAATTAACACCTGAAAAACGAGGAAACTGAATCACATGGTCACTGTTCTTTCGTGTTTAAGTGTAAATATAATTAACTTGGCAAAGAAAATGAAGTAATGCTTCAATACAACTGTTATAACATGCACCAAAATTGCACGTTGGCTACCTAATTTCGATTTAAGACACGTTATTTTCACAAAAAAGAAATACACACCATGTTTTTCATTGTATGCTTTGCAATTAAAACACCGTATTACAAGAAATATCAAGTTGTATAGTCGAAATTGATCATTTTTGTCACATTCACCACATATGTAACTTTGAACTGTTATCGTCATAGTATTTCGACATGTCAACGTCTTTAGGTAGTTTCGTTTTAGAGACAGGCCAGGATTCGATACGAACATCATTATTTCCATTTTATATTATTGTTAGGAACACATGTCGTTTGCCAAAGAAACATCAGGTTGAATCATAGATATATTTTTGTAAGACTTAATATGTTTATATCGCTATACCCTTGTCCTAAAGGTAAATTTTGATTTCAATCATATTAGTTGTGATTTTTGGTTAGTTATAATTAGAAAAAGTGGTTCAAAGACCATGACCTATCAACAAACCTACCGCAAAACGAAAAACATAGTGGGACATTAGAAGAGACTTGACCCTATGGTTAATAAAGCATATTTGGTAAGAGTGGTAGCACTCTAGAGACAAGATTGCAACTTGGTCACATTTAGTTTAAGCTTAAGTCATTGTCAAATTTGGTTTATCTAACCATTTGTTTTTTTAATCTATAGTTTTTAGGTACATTAATTATATAATTTTTGTAATATTTTCTAGATGTTGAATTAGCAACATACTTTCAAATTAGGATACTTTTAAGTTCTATAACTTGAATTATATTGGATGGCCTATGGGTAAAAGAATTGTGACTCTCATCAAGAAAATATAAGATATTCAAGTTCAATGTATGTTAGGTGATAACAACTCTGAAATGGTTACGTCGACTACTTGAAAAAAAAACTTTACCTGGTATGATATATTTTGTGGCGTGTTCAAACTTTGTAATTAGTCACTAAAATGTCAGAAACTATAATTGCCAAGAAAATAGAACAGAAACATACGCTAAACATATGCATTTGGTTACGCAAATGGATAATTTAGAGAAGCACTCAAGATTTCATTCACCAAAATGAAAGCATATAGTACCGAGCTAAATTTATGCGGTATTGTGACCACAAATCCCTTGATAATAACATACGCGAATCCGGTTTATGGCAGTTGACGGGACCCTAATAGAGTTATCGTCACTTTGACTTATGGTTTTTGTCGTTGTTGAGATCATATTTGTTTTCACGACCGTGATTACTCCAAAAAAGAGATGATTAATACACAAATTTTAATTTAGGCAACAGTTGGTATAACAATGCGCAACATAAAAATATACTCGTACAAATTATTTTTGTAACTCATGTCATATTCTAGTGCGCATAAATTTTTATTCGTTTAAATCATATAATGATCATAAAATTTACTAAGATAATCGTATAATGACATAAAATTTACTAAGATAAGTGTCGCCTTGTGATAATTTATTTGTTAAGGAGTAAAAAACTCATTTCCAAAGATTAGTTACTTTGTTTCCAACCGAACTAAAGTAGACAGCTACCCGAAAAAAAGTACCAGAAGCTGTTTCACGTGAAGCTATAAATCGAAGATCTTAAACCAGTTAGAGAAGGTTCTATGTAAAACGTATATTTGTTTTAAATTAGTTTCACTATTTTCAAGAGAAAAAAATAATGTTGCTGGCAAATAATTTCCATTACAAAATAACCTTTTGAGTCCTTCGATGTTTTTAGTCAAGATCTCACTCTGAAAACAATGCAATGATGTACATTTAATGCTGGATTATAAAACACAATCATATAATAACTGCAACTATTTATTCACATCACTGACTTATTTGCCTTGCATTATACTCACGTAATTAATTATCATGCACGATGAACTACTTCTAACTGTTGCTAGGTTGTATGAAGGAGAACCCAAAGAACTAGGAGAGTCAAGACGGTGACATGATAAATTGACGTCGCTACATCGCTTTTTTACTTTCTTTACGTCGGCATCACATTACTTTTTACATCGTATTTCTTATCTACTACCCGATTGATTTTCTATTGTTACTCTTTTAGTGACAAGCGTCTTCATATAAAAAAGTTAACGGACAAATATTTTTAAAATGTATCATACTTGTTATCATTTGTTTTTGTAGGTAGCGGACAATTTTTTTATTGATTTTGTGGGTATTTTTTTTTTCAAATTCATCCTTTATAGTGTATCTTCGGGGGGAAAAAATTCTATTAGCTAAGAGGGGCAAAAATATCAAAAAATTTCTCAAAATACCCAAAAAATAATGAATTGAAAGAAAAGTTCTCACAAGCAAAAAAATTTGTTCTACTCACAAAAACAAATTGTAGCAAGTATAATACATTTTAAAAATATTTTCACAAACTTTTAATTTTCCTATGAAAACATTAAACTTTCTTAATAATTCTATTGTAAGCATCATTATCATTTAATCAATAATAAATTACATAAATCGTCCTTGTGGCTCTTAAATTTTACACAAGTCGTCCTCATTATCATTTAATCAAGAATAAATCACATAAATCGTCCTTGGGGCTCTAAAAGTTTACACCGGTCGTCCTCAATACAACTTAATCAAAAATAAATTTCATAAATCGTCCTTGTGGCTCTGAAAATTTACATATGTCGTCCGTATACGTACAAATCTTTTCTTCCATTTTTATACGTTTTTTGCTTCCATACCACTCGGTCGATTTTTTATGCTTCCATTTTTATACGTTTTTTTGTCGATACCACTCGATCAAATTTTTTTGCTTTCATTTTTTATACGGATTTTTCTTTAATTTTTTTATATGCTTTTTTCTTCGATGCCACTCGATAAATTTTTTTTTTTGCTTTGATTTTTTTATACTTTTTTTTTCTTTCATCTTTTAAACATTTTTTTCTTCTATACCGCTCGATCAATCTTTTTTGCTTCCATATTTTATACGTGATCGATCACGTATAAATTTTTTGCTTCCATTTTTTTATACGTGATTGATAAAAATTTCATTGAATCAAAAACGTTATCGATCATGTATAGAGATCCTCGAGGCTTCATAAAAATGTATAAGTGATCGATCACGTTTTTGCTTCGATAAAAATGTATATGTGACCGATATTCTCGGGCTTCATAAAAACATGTACGTTATCAATCACGTGTTTGCTTCAATGAAATTTTGATCTATCACGTATAAAAATTTGCAACCCGGGACACATTGTTATACGTATACGTATACAAATATCATCGAAGCAAAAACGTGATCGATCATAAAATGTTTTTTACGTATACGTATACATTTTTATCGAACCAAAAACTTGATCGATCACATATACGCTTTTATAAATCCTTGAGGATCTGTATACAATCATAAAGTATTTTTTTACGTATACGTATACATTTTAAGAAAGCTTAATCATTTTATAGGAAAATTAAAAGTTTGTAGCTTATAATGATGCACGAGTTGCAATTTTTTATCGATCACGTATAAAAATTGCAACTCAATCACGTTTTTGCTTCGATGAAATTTTTATATGTAACAATTCGTATTTTCAGGTTACTATCCATTCTCGAATTTTTACTATTCACTTTTACATTAACAATTTTTTTTCATTCATCATGACAAGAGAGTTGATACTAGACGGGTCGTCCTGATGACTTATGTAGAATCCATTCAGTACCAGTTTCGAAAAACCGTGTCTGAGATTTTCGTTTAGGTTTAAACGACATTTGAGCATCCCGATATGTCCATACGACATTGCAAACAAGAGAAATATGTGTTTTTCACATCGTACGATATTTTCACAAGTTTTGGATTTTTACATTTTTTAATTTTGCGTTTTATGCGATTTACGCGTTTTAAGCCTACGGTTTTAGATTTTTACGACGTTTAAAGCAACCCTTGATCATATATGGATCCTCGAGGCTTCATAAAAACATAAAAACGTATACGTGATCGATCACGTTTTTGCTTCGACAAAAATGTACACGTATACGTACAAATTTTTTTATGATCGATCATGTTTTTGCTTCGATAAAATTTGTATCTTACAAAAATGTGGCTCTGGTTGTAAATTTTTATATGTGATCGATAAAAAATTCCATCGAAGAAAAAACGTGATTGATCATGTATACATTTTCATGAATCCCCAAGAGCATCGGTCATGCATACATTTTTATCGAAGCAAAAACATGATTGATGACATATACATTTTTATGAAGCCCCGAGGATCCGTATACGTGATCGATCACATTTTTTATTCAATGAAATTTTTATCGATCACGTATAAAAAAATTTATATGTGATCGATCACATATAAAAAAAATTGATCGCGTAAAATAAATGGTAGCAAAAAAAATGATCGAGTGGTATCGCAGAATAAAAATGTATAAAAATGGAAGTAAAAAAAAGTTCAAGTGGCATTGAAGAAAAAAAATCTATAAAAAGTGTAAGAAAAAGCCGTATAAAAAATGGAAGAAAAAACCGTATAAAAAATGGAAGCAAAAAAAATTGATAGAGTGGTATCGAAGAAAAAAAAACGTATCAAAATTAGAAGCAAAAAAAATGATCTATTGGTATGGAAGCAAAAAAACCGTAGAAAATGGAAGCAAGGATGATTTATGCAATTTATACGTATACCGGACGACCGATGTAAATTTTCAGAGCCATATGGACGATTTATGTAATTTATTTTTGATTAAATGATATTGAGGAAGACCGGTGTAAACTTTTTGAGCCACAAGGACGATTTATGTGATTTATTCTTGATTAAATGATAATGAGGACGACTGGTGTACATTTTTGAAGCCACAGGGACGATTTATATAATTTATTCTCGATTAAATAATAATGATGCCTACAATAAGATAATTAAAAAAGTTTAATGTTTTAATATGAAAATTAAAAGTTTGTTACTTACAATAAAAAAAAGGTGACAAGTTTGTTGATTTTTTAAACCATTTGCCCTAAACTTAAACATTAAATATAGAGAAAGAAAAGCCCATGACTCACTTTACAACATAGGCATACTCAATGCTCTTAATGTAAAATAAATAAAGTATCATTAATTAAATCTGTTAGTATATGAAGAAGCAGTGAACCGCAACCATCCTTTTAGAAGTGTCTGGCCTATCAGAGGCTTGTAGATCGGGTACTTCTTCAATATATGTAAGAAGAATGAACAACACACGTTAGCTTCGCCTGAAATTACTCACAACAGTCACACCACTTCACCTTCAACCTCAACATCACATCAGCTTTCTCTCTCCAATCAATCTCTCTCACTTTTTACCTCAATTGTCACACCACCTCACTTTAAATATCTTTCATTAAAATATCAACTTTTATATAAAAATACCCCACTAACGCTAAGGCGATTTGAGTATCACATTTTTTTAGTGGGGTTTAAAGAAACAAAAACACAGGCTTAGCAGGACAAACTATGGGAATCTTGCACTAAAATAAGTGTACCAAAAGGGTAGGGGTAATTAAATAACCGATGAAGTCAAATAATTATAACAAAGCACATTTGTAAAACAGGGTGTAATCCTAATGTCTCTTATCACTTAGTATATTCTAATCACATGAATGTGAGCTCACTAGCGGTCTCGGGATGTATCAACTATCAACTAAAGGAAGTTCTAGAATACATACAGGTTCGGTACACTCAACAAAACAAAAGCATTAAAGATGAATGTTATAGTTGGAAGGCTAATATTCCTCACTTTTTGAGGTGATATTTGAGTAGTAGGGTTTTTATGCTAGGTTTTTAATTCCTATCCGTGAAACGCTTGAAACAAGTGTCACAAGTAAATACCATATTTTTTATAAATTGTTGCTAAAATTTCCTAAAACGACTATGTTTCATAAAATTACAAATTATCATGAGGACAAAACAAACACAAATGCTAAAGTATTTTCTAAGGTTTCTATTACTGATAACATCAAATGTATACTATATTTATCTATCATTTATCCCACAATTATTGCTCATATTTATATGTTTATAACTGAATTGATGCTTAACGTTACTTTTGACATTTTCAGTATTTATGGAGCAATTTTGGAAAAGACACAGAAAACAACTGGATTTGGAGCATAAATGAAGAATTTGTATACAAACTGTGAAGAACATATGGCGTATCCACTTCTGGAGATACGCCATATCAACATCTAAGTATTGGTGAATTAAAAGACATACGACCTATTAAACTCTGGCAATACGCTGTATATAAAGCTCTACAATCAAAGCCCAAGTCAACCGTTGAAGGTATACGACGTATGAACTCTGGCCATACGCCGTATTGAAGATCTTATCCCCATGTTAATGTTGTCAAGATAATTGAAGAATATGTCGTATCACATTTCAGCAATACGCAGTATTTAAAGATATGCATGCATATTCTGGGAATATTCTTTCTTATTCCCTACTCAAGAATATCAGATACGTTGTATCACAACTCGATACCCCGTATCGGTGCCATGGACAAAACACTATAAATAGAACCCTAGCATACGGGTTTTAGACACATCGTACACCACCACAGCCGAGTTCCAAGGTTCCATCACTCAAGTTTTTAGTCCCTAACACAAGAAGATCAAGAGGAGAAGGTTCTGAATCATCAAACTTAGTATAATCATTCGGTTTGCATATCGATTTCATCATGATTTCCGTTTACTTATCGTTTATTACTAATTCATGTACTGCTACTGAAATTATGGGCTAACACCCTTAGCTTTTAGCCATGTTATGACTATTACATTTATGTTATTTCGTTTATGAAGATTTGATGCATTATTTTATATAATTATGTGTTCATCGTTCAAATAGTATACTTGTTTATTTGTTTAAGTGTTTGATATCTATTTACTAGATCATCATAGTGTAGCTCTTTAGCTATGTAAGAGATACGAATTAGCATGGATGTGGGCATGTGAGAGTGATAAACTAATACCATGTTTATCCTTCCTTAGGACTCAAGGAGTAGGAACCCAAGGTTAGATAGAAAATGCTAAAACACTTAAGTTAGTATAGTGCTCTTCAGTAAAGTAACCGCGTGAGAAGAGTAGGTATCACCAGGACCAATGGAGTACCATAGATGAATCACATAGATTAGTTGTCACTGAATAAATCGATAATTTGCTTCAGGAATATAGGTTGCATGCATAGAACAAGGTAACTGAAAATTTTGGCCTAGTTCATCTTCAATAGAAATGCTTGTTTGTGCATTTCTGATATCACTAATGCATTACATTAAATCATTGCACGAATAAACGGACAACTAAATAATGTAGTATAAGTAACATGGTTAACACTTCCTTCTCCAATTGACCACAACCTTAGCATCATTAGTATAATTAGTTTAATTAGTTTAATTTATTTTCTTGTTTAGTAGTTTAGTTAATCCAAAACCCCCCTTTAAAAGCTTTATAATTCCCTAGGTCAGTCTAAAGAACACTGCTCCAGCGAACGACTCATACTTACCCTACTAGCTACATTGATCGGGTACACTGCCCGTTAGTGTTTGTCTATAGGTTAGTTCGGAAAAACATAAATTTAACATTTGGTAAAATTAATAGACCTATTCATACACGTCAATTACCCTCCCTACACTTAAAGAGAACATTATCCCCTATGTTCTAAGTACCCGAAAATAGGTTAAAGAAAAGTAAAGAAAACAAAAGAAACTGGCACTCCCCTGGTTGGTATGATCGAAGAATGGGAATTTAAGGCTAACTCTTCATCCAAGAATAATCCAAAGTACCATTCTCGTCCAATATAAACATGTAATCTAAGAAAAAGACAACTATACCCAAACATAAAATCGAACGAAGATAAATCATAACAAGATGTAATTTCATACTTAAAAGCAAAACTAAAATAAAGCAAATAAAGCATATAATACATTTAAAAAGAAATATAAATAGCATACATGAAAATTTGGAATTAAAAAATTCTGAAAATTTTTCAAAAAAAAAGTTTCAAAAATAACAAAAAAAATTCTGGACATCCTGACGCCGACAGGTTCAAGCCCTAACGCCATCAAAGAAGTCGGACAAATATTTTTCGTTTTGTTTTCTAAAAAAATTCTGAAAAATCCATTCTTTTGATGCCCAAATTTTCTATAGAATTCACAAAACATATCTACAGGCATTGACACACAAAGACAAATAAAACAAACAAGTATGCATTGAAATTAATCACGAATCATTACATAAATGAATATCGGTTCAAAATAACTAAATATGATCTTTCCTACACTTACTTTATGTAAAGTACCTTTAATTACAAATGAGACGAGGTCAAGAGAAAAATAAAGCATCATCACATAATAATCAAACATGCAACAATTCATAATAAAAAAAACAAACACGCAAACAACTAAAAAAACCAAATAATGTAAGTAAATACGATACGCCCGGGTTGCCTTCGGAAAAACGCTTATTTTTATTCGATTCACGAGCCTGAGTCTACCCTTATTTAACGAATAAAAGGGAGGCTTTCCCTACACTTAAAATTAAGTGTCGATGATAGTAGTGATATATATGCAAGATTTCTGACCAGGATTTAAATTTATAAAGTCTCGTCTACGTATGGTCTACCTAATGCACTAACGAGCAGTGAACCCGGTCGTGCGTAGTATAGAATGTGGTAAATCCGAGGTCGTTCCCAAGAGCTATGTAGTTTTGGATCCTATTTAAGTCTATTGTCATGGTTTTAAAAGAGAATAATAGTTTGAAAGATTAATTAAACTATTAAACAAGAAATGAAATTGCGGAAATGAAATGAAGCTATAAATAGTAGGGAGAAAGTGTGCTAGCCTAATTATTCATCCTATCATGTTATGTCTATGTTTTCTAATTAATACTTCCTATCGCTTCAAGTGGATTTTAAATTCGTCAGACTCCTTTGGTCAATTCGTCTAGCCTATTACACATAGATCCCCACCCGATATCAAAGGTATTACCTTTCGGATTGACGAGGTCCCCGGTAATCTATGCTAAGTCATTAAGTGCCCTACATGCAAGATTGCAACAATGTGTGCCTGACCGCTAGGATATTAGACACACATCCCTAACTTCTTAAGTTCCTCCCTCCTGAAGGTGATCGTTTGGTCAATTCACACGAGAGAGATTGATAGTCCTTTGGTCAATTCTTATCAACTGTAACACCCCCGAAAATCTTAATGACAGCGGAAGACTAATTCGGGTGTTACTTGAACGGAGATCATAGTCAATAATCATAGAAAACGACTCAAAAGAGACGTTTTATTAAAATAGTTATCATTCATCGAAAACTCATAGTTTGTTACAAAATATTGTAAATAGATCAAGTGTTTTTCCCAAAAGAAAGATCATGAGTTTGAAAGAAATGATAACTTTTATATTTTTACACCACCAGATAAGCCTTGCCATGCCCCGTTCCGCACCTTGGTCATAATCTTCACTGATTACCTGAGATAACATGCTTAAAAAAGGTCAACAAAAATGTTGAGTGAAGTCCATAGGTTTAAAATAAGTTTGAACACAAGTATAAGATCATGATCATTGTAAACTAACAATATCATAAGAAAAATATCACAGATTATTATGCGCTAAGCTCATGAAACCAAAACTCAACTGCATACACCGAATTACCAGTGTACGTAAAAATGCCCCAAAGGAGGTAATAGCCAATTACCTAAAGAAATTCGATATGGTGCGCCCCGGTTATTTCTCTATAACCGAAACGGGGTTCGTTATTCCCCATAGTACTATTCACGATATCTACGTTCACTCGCGGTGACTAATGGTTCATGATCAGGGGACTTGTGGCTAACAACTTAGGCAATACCAATAATCAAGAAGATCAAGCATTTATGAAAAACCCTTGTGTTCTAGTTTAGAGCATGTATCTCCCTCGCGGGGTTTATAAAAATAAAGTAAAAGCGAGGCTATGAACTCACCTTGATGATAATGCACACGCAAAAATAGATCAAGCACAATGTAGCGGAGGTTCCAACTCGAAACCTAAAATGATGAGATGGCGAGTCTCAGTAATGAGCATTTTGGTTCGCGACCAAAATAATAGAGCATTGAATATTCTTATTCAATAGATCATTGGATTGTCCAATCCAATAGTGTGCGATCGTGATTAACGTTTTAAGTTAATTTACATGCTACATTGTCTTATCTAGTGATCGTCACTTACGCATAAGTGAAATGTTCTCCCCGTTGTGATCGTAATAAATTTGTTGCGCATTTTAACGTATTTAGATTCCCCGAGTATTTTATCGAAATATGTACCTTTTTACGTATACTTAATTATTTTCTAAAAATATATATATATATATATATATATTTACATTTATAAATTAAATTCATCGTTATTGAGAATATTACGCTCATGTGGTCAAAATATTTATTTTTACGAGGCTATAATGAAATCGTAAGTTTTGCTAAACTTTTCTCAAATTTACACTTTTTACCCTCGAGTTACAAAAAGTACAAGTTTAGTCCCTATACTTTTAGAAAATGACACTTTGTACCCAAAATGTTATAGGCTTAAAGTTTTCAGTTTTGACACATTTAGTCCCTATAAAATCTGTGTTTGTAAATACACTTTTAAAACTTATTATTGTCACACTTATAATATGTACTCAAATATTAAGTTTATTTGAAGTGGAGGGGTGTATTTTGCCAAACCGTGAAAGTTATAAAAATAAAAGGGAGGAAAAGTGCTACAAGAGGGAATCGAACTAAGGACCTCCCGTTTAACACTCAACGCCCCTAACCAACTGAGCTCGGCTCTATTTGTGTTTATTCTTTGTAATACGTTGTATATATAGTATAGCTTCTGCGTTAAAAATCCTTGTATTTTGGCTACTGTGATCGTGCATGCATGGTTTCACTTTCTTGTTTTCTTCTCTTCTTCTCAAGCTAGTTTAAGTTATGGTGAGACTCACCTTTCATCTTAGTCCTAGCGTATCATGGGTTCAAATGATGGGAGAAACGAAACAAGTTTAACTTAGATAAAAACGCGACTTTAATCTCGTTGGTGTGTGTTCGGGTTTGTGCTTAACATGTTTGCTTGTTATAGTTTTACCACACTAGAGTTTAGTTACTTAATCGGTGCTTGTAATAGTGTCTAATATTTAAGATGGAAACGTTTCTAACGTGTATATATGAAATACTAGACATCGAAACATAATAGGAGTTGTATCGAAATAGGTTCGAGGAAAACTTACAATCACTCAAGAGAGTGGTGTGGAAACTCGGGCGAGAAGTGAGACACCAAGATAACTAAACCGAATGCAACCCAAGTCTCCTAGTTCCCTTTTCTTCTAACGTTATTACCCCGAAATCCTTTTGTTTTTCCTTTCTCCTTCGAACTAAACCCTTCCACAGTGAACCTTTTATGTTTAGAGGAAGAATATGTTTGAAAGAGTTTTTGTGATGTAGTGTGAATTTTTCTAAGTGTTGAGGAGTTTATAAAGAGAGTATGAGTATGGCTTGCCTAATATTTTACTTGTAGTCTTCCTAATTCTAGGCTTAATAGTCACATGTTTTATTGAGTTTGTCCATGTTTGTGTGAATGTTTCTTGGCGTGAGATTGATGGCAGCCAAGTCTTGAGGGCATGCAATGTCTAGTAAAATCCAAGTTCTTGTTTAGGGGACATGTTATCCAAGGGTTAATCAAGTCAAAGGATTAGTCAAATGTTTAGGTATTATAATAATGCTAGGGTGGCCAAGGTATGGTGTTGGTCTCTTCTTGCTTACTCCTACACGCCAACATGTGATCAAATAGAGTAAATATTTATTTGCTTTGTGTTTTTGAATTTCTAGCTTGGTCCCTTTCTTGTTTGCTTGATCGGTTCCACAGAAAGAAGCACAAAAAGAAAAAGTCATCTACTAACTCTTCTAATGTAACTCTTGGGCTTGGTTTGGTCTTGCTAGACAAGGCCCGAAAGGAAAGAAAAATAAAAATGGTGTTGGGCTAGAAATGCAATCCGGCAAGGCCCAAAATAAATGGATATGGTGTTGGGCTAGGGTGATTAACGTGGCCCAAAAAAATAAATATGGCGTGGGCTTGGCCCGGTTACAAGGCCCATTTCGTGTCGGGTTGAGTCACGAGGCGGAATAAAGTCCAATGAGTTTCGAGGCCCAATACGAATATTATATATTTTTATTATAATTAAATTCGAAATTTTTACAAATTTTTACATATTCATTACGTATTTTAAAGTTATCAAGATCGTGGGGAAATTTATTTAGATCACAACGGTATATTTGTGAACGCTCAAGCTGCGTTGATCATGCATATGCCAAATGATATGCAAATGTGATGTTTAGAAAATTTCATGACGAAATAGATCGTGTTTAACCCTTGATTAAAACGTTAAGTACATTGAAATTTTCCGGGAGCTTACAGTACCTACCCCTTAAGAGAACCGCGTCCCGCGGTTAAACTCGCAGAGGCTGTCATGGGTGATCTAGATGAACAGATGGGGATACTTGGAACGCATTATATCCTCGCGCTCCCAGGTGAACTCTGCACCTCGTTTCTTATGATTCCATCGAACTTTAACGATAGGAATGCGGCTTTGCTTAAGCCTCTTAACTTCTCTGTCCATGATCTCGACTGGTTCTTCGACAAAGCTAAGTTTGTCATTGAGCTGGATGTCCTTGAGTGGTACGACTAGAGTTTCATCCGAAAGACACTTTTTAAGATTTGAGACATGGAACGTGTCATGTACTCGGCTAAGTTCTTCGGGAAGATCAAGTTTATATGCCACTGGACCAATTCTTTGAAGAATTTTAAATGGTCCGACGTATCGAGGTTTGAGCTTTCCTCGTTTCCCAAATCTGACCATCCCTTTCCAGGGTGATACTTTAAGCATTACACGGTCTCCGACTTGGAATTCCATTGGTTTTCTTCGAACATCTGCGTAGCTCTTTTGTCTATCTCGAGCTGCTTGCAATCATTGCCGAATTTGCATTATCTTTTCTGTTGTCTCTTGGACAATTTCGGGGCCTGTAAGTTGTACTTCTCCAACTTCCGCCCAGCAAACTGGCGATCGGCATTTTCTTCCATAGAGTGCCTCAAAAGGAGCAGCTTTAATGCTGGCATGATAACTGTTATTGTAAGAGAATTCAGCCAGAGGTAAGTGCTTATCCCATCCTTTTCCGAAATCAATCACACATGCTCTTAGCATGTCTTCCAGAGTTTGGATCGTTCTTTCACTTTGTCCATCTGTTTGAGGATGGTACGCGGTACTCATATCTAAGTTGGTACCCATGGCTTTTTGAAGCGTTTGCCAAAATCTTGAGGTGAATCGGCTATCACGATCAGATATGATAGAGATTGGTACACCGTGACGAGAAACAATCTCTTTGATGTACAGTCTAGCGAGTGTAATCATCTCGTCGTTCTCCTTGATTGGCAAGAAATGAGCGGACTTTGTAAGGCGGTCTACAATAACCCAAATGGTGTCAAAACCATTAGAAGTTTTTGGCAACTTCGTGATAAAGTCCATTGTGATTCTTTCCCATTTCCACATAGGAAGTTCTGGTTGAGTTAGCAATCCAGATGGCTTTTGATGTTCAGCTTTAACTTTCAAGCATGTCAAACATTTACTGGCGTATACAGCGATATCAGCCTTCATATTAGGCCACCAGTACAAAAGCTTTAGATCTTGATACATCTTGTTGGGACCAGGATGTATGGAATACTTCGATTTATGTGATTCATGCATGATGAGTTCTCGGATACCTCCAAAGAGTGGAATCCAGCTTCGATTTTTGAAACATAGTGTTCCGTCTGATCTCTTCACAAATCCATTCTCATTCTCCGGCATGCCATAAATCTTCTCATTCGGCCTATTTTCTTCTTTAAGGGCTTCGATTTGAGCTTCAAGAATTTTCGATGGTAGAGGTGAATTGATTACCATTCCCAGTGATCTCACTCTAAGTGGCTTAGGGCGATCTTTTCTGCTCAAAGCATCGGCAACAACATTTGCCTTTCCAGGATGGTAACGGATCTCGCAGTCATAATCACTAAGCAATTCGAGCCAGCGACGTTGACGCATGTTCAATTCCTTTTGATCTAAGATGTGTTGAAGACTTTTGTGATCAGTGTACACTATACACTTGGTTCCGTACAGATAATGTCTCCATAATTTGAGTGCAAATACCACGGCGCCAAGTTCTAGATCGTGAGTAGTATAATTCTTCTCATGAGTTTTGAGTTGTCGTGACGCATAAGCAATCACTTTGTTCCTTTGCATGAGAACAGCGCCTAAACCCATATGTGAAGCGTCACAATATACTACAAAATCTTCGGCTCCTTCCGGTAGTGCCAAGATAGGTGCTTCGCAAAGCTTGTTCTTTAGGAGTTGAAAAGCTGATTCTTGATCGTCTCCCCATTCGAATTTCTTCGTTTTCTGGGTTAACTCGGTCAATGGTTTAGCTATTTTCGAGAAACCTTCGATAAATCTTCGATAATAACCAGCAAGTCCTAAGAATTGACGAATTTCAGTGGGATTAGTGGGTACTGGCCAGTTCTTAACAGATTCAATCTTTGCGGGATCCACATGGATTCCTTCACTGTCGATCACATGACCAAGAAATTGGACTGTCTCAATCCAAAAATCACACTTGGAAAACTTTGCGTACAATTTTTCATCCTTGAGTAACTTCAGGACAGTCTTCAAATGTTCCGCATGTTCTTCTTTATTACGAGAGTATATAAGAATATCGTCGATGAACACAATGACGAATTTATCCAGATATGGTTTGCAGACTCTATTCATGAGGTCCATAAATACAGCAGGTGCATTAGTTAAACCGAATGGCATTACTTGGAATTCATAATGGCCATATCGAGTTCTAAATGCGGTTTTGGGTATATCTTCTTCTCTTACCCGTAACTGATGGTATCCAGATCTTAAATCAATCTTCGAGTATACACTCGAGCCTTGTAATTGATCAAACAGATCATCGATTCTTGGTAAGGGATAGCGGTTTTTGATTGTGAGCTTGTTCAATTCTCTATAATCGATACACATCCGGAATGATCCATCTTTCTTCTTAACGAATAATACCGGTGCTCCCCAGGGTGAGGAACTTGGTCTAATGAATCCTTTCTCGGATAGCTCTTCTAGTTGTTTGGATAACTCTTGCATTTCTGAGGGCGCTAAACGGTACGGTGCTCGTGCTACAGGAGTAGCTCCAGGAATAAGATCGATTTGAAATTCGACTTGTCGAGCAGGTGGAAGTCCAGGCAAATCTTCTGGAAATACCTCAGAAAATTCCTTGATTACAGGTACATCCTCTAGTCGTTTCTGTTCCGACTTCTTTTCCGTTACTTGAGCTAAGAAGGCATAACATCCTTTTTCCATGTACTTTATTGATTTCGCACAGGATATGATACTTAAGTACTTTCTACTTTGATCTCCTTGGATGACTAAGGTTTCCCCATTGATCGGGATATGAACGGTTTTCTCGTCACAAACAATCCTAGCACGGTGTTTGGACAACCAATCCATGCCAATTACGACATCGAAACTTCCAAGTTTGATTGGCAAAAGATCTATGAGGAACGAATGATCTTGTAATAGAATAGGACAATTACGGATTACGGTGTTGGTTCCTATTATTTTCCCATCGGCAAGTTCTATCTCGTAAGTTGTATCTAAGACGGTTGGGGATATTTCGAGTAATGGTGCAAAAGTAGTAGATACAAAACTCTTATCGGCTCCAGAATCAAACAAGATTTTTGCAGAATGATTGTTAAGAGAATACGTACCCGTCACAATGTCAGGGTTCAACGGTGCATCTCCATCTCCTAGCATGTACACTCTTGCACGTGCATTGTTTGTTTGAACGACATTTAACTTTGGGCATTGACTTTTGAAATGACCAGGTTCTCCACATCCATAGCAGTTCATGTTTGTCACAGTGTTGCCTCTTCCAGGGTTTCGACAATGTTTACCTTGATGACCTACCTTGTTGCACTTATCGCACTTCACAGTACAAGGTCCAGAATGGTGCATCAAACATCGGTTACACTGGGGATGTGGTCCTACGTACCCTTTTCCAGCAGTGGGTGCAGCATAAGCCCTTGCGGCTTCTTGCCTTCGGTTTTGCCGATTGTGGTGTTGATTTCTGTTGTGGTGATATTGATTGTTGTTGTTCCGATTGTTGTTGTTGGATCGATAGTGGTTGGAATTTGAGGTCTTCCGATCATCAAACTTTCTTTTGTTGTCACTTGAGCCTTGTGCATTTGCAAGCTTTAGTATTGGTTCCATAAGACGGTGGGATACAATGACAACTTCTTCAACAGTTCTTGGCTTCGAAGCGATGACATCTCCTTCGATGCTTCGAGGTAAACCTCCGATCATAGCTTCCAAAAGTTTTTCATTGGTGGGAAACAGATGAGGACATAGAGCTCTCAGCTCGTGGAATCTCTTGAAGTATGTCTTGAGATCATTACCTTTAGCAGCCAAGTGGTAATACTCATCTTCGAGTTTCTTGATCTCAGTTCTCGGGCAATACTGTTTCATTAGCAGTTGTTTCAGATCTGACCATGAAATCTTACAAGCTTCTTCCATTCCAATTGGTTGAGCATGGCCTTTCCACCAAGATAACGCATCTTCTAACAAAGTTCCAGTTGCAAACTTGACTTTGCAATCATTTGTGCAGTCACTTAGCAGAAATACAGTCTCGGTCCTCTCAAACCAATGAAGTAAACCAATAGCACCTTCAGTGCCCTTGAAGAATGTCGGCTTGCAGTTCATGAACTCTTTGTAATTACACTTGCGAGTTACAGGGGACTCACTTTGATTTGGAGTGTTAGTTGCATTTGAGTTTGCCATTTCAAGAAGACGTGCAGCTTCTGCGACACGATTCTCTTCAGCAATGCGAGCAGCTTCAGCCTCACGTGCTGCTTGAGCGACACGCTCAGCTTCAGCCTCTCGAGCAATTCGGGCATTCTCAGCTTCTCTTGCAATTTCGGCTTGCCTTGCAATTTCAGCTTCACGCGCCTCTTGGGCAATTCGTTCAGCTTCAATGCGTTCAGCTTCGGCTCTAGCAGTATCAGCGACATGTTGAGCTATAGCCGCGCTAACACTTTCAGCGACCATTTTCTGAATAGCTGCGGGAGTGATGGTGGATGAGGTATCTTTCTTCTTGACCATTTTTCTAAAATTTCCAAGAATAAATACCAAGGTTAAGAAATTATCGATCGATGATAAAATTGATTTCATATTATACATTTCATAATAGTCCAGATTACCACTTTAAGTGATATGATATGAATTTGGTATGAACAATGATTGAAATATGATTTTTCTCAACAAATCATAATATATATATAAGGACATAAGGATTGGTTCGGCATACATCACCGAGGAATAATAACATAACATTAGAATAATAGAAATACAACCATGGAATACATCGTTACATAGTTTGTTCACAACCATAAGTTACATCATCATGATTCTTGTTCCAAGGTTACAAACCAAAAAAAAAAGATACAAGCCTTAATGCCTCATATGGCGGCTTTATGATACATACTAAGATAAAGATGACTAGGATCTACGCATCTCCCGATGCGCCATCCCGACGACGAATCTCCTCGACCATAGCTGTCAAGTCCCGAATCTGCTGCTCACGGGCTCGGTCTCTCGCCTCGAGGTTATCAATCCTCTCCTCCAGAATAGCAGTGTGAGCATGAGCAGATGCAAGCTCGTGATGTAGGACTCTCTCTCGACCCAAAGCAGTCTCTCTCAAAGTGCTAGCATCACGAATAGTAGTCTCCAATCTCCGAGTCAATTGGTTAACGGCCTCTCTTGCCTCCACAATCTGCGTACTCATCATATCAAACACGATCTCGATGGAGTAGCGACCTACCACAAGGTTCTCGACCTCTTCCTCCAAACTCTCTATCCTCACTAGTGGAATCTCATCATAGTGTGCCATGAGCTCATTCAGCTGATCTTCGTGCCTGACAAGTCTCGTAGCCAATAGAGGAATAGTGTGGTGCACTGGTTCACCGGTAACAGGTATGACTGGAGCTGGTGCAGTAGTCGAGCTTTCTCCAAGCTCAAAGGAACTAGGCGCTCCTTCGTCTTCTCTCCAACGTCTGAGTAAAGGTATCAAGAATGACCATCTTCTAGCACCGGATTTCTTCCTTGGCCCGGCCTCGTTGTCCACTTGAGTAGGCTTTTCAGGATCAGATAGTGATGGTGGATAGCACTTGATGCAGAGCGGTAAAATTGGCTCACTAAAAGTGTCCAAAGGAGGTGATGCTGTAGGTGGTGATGAAACAGGAACAGTAGTAGTCTGATGGTAGAACACAGTAAGTGGCAGTGGTGGTGAAGTAGCAGTAGGTGGAACAGCAGGTGTAACTGGTGATGACTGAGCAGGTGGCATCACATGAGTCATAGTGATGGGTCGTACACGCTTCCTAGCGGTGAGTTTGAAGGTCTTTCCTTTAGGACGTAGTCCATAAGGTACTCCAAACGGCTCAGGTTCATTAGGCTTAAGAACACGAATCCTACGTCGATGACGACGGATAGCTAGGGAAGATGATCCAGAAGAATCTGATGAAGTAGAGTCAGTGCTTTCTGATGACTTGGATGATCCATCATCCACAGCAACATCTGAAGCAGGTAGCCATTGCTGCGACTCATAGTACTGATCTAGGGTCATGGAAGCAAAAGCATTGTACTCTTGAGGATGAGCAGTCATAGCTGGAGCAGTAGGAGTTCGGGCAACCTCACCTTCCTCAAAAGGTTCAGTTTCGTCCGAAACAGCAGCTGGTATGACAGGACTGGGATGAGCTGGCATAGTGACAGTCGTAGAGGACATGGTATCATCCATCTCAGTGTCTGAGGACAGAACAACTGGGTGGGATGCAGACATGGTACTGTAACAACCCATAAATTAATGTAAGTAAATGCCAAATAATATAATTATTTTAGTTAGCTAAGCAAATCTTCATGCCTAACTTAAAATGAATGCCATTTACTTATGATCTAGTGATGCATCAATCCTAATGCATAGAGCGGTCACGGAAGGGCGTAAGGCAGTGGTGTAAAATAGTCCCGTTTTAAAAGTGCGGTTATAGTCCAAATGATTTTGAAAAACTCTTTGGTTCTCTATAACCTTGGCTCTGATGCCAATCTGTAACACCCCCGAAAATCTTAATGACAGCGGAAGACTAATTCGGGTGTTACTTAAACGAAGATCATAGTCAATAATCATAGAAAACGACTCAAAAGAGACGTTTTATTAAAATAGTTATCATTCATCGAAAACTCATAGTTTGTTACAAAATATTGTAAATAGATCAAGTGTTTTTCCCAAAAGAAAGATCATGAGTTTGAAAGAAATGATAACTTTTATATTTTTACACCACCAGATAAGCCTTGCCATGCCCCGTTCCGCACCTTGGTCATAACCTTCACTGATTACCTGAGATAACATGCTTAAAAAAGGTCAACAAAAATGTTGAGTGAAGTCCATAGGTTTAAAATAAGTTTGAACACAAGTATAAGATCATGATCATTGTAAACTAACAATATCATAAGAAAAATATCACAGATTATTATGCGCTAAGCTCATGAAACCAAAACTCAACTGCATACACCGAATTACCAGTGTACGTAAAAATGCCCCAAAGGAGGTAATAGCCAATTACCTAAAGAAATTCGATATGGTGCGCCCCGGTTATTTCTCTATAACCGAAACGGGGTTCGTTATTCCCCATAGTACTATTCACGATATCTACGTTCACTCGCGGTGACTAATGGTTCATGATCAGGGGACTTGTGGCTAACAACTTAGGCAATACCAATAATCAAGAAGATCAAGCATTTATGAAAAACCCTTGTGTTCTAGTTTAGAGCATGTATCTCCCTCGCGGGGTTTATAAAAATAAAGTAAAAGCGAGGCTATGAACTCACCTTGATGATAATGCACACGCAAAAATAGATCAAGCACAATGTAGCGGAGGTTCCAACTCGAAACCTAAAATGATGAGATGGCGAGTCTCAGTAATGAGCATTTTGGTTCGCGACCAAAATAATAGAGCATTGAATATTCTTATTCAATAGATCATTGGATTGTCCAATCCAATAGTGTGCGATCGTGATTAACGTTTTAAGTTAATTTACATGCTACATTGTCTTATCTAGTGATCGTCACTTACGCATAAGTGAAATGTTCTCCCCGTTGTGATCGTAATAAATTTGTTGCGCATTTTAACGTATTTAGATTCCCCGAGTATTTTATCGAAATATGTACCTTTTTACGTATACTTAATTATTTTCTAAAAATATATATATATATATATATATTTACATTTATAAATTAAATTCATCGTTATTGAGAATATTACGCTCATGTGGTCAAAATATTTATTTTTACGAGGCTATAATGAAATCGTAAGTTTTGCTAAACTTTTCTCAAATTTACACTTTTTACCCTCGAGTTACAAAAAGTACAAGTTTAGTCCCTATACTTTTAGAAAATGACACTTTGTACCCAAAATGTTATAGGCTTAAAGTTTTCAGTTTTGACACATTTAGTCCCTATAAAATCTGTGTTTGTAAATACACTTTTAAAACTTATTATTGTCACACTTATAATATGTACTCAAATATTAAGTTTATTTGAAGTGGAGGGGTGTATTTTGCCAAACCGTGAAAGTTATAAAAATAAAAGGGAGGAAAAGTGCTACAAGAGGGAATCGAACTAAGGACCTCCCGTTTAACACTCAACGCCCCTAACCAACTGAGCTCGGCTCTATTTGTGTTTATTCTTTGTAATACGTTGTATATATAGTATAGCTTCTGCGTTAAAAATCCTTGTATTTTGGCTACTGTGATCGTGCATGCATGGTTTCACTTTCTTGTTTTCTTCTCTTCTTCTCAAGCTAGTTTAAGTTATGGTGAGACTCACCTTTCATCTTAGTCCTAGCGTATCATGGGTTCAAATGATGGGAGAAACGAAACAAGTTTAACTTAGATAAAAACGCGACTTTAATCTCGTTGGTGTGTGTTCGGGTTTGTGCTTAACATGTTTGCTTGTTATAGTTTTACCACACTAGAGTTTAGTTACTTAATCGGTGCTTGTAATAGTGTCTAATATTTAAGATGGAAACGTTTCTAACGTGTATATATGAAATACTAGACATCGAAACATAATAGGAGTTGTATCGAAATAGGTTCGAGGAAAACTTACAATCACTCAAGAGAGTGGTGTGGAAACTCGGGCGAGAAGTGAGACACCAAGATAACTAAACCGAATGCAACCCAAGTCTCCTAGTTCCCTTTTCTTCTAACGTTATTACCCCGAAATCCTTTTGTTTTTCCTTTCTCCTTCGAACTAAACCCTTCCACAGTGAACCTTTTATGTTTAGAGGAAGAATATGTTTGAAAGAGTTTTTGTGATGTAGTGTGAATTTTTCTAAGTGTTGAGGAGTTTATAAAGAGAGTATGAGTATGGCTTGCCTAATGTTTTACTTGTAGTCTTCCTAATTCTAGGCTTAATAGTCACATGTTTTATTGAGTTTGTCCATGTTTGTGTGAATGTTTCTTGGCGTGAGATTGATGGCAGCCAAGTCTTGAGGGCATGCAATGTCTAGTAAAATCCAAGTTCTTGTTTAGGGGACATGTTATCCAAGGGTTAATCAAGTCAAAGGATTAGTCAAATGTTTAGGTATTATAATAATGCTAGGGTGGCCAAGGTATGGTGTTGGTCTCTTCTTGCTTACTCCTACACGCCAACATGTGATCAAATAGAGTAAATATTTATTTGCTTTGTGTTTTTGAATTTCTAGCTTGGTCCCTTTCTTGTTTGCTTGATCGGTTCCACAGAAAGAAGCACAAAAAGAAAAAGTCATCTACTAACTCTTCTAATGTAACTCTTGGGCTTGGTTTGGTCTTGCTAGACAAGGCCCGAAAGGAAAGAAAAATAAAAATGGTGTTGGGCTAGAAATGCAATCCGGCAAGGCCCAAAATAAATGGATATGGTGTTGGGCTAGGGTGATTAACGTGGCCCAAAAAAATAAATATGGCGTGGGCTTGGCCCGGTTACAAGGCCCATTTCGTGTCGGGTTGAGTCACGAGGCGGAATAAAGTCCAATGAGTTTCGAGGCCCAATACGAATATTATATATTTTTATTATAATTAAATTCGAAATTTTTACAAATTTTTACATATTCATTACGTATTTTAAAGTTATCAAGATCGTGGGGAAATTTATTTAGATCACAACGGTATATTTGTGAACGCTCAAGCTGCGTTGATCATGCATATGCCAAATGATATGCAAATGTGATGTTTAGAAAATTTCATGACGAAATAGATCGTGTTTAACCCTTGATTAAAACGTTAAGTACATTGAAATTTTCCGGGAGCTTACATCAACCCTCGCAACCTACTTCCCTAGGGTCCTTTGGTCAATTCTCCTAGACAAGCAAGTACAACCGGACTTAAAAACTACCAAAGTAAGGGTGGCTACCAACGAACTATGCATGCATACACTAGAACCAATAATAGAAGTTCGAAAATATAAATAAAACAATTAAGGAATCTTAACTAGGCTAACACCAAAGGTGCTTAGCCGATCATATTAAAATGAACACTCAATTTAATGTTTGAAATGGTAAATGAAGACATGAATCAAAATGTAAATGAAATAAGAAATGCTAAAGCTTATCGATGGAATGTTGTGACTTCTCCCTTGGAAATGGCTCCGTATGCTATGTAAGATAGGCCTTGTGGAACCCCTTCACGTTCTCTGACTTTTGGTGTTGTGTGAATGATGTAAAATGCAGAAACTAGGGCTGGTATTTATAGGCCCGATCTAGCTATGACGTAACCTTACGAATTAGTTACGCCATAACTAATATATCCTCCTTGATCCATGTTCGTAGTTGTGGTTACAGCGTAATCTCATAAGCTATGTCGTAATCTTCAATGTGGCTATGCCATAATATAATTAGATCTTATCCAAACATTCGTAAACATGATTACACCGTAACTAGAGTTGTGGGTTACGTAACTCTTGGAGGCGCGAACTTCATCTTGACCTAGATGGTTACGGCGTAACTTAAGTTGATAGTTACACCGTAACTAGTGTTGACTTAGTCTTCATATTTGAGTTCATAGCTACGGCGTAAATGAGAGTGTGAGTTACGCCGTAGCTTCTTTCATGTGAGCATACTAAGGTATAAATAATCAAAGTGCATCTTCAATACCGCGTCTCTTCAGCTCCTATGCTCATATATAATCTGGAAACGAAATATAAAGAAATAAGAGCATATATCCATATAAACAATATAAAATATGAGTATAATCGGGGGAAATTGACACTTAAAAATCAGGATTATTTGATGATATCAAATATACCCCCACTTGAACTCTAGTTGCCCTCAAGTAGACCTTATTATAATAATTTATAAAAAGATATCCCCAAGTTACCTGGAAGATATGAGATTAAAAATTCCTTATGCTAGGATAAATCAAAGCTGAACGCCTCACGAAATGGGAACAAACACTCATACTCTCTCTAATCTAAGTGTCAATTTCAGGGTGATCACTCAACGTACAGTCATAGCATGTATTCTATCATAAGCTTGGTAGTTACACAAATATCCACCACTAGAGTTAAGGTCTAAACAATCTCGAAGGCAATATGGATGAATACATGATAAGGCTAAGGGTGTAGTGTTACTACTAACATGCTATGGCAAGGGCGACAAAGACCATCGATGCATGACAAATCCATGGCCAAGACACCAATTACTGCTCGAATCCGTCACCTAGGTAGGATAAGGCATGGGATGCTGATGTGCTATTTCATCCTACTTTTAATATTTATAAAACTGAGATAAACTTAGGATAAACACATACTAACGGGCAGAGAACTCGACCGTATGAAGTAAAGCCTTAGGTAAATCCGAGTGTCGTCCCAAGAGAGCTGTGACCTTGAAAGAACTAAGATTATTATAAATGATATGATATTGATATGATAAGATAGATTTAATTGTTCCAATCATACAGACATAATAATTTAGGATAAAGAGATAGAAAAGTAAAGCTTAACCAAGATTACAAATAAGAACTGATTCTCGATATAAGGGTTCAATATAGTGGTTAATTATCGCCAGACTCCTTTCGTCAATTCGTCATGGCATATGGTTCTTAGATTCTTCACCAAGATGAACAGGTCACCCGGGATCATTCGGTAACCTAATAGCAGTCATTAAGAGCCAAATCTACTAGATCTAGTCTATGGAAATGTTAGGAATTGGAAATTCCATAAGGAAGTGTCGGTCTCCCCAAATATTGTCTAGCATATGTTAGCTCGTAGACATATTGTTATTTACGTTATCTAGTAGTCAATTAGTTAGTTGTTAGCTTAGTTATTAGTTTAGTGTAACACCGTGGAGGAAGGACGGGTCTTTACCCACTGTATACCTGATCTACAGTCCGACAGGAGGACGTGTAGTTGTAACTATAAATACCCCTTCCATCCTTGGAAGGGGTGGAACTTCTTAATCTAACCTTTCATTTTCTTATTTATCTCTCTCTCTAGAATTCCCTCTCTACTCTCTTTATCTCTCTAAAAATGGCACTCTTGTATCATCATAATCCTAGACCACCCGAATCATCAAACAACATATTATGTATGATCCTACAATTGGCATCAGAGCTCAGGTTATGTTTCATTTTATGATTCATATGGTTTTGAGTGGTTTTTGTATGCGGTTTGTACTGTTCAATGATGCGGTTTGATGGGGTTATGTGATGTTTGATGTGTTGTTGTTGCTAAGATGATGTTAGTGTATATGTGTTTATGTTTTATGGGTATGCATATCATTGTTCTTGAAAGATATTTGTGTGCTGCTTTTATGTTCTTGAATGAGGTTTGGTCAAGTTCTATGAAGCGTTTTGTCCAGATTTAATGTATCTGAAGTGATTTGTCCAGATTCGTTGCATATGATGCGGTTTGTCCAGATTCGTTGTATATGATGTGGTTTGTCCAGATTCGTTGTATACAATGCGGTTTGTCAAGATTCATTGTATATGATGCGATTTGTCCAAATTCGTTGTATATGATGCGGTTTGTCCAGATTCGTTGTATATGATGCGGTTTGTCCAGATACGTTTTATATATGATGCGGTTTGTCCAAATTCGTTTTATATGGTGCGGTTTGTCAAAATTAGTTTTATATGGGTATGCCGTTTGACTTTTGAGTCAACTGCGTTTTGTCTATTAATGGTCAATAAGTCAACTGCGTTTTAGTACCTATGCGTTTTGTTAAGTGACTTAAAGGATGCGGTTTGACAAAAAATGTTGCGGTTTGTACCTCTAATGAATGCGGTTTAAACCCATTGGGTTTGATTCTAATGTGCAGTTTAGTCAAATGTGACTTGTTGACCACAAGAACTATAATACTCAAGAACGACCTCAGTCAACGCTACAAACCATCATCAGATTCAACAAAAGACTATGTTTCAACAATAATAACCCTCTTTCAATAAACCATCATACCAAATCCTCTTACGACCTCAGGTTACTTACTAAACCATCCTCAGTCCTTCTTAAAGATTCAAACAAGAGATGACTATGACATCAAACATCTAAAACCAACTGCAAGCCCAAATCTATCATATGACCCATCACATATTCGTCTTTATCAACTACTCATCATTGACTTGTACTAAAGAAAAAATTAAAATGATCTCAGTCATCTATTCGTGTGTCACTTGAGCTTCAAGACCATAAAGATCATGCACACGAAATGATATCACATCATTGATCGATTTAAGGCATAACCTTCTTCATATGTATGAAAAAAAATTACATCATCGATCTATTTTTGTTAAAACATATGCTCTTCATTATCTGAATATAAAGAATAAAAATTAACAAATATGTTACTTTTATTCTTTGTTTCGTTTAGACCTTAATAATAAAATGTTACATTTAAGTGAAAACCTACCCGAGACCTTGAAGATGATTCACAAGATTGTGAAGATGAGGCTCAAGCCATCCCTGTGGCGAGCTCATAATAACCTGAGTTTCAGTGAAAAAGGTTGCTCGGAATAGGTTAAGGAGTTTGGTCGATTGGTGTTGGTATTATGTTATGATGTGATGAAGTGTTGAGGGTTGAGAAGGTAGGTTTTTCAGATCCGGTTTTGATAAGAAAAGAAAATGTGGAGGCGTACTGTTTTTGAGTTTAGGGTTTGTGTTGAGAACGATTAGGAATTTGGTCAAATGAGTTATGTTAGTGTTTTATAACCCCTGAAATTTAGGGTACCAAGTTTATTTCTTCATGGGTTGTGCGCACTATTTTTTTAAGCTGGGATATTTTTTTTTGGACCTTACGTGGGCTTGGGTGGGATCAGGTATGAGTTCGATCATGATAACTTGTATCACTTGTGTTGGATCGTGAGCTAGAATGCATCTTTTATGGGCTGGATGTCATAGTTATTGGACCAAATGAAACAATAACTGATTATGAACATATTCCGGTTACTACTGTTTTTATGGGCCGAATACATAAAACATGTGTAATATGGATTTGAATTGGGCTGCAAGAGTGATTTAATTATGTTGGGCTCGAGTGGTAAAATAATTGTGTGATCTAAATGTTATTATCAAGTACAAATTCTGTCACATAACTTTCGACACTTTTTGATAATGAGTAATTTGGTCATAAAAGTTCAACGGATGATACATGTGTTTACGGTTAATGTTGATATGGGCTTCTCAAAAGTTGAATCATAAGATTTGAAGATGTGATTTGAGACGTGCAAATTTTGAGATGATGATGAGATTTGATAATGATACTTGTTGGGTTTTGTGATTTTAAATATGTGATGCGATTATGAGATTGGAGTTGATGAGAGTGGTTGAAGAGGTTTTGATAATGATGAGATTCGTATTGAGGTTTGATTCTTCGGTTTATTCATTTTCACGATGTCTGTCACGGCTTGAATTGATTCTTGAACAAAGTTGACTACGGGATTGTTTTGACGGTATTTTCTATTTGGACTTGAAGTGATGTTTTCCGGGCACGTTTACCTATTTTGTCTTCTTTCTTTCTACCCTTCCGCTAAGATGACTTGTCTGGGAATTTATAGAGTGTGATAAAGACTTGGCTATTTAGTTACTTTTGTGATTCTTTCTCGCTTAACCCACAATGTAACTATCACTTCGGTGTCTCACACAGTTGAGGATACGTCAAGAGGTTTTGTACATTGGGTACACCATTTCTTTTTCACAAGGATTAGTACAATCTTAAGTAACAAATCTGGGGAATTCTACTTCATGTTCAAGTTTGGTATACCGTGTTTACTTCTCCAAATGGTCAAAGCAATTGCCGACTGAATTCATGAATGATATGTTAGCCAATGTATTTAATGGATGAGATGTGATCAGCAATTCTCATGAAATTTTTTGCGCTACTGTTAGGAATTAGAAATTCCAGGTATTAAAGAGTCGGTCACCTCTAGTATATGTAATCGTTAGAAAGCTCGTAGTCGTAGTTCTTTTAAGCTAAGTAGTATTTAGTTAAGTAACACCGTGGAGGACGGACGGGTCTTTACCCACTGTAAGCCTGATCCACAGCCCGTTGTGTGGCATTTTATTGTAAGACTATAAATACTCTCTACCTTCCAAGGTAGAGAGTTGGAGCTTATAATAAGATTTTTCTTTCTCTCACTAAAGGTCCCAAACCTCTAACTTTCTCTCTCTAAAAACCTCTTGTACGCCTACTTTGTGTTATGGTTTGATGTGTATGTGAAATCCAATATCTTACAATTGGTATCAGAGCCAGGTTGGATCATCTCTTACATATCTTTAGATTTCTTGTGGTTTTTAGGTGGTTTTTGAGTTTGAAAAAGTTTAGCGGTTTTTGCATCATTTGGTTGATTTCTAGTGTTAAATTTTGGATTTTGATAGTACTTTTGTGTTTAGAATCATCACAAGTGTTTAGGTTTTGACTTTGAAGGCTTGAATCATTGTGGTTGGGTTGTTTTTGGATTGAAAAGTGGTGTTTAGGTGTTTTTCTTGCTAGCGACTTGGTTCTCAGTGTGATATTCATCATAGCGACTTGCTTCATAAAAAGTTAGCGAGTTGGAGTGGTATTTGGTAGCGATTTGGTCCTAGCGACTTGTCTATTGAGACAAGCCGACAAAAATTACACGCAGTGGATTCTCCACTACACGTAGCGACTTGGTGTAAGTTAGCGACTTGTACTTTATATTGTTAGCGACTTGGTGTTAGCGAGTTGGTATCTAGCGAGTTGCTATTTAGCGACTTGACAAATTAGCGACTTGGTGCTTAGCGACTTGCTGTCAAAATTTTTCTAGCGACTTGGATTGTAGCGAGTTGTTATATAGCGACTTGGGACTATAACGACTTGGCACTTAGCGATTTGGTTCAAGGTTTCCTAGCGACTTGGGTGATATCCTTTGAATACGGTTTTATCTTGATTTAGTAAAATCCCGTGAAAGAATCTATTTCCCGGTTTAATCATAGAGTTATAAAATCCCGTGTAATTCTTAAACATGTCTGCCACCGTACCTACAATCATCTCCACTGTTGCCGAGGATGTTCAAGTAGCTGGTTCAGATACTCGTCCACCCATGCTTGACAGAACTGACTACGACTCTTGGGCTCAACGAATCAGACTGTATTGTCTTGGAAAGGAAAATGGGGTCAACATACTCAAATCCATTGATGAAGGACCATATCGGGTTGAGACTACTAGAGACTTAATTGATACAGCTGAAGATGGAACAATGATCTATGGAATTGACAGACCAAAGACATATGATGAGCTCGATGATAAGGAGAAAAAGAGATTCGATGCTGATATCAGGGCTTCTAACATCGTACTTCAAGGTCTTCCAAAAGATATCTACAAGCTGATCAATCACAACACCGAAGCCAAGGCAGTGTGGGATAATGTCAAGATGCTTCTCTCAGGATCTGAATTAACTATGGAAGACAGAGAATCACAACTCTATGATGAATTTGAACACTTCAAGATGAAACCAGATGAGAGTGTTTATGAGTACTATGTGAGATTCCACAAGCTTGTTAATGATATGAGGAACATCAGAATGACTATGCCAAACATTCAGCTGAACTCAAAGTTTGTGAACAACATGAATCCCGAATGGCACAAGTTTGTCACCTCTGTAAAGCTAACCAAAGGATTGAAGAATACAAACTATGAGCAACTCTATGCCTTCCTCCTTCAGAATGAGAGACATGCTATGTTTGAAAAAAGGATTCTTAATCAGTTCAAAACCAACCAGGGAGAGACAAGCTCATCAAATGATTCAACTGCCTTCCACTCAAACATCGGAATCACAACCAAAGCCTCACAAGTCATACCCATGGGTAATGGTAATCACAAACTCATTCCTGATCCTATGTTCAAACAAGCTGATGCTGATGCACACGTGGGAAACTTCATTAATCAACTAGCTCTCCTGATTAGTCAAAACATGAACTCTCTTCCACACACCAACAACAATCTCAGAACTGCTTCCAATCCACATAATCAAGCCACTGTCAGAGATGGGAAGGTTATGGTGCAGCCAGTTCAAGAACGACAGTACGAACAAGCAAGAGGTGGAGCTGGTAGAGGTTATGCTGCAAATCAGAATAGGGGAAGGAATGGTAATCAGGGTCAAGCAAAGCCAATCAAATGTTACAATTGTGGAGGTGAGGGACACATTGCAAGGAACTGCACATCGCCAAAACGCCCTCAGAATGCCGAGTACTTCAGGGATAAGATGTTGCTTGTGCAACCTCAGGATAATGGTGCAGCTTTGGATGAAGAGGAGTTGTTGTTCTTGGCTGAGGGAAATGCTAAGACATATGATGCAGATGTGGATGAGCAACCAATTCAGGAGATAGGCCATAATCATCAGAATGCCTTTCAAGTAGCTGATTGTGATGCGTACGACTCTGATGTTGATGAAGAACCCACTGCACAAACCATCTTCATGGCTAGCATTTCTCCAATGATCTCTCCTAAAGTCTCTTCATCACCACAAGCTGGTCCATCTAAAGACAAACTCATTTACGAGGTATTAAAATTATACGATGAAGTTGATGAGCAAAAGATACATAACGAAGTACAATCAACTGTATTTATTGAGTCAGATATTGAAAATATGGGTAATATCAATGTTGTCCCATATGATCAATATGTGAAACAAAGTGAAAGTGAGATTGTACAAAGTGATGCATCTTCTGCAGTCAATAATGATTATGTTTTTGATGAATTCACTGCATGTGCCCCTGATGATTATGTCATCTCTGAACTGAATGCCTATAAAGAACGTGTTGCTATTTATGAACAACGTGCAAAATTTGAGTTGACCACCCGTGAGCAGGAAATGGATGACCAAATGCGTACAACTATTAGAAATAGTAGGTTTAGAGAAGAAGTATTAAAACAAGAGTTAAACTCCTTACAAGAAAAGCTTTCTAAAACTGCTAAGCAAAAACAAGAACTTCAAGAAAAAGTTAAAATGCTTAAGCAAGAATTCAGTGCTAAGGAATCAAAACTTTTGAATGATTTTTCTAATCTAAAAACCTTGAAAAACAAGCTTGAAAATAAGTTGTACGTATAAGGAAATACCATTCAGACTGCTCACTTAATCACTAAGCATAGAGTTTTAAGCGATAAGCATAGTGTTCCCATTATAGATAAACCCAACCCTGAGTACGGGAAGATTGCAAAAGCAGCTCAAAGTGTAATCTATGATGGCAATGAGATTCTTAAACCTAGACAAAAACCTAGTTGCGTTAAGTGCACAGAGGAAGATAAGAAATCAGATGAACTCACTAGGGAGAAGATGAACAAGAAACTAGATGATCCTAAATGTAAAGAGAAGAAAATAATTATCACACCCCATGACTACAAAAAGGAGAATTGGATCTCCTTGAACATGTTTAAGCCTCAAACATTGTTGACTCCCGAACAAGTGTTTTGGAAAATGGACTTAGATAAGCAGAAAGCGGAAAATATTGTTGAAACAAACCCTCCCCTTAGGAAAATGCCTAAAGCGACTGTGTATCCTCCCAATACACCAATGCATCTAGTTCCTAGAACTATTGCCACTAAAAGCAAGACCTTAATCAGTCAATACGTTATCTTTCAACTATTTGTGGATTTTGAGAAAACTTGCAAGAAAAGGATCACACCCACTGGTATTACTGAAGGGGAAAGGGGTTTTGAGCAAACGAAAGAATGTTATTTAACTGAAGTCATGCCTTTCTTTAAACAACTAAAAGATCATTTTGAAAGTCTTAAAAAGGGAATGAATTTAGACATTAAAGAAATGGAAAAGGAATTTGATGCAATGATAGTTGAGGTTAGTGATTATGAGCGTGCACTAAAATATAATGAGATTGAGAGGAAGAATTTGCATACATTGAATGAGACTCTTATTACTGAATGTGTTGCTCAAGATGTGTTTTTCACTGCTACAAATTGTTCCATTAACGCTTCTCAATTTCATGAATTATCTGTTGCCCTGAAAGTCTCCCATGATCGTGTCATTGAGCTTGAAAAGACTAATTCTAAACTAACTGAGAAAATTGAACTGGATGATCATGACAATGTGATTAAACATTTTTCTAAATTAGAGGTTGAACATTTTAATCTACAACTAAAATATCAACATCTTAAAGAAAATGTAAAAACTTCAAATATCAAGACATCCTCAGATGCTCCAGAGTTTGATGCAGTTTTTCAAATAAACAAACGTGATTAACAGATTCATGCTCATTGTAACACGATCAGAAAATTGAAAGCCCAAATCTCTCAATTAAAGGGTGAAAAGAACAATGTGACTGGCTCCCAAATGCCTCCTCCTTTAGATTCTCAGAATTCTCAAACGTTTCATCTTCAAAACTTAGTAAATGCATTACAAAAGGAAAATGAAAGTTTTCTAGAAGAAAATGAAAAGGTTAAACGTCATTTCAATGAGTTATTTGAATCAATAAAGGTCACTCGTAACAAAAACAACGAACAAATAGCTTCATTGCAAAAGGAAATTGAGAATCTGAAGAGCCAGGTAAAAGGGAAAATGCCAATGACCAATGGGGAGAATGGTGTATCAAAGGTTCACTCTAGTAACAAATATGCTTTGTCTGTGAAATATGTTCCCCCTCATCTCAGGAATAACAAACTTGCTATTCAAACATATTTCTCATCCCTTAAGGATTGTCTAGAATGTCTACATGAGATTGTTAAAGAGGATAAATTAGAGAAACCACTTGACAATGCAATTGGGCATGCATGCTTATATGCCAAACGATCTCAAGAAATTCTAGAATGCTTAATTACAATATGCCCAAAGTCCTTAGGTGAGAGAGTTAATCCTTTGATTCCTTGTTCTATGCCTAGTGCCAAGTATGATATTCATTCGATGCCTGATGTTTTGAATGTGATCCGTAGTGTGCCTTCAAGTAGTTCAGATTCCAGATCTGTTAATGCTAAGAACGCGAACTCTAGTGTGCCTTCCAGAAGTACAAATCCCAACACGTCTAGTGTTAAGAAAGTGAACCTTAGTGTGCCTGCATGTAGTTCAGATCCCAGCACATCTAAACAGGAGAAGCAAAGAGTAGCAAAACCAACTAATGTTCCCATTCCATCTACAGGAGTAATCAGTGACATTAAAGCGAGCAGGTCAAAGTCTCAAGGTAATACAAGAAATGACAGGACCTCGCAAGCTAAGAATGTGAATTGGAAGAGAGTAGAAGACCAATCTAGGAACTTTAAGTTTGAGCCGAATAAAACGAATCGTGTTGATTCTAGTATTAGCCATAGGCGTACTGTAATTAATTCGAATTCTGATACTATTTGCAAACCTTGTAATGATGTCTGCTTGAATTCTGTTGCTAATCATGAATGTGGTATGAATACTTTGCCTAATACTCTCAAATCCCCAGTGAATCTTGTCAATGAAAAATATCATGCTAAGAAGGCAAAAAGGCAAAGGCGAAAGAAAGTTAGAAAACAATGGAAACCCACAGGAAGAACATTTAGTAAGATAGGCTATCATTGGATACCTGTTGGCCATAAGACTAATCAGACAATGCCCACTAGAAAATGGATGCCTACTGGTAGAACTATTCCCTTAAGAAGTGAGCACACTTTGAATAGGGCTAATACAGACACTAGTACTGCATCTATTCATAATGATTCCATTGCCTTAATTTCTGATATGAATGCTTCTATTTCTGATGTGGGGGTTCCAACCATTGTTACTAACCAAATGGAACCCATTCTTGCATGGGGATCCCAATTATCCAATTATCCATTCTTGTCTGTGTTCAACTGCAGATCGTTCAAATCGTTCTGTGATACCTGGACTCAGGCTGTTCCAAGCATATGACTGGCGACCGGTCGCGGCTCATGAACTTCGTGAGCAAATTCATCGGGACAGTTAGATTCGGGAATGATCATTTCGGTGCAATTATGGGTTATGGAGATTATGTTGTTGGTAAAAGTGTTATCTCCAGAGTATATTATGTAGAAGGTCTTGGTCATAACCTGTTCTCTGTTGGTCAATTCTGCGATTCTGATCTAGAAGTAGCCTTCAGAAAACATACTTGTTTCGTTAGAGAACTTGATGGTAAGGAACTTTTAAGAGGTTCACGTGGTTCAAATCTATACACCATCTCTATCGAAGATATGATGAAGTCTTCTCCAATTTGCTTGTTGTCAAAGGCTTCTCAAACAAAGTCATGGCTATGGAATCGTCGTCTCAATCACTTGAACTTTGGCACCATCAATGATCTCTCCAGAAAGGACTTAGTTGTAGGTTTACCTAGACTTAAGTATGAAAAGGATCATCTTTGTTCAGCATGCCAATTGGGAAAAAGCAAGAAGTATGCCCATAAACCCAAACCTACTAACTCTGTCACAGAAGTTCTTCATACAATTCACATGGACTTATGTGGACCCATGAGAGTGCATAATATCTTTGGGAAGAAATATGTGTTAGTTGTGGTTGATGATTTCTCTAGATTCACCTGGGTAAAGTTCTTAAAGACAAAGGATGAAACTCCAGATATCATCATCAAACTCATCAAACAGCTGCAGGTTCGTCTTAACAAAACGGTCAGAATCATTTGAACAGACAATGGAACTGAGTTTGTTAACAAACAACTTAGTGAGTTTTATGAAAGTATTGGAATCAGTCATCAAAGAAGTGTTCCTCGAACTCCTCAACGGAACGGTGTAGTTGAAAGACAAAATAGAACTCTTGTGGAAGCCGCAAGGACAATGCCGATTTTCTCAAAAGTTCCAATGTTTCTCTGGGGTGAAGCCATCGCCACTGCATGCTACACCCAAAATCGATCCCTGATTCACACTGCTCATGGAAAAACTCCATATGAACTTGTCCACAACAGAAAACCTAATCTTTCATTCCTTCGTGTGTTCGGTGCATTGTGTTATCCAACTAATGAGGGCCAAGATTTAGGCAAACTTAGAGCTAAAGCAAACATTGGAGTATTTGTAGGTTATGCACCAAACAGAAAAGGATACCGATTATACAACAAGAGAACCCGAAATATCATGGAAACAATTCACGTCACGTTTGATGAGCTGACCGGTCAAATGTCTCCTGGACAACCCAGTTCTGGACCCGCACTTCAAAACAGTCCCATTGGTTCATCCCTTGTACCAAATTCCTCTCCAGCTATTTCATATGTACCTCCAACTGAAGATGATTTGAAGAAATTGTTTGATCCGATGTTTGATGAACTCTATGAGCCAAGTGCTATTGAACTGCCAATTCCCACAACAGAGGCTGCTCATATCTCTGAGAATGAAGTCAATCCTTCAGTCTCAATATCATTAAGTCAAGAAGCACCTGCTGCTGAGAACTCAGTCTCATCAGCAAATCATCAATCTTCGAATGTACATCATGGAACTGTTTCTGGCATCAATGATGAAGTTAATCCCTTTGCTACTCCTGAAGATGCTCCATTTGAAAACATATTTGCTCCTGAGTCATCATCAAAACCATCTTCTTTAGGAGACATCGACTCTGCTACCTCAGTCCCTCAACTACTGTCACATGAACACCTTAGAAAATGGACTCACGATCATCCATTAGACAACATCATTGGAAATCCTTCTCGTCCAGTATCAACACGGAAACAACTTGCAACCGATGCCTTATGGTGTTTCTTCAACTCCATACTCTCTAAGATCGAACCAAAAGATGTTAAAACTGCCATGAATGAAGACAGTTGGTTCAATGCCATGCAAGAAGAAATTCATGAGTTTGATCGACTTGATGTATGGGAGTTAGTACCTGCTCCAGATTGTGCTATGATTATTGTTCTAAAATGGATCTTCAAAGTGAAACTTGATGAGCACGGTGATGTGTTGAAGAACAAGTGTAACACCCCCAAATTTTGTTTAGCGGAAGCATACGTGTTATTCGGGAGCGTTACGGGATTGGTGAATCGTAACACAAGTAATAAAGAACGGAATACATACTCCGTTTAACTTCATAAAATATCTTAAAACATTATCTTAGAGCATTGTTTTGACAAATGGGCACATCCCATAATTTTTTGTGGTCCCAAAGTAAAACATCATTTTTGTGTAAAAACACTTCTTTAAAAATTACTACGACCATTTCACCGCCTCTTGCCTTGCATCCATGATCGCAACTAAACACCTGAGAAATTATGCTAAAAAGGTCAGCTAAAAGCTGGTGAGTTCATAGGTTTAAATTAAAGTAGTAAGTTTGGACCATAAGCAAAGTCATATAATGATTACAACGGATATAATGATATATGGATGAAAGTCTATTACGTTAGCTCTAAGTTCATGCAACCGATACTACGACAGTTTCTGTATGCTAAACGATATCATACAATATAGGGGCCCATAGCGAGTGTTTTGTCCCTCTACACTCGGTTCCTACATGGTATACGCTTCGCCTTGGCCTAAGCATGGCCAATCGAACGGAGGAGTCATCCTCAATAGATCTATTTATAACATTCGCGTTTCCCAATGGGGAATTGACGGTTCATGAAAAAGGGCATTCTCTAGGGACATAAGGGCTTAGGCTAAACCACGTAATAGTAATCATATAATAGTTTTGGTCCATAAAAAGGTTTTGCATATTTCTCACCCCAAAACGTATAAAACAGTTTATCAAGTAAAAGAGGGGCTATGAAAACTCACCTTAACAAAAGTGCAATCCAAATGTGGGATCTAGTATATGTTGTGGAGCGGCACCGACACGCGACCTAGATAAGGAGGGCAATGTTTCAGTTCATTGCTTTTAATTATCACTTTCTTAAAGTGGTTCGATATGATTTGTATTACTACTAAACGTAAGTTTGTAAAAATTGTTAATTTAGTATTACTAGTAAGTATACAAGGTGTATATACTTTTTATATTGACATTAATAGAGTTTTATAATCCAAAGTTTGATGTGAATAATAATTACAGCATTTCCACTAGTAAGTATTTGAATGTGTATATACTTATTTAAGTTGACACAAAATGGTGTTGTCAAAATTTATATCTTAATTGATTTATTTTCTAATTACCTTTAGAAAATGTTTATGTTAAGTTTGAAAACTTTAAATTTTAATATATAATGAAATGACATTGTGGTCTTTAGTTATTTATCAAAACTTGTTTATAATATATGATCATTTACATGAGGTTATCTTGGCATATGTTTGTTCACTTATTGTCGTTAAACATGGTTGTAGGCATTATTAAGTGTAGCATGTCCTTAAGTACTAGTTTCTTGTATGAAAACATTTACACTTGTTTGGTTGCTTTAAGAATTTTATGGACTTGTCAATAAGACGATATGCACGAGACGAAGGAAAAAAAGTAGACGAGAATGGGTTAAGCTTATAGTTAGACTTCCGGGTTTGCATTTTGAGTCTTGATTTGTTGGTTTCGTTTGGCTGTCGTTTGAGTGTGGGCTCGACATAGTTGGGTCGCGTATGGCTGAAATGGTACGCGAATGGGCTTAAGCCCAAAGCCAACATGAGTTTACTTTTGATAAGAGTGTGGGCTGTGGCCCATAGTTGATCTAGGAAGCCATTGGAGTTTAACTTTGGGCTGCGGCCCAAAGCCAAATAAAGAGTGGCTATGCAAAAATTCTGTTTTAGCACATTACATAAACACATTTCATCAAGTGAAGTTTTACACAACTAGTCTTTAACTCGAGACACAACTCGAGCCGGGTATGTATATTTCGTGTGATTCCATACCCCTCGAGTGGTGTTCACGGTCACAAGTTGTTGAGAGTTTAGGCAAGTGTGTGGTGAAGCCTTATGTTAGTCGAGTACTACCCAACTAAATCTCATCCGACAATCTAGTCTACTACTACGAACTTTGACCAAATGGCTACTAAAAATGTGTTTTAGTAAGAAGGGTACACTTGACTTGGGTTTCTTATATTTCGAAGGACATAACAATTTTAACGCAAACTCATGGTCGAAGCCCAAGACACCGGGTACTCACTATAACGAAAATCAATTTTTTTCCCAAGCTATCACAAGGCCTTAACTTGGTGTAAGTTTCTTTGGCCTAAGGCTTTTGTCGACATAAGAAGTATCACCGAGGTTGACTCGAAAGGATTAAGAGCTTCGAATTGGGTTCCTATTCGGATTTGAAAAGGTCTCAACATAACACTAACAAGTTTAAGTCTCATGACTCCATAAGTTAACAACATTCAACATTACCACTCTAGACTTAATACTAATAGTTATAAAGCTTGACTTATATCATTTTTCTTGTTTCATGCTCCTCGACAGAAACCCAAACAAACACAAATTTGGTGAGTGACATCTTGTGACTAAGGTAACTTAGGTTGTTCATTATCAAGATACTTAATTCATAGTTACATTGACCAACTTTTTATAAAACTTAACTCACCTAGTTCTTGGTTATACAATTCGACCAAAGAAAGAAAATCAAACATACCAACTAAATGAGTTATTTCATTCGAGACTTGACATGGTAACCAAGAACAAGTAAATATTCGACATGACCAAAACAATATAAAAATCTTATTGATAAAATTTTTCAACATCATATCATGAAAAATAACATAACATTACATCAAGAAAGATGATAACCTCAAATCCGAAAATGGTGAGTGATGAACGAAGGGTTGTTTCTTGGATTTGGACCAAACAAGACTTGAATTAGCTCCAAAATACCTCCAATTGCAAAACCCCCAATTCAATTTTAGAAAACCCTAACTTTTACAAACCCTAGTTTTTGGGTGAAATTGTTGGGAAACTGAGATAGGGGCGTTTGTATCTCTACTAGAGATATAAAAGTATTTTGGGAAGATGCTTGGCTACCTTTCTATCCTTGGGTCTTGGTTTAAAGCCGAATTTGGCTAACTTCCAACCCTTAGGTGAATCTTGAATTTGCTCAAGGTAGATTTAAGTGAAGATATGATCCTCTTGAGTGATCTTATCTTGGTTCTTCTTGGCTTATTCGAACCATAGCCGGCGCATCAAAGGGAGGATTTGGAGAGACCAAAAACTTACATGGTTTTGGTAAGAAAGAGAAGGATATGATGGGATAACATGTTGGGTTTTCCTTCTTTGGGAGATTCGGCCTAGGTGAGGCGCAGGCATAGGGTAAAGAGAGGTTGAAGATGGATTTGGTATCTTTTCTCTTTCCTGGTTCTTGTTTTGTCGTGAATGGGAGAGAAAGACAAAGAGAGTACATCTAAATTTTATAAAGTCTTTTCTTGTAAATGTATTATAAGTATAATAATAAAGGTATAATTAGGTAATGTAAGTAAAAGTGAGGGTATATGTAATGTATACTATAATTTATTTTGTGTGCATGTACTTGTGTTCTACTTGTATTTGAGTCTTATAAAAGTTCATGTTTAAGTGTAAGTATGTTATATACTTTATGTCTCGCGATATTACATTGTGACCAAGGTATCGTTTTTTGATAACTCTTTATACGTAGTATTTTATTGTTACGTCTCTGAAATATTTTCATCTTTGTAATATTCCATATCACGGACATTTGTCATTTGTTTTATCGAGTCCTTATCATAGTGTCGGTACGCGTGCAGTGTCGGTCACTGGGGAAAACGAGATAACCTCTCGTCTTACAATTTAAATCATAAGACAAAAATGAAATATTCATGAATTGATATGAATGCAAGAGTGGTGAAATTTTCTACTGCATGCAAGTTATCTACTCAAATGATCAGGCAAAGCTTATGCATGCTTAATGAATTAGGCTTAGTAATAATAAATTACTAATTATCAGTTAAATTTTAGTGAAAATTTACCGTGTGTCACAACAAGGCTCGATTAGTTGCTAAAGGATACCGTCAAGAGGAGGGTATTGACTTTGAAGAATCTTTTGATCCAGTTGCTCGAATCGAGGCAATCAGAATCTTTTTGGCTAATGCTGCTAGTAAGAACATGGTAGTCTATCAGATGGATGTAAAGAAGGCATTTCTGAAAGGAGATCTTAAAGAAGTCGTCTACGTCAGCCAACCGGAAGGATTTGTGAATCAAGAGCATCCTACTCACGTTTATCGTTTGAAGAAGGCTCTTTACGGTTTAAAGCAAGCTCCAAGGGCATGGTATGATACGCTATCAAAGTTTCTTCTATCTACCGGATTTAGCAAAGGAGCAGTTGATCCTACATTGTTCACCAGGAAGTCAGGCAAACATTTAATTCATGTTCAAATTTATGTTGATGATATCATCTTTGCCTCGACTGACCCCAATGAGTGTGACCGTTTTTCAAATGAAATGGGTTCTAAATTTCAAATGTCAATGATGGGATAAATGTCATTTTTCTTAGGACTACAAATTTCACAAAGTCCCGGAGGCATTTTCATAAATCAATCTAAATATGCAAATGAGATTTTAAAGAAATTTGGATTTAATTCAAGTGACCCTGTTGACACTCCCATGATTGAACGTACCAAACTAGATGAGGACCACTCAGGGATCATGGTAGACCAAACGAAATATCGTAGTATGATTGGATCCCTGATGTACCTCACAGCTAGTAGACCAGACATCTTGTTCGATGTTTGCATGTGTGCTAGATACCAGGCTAAGCCTACTAAAAAGCACCTTGAAGCAATTAAACGGGTCTTTCGGTATCTCCAAGGAACCATCAATATGGGACTTTGGTACCCGAAGGACACCGGTATGTCACTAACAGCCTATGCAGATGCTGATCATGCAGGATGTCAAGATACTCGTCGAAGTACGTCTGGAGGTGCACAGTTTTTGGGTGATAAGCTTGTGAGCTGGTCTTCAAAGAAGCAAATGAGTACTTCTATTTCCTCTACAGAGGCTGAATACATAGCCATGTCATCTTGTTGTGCTCAAATCCTATGGATGAGATCCTAATTATCTGACTATGGCTTTGAATTTAACAAAATCCCTCTGTACTGTGATAATAAAAGTGTTATTGCTCTCTCATGCAACAACGTACAACACTCAAGAGCAAAGCACATCGACATTCGACATCATTTCATCAGGGAACAAGTGGAAAACGGTGTGGTGGATCTTTACTTTGTGAGGACTGAATACCAGTTAGCAGACATCTTCACCAAAGCTCTTCCTTGAGAACGTTTTGAGTTTATTCTTCCACGACTTGGCCTTAAAAGCCTTCAACCAGAAACACTCAAACGTCTTCAAGAGGAAGAAGAGGAGTAAAAGGTTTCTTTCATCTATCTCTTGTATATATCTATTCGAAAAACAAAATACAAAATTATAAAACCTTCAAAAATCAAATAGAAAAATATAAAACTTTCAAAATCCATAAAAATTTGTGAAAATTCGAAAAATCCTCAAAAATATTGTCATTTTGTCATGTTTTTCTCGATTCGATTATATCTACGGTCTTGATGCTGTCATTCAAAGAATGATACGGGACTTTAGATGTTGTTCGAATTTTCCAAAAAAAAAAAATAAAATAAAAATAAATAAATAAATAAATAAATTTCAAAAAAATCAAAAAAATATTTTTGGGAGAAAGAGAAACAATGGTTTATTGTCATTTCAGGTAGTAACCCGCTTTTCAAAGACAGAACAGAGCCATACTTTTTCGTGGTTTTCAAATTTCTTGCTCTGATTCTTTAAACTAATCCTTACTATCTAATGAAAACTAGTTGTTTTGAAAAATAACTCGAACTCTATTTTTGATAATCATCTGGACTTAAAAGTTTGTCAAAATATCTATCTCTCAATCAACAACTTATGTCATTGATTGAGGGGGAGAATGATTTCAATTAAATCAAAAAGTTATTTGCCATACAATTATTTTCAAAAGATAATCATGCATGTTTATTCAATGGAGTTTAAAGTCTCAAAATCCGATCCTTATCAGTTAAAACGTTTTCATAATCAAGTCAGAATTCTCCTTAAAAGCTTTCAAATTCAATTTAAATCTACAGAGATCACAAATATCAAATGATTTGATAATTGTGATCGGGGGAGAATTTGTGATTTAAATTGGATTTAAACTGATAATTCGGTAAATGGTTTTATAAGGATGTACAAGCTCTCCTTCCTACATGTGCCAAACGATTTCAAATTTTCCATGCACATGTTGAGGAGGAGCATCTATCTTAAACCACAAATATTTGAAACGTGATCAACTTATCTCTATGTGCAGTCTTTTCCTAATATGTGCAAAACATTTTCAAATATCTATGCTCATATTGAGGGGGAGCAAGCTTATGAAAACCTCATCCTTCCCCAAAATGCTTTATCTACTTGATTTGATTAGGGAAGTGATGTTGATATTTTTTTTGAATATGGTAATCAAAGAAGTTAATTCTTTCTCTTACCTCCGTGTTCAAAACGATTTCAAACACTTGATGCACATGTTGAGGGGGAGCTCTTGTTCTAAAAATATCAAAAACAATTCAGGTACAAAATGCTTTGATAATATATCACAAGTATCTGGATTGATTTTCAAATGGTTTTCAATTGGTTCCAATGGCAGATGAACAATACCAAATAAACCGACCAACTTTACTTTATGTATGGTGATATAAGGATGATAAGGTTAGGTATTTGTTCTTATGATCCGCGAGAACCGGAGAGATCTACCCAGGGACAATCCACTAGATAGTGTAGAAGTCCTTAGGTATATTGAAAAAGGAGAAAAATGAGATATGGGAAGAGTGCGGACTGAGTCCGAGCTAGTACTGGAATAAACCCAACAAGGTTCTAGCTATGAAGTCTCGGTAAGCACTGAAGGGGTTGAAGAATGAAAAAGAATTGAATGAGAAAAGGGTGAAAACAAATAGCCCTCCAATTATTCAACCTTAGGGCAGAAACCGGGTTCAATTCATTTGCTACTTGTGGTTACCAAGGTAACACTGGTATTGAAGACAAGACGTCATGGACCCAGTGACGCACTACACTTCAACTTCCCAAACCACTCAAGTTCCTCTTAAAAGGACTTGTTTCATTCTCACGGGGAACCGACATTATCTATCGACTCTCTCCTAGAGATTGTTGATATTGAAGAAGGAGACCCTCTCCCTAGTCTCTGATACAGGATCCAAATATGCACAAATTAAGTCTAGAGCCACGAGATCATCCATAAATCTCATTAGGACACTTTCAATGAAGACTCTCTGTTTCACACAAT
>BPTQ01000005.1:236258399-236502412 GCA_019973895.1 Chrysanthemum seticuspe
GTACTAAAGAACTCTTTACTTACATAAGAACTCTTTATAGTCTCAGTAACTACGATACCTAACTGGCGAAGTAAGACTAGTCGACGTTTGCAGCCCACATGGACGTATTTTGTCAATCGTTATTTCGCGAGCTTTCATAGAAACTGGTGAAAGCAACTTAACTCCATGTGCCGGGTGCCAAGGGGCAACTAGTCATGTTCATGACGGACACTAGTCCATATTAAGGCTTCTTAAAGGAACTGTCCCAAAGCGTCGACGAGATCGACAAGAGATTGGCCTTGCAGAGTTTCTTCTGTTGTGCCTCACTCACTTGGTCGCTTATCTTTAAGTGACTAACTACTTTTCTCTAAACTTTTTGTTAGCACATAGCGTGTTATCTTTAACAAAAACGTTATGTTGCTTCCAAAATTACTTTTAGTTAATAGTTAGTATTTGTGGAAAACTAAACTTTTAGCACATCGACCGTGTACGAATATTTCAAATCAAAAGGTGTTTATGATTGATAATTGATTTTCATTAAAACCTTCGTTGTATTGCAAAAACAATTTCTATTGTGCGATACACGATTGTTTTTCAAATCTCTTTTCATCAATCAGTGAATTTCTATTCGCTGGTTCACTCACTCCGTGTTGTCTTCTTTGAGACGTTCCGGTTAGAGAACAGCTAGAGCAGCTGCGAAACCCTGTCAAGGAAATTCTTCGGAATTATACCTGATCACAGGCAGTACTTGTACTGATCAACGGGGAACCGTGGGCCGTGTACCTCAATTCAACGAAAGTGGTCAAAGATACTTTCGAGCGCTTTATTGCTAACTGTTTTATGCAGGTACACCCGACGTTTGCAGCTGATCAGAATGAAGCGGTCAATCCATAGCATCAATGACTCTGATATTTCTCAAGAATACATTCATTTCTCAAGAAATCATGATAAGTGCATCAATGACTCTGATATTTTCACTCCATGCTTCTGCTACGCTACTGCCAATATCATGAATCAACGAAAGCTTCCGCTACTCTGATGAGAAGATATCATGATCTAGAATGTGAGCATGTCGGTCCGAAAGTCACAACATCACATAATACCAACACCACAATGGATGTCTCAGAGATTTTTGTTAGCTGATGATCTCAAAAGGTGGCTCAAAATTATTATCACGTGGATCAGTAAAAGACCTCCACTTGGATTAGCCAAACATTCAATGAGAAGAATCAATGACTACGAGCTTCGGAGCAAAGTGCTACATCAAGAATGCACGAACAATTTTTAATGTAATATCTGTTTGTATTTAATGTAATTTTAGTATATGTTTGAGGTGACCTCCCTTAGGGGGAGATTGTTAGGAATTAGAAATTCCAGGTATTAAAGAGTCGGTCACCTCTAGTATATGTAATCGTTAGAAAGCTCGTAGTCGTAGTTCTTTTAAGCTAAGTAGTATTTAGTTAAGTAACACCGTGGAGGACGGACGGGTCTTTACCCACTGTATGCCTGATCCACAGCCCGTTGTGTGGCGTTTTATTGTAAGACTATAAATACTCTCTACCTTCCAAGGTAGAGAGTTGGAGCTCATAATAAGATTTTTCTTTCTCTCACTAAAGTTCCCAAACCCCTAACTTTCTCTCTCTAAAAACCTCTTGTACGCCTACTTTGTGTTATGGTTTGATGTGTATGTGAAATCCAATATCTTACAGCTACAAAATGTCAATGATATTTCACAGTCTGAGCAAAATCTTTTGAGAATCTTCAGTATGAGTCATGATTTTATAAGATGTTTGCGTATGACAAGAACTTCTCGTGCAAATGGTTGTACACGTTATGATGCTTTTGAAAGTTCGAAACCATCATGGGGGAGAAACGTGTACTTTGATGTGTTACGGTCAACCTCCAAGGGAAAGTAGGGCATATTACTCTACTTAGTATGGTTCGTGAAGTATTCTACACATGGGAGAAGAATTGTTGATGATGGTGAATGAACCGTTGATGAATCACTGCATGTTCCCCTAAAAACAGATATTTACTGAAACAAAAGTTGTCATTACATTCAAGCTGACATTGTTTACGGTTTTGTCTTGATTTTGTAAAATCCCGCGAAAGAAACTATTTCTCGGTTTAAATCATAGATTTGTAAAATTTCGTGGCAATGGAAACATCCTGGTATTAGTTAAGTGCATTTTCGGATCTATCTTACGGTTTATTCTTGGTTTTGTAAAATCTCGCGAAAGAAACTGTTTCTCCGTTTAAACGATAGAATTGTAAAATCCCGTGATGATGGAACCATCCTGGAGAAAGGAAAGTGTATTTCTGGATCTTTTTTGATGTTGGTGCTACGGTTTCTACTTCGAAGAAGGGATAAAGGGTGTACTTCATGAATTGGATGTGTGTTTGGATTATCTTCATGGCAGATTGGTTATTTCAAAGTTTTATGGGGTTATGCTCATTTAACCATGGTCGGGATGAAACCATTATCATAGTTCACCTAAAACGTAAAAGGAGGCTAGATTTAAGCTTTTAACCACAAGATGTGACAATGGCGTTAATTCAGTATTATTTATTTGAGGTTGAAGTGAAATATCACGGGCGAGTGTACTTAGTATCTGAAGGTATCGGGGATGGTTGGATGAAGATTCTTCGAGATCCTTGTTCGAGCTTTTAATATTTTCAAAAACGAAGACTTGGAAATCTAGTTATTTTTGGGTGATTTTTCCTTTTCTTTTTACCACTTGTGGGAATTGGGCTCTTACCACCACAAAATAACTATCACTTTAAGGAGTTACATTGTAGTACTCAGTGTCACATTGAATTGTGGATTTTCAAGAGGTGATGTACGTCTAATACTTGATGGTTGGTTGGTTGAAGAGTATAGAGTACTTAGAGATTCAAATGGGCATGAATTCTCGGCACCGCTCTTTGTTACATATGTGCAAGTTTAAGTCACGAGTTCGGGTTAGTTTACATCAAGGTCAAATTCATCATATTGGGTTTTCTCCATCAGTTGTCATGACAAAGAGCCTACTTAATGATAATGGGATTGATAATAAGTTTGCCAAGAGTAGATGAAAAGAGAGAGATTATGACGTTTGAACACAATAGTTCAAGGCTCGTTCCTCAAAGAAAAGAAAAGTGTACGCTTCAGTGCGCTTTATTTTCTGAAGAAGAGAAATCTTCTTATTTATGACCATTCTCATCAACATGCTTCATACTTTTTCCATGCGCTTTCAGTCATCAAGTGAATCGAACTACTGTTGATTGTTTTCTTATTCCACTTGCTCAATTATAATGACGATGGCGACATCATATGCTACCTTTGAGGGGGAGAAGTGTGAATAGAATACATTTGGATGATTTACACTTATTCAATCAAGAATGGCAACTCCGTATGCAATTCTTGAGGGGGAGAAGAAGTGTGAATTAACTGCATGGTTGATTGATATCTGAGAATAAATGGTCAAACGACTCCAAACTCATGTAAGAACCGAGCTTCTTCTTATCGGGTCATCTTCACATGGAGTTTTTTTCTAAGAGCCGTTGGTTAACATCTTCACACGGGCTGATTTGATTAATGACAAAGTGCTTCCAGTTGCGGGGCTGATTTCCTTAATGAACATCTTTCTATTCTTGTTTGATTGGGAGGGATTTGAGTTAAGGGGATTTGCTATATGTAAGTTAACGAGAATGCATTTGGTGAATTAAAGATGTTAACTTCTATTCCCCAAATGGACAATCTTGAAAAAGGTCGAGTCTACATTCTGTTCTACATTTTCTGCTGTATGTTAGAAGACTAAAGACGAGTTGCATTCTAAAGACTTCTTCTTAATCTGGGCATTTATCAAACAGATTGTCGGTTTAGGGGAGAGCACTAATTGGGGGAGAGTGAAAAGTCAGATTTAATCCCTAATTAGATTTGCTCACAATGTACTTCAGCAAGTTGATTCTCACAAAGACTTCAAATGGTCTTCTCAAAAGATTTCTTGAATATGGGCTTTGAATGTGTTGCTGATTCTAAAGTATCAAAACCAGCAAGGGGGAAGGAGACACACATCTAAACGCGAGTAAACTTGATGAACTTAACACTTCTAAGTGATTAAAGATATCCCGGGAAGACAGATGTCATTACCGCAGAGAAACTCAAGGTTTGACTCATGGCGTTTAGTGTTCTTATTCCAACTATGTGGGGGAAGAGATGGAAGAGTTAGTCTCTGGTGATAAAAGAGGTACACAAGTGTGTGATGATTTCGATGATGTCGCAATCATCAGGGGAGAGAGATTGTGTACATTGGGGGCGCTCAGCTGTTTCACTTGAGAGCTTAATCAGTGATTCAGAGATATAATCACTTATACCGGAGTTGACAACCGCAGAGATAATCAGTGATTCGGCCTGCTATAATCATCCTATGTGCTTATCAGAAAAAGATACTTTCCTATGTTGAAGGACTAGGAGTCTAGGATTTGATTGTTAGGATTAGATGAATATAGTTTGATAAACACATTATTCCCATGATTTACATGATCTGATTGATATGTTGGATTGACTTGTATTAGTCGATTGCTGTTTGGGTGTTGTCGACCACCATATATGTTTATCTGTGTTTACTAACATTTGCAGATAACATGGTTTAAAAGAATGTTCCCGATTCGGATCCCACATAAGATGATGATTGGATGCCGAAAGGAAAGGGTAACTATTTCTTAGGTCGACAAATGAAGAAACGAAGCTTAATTAGATCTCCATGGAGAGTTGGCTCGATAGATGCAACTTAAGAGGTTTCACTGCATCTGCAGATGGTTTTCTTCCAGCCCTACAGCAACAACAGTAGCTTCTTATCCACCTAACGTATCTTTGTGCAGGACAAGTTGTGAATAACACCATTTTTCAAACAAATTTGATAAAATTGTTTTGATAATGGAAAAATACCGTTTTGAAATAAATTGAACTCAAATTTTGGAAATCAACCGGACTTCATTTTAAACATAAGTCACTCAATCAACGACTACGGTCATTGATTGAGGGGGAGAGTGATTTCAAACTTAAATATTTTCAAAAGATATTTCTTCATAAAATTTCATTTTGTACAACATAAAGTGGTGATCTAAAGATTTAATGTTATGTCATGGTATGATTTTCTTTAAAACTCAAAAATCTTTCAAAATAAATTTTTTTCTGTTCTTGTTTGATTGTGAAATTGTTTTATTTTACTTAAAGATCTCTTAAAAACTAGCATACCTGACACTAACAATCTTTAATGTCTATAATTGGTCCTCATCAGTCAATTTCAAAAATTAAATCAAGCCACGTCTTTCCCCAAACTTTTCTAAATAATTTAAATCAATTGGGATCACAAATCTCAAAAGGTTTGAAATTTTTGATCGGGGGAGAGATCGTGATTTAAATCTCAAATCTGTTTTAGTCCTTTAAAGGCACTCCTGCCTCCATGTGCCAAACGTTTTCATATACATGATACACATGATTGAGGAGGAGCATTTATCCAAAAACAAGATGAGTATTTAAACCAAGCCACATTTTCTAAACCTAATTAAATCTCTTGAGATCCAAAATCTCAAAGGGTTTGATATTTTTTTTATTGGGGGAGAATTGGTGATTTAATTATGAAATCTAATAAATGATGATCGATATGATTCAAAAGTGCAGGCTGCTCTCCCATATGTGCTAAACGCTTTCGAATCTCGAAGCACATATTGAGGGGGAGCATTTCAAAAGAAAACAAACTTTCAAGGTACAAAGATTTCTATGTTTCAACATAAGTACCTTGATTGATTTTCTAATGGTTTTCTATATGGCAGTATGATCGTGGAAGTACTTCAAAAACCTCTTTCCTTTATGTGTTAAATGATTTCAAATAACCAATGCACATTTTTGAGGAGGAGAATTTAACAAGAAAATCAAATGGCTTTTTCCACGGAAATTGTGATCAAGAAATTATTTCAAAGAACTCTTGCCTCCATGTGCTAAACAATTTCAAATCATATGCACATGTTGAGGGGAGCATTTCTAAATGATCAAAACAATTAAGGTACAAAATGCTTTGATATTATATCACAAGAAGGAATGAACAATACCAAAAGACCGACCAATTTACTTTGTGCATGGTGTTATAAGGATGGTTAGGTTAGGTATTCGTTCCCACGATCCCGCCAGAGCCAGAGGGATCTACCCAGGGACAATCCACTAGATAGTGTAGAGTCCTTAGTTATGATGAAAAAAGGAGAAAAACGAGAATATGGAAAGAGTGTTGACTGAGACATAGCTAGTACTGGAACAAACCCAACAAGGTTCTAGTTATGAAGTCTCGGTAAGCACTGAAGGGGTTGAAGAATGAAAAAGAATTGAATGTGAAAAGGGTGAAAAGAAATAGCCCTCCATTAATTCAACCTTAGGGAAGAAACCGGGTTCAATACATATGATACTGGTGTCTACTAAGGTAACACTGGTATTGAAGACAAGATGTCATGGACCCAGTGACGCACTGCACCTAACTCCCCAAGCTACTCAAGTTCCTCTTAAAAGGATGTAACACCCCCAAATTCATTTAGCGGAAGCATACGTGTTATTGGGAGCCTTATGAAATTGGTAAATCACAACACAAGTAATAAATAACGGAATACATACTCCGTTTAAATTTCATAAAGTAGTTTTAAAACATTTTCTTACAACATTGTTTAGATAAATGGGCACATCGCATAAGTTCAGTGGTCCCAATATAAAAACATCGTTTTTGTGTAAAAACACTTCTTTAGAAATTACTACGACCATATACCGCCTCTTGCCTTGCCTCCATGATCATAACTTAAGAACCTGAGAAAATATGCTAAAAAGGTCAGCTAAAAGCTGGTGAGTTCATAGGTTTAAGTTAAAATAGTAAGTTTGGACCATAAGCAAAGTCATATAATCATTACAACGAATTTAATGATATATGGATGAATGTATATTACGTTAGCTCTAAGTTCATGCAACCGATACTACGACAGTTTCTGTATGCTAAAAGATATCATACAATATAGGGGCCCATAGCGAGTGTTTTGTCCCTCCACACTCGATTCCGACATGGTATACGTTTCGCCATGGCCTAAGCATGGCCAACCGAACGGAGGAGTCACCCTCAATAGATCTATTTATAACATTCGCGTTTCCCAATGGGGAATTGACGGTTCATGAAAAAGGGCATTCTCTAGGGACATAAGGGCTTAGGCTAAACCACGTAATAGTAATCATGTAATAGTTTAGGTCCATACAAAGGTTTTGCATATTTCTCACCCCAAAATGTATAAAACAGTTTATCAAGTAAAAGAGGGGCTATGAAAACTCGCCTTAGCAAATGTGCAATCCAAAAGTGGGATTAGTGATTGTTGTGAAGTGGCACCGACACGCGACCTAGATAAGGAGGGCAATGTTTCAGTCCATTGTTTTAAGTATCACTTACTTAAAGTAGTTTAATGGTTTTTAATAATTGCAATAAAACTAAACTTTAGTTTGTAAAAGTTATTAAAATGGTTTTACTAGTAAGTATATGAGTGTTTATATACTTTTCATATTGACATTAAATAGGGTTTTAATATCCAAAGTTTGATTTGATAAATAAATCACAAGGTTCCACTAGTAAGTATATAAATGTATATATACTTGTTTAAGTTGACACAAATGGTATTATCAAAATTATAATTTATTTATTTTCTAATTGTCTTTAGAAAAATACTTGAGTTGCATTTGGAGACTATCAAATTTATTAAGTGATAAAATAAAGTAGTGGTCTCTATTTATTTATTAAGACTTGTTCTTAATATACACATATATATAGTTCAAATGAGAAGTTCACTTGTCATACATTCATTTACACATTGTCGTTAAATTTTGACGTACATTACTACATGAATCATGTTTTTAGAATACTTGTTTTTTATGCCAAGCTTTCATACATTTTTCGTTAAATTACAACTAGTGTACATAATTGACGTTAAGACGATATGTACGAAATGGAATGAAGACTAAGCGGTTACGAGTTTGGTTTTATAATCGATCCCAAGTTATGTTTTGCGTTAAAATCTGTAAACTCGTTTTATTACTCGAACAATTACGCCGCAGGTGTAATGGGCTGCGGCCCATTGTTTATTATTATGGGGAAACTGAATTTGGGTTAGGCCCGATGTGAGTTACATGCGTGAACGGGCTTCGGCCCAATGGTGATGTAGGAGTTGGCTGCTCCAACAGAAGGGGTACACACAAGTTGTTACTCACACAATTTTTAGAAGACAAATGCTAAGATGTAAACACCAGGTTTTATCAATATGCACAAGTCTAGTTTCAAAGCTTCACGGGAGCAACTTGGCTCGAGACATACTTGTTCGTTTTCGCTCCAATTTGTGAAGTCGAACCTCTCGGCTAGAGAGTATGACTCCGTCATTATGGTACCACCAAAAGAATGAAGCCGTCGACACACTTTCATGGTCCTAAAGTATGTCTATTAGATGACGGATATGTACTTAATGTCGACAAGTTAACAAAAGGGAAAATGACCATGTACAAGACTTGTTTCGAACGAGAACTAGCTAACATCATTGACTAGAAAAAAAATGCGAGCAAAGGTGTGATGGTGTCATATATTAGTTGAGTACTACTCAACTCGGTTCCATTCCGTCAAGTACTTTACCATCACGGACCTTGACAAAACATAGACTACTCGAAATATATTTTAGCAAATGAGCACACTTGACTTGAGTTTCTCCCTAGGCATACACAACGACTTAGACACAAGGTTCACCACTAAAATTTGAGTCACAAGACACTAAGATAGCGAGCATGTTTCTCAAGTTTAAGCAAGGTTATAACAAGGTTCGACATACTTTAAATGACATGAATGTCGACTGAAAAATGCGAGCATCAAACATGGGTTACTAGTAGACTTTGTAAAACTTGACTCATCTACTTTTTCTTGTTCCTTACCCTCGACAGAAAGCCAAACGGACCCTTGTGCAAATGACGACTTAAGTTTATGGTCACAAAACAAGATTATGGTACCAAAGACACCTAGTTCCTAGTCATTTTATTTAGTTTTTATAAACTTGACTTCTCTATTTTTTTTCTTGTTTCATACATCTCGACAGAAATTAACCCAACCAATTGAATGACCAAATTTAATTTTTAACATAGCTACCAAGAAAGAATATTATTAACATGACCAAGTGTGTAACGAATGTTTGATACAAAATACTAAACTTAACATCACAAGAATAACGTACAAAACATTACAACAAGAAAAGATTCATAACCTCAACTCGAGGGTGATGGGTGAGGAACGAAAATGGCTTCGTGGTTTCGGACCAAACGAGACTTGATTTAGCTCCAATACACTCCCAATTGCAAAACCCCCAATTCAATTTTTGAAAACCCTAAGTTTCACAAACCCTCATTTTTGGTAAAATTGATGAGGAAACTGAGTTGGGGCGTTTGCATCTCTACTAGAGATAAAGGGAGTATTTTGGGGAAGAGCTTGACTATCTTTCTCTCCTTGTGACTTGGTTTGAAGCCGAAATTAGTTAACTTCCAAAAAACCTAGGCAAATCTTGGACTTTGGCTCAAGGTAGATTGATGTTGAGATATGTTTCTCTTGGGTGGCTTTGTCTTGACTCTTCTTGGACTCATTCGAATAGTAGCTGGCGCCTCAAAGGAGTGGATTTTGAGAGACCAAAAGATACATGGTTTTGGTAAGAGAGAAGAGGAGATGATGGAAGAAGCAAGTTGGGTTTTCCTCTTTGGGGAGATTCGACCTGCAAGGGAGGTGTAGAAGTAGAGGTTGAAGATGAAGATTTGATATCTCCTTTTTCTGCTTTGTGTTTTGTCGTGTGTGGGAAGAGAAGACAAAGGGTATATATCTCAAATTTTAAATAAAAGGTTTTCATTTATAAAAGAAATATAAACGTGTGTGTATATGTATATTGTACTTATGATTTATTAGTGTACATGTATGTACTTGTGTTTACTTATGTATTAATCGTGTTTGAGTCTTATAAGAGTTATTGTTTAAGTGCAAGTGTATTAAATATTTTGTGTCCCGCGAAATTAAATTGTGACTGAAGTATCATTGTTTGATAATTTCTATAACGTAGTATCTTATAGATACGCATCGGAGATATTATTATCTTTGTAATATTTTTCATTACAGAAGTTTGTCATTTGTTTTATCAAGCCCTTATCATAGTGTCGATACGCGTGCTGTGTCGTCACTGGGGAAAACGAGATAACCTCTCGTCTTACAATTTAATCATAAGACAAAATGAAATATTCATAAAATTATATGAATGCAAAAGTGGTGCAATTATCTACTGTATGCGAGTTATCTACTCAATTGATCAGGCAAAGCTTGTGCATGCTTAATGACTTATGCTTAGTAATAATAAATTACTAATTATTAGTTAAATTTTAGTGAAAATTTACCGTATGTCACATCCTCCCCGCCTTAGAAGAGAAAACTGTCCTCGGTTTTCAGTTAGGATTACTTGCTGAAGTAGAGAAAAGGTGTGGGTATTTACGCTTGATTTGGTCTTCACGTTCCCATGTGTATTCAGGACCTCTTTGAGAGTTCCAACGGACTTTGATGATAGGAATGCGGCTTTGCTTAAGTCGTTTGATCTCCCTATCCATAATTTCAATGGGTTCCTCGACAAAATTCAATCTTTCGTCAACTTGGATTTCATCCAGGGGAATAGCAAGAGTTTCGACAGAAAGACATTTCTTCAAGTTGCATACGTGAAACACGTTGTGCACAGAGCTGAGTTCTTGTGGTAATTCGAGTCGGTATGTTACCGGTCCGATTCTTGCGAGAATTTTGAAAGGTCCAATGTAACGAGGATTTAACTTTCCACGTTTTCCAAAGCGGATTACGCCTTTCCATGGCGCAACTTTGAGCATAACTTTATCTCCCACTTGAAACTCAAGTGGTTTCCTTCTTTTATCCGCGTAGCTCTTTTGACGGTCACGAGCTGCTTGCAGTCGGTTTTTGATTTGTACAATCTTCTCAGTAGTTTTTTGCATTAACTCCGGACCAGTAAGTTGACTTTCTCCAACTTCGGCCCAACACACAGGTGATCTACACTTCCGACCATAGAGTGCTTCATATGGTGCGGCTTTGATGCTTGTGTGATAGCTGTTATTGTAAGAAAACTCGGCTAATGGCAAGTGCTTATCCCAGCCATTTCCAAAGTCTATCACACATGCTCTTAGCATATCCTCCAATGTTTGAATGGTTCTTTTGCTTTGTCCATCAGTCTGAGGATGGTAAGCGGTGCTCATGTCGAGGTTAGATCCTAAAGCATCTTGAAGCGATTTCCAGAAATTTGAGGTGAAACGGCTATCTCTGTCCGAGATGATGGAGATTGGTACACCATGACGCGCGATGATTTCCTTCAGGTATAGTTGTGCAAGTTTGTCCATTCCATCACTTTCTTTCATCGGTAGAAAATGTGCTGACTTGATGAGATGGTCAACTATTACCCAAATAGTGTCGTAGCCTTTAGAGGTTTTAGGTAGCTTAGTGATAAAGTCCATTGTTATACGTTCCCATTTCCATTCGGGAATTTCGGGTTGTACCAGTAGACCTGAGGGTCTCTGGTGTTCAGCTTTGACTTTTGAACAGGTTAAACACTGGCTGACATATGTTGCAATGTCGGCTTTCATGTTTGGCCACCAGTACAATTTCTTCAGATCGAGATACATCTTGTCGGATCCTGGGTGGATGGAGTATTTAGATTTGTGGGATTCGTGCATAATGATATCGCGCATCCCTCCATAAAGTGGAATCCAACTTCGCTCCTTGAAACACAAGATTCCATCCGACCTTTTCACGAATCCATTTTCACTCTCTGGCATTCCGTAAAGGTTCTCGTTCAGACGGTTTTCTTCCTTGAGTGCTTCTGATTGTGCCTCTAAAATCTTGGATGGAAGGGGTGAACTAATTGTCATACCCAAAGATCTGACTCTAAGAGGTTTTGGTCGCTCTTTCCTACTGAGAGCATCAGCAACTACATTCGCTTTACCCGGATGATAACGAATCTCGCAGTCGTAATCACTAAGTAATTCCAACCATCGGCGTTGTCTCATGTTCAGTTCTTTCTGATCTAAAATGTGTTGTAGACTTTTGTGATCGGTGTATACGACACACTTCGTGCCATATAAATAATGTCTCCAAATTCTGAGTGCGAACACAACTGATCCTAACTCCAAATCGTGCGTCGTGTAGTTTTTCTCATGAGTCTTCAACTGGCAGGAGGCGTATGCTATCACCTTCTCTCTTTGCATTAACACCGCTCCTAGCCCCTTATGTGAAGCGTCGCAATAAACAACAAAGTCTTCACTACCTTCAGGTAAGGCTAGAATAGGTGCACTACACAACTTTTATTTAAGGAGTTGAAAAGCTTCTTCTTCTTTTTCTCCCCATTCAAACTTGGTGTTTTTCTGGGTTAGCTTGGTTAAAGATTTGGCAATCTTTGAGAAACCTTCAATGAATCTCCTGTAGTACCCAGCGAGTCCTAAGAATTAGCGTATTTCAGTAGGAGTTGTGGGTGTCGCCCAATCCTTTATTGACTCGATCTTAGCGGGATCCACATGAATACCCTGGCTGTCAATTACATGACCTAGGAATTGCACAGTCGATATCCAAAACTCACACTTCGAGAACTTTGCATACAGTTCCTCCTTCTTCAGTAATTCCAAGATCAGTCCAAGATGCTCCTCGTGTTCTTTCACACTCTTGGAATAAATTAGGATATCGTCAATGAAAACGATCACAAACTTGTCCAGGTAGGGCTTACACACTCGGTTCATGAGGTCCATGAACACAGTTGGTGCATTGGTTAACCCAAAAGGCATGACTTGGAACTCGTAATGTCCATAACGAGTTCTGAAGGCGGTTTTGGGAATATCTTCTTCCCGAACTCTTAGTTGATGGTATCCGGACCTTAAGTCTATTTTTGAATAAACACTTGAACCTTGAAGTTGATCGAATAAGTCATCGATCCTCGGGAGTAGGTAAAGGTTCTTAATGGTTAGTTTATTCAACTCACGATAGTCGATGCACATTCTGAAAGTTCCGTCCTTCTTCTTGACGAATAGGACTGGTGCTCCCCATGGTGATGAGCTCGGTCTAATGAACCCTTTTTCCGCAAGTTCCGACAACTGGTTTGATAACTCCTGGAGTTCTGTTGGAGCTAATCGATAAGGTGCTCTTGCCACTGGTGCAGCACCAGGCACTAAATCGATCTGAAATTCAACCTGTCGGGTTGGCGAATGTCCTGGCAAGTCTTCAGGAAAGACTTCAGGAAATTCTCTCACTATTGGCACGTCTTCCAGACGTTTTTCTTCCTTTTCTTTTTCGTCCTTTCCGGTGACTTGTGCTAGAAAGATGTGACATCCTTCCTCGATACACCTCAACACCTTGGTACAGGAAATGACATGTAGTCTTGAAGCGTTTCTTCTATCACTTCTGTCTCCTTCTATAGTTAGGACTTCAACTCCATAGGGTACTTGGACGAGTTTCTCGTCACAAATGATGGCAGCATGGTATTCTGATAACCAATCCATCCCGATGATGACATCGAAACTACCCAATTCTACTGGTATCAAGTAGATATTGAATGGGTGGTTTAACAGATTCAGGGTGCAACCTCTTATGATGGTATCTACTCTTTCTATGTTTCCGTTAGTTAGTTCCACATTGTACGCATTTCCTAATGCAGTTGGGGCAATATCGAGTAGTGGACTAAATACATTAGAAACAAAACTCCTATCGGCTCCCGTATCAAACAATATGGATGCATAACGGTTATTTATAAGGAACGTACCCGTCACAACATTCGGGTCTTCCTGAGCTTCCACTTTAGTCACAGCATAGACTCTTCCACGAGCTCCTTCGCCATTTCCCTGGTTACTCGGCTGTCCAACATTTCCCTGAATCCTGCCATTTCCATGGCTTCCTGGATTTCCTCGGTTCCCTTGATTTCCTCCATTGCCTTGGTTTCTGGTCTTTCGGCATTCATTCTTATAATGCCCTTTCTCACCATAACCAAAGCAAGTTATAGCAGCTTTTGGGTCCTGAGCTGGTGCTGTTTGAACCGTCGCCAATGACTTGGACCTGCAGTTTCTGGTCAAGTGTCCAATTTTCTGACAGTTACGGCACTTGACTGTACACTGTCCCTTGTGATACAGAGTGCATCGGTTACACAGTGGTGAAGTCCCTGCGTACGGTTTCCTTTCTTCAATCCCAGCTGCATATGCTCTAGCAACATTTTGCCTTTTGTTTTGATTGTTGCTGTTGTTCCCACTGTTGTTGCTACGATACCCATTGTTGTTGTAGCTTCGGGAGTGGTCATCCCATTTCCTCCTATTGTCAACCACTTTTTCCATGGAATCCTCAATTACTTGGTCCATGAGTTTGTTGGCTACTTCGATGGTTTCGTAAAGATCAGCAGCCTTAGAAGTGGTGACATTGCCATTGATAGATTGGGGCAGTCCCCCGATGTACCTCTCCAACAATCGGGTCTCGGTTTGAACCATTTCATGGCACAGTAAGGCTAGTTCTTGAAAACACTGGTTATAAGCAGCCATATTGGTGCCTTGAACTTTGAGGTTCCAAAAGTCATACTCTAGTTTCTTGATCTCATTACGAGGACAGTACTTTCGAAGTACCATCTCCTTGAAGCTCTCCCATGGCATGGCATAGGCAATATCGATACTAGCAGATTTCAGAAAATTGTTCCACCAGGTCAAGGCAGCATCTGTGAAAGTGAATGATGCGTACTTAACCTTAGCCTCTTCTTCACAATTGCAGATTCGGAACACAGTCTCGAGCTTCTCGATCCATCTAGTCAGACTGATAGCTCCTTCGGTTCCACTAAAGCCTCCAGTCATGGTCTTACGAAAATCCTGATAAGTACAAGTGCGGCTGTGGGTGGGTGGTCTCGAAGTTCCAGCATTAGTAGACGAGTGGTTCGCTGCAACTAAAGCGGCGTTCACTCGATCATTGACTAGTTGATCTATCATAGCTTGATTCATGGTAGGTTGGATTGGAGTAGCCCTAGCAGGAGTAGTGACTTCAGCAGTCTGATCTCGTGTGACTCTGTTTGGAATAGCAGCGTTTGCAGCTCGGTTGCGAGTAACTCTCGCTGGAATAGGAGCATTGGGAGCTCCACCATGGTTGGTACGGTTTGATCTTCGTTTTGGCGGCATTTCTGCAGTAAGAAGGGTGATGAGATATAGAACCTTTTAAACAAGGTAAGTGCCAAGTAATTGTGTAAATATCGCAGATAGATCATATGAGCAATCTATGAAAGAAAAGACAATTGGGTAGGAAAATAAGTTTGACATAGATAGAACTTTGGTTACAAGGTTCCTAAAGTACATGATGAGATACTAGATGGAATACAACTGAAATACAACTGGAAACATGACTGAAATACAACTGAAGTACAACTGAAATACAAGAGTAATAACTAACACTAACTGTTATAATCCAGTTTAGTGTGATACATCATCATGCAATAAGATCTAAGGATATCCACGCTCGGTACGTAGTCGCTCAATGGTAGCAACTAACTCTCGCTGTGTATCCTCCAAACTAGCGATGCGCCTCATCTGAGAGGCCAGCATGGACTCCAAACATGTGGTCCTCTGCCACTCCTCTCTGGCAGTATCTCTAGCCATCCACTGGATGCGCTCTATCTCCTCAAGTCGGCCGTGCATTTGGGCTTGACCTCTGCCCAAGGCTCGTGCTCTGCTATCCAAATCTCTAACATCCTCGACCTGAGCCTCAAATCTGAAACCCAACCGAATCCTCTCATGCCTCTCTAGCTCCATACTCTCAAACAACACATCAGTGACGCGATCTAAACCCTCAACACGCTGCTCGTAAGCCTGCAAGCGTGCTGGATCTACTCTCTCCAACTGATCAGTATGGACCCCTAGCAAGGTCTCATGGGAATCTAACTGAATAAGTATCCTCTCAATGAGGGTCGGCTTATCATCTGGAGATCCTGATAGGTCTGGCACTGGCTGTGCCTCACCCGGTGCAGCTTCCTCAATGGTCTCAAGCTGTCTAGTGGCGCGAGCAAGGCGCTCCATGTCTGATGCAGATGGTATGAATGAAGGTGATGATGGACTGTAGCTCAGACTCGCGATATGTGGTACAGAACTGACCAAACAACTAATATCCCTCCAAGCAACCTCATCACTCTCCTCCTGGCTGCGGAGGAAAATAACTCTCTGTCCTAACCCAAATGGTGCATCAATGTCCATGTCCTCGCTTAATCTCTGAGCCATCCTGGAGCTCTGTCCTAACTCCTGAATACTCTGGACAATCTCCAGACCCTGTGTACTCATATCTGCTGCTGTGCTAACATGTCCAAGAACACTCTCGATTGGCATAGGCTCGGGTAGCTCCTCCTGAGGATCCTCTTCCGGATCTTCTTCCGGGTCTTCCTCTGAGTAGGAATCAGTAGCTCTCCTAAGCCTCTGGTGAGGTGGTGACTCAGTGGATGATGGTGTCAGTGACTCTGTAGTAGTAGAAGGACCCATGTAAGCAGCGCGGGTCATCTGAGAGGCTAGTGCAGGCATGAATGAATACCGCTCTCTGTATCCAGGTACTCTCACGATCATGCAGGGTTTTCGCCTGCGTGTCAACAAAGCTGATGGAGTGGTGGTAAGGGTCGGTACAGATGGAGTAGGTGCAATGACTGGCTGAGCTGCTATAGTGGCCTGAATGTATGGATCAGTGGCCAAGTGTGCAAACTGATGGATGGTAGGTGAGTGAGCAAGTAGGATGTCCTCCTGAACATCGTGAGGGAAGGCTGGTGAAGGCATGGTCTGTGACAAGACGGTGCATATGTGTAAGCATGTAGAAAAATACTCATGATGAATATGAAATAGTGCACTAGTAAATATGAAATAAAACATGCAATCCTATTTAAATGAACTCTTAAGTAAAATAGAAAGTAAGGCAAGCGGCAACTGACGGTCGTAGTATGATGTTTTTGTAAAAAGTAGTTATAGTTTAGGGTTTGTATGTACCTAGTTCTCTATAACCTGGCTCTGATACCAATCTGTAACACCCCCAAATTCATTTAGCGGAAGCATACGTGTTATTGGGAGTGTTACGAAATTGGTAAATCACAACACAAGTAATAAAGAACGGAATACATACTCCATTTAAATTTCATAAAGTAGTTTTAAAACATTTTCTTACAACATTGTTTAGATAAATGGGCACATCCCATAAGTTCAGTGGTCCCAATATAAAAACATCGTTTTTGTGTAAAAACACTTCTTTAGAAATTACTACGACCATATACCGCCTCTTGCCTTACCTCCAAGATCATAACTTAAACACCTGAGAAAATATGCTAAAAAGGTCAGCTAAAAGCTGGTGAGTTCATAGGTTTAAGTTAAAATAGTAAGTTTTGACCATAAGCAAAGTCATATAATCATTACAACGAATATATTGATATATGGATGAATGTCTATTACGTTAGCTCTAAGTTCATGCAACCGATACTACGACAGTTTCTGTATGCTAAAAGATATCATACAATATAGGGGCCCATAGCGAGTGTTTTGTCCCTCCACACTCGATTCCGACATGGTATACGTTTCGCCTTGGCCTAAGCATGGCCAACCGAACGGAGGAGTCACCCTCAATAGATCTATTTATAACATTCGCGTTTCCCAATGGGGAATTGACGGTTCATGAAAAAGGGCATTCTCTAGGGACATAAGGGCTTAGGCTAAATCACGTAATAGTAATCATGTAATAGTTTAGGTCCATAAAAAGGTTTTGCATATTTCTCAACACCAAAATGTATAAAACAGTTTATCAAGTAAAAGACGGTTATGAAAACTCACCTTAGCAAATGTGCAATCAAAAAGTGGGATTAGTGATTGTTGTGAAGCGGCACCGACACGCGACCTAGATAAGGAGGGCAATGTTTCAGTCCATTGTTTTAAGTATCACTTACTTTTTGTAGTTTAATGGTTTTTAATAATTGCAATAAAACAAAACTTTAGTTTGTAAAAGTTATTAAAATGGTTTTACTAGTAAGTATATGAGTGTTTATATACTTTTCATATTGACATTAAATAGGGTTTTAATATCCAAAGTTTGATTTGATAAATAAATCACAAGGTTCCACTAGTAAGTATATAAATGTATATATACTTGTTTAAGTTGACACAAATGGTATTATCAAAATTATAATTTATTTATTTTCTAATTGTCTTTAGAAAAATACTTGAGTTGCATTTGGAGACTATCAAATTTATTAAGTGATAAAATAAAGTAGTGGTCTCTATTTATTTATTAAGACTTGTTCTTAATATACACATATATATAGTTCAAATGAGAAGTTCACTTGTCATACATTCATTTACACATTGTCGTTAAATTTTGACGTACATTACTACGTGAATCATGTTTTTAGAATACTTGTTTTTTATGCCAAGCTTTCATACATTTTTCGTTAAATTACAACTAGTGTACATAATTGACGTTAAGACGATATGTACGAAATGGAATGAAGACTAAGCGGTTACGAGTTTGGTTTTATAATCGATCCTAAGTTATGTTTTGCGTTAAAATCTGTGAACTCGTTTTATTACTCAAACAATTACGCCGCAGGTGTAATGGGCTGCGGCCCATTGTTTATTATTATGGGGAAACTGAATTTGGGCTAGGCCCGATGTGAGTTACATGCATGAACGGGCTTCGGCCCAATGGTGATGTAGGAGTTGGCTGCTCCAACAGAAGGGGTACACACAAGTTGTTACTCACACAATTTTTAGAAGAAAAATGCTAAGATGTAAACACCAGGTTTTATCAATATGTACAAGTCTAGTTTCAAAGCTTCACGGGAGCAACTTGGCTCGAGACATACTTGTTCGTTTTCGCTCCAATTTTTGAAGTCGAACCTCTCGGCTAGAGAGTATGACTCCGTCATTATGGTACCACCAAAAGAACGAAGCCGTCGACACACTTTCATGGTCCTAAAGTATGTCTATTAGATGACGGATATGTACTTAATGTCGACAAGTTAACAAAAGGGAAAATGACCATGTACAAGACTTGTTTCGAACGAGAACTAGCTAACATCATTGACTAGAAAAAAAATGCGAGCAAAGGAGTGACGGTGTCATATATTAGTTAAGTACTACTCAACTCGGTTCCATTCCGTCAAGTACTTTGCCATCACGGACCTTGACAAAACATAGACTACTCGAAATATATTTTAGCAAATGAGCACACTTGACTTGAGTTTCTCCCTAGGCATACACAACGACTTAGACACAAGGTTCACCACTAAAATTTGAGTCACAAGACACTAAGATAACGAGCATGTTTCTCAAGTTTAAGCAAGGTTATAACAAGGTTAGACATACTTTAAATGACATGAATGTCGACTGAAAATGCGAGCATCAAACATGGGTTACTAGTAGACTTTGTAAAACTTGACTCATCTACTTTTTCTTGTTCCTTACCCTCGACAGAAAGCCAAACGGACCCTTGTGCAAATGACGACTTAAGTTTATGGTCACAAAACAAGATTATGGTACCAAAGACACCTAGTTCCTAGTCATTTTATTTAGTTTTTATAAACTTGAATTCTTTATTTTTTTTCTTGTTTCATACATCTCGACAGAAATTAACCCAACCAAGTGAATGACCAAATTTAATTTTTAACATAGCAACCAAGAAAGAATATTATTAACATGACCAAGTGTGTAACGAATGTTTGATACAAAATACTAAACTTAACATCACAAGAATAACGTACAAAATATTACAACAAGAAAAGATTCATAACCTCAACTCGAGAGTGATGGGTGAGGAACGAAAATGGCTTCGTGGTTTCGGACCAAACGAGACTTGATTTAGCTCCAATACACTCCCAATTGCAAAACCCCCAATTCAATTTTTGAAAACCATAAGTTTCACAAACCCTCATTTTTGGTAAAATTGATGAGGAAACTGAGTTGGGGCGTTTGCATCTCTACTAGAGATAAAGGGAGTATTTTGGGGAAGAGCTTGACTATCTTTCTCTCCTTGTGACTTGGTTTGAAGCCGAAATTAGTTAACTTCCAAAAAACCTAGGCAAATCTTGGACTTTGGCTCAAGGTAGATTGATGTTTAGATATGTTTCTCTTGGGTGGCTTTGTCTTGACTCTTCTTGGACTCATTCGAATAGTAGCTGGCGCCTCAAAGGAGTGGATTTTGAGAGACCAAAAGATACATGGTTTTGGTAAGAGAGAAGAGGAGATGATGGAAGAAGCAAGTTGGGTTTTCCTCTTTGGGGAGATTCGACCTGCAAGGGAGGTGTAGAAGTAGAGGTTGAAGATGAAAATTTGATATCTCCTTTTTCTGCTTTGTGTTTTGTCGTGTGTGGGAAGAGAAGACAAAGGGTATATATCTCAAATTTTAAATAAAAGGTTTTCATTTATAAAAGAAATATAAACGTGTGTGTATATGTATATTGTACTTATGATTTATTAGTGTACATGTATGTACTTGTGTTTACTTATGTATTAATTGTGTTTGAGTCTTATAAGAGTTATTGTTTAAGTGCAAGTATATTAAATATTTTGTGTCCCGTGAAATTAAATTGTGACTAAAGTATCATTGTTTGATAATTTCTATAATGTAGTATCTTATAGATACGCATCGGAGATATTATTATCTTTGTAATATTTTTCATTACAGAAGTTTGTCATTTGTTTTATCAAGCCCTTATCATAGTGTCGGTACGCGTGCAGTGTCGGTCACTGGGGAAAACGAGATAACCTCTCGTCTTACAATTTAATCATAAGACAAAATGAAATATTCATAAAATGATATGAATGCAAAAGTGGTGCAATTATCTACTGTATGCGAGTTATCTACTCAATTGATCAGGTAAAGCTTATGCATGCTTAATGACTTATGCTTAGTAATAATAAATTACTAATTATTAGTTAAATTTTAGTGAAAATTTACCCTGTGTCACAAAGGACTTGTTTCATTCTCACGGGGAACCTACAAAATCAATCGACTTTCTCTTAGAGATTGTTGATATTGAATAAGGAGACTCTCTCCCTAGTCTCCGGCATAGAAAACCAAATGTGCACAATTGATTCTAGAGCCAAGAGATCATCCACAATATCTCATTAGGACACAAAATTAATGAAGACTTGCTATTTCACACAATGTGGAAAGTAAGTATATATTGAGAGTCCTACGCATTATCCTTGTGGTATTGCCAGAACATCTGAGTGATATGTAAAAGTATTCACGATGAAGATGGAAATCCTTCTAGAGCCAAAATCAAACAAGCTCTTGGTGGGTGACATGTGAGATCTTTTCTAAAGATCAAGCTTGTGACAACTGGATTGAAACAATAGGGCGATTCATTCTTGAATCAACTTTGGTCCAGGAAATGAATTGACGAATACTTTTGGAAAAACCGTTCGATGTGCAAATCTTCTTTTCTCTAGCACATCGAATGTGTATTCATGTTTTCAAACACAAAAAGTATCTCTGATTGAAAAAATACTTTTGGAAAAACCGTTCGATGTGCAAATCTCTTCTTTCTCTAGCACATCGAATGTGTATTCATTTTCAAATTCAAAAAGTATTTATGACTGAAAATTGATCTTTCTTATAAAACCTTCGTCGTATGGCAAAACTCTTTCTTCTAAGCAATACCCGATTGTTTTCAAATAAATTTTTCATCAATCAGTGAATCTCAATTCGCTGGTTCACTCACTCCGTGTTGTCTTCTTTGGGATGCTCCGGTTTGAGAACAACTAGATCAAGCTGCGAAACCCTGTCAAGGATATTCTTCGGAATTCTAACTGATCACAGGCAATATTTATATTGATCAACGGGGAACCATGGTTCTTGCAACTATATTCAACGAAAGTGAACAAAGACACTTTCGTGTGTTTTATTGCTAACTGTTTATTTGCAGGAAATGTTGACGATTGCAGCTGATCAGAGTTGAGAAGTCAATTCACAACCACATGCTCACATCATTCACACTTAATTGAAGAAAATCATGATAATCAAAGATATACAAAGATGCTTCCGCACCTCTGATGAAAAGATGTCATGATCCATAAAGTGTGAGCATGTCGGTCCAAAAGTCACAACATCACATGATGGCAACACAATAAAGGGTGATCCAGATATTTGTTGTGGCTGATGATCTCAAAGAAAGCTCGAAGATCATCAAGATGTGGATCAGTTTAAAGACCTCAACTGAAAGTACAAAATAAGCGGACTATGAAGAGTCACTACTTAAGCACAAAGATTGCGGAAGTGTCGGTCACCCCAATTATTGTCTAGCATATGTTAGGATTCAAAATGTAAATCATGGGGTGACCTCCCTTAGGGGGAGATTGTTAGGAATTGGAAATTCCATAAGGAAGTGTCGGTCACCCCAATTATTGTCTAGCATATGTTAGCTCGTAGAAATTGTTAATACAAATAAGCCGTAAAAACGTTTATTTATATTTTACGATCTTCTAATGTTTTGTCGATAACAAACGTAAAATCATGTTAAGGAAACAAATAAAATACGTAAATGGTTTGAACTAATACTTTCTAACATATTCACACTTTCACATAAAACACTAAAACAAGTATAAGTGATTTTATGATTTAGGAATACATATGTACAACAACTAGTGTTTACATAATTGGGTATAATATACACATAACTAATATGTAGTATATTGGGTAATACAAATGGGTAGAAACTTAAGTATCACAACCCATTGGGCAAATACATTGAATGTAGTTGGGTACAACCCAAAGCCCATAACCCATGGATCTTGACCCATAACCCATTGCATGACATCATGCTTATATCATACATGGATAATATCCATAACCCATGGATCAACCCATACCCAAGTGACCAAGTGCATTGCACTCAAAGATACATTGTATCTAGCCAAAGATCCATGGTTCAACCCATGACCCATAACGAAAATACCCATGGGTAAAAAGGAGCGTCCCACGGATCCCTAGCTTAACGCTAGACGAATCCCTTGTGGAAGGGATCTGTGGGATCCGGGGAACAGTAAGATTTTTCCTCTATAAATAGTGAGCCATTTCTTCATTATTTCTCACCCATTTCTAACACACTTTCTCCCTGAGTTAAAAACTCACTAACCTCAGATCCAAGAGATCTATGTTTGTAGTTTTGTTTTTGTGTGATCTTTTAGGTTCCTCTTAAAGGCAAGATCACCACCTTTGAAGTTGAGCAAGCTCAAGTCCATGAGTTGCCATGCTTCCTCATCATCAAGGCTACTAAAGTCTTCTTGTTGACGATTCCTTTCTTTCTTCAAAGAAGTGTAGTGTTGAAGACATTAATGAAAGATGTCTCAAGTGTCAAGACGAAGATATTAGTGAAGGGTATCTATCGTCTATAGCATAAGCACTTGTGGTAGGTGCTTAGAAGTCAAGACAAGAAGCATTAGTGATAGGTGCTTAGAAGTCAAGACTAGAAGCATTAGTGAAAGGTGATTAGAAGTGAAGACACAAGACATTAGTGAAAGGTGTCTTGTATATCTAGTCAAAGGCATTAGTGAAAGGTGCCTTAGATGTACATTCGATATGGTGTGTTTTGATGTACTAGATAGACTAGCATTAGATCCAAGGATATTGATGTCCTTGATGATGTTGTAAAGGAGTAGATCTCCTTTGGGATTAGTCGTTGGTGTAGTGTGGTAGTAGTTCCTCCATTGCAATAGAACTAGGTGCTTAGCCTAGTACCTAATAAAGGGTAGGCGACGTTGTGAAGGTGTAGTTCACCTTGGAGTGAAAGAACTAGGTACTTAGCCTAGTACCTTATAAAGGGTAGGCGACGTTGTGTAGGTGTGGTTCACCTTGGAGTGAAAGAACCCGGTGGTTAGCCTAGCACCGGAAAAAGGGTAGGCGACGTTGTGAAGGCTTCTCCGCCATAAGGAGATTGGTGTAGTGTTTACGAACTCTCGAGTAGGTGACTCGGGGAGTGGAGTAGGGCAAGGAAGGTGTCCTTGTAGCCGAACCACTATAAATACTCGCGTTGTGGTTTTGTGCTTCTTACTCTTATCTTTTCATTACATATCTTTATATGCTTGTTTATCAACATCCAACACACACAACCAAATAGATTGACATAAGTCGATCTAAATAGTTTAAAAGGAAGTTTTAATTGGTAAAACTATTCAACCCCCCCTTCTAGTTTTCCACAATTGGTATCAGAGCTTCGTTACCAAGTTTCTTGAAGTATATTGTACTTTAAAAACTTGATACGATCCATAGTTAATTGAAAACTACAAAGAAGGTTTTTCATAAAAACAAATACCATGTTTTTCAAAACTATATGTTTGGATGTTGATTTGATAACAACATTTTTTTATTTACTTTTTCATTTAATTGCACTAATCTTCTTTGTCGTGTTAATTAGTCAAAGATCATACCCACCAAGCTTTAGGAGTCGCTTGGCAACAAGAATACCTTCCTTAAGAAGGTATCTTAATCGCAAAGGAGCGGGAATCATCTAAGTGACATTTGTTGTGTCATTTGTAAAGACATTCTTAAGTGCGCTAGAGGTATGATTTTCTTTTTATTTTACTTGATAATTAAGTATGCCTATTTAGGTATTTATATGATTATCTTTTGTGCTTACACATATTTTACATGAAGCTTCATTAGGAAGCCTTTTTTTCACATACGTGTTTTATTTCTCGTCTAAAGTCGTGGTATATAAATCTTATGTTTTGTTTCTTTTAAATCCAATAATAAAACAAAACACGAACTTCAAAAATTCCTCCTTCCCTATAAATAACCCCACCGTCGACCTCTCTACCAAACCCTCACTTTTTCAAATCCTCCAATTTCAAAAATTTCCACTTATTCAAAAACTTCATCTTCCTCCTCATTTCATCTCAATCGAAACCAAGAAGATTCGTCATCAACATGGTTTACATCGCACTCATGCTCATCGCCTTAACACTCATTGCACTTGTGTTCCCTATGATGAAGTTCACATATGGAGACATTTACTTTGTGTTGTTAATCTACATTGGGATCATATACCCAATCCTTTGTATCATCCTTAGTATTGAAATGCAATATTATTAATAATCTAGTTTATCTAGGTTATTTTGTGTTTGTCACTTATTTTGATTTATATGTTTTATATTCTTTCGTGATACATTAGGAGTCATGTATGCATGCTAAAAGAAAATGTAGAATAAAACATATTTCGTGGTATAAACTGTAAAACCTATGTTTTTATCAAATCTGTTTCTGTTACTACAGATCCACGGATCCCGGAAGTTATACTAGATGGATCCCTTTTGTAAAAGAACCGTGGGATCCGTCCTACTGGAAAACAGTCTTCATGCAAGATTAAAAACCACTATCTTTCTAAATATAATAATCCACTAGAAAGTCAAAACCTTGAAGTAAGTTAAAGTGTTAAATACCATTGTTAATAAAAATCTAGTAAAAACATTAGATTATCATAGGTTGCCACAAACATCTATTTTTTAACTTATCATTTCTATAGGTTCAACTATGACGCATGAATATGAGTTTGATTTTTCACTCACTAGCATCTACACTCCGAACATCTCTCTCGAACCCAACACACCTGGCAATCATGTCCGTGGGTTCAATAATCTCGAAAACCGTCACTTCCACGAAGGACGTATTGTAGACACCTCTCTACAATTCGAAGAAGGTATCAATACCTCCTTCCGAGCCATAGGACTAGAATTTCTTCTTGAAATCAACCAGAAGATATGTCCAAGGTTCATAATGGAATTCTTCCGTCAAGTCGAACTCGTTCGTAACGAGGATCGCTCTCTATCTCTTTGGTTTTATATCAAAAACCAAAATTTCACTCTAACCCTTGGGCATTTTGCTCACATCCTCCGGATTCCAAATCATGGACAACGTGCCTTCATCGAAGATTGGTCTCTTGATTCTCTCTTCAACTTTCGTGAATAAAATAGTCCATATTGTTCACACATACCCTCTCCGGAAGATTTAAATCGCATAATATGCAAACCTCGACCATATTACTCCGATCCAAACATTATCTTTACAAGGGATATCCGAGAAGAGTACAAGCCTCTTGCACTCATCCTACGTGAAAATGTTTGGAGCCTAAGGGGAAATCGAGAAATTCTTCCCGCTTGTTGTGCTCATATGTTGTACTGTTTGCTAACACAACAACCATACAATCTCGCCTACTTCTTCGCAAGACGAATTGCAAATCTTCAAGGCTCCAAGAATAAACTTATCCCCTATGGAATGTTCTTGACACACCTCTATCATAATGTTATGCACTTCCATCCTCAATTTCAAAGTCCGTTGTACGTACTTGTGAACAAGATGATGGAACCGCTAAACATATCTCTCATGAAGACTTTCTTCATTCTTGATTCCACCAACACTCATCAATCACATAATGATTCTCCTAGCGAAAACACTCAAGGAACCTAGTAGTATTCCAAAATAGGATCAATTCTCTTGTACTCGTGCTTTATCAATGTAATCCAATTTCTTTCATGAAATAAAACATCTTACATTTGATATCTTAGTATTAGAACTCTTTTTAGACTATCCTTGAGATATAATGCATTGTCAAGATCATTGCATACCTTTATTAAAGGTCCTGCTAAGCAGATGGGCGGATCCCAAAGATTGTGCTAGACGGATCCCTACGCTTAGGGAACCGTGGGATTCGGCAAACAGAAAATGCAATTGCAAGCAGTATATTTCAAACATATCCTTAGAACACCTCACACTAATCCAAACATAGTATCTTAAGGCAAATTAAGTCCTAATCAAGATAGGTTGATCCTTCCTACTAACACACCTAGATCACACTCTAAAACGCTTGTAGATCTACCATTTCATTTTAATCCATTACTCTTCCGCTCTCAAACTCACACTTCGTTTTCTACTTAGTCTTTGAAATCTTTCGATTATGGCAAAATTAATCATAAATCATCCTCACCTCAAAATTGATCAAAGTTGATCAAATTCTAGTTTTCTCATCTCAAAGCTTCTAGGATATTTTTCAAAACACTATCCTAAGTCACAACATGATCTCTAGGATCATTTAGCTTCAATTGACACTCTCATCTTTAGTGTCATTCTTGCTCATCCATTGGTACTCTTTGAAAGTTCCAAATCCTTCCATAAAAGACAATCATTAGCTACATCATTCATTACCCTCAAGTACTTAAGCACCCCTTCATTTAAAACACTTAGGAGGACTGAAACACTCAAGATGTTATAGGTCTTAGATCTTAGAAACATCATTTCCACTCTTTCATAACTGTTGAAAGCCGGATCCCTAGGATTAGCCTAGACGGATCCCTCTGAGGAGGGAACCGTGGGATCCGGATGACAGTGTATGTCAAATCTTGATAAAACAATCATTTCAACTCATCTTCCTAACTCAAACACTCCATCTCATCTTAAATGAGTTCCTAGATCAGTGCAAACTCTGTAGTTGACTCTTGTGCATGTTAATCATCACATTCAAATGAATCCTAATGGCTTAAGGCTTAAATGCACTTGCCAAATCTCTTGGTTTATAAACCACTTTGTTAGGACCTCCATAGTCATCACCTTCTTCCTAACTTTCAGCACTTTAGAAACCTTTGCAAATCTCTTGAAATCATCTCATCATGAGGAAAACCCCAAGTAGTAACTTATCCACCAAAGAACCACCGATGAAAAGGGCGCGTGTTATACACGAAATCTCTTCAACCGAATCATCTCTGGTCAAGCCAACAAATGATAGGATCCCTCCTCATCCAATCAAACCAATTCCTAAAAGGATAGTACCCACATAACTACCAATGCCAAACACCACCATACCTCCTAGGCCAAAAAATATCATCTCCACTAAACCATCACCTTTAGCTCCTAGAGCTATTTCATTTACATCCCCACTATCATCACCACACCTCTACAATTTAGAGGACTTGCCTCCTAGGCCGTCTCATCCGCTTCCGCCGACAACATTCTCCTCATTAGGAGGAATAATAGTACAAAATCAAGGTGTTGAGTCAACACTTGCTCCGGCTTCCTTTTCGCCGTTTCCATCATATAATCCCATTTGGATTATGAGAAATCATCAAAGTCAACCACCTGACCATATGGAATTTGACACCTCTCTACCACCACCATCATTCTTGGTCGAGCCATTCTCAAATGTGCCTCCACCAATCCCTCCATCATATGAAGATCCACAAGCCGCTTCACTTGATCCTTCGCATCAAGCTATCTCGTTTCTTCCACCACCACTACCTAGCCATGACAAAGATTGCTATCATTGTCAACATGTTGAAGGTTTGATACATGAAGTACGAGAAGACCAACGTTTCATGTTCTATCATCTCCTCGAACGTTTCGACGAGATCAAACCTAAACAAAACTTGAGCTAGAAGATTTTAGTGGTGTCCTAGCATCAAGCGATAGTTAGTTTAGAAATTCCTAGTCATGTATTTTCTTATTTTCTTAGTTTTTAGAGTCATGTATATCATAACTCTAGTTTTATTAAATGGAATTACATGCTACTTGTTATTTTTCTGAGCATATGATTACCTTGTATTCATATCTCATTTTTGTGATAACACTACTTGTTATATCACATTTGCTGAAATTAATCAGCTACTACGGATCCCTCAGAATTGCCTAGACGGATCCCTACTAAGAAAGAACTGTGGGATCCGTGAGACAGAAAGCTATTTTCTACTAACTTGGACCACATTTGCAGGAAATTGTGAATTATACTTGCTTTCTAACCTTTGTTTTGTAGTTATTCAATTTACACATGAAGACTTTGACATCCTAAAGCTAAGGGGAGCTTTATGTCAAAGCAATACATTGCAAATTACTTGCAATACTAGGTTTACATTTCGTGACATCTCCTTGCATAATTGCAATCATCAAGGGGGAGCACATCCGTTACTTAGACGAAATCTTTTGCAAACTTACTTGCAAAAAAACTAGATTAGTATCACTTTCTTGACGCCCTTACATAGGGATGGACTCGTCAAGGGGGAGTAAAAACGAGATCCTTTCCCGTTACTTGCTCTCTATTTCTTTTTTATTTTTATTTCTTTCACATGTTTTTCTTAAAAACGATGTGTTGCTTTCTTTCAAACACTTTTTGTTTCGACAAAAAGGGGGAGAAGAAAGTAAAAACTACAAATTCAAACTCTTACGAATTTTAGCTTTTCCTTAAAATAATTTTATGTTTTGTCATCAACAAAAAGGTGGAGATTGTTAATACAAATAAGCCGTAAAAACATTTATTTATATTTTACGATCTTCTAATGTTTTGTCGATAACAAACGTAAAATCATGTTAACGAAACAAATAAAATACGTAAATGGTTTGAACTAATAGTTTCTAACATATTCACACTTTCACATAAAACACTAAAACAAGTATAAGTGATTTTATGATTTAGGAATACATATGTACAACAACTAGTGTTTACATAATTGGGTATAATATACACATAACTAATATGTAGTATATTGGGTAATATAAATGGGTAGAAACTTAAGTATCACAACCCATTGGGAAAATACATTGAATGTAGTTGGGTACAACCCAAAGCCCATAACCCATGGATCTTGACCCATAACCCATTGCATGACATCATGCTTATATCATACATGGATAATATCCATAACCCATGGATCAACCCATACCCAAGTGACCAAGTGCATTGCACTCAAAGATACATTGTATCTAGCCAAAGATCCATGGTTCAACCCATGACCCATAACGAAAATACCCATGGGTAAAAAGGAGCGTCCCACGGATCCCTAGCTTAACGCTAGACGAATCCCTTGTGGAAGGGATCTGTGGGATCCGGGGAACAGTAAGATTTTTCCTCTATAAATAGTGAGCCATTTCTTCATTATTTCTCACCCATTTCTAACACACTTTCTCCCTGAGTTAAAAACTCACTAACCTCAGATCCAAGAGATCTATGTTTGTAGTTTTGTTTTTGTGTGATCTTTTAGGTTCCTCTTAAAGGCAATATCACCACCTTTGAAGTCGAGCAAGCTCAAGTCCATGAGTTGCCATGCTTCCTCATCATCAAGGCTACTGAAGTCTTCTTGTTGACGATTCCTTTCTTTCTTCAAAGAAGTGTAGTGTTGAAGACATTAGTGAAAGATGTCTCAAGTGTCAAGACGAAGATATTAGTGAAGGGTATCTATCGTCTATAGCATAAGCACTTGTGGTAGGTGCTTAGAAGTCAAGACAAGAAGCATTAGTGAAAGGTGCTTAGAAGTCAAGACTAGAAGCATTAGTGAAAGGTGCTTAGAAGTGAAGACACAAGACATTAGTGAAAGGTTTCTTGTATATCTAGTCAAAGGCATTAGTGAAAGGTGCCTTAGATGTACATTCGATATGGTGTGTTTCGATGTACTAGATAGACTAGCATTAGATCCAAGGATATTGATGTCCTTGATGATGTTGTAAAGGAGTAGATCTCCTTTGGGATTAGTCGTTGGTGTAGTGTGGTAGTAGTTCCTCCATTGCAATGGAACTAGGTGCTTAGCCTAGTACCTAATAAAGGGTAGGCGACGTTGTGAAGGTGTAGTTCACCTTGAAGTGAAAGAACTAGGTACTTAGCCTAGTACCTTATAAAGGGTAGGCGACGTTGTGTAGGTGTGGTTCACCTTGGAGTGAAAGAACCCGGTGGTTAGCCTAGCACCGGGAAAGGGGTAGGCGACATTGTGAAGGCTTCTCCGCAATAAGGAGATTGGTGTAGTGTTTACGAACTCTCGAGTAGGTGACTCGGGGAGTGGAGTAGGGCAAGGAAGGTGTCCTTGTAGCCGAACCACTATAAATACTCGCGTTGTGGTTTTGTGCTTCTTACTCTTATCTTTTCATTACATATCTTTATATGCTTGTTTATCAACATCCAACACACACAACCAAATAGATTGACATAAGTCGATCTAAATAGTTTAAAAGGAAGTTTTAATTGGTAAAACTATTCAACCCCCCCCTTCTAGTTTTCCACAGACATATCGTTATTTACTTTATCTAGTAGTCAACTAGTTAGTTGTTAGCTTAGTTATTAATTTAGTGTAACACCGTGGAGGAAGGACGGGTCTTTACCCACTGTATACCTGATCCATAGTCCGACAGGAGGACGTGTAGTTGTAACTATAAATACCCCTTCCATCCTTGGAAGGGGTGGAACTTCTTAATCTAACCTTTCATTTTCTTGTTTATCTCTCTCTCTAGAATTCCCTCTCTACTCTCTACATCTCTCTAAACATGGCACTCTTGTATCATCATAATCCTAGACCATCTGAATCATCAAACAACATATTATGTATGATCTTACAGGAAACCAAGCCGTTAGGAACTTAGATTTCCCCTAGCATCGTAAATACCTCCACTTGATAGGTGATCATTTGGTCAGTTCACACACGAAGAGTGGTTGTACTATGGCCAATTCCTTCCATACTTCGCAACCTATTAGGCTGAGGTCAGTTGGTCAATTCTCCCAGCCTTTTAGATACTAACAAGCTTATAATATTACCGAGGCTAGTGATCTATGACAAGACTAGTAAATGTTTATAAAGAAATAAAGAGAAGATCAATAACATAAATGCAAACTTAAATTAATAACATGAATTCATAATATAAAACCTAGAAAAATATAAAAGGAATCCAAGCTCGAATACAACGGAAATCGTAGACGAGAACTTCGTTCTTCATACTCCTAAACCATGATTCTTCTTCTGTGTTTGATCTCCCCAAACCATAGAAAGGTTTGGGAAAGGAGAGATGCCTAAAACTGATGAAAACTTTCGTCTATTTATAGGTCTGGATACTAGTTACGGCGTAACACTTATTAACTAGTTACGCCGCCGCTCTTTCTTCATTCAATGCTTATCCATGGTTACGGCGTAACCTGAGCTGAGGGTTACGCTGTAGTCTTTGTAAATCTGATGTTTATCTATGGTTACGGCGTAACCTGAGCTGAGGGTTACGCCGTAGTCTGTGTAAAGTTGAGGCTTCATGATCTGCAGTCATATTATAGCATAACTCCACTCCATTGTTACGCCGTATACTTCATAAATTGTTATGTAGTCATGTTACGGCGTAACTCCACCATACTGTTACGCCGTATTCTTAATAAACTTGATTCTGGCGTAACTTCATCACTTGGTTACGCCGTGGTCATCAGAAAATGTGAGAGAAAATCATCCTTGAACTTAGAAATGTCCAAATACTGCTTCCTTGCATGAAATAGTTCCTGAAATGAAATAATAAGGAATAAGGATGTTTCTAATAGCATTGTTATCATAATGTGACGATAAAGGAGAAAATTAACGCTTAGAATATCAGGATTATTTGATGTTATCAAATATCCCCCCACTTGAACTCTACTTGCCCTCAAGTAGACTTTTTATATTGTGAAAGATACATCCTCGGAGAAGACCAAGGAATGTGCAGTTAAGAGTTCCATACTAGAATAATTATAAGAGCTGAACACCTCATGAAATGGGAACGAAAACACTCTCACGCTCATCCTAATCTAAGTGTTAATTTCGGGGTGATCACTCAATGTCACGGTCATAGCAAGTATTCTATAATAAGCTTGGCAATTACATACGTCTCCACCACTAGAGCTAAGGTCAAGATAATCTTAGAAGGCAATGTTGGGTTTGTAGTGTTTTAAAGGCTATGGGGTTAGTGTCATTACTAACGTGTCACGGCGAAGTGGACAAAATCAATGATACATGACCAAATCCATAGTCAGGACATCAAGGATTGCTCGCTGCAACACCTAGGCACGCTTCACGACAAAAAGGGTTAGGTAAGGCATGGGATATTTTAATGAGTGTAAAGAAAAGAAAACAAATAGTCTTAGCTTAAAACCAAGTTGCCATCGCCCCACCGTTCATTCAAGGTTCAACTTCAAGATACGGAAACAGGATCATTATGCGTCAGGGGAATGCACCATTTGAATATATTTCCTTTTTCGAGAACTGACTGTGCCTTGACCAACTTCCAATCTTCTAATGTGATTGAGGTGTTTTTCTCGATGCTAATATATTATAACCACATATCATAGTGCTACAATAATTTGCACTTTTATCAACAAGGACACTTTTATCATAGGTTTTTTTATTTTTATTTATTTATTTATTTTGACAATGCTAACTTATCCCCCCACTTGAGATGAACATTGGGGGATCTTTAATGATCTTCAATAGGATGTCTTCGATTTATTGTTCTTTCTGAAAATTTCACTCGAACCTCGAACTAGGGCGAACAATGACTTCTAGATCGCAAGATTAAGACTACACGGTCGGCTAAGGTGTAAAGGTGTAACAAAAATAAGGGTTAGAAAATGAAAGGATAGGCTCAAATAGGTGTAACTAGGGGTACCTTGCACTAAGGGTGAGTGCAACAAAAAGGGTTATCACGGAGGTTGAAAAGTCAATGCGACTAATCGATAAACGCACACAAGTGAACACATATGGGCTAGTTGGGTTTAATCCTAAAACATTTGCCTCTTCAAATTGCCTTTTCCAAATGCACCCAGATAACTTGATACACTACTCGTCTATGGTCTCGAAGTGATGTAAAAGCTAAGTTCTAAAGTCTACAATACTATTGGCACACTCAACTTTTGGTAGATTTGGGTAAAATAGGGGAAACGAAAAGGCTAAATCTCACCAATGACATTAAGGGTTATAGTGTGCTCGGCTATATGTAATTCTAGATTGGTTAAAAGCATGACAAATTATTTTTCAAAAGAGCTCAATATTTTTAAAACCAATTGGAAAATAAGGGAAAGTAGGCTAAGTAAATATACACTTCATTTCTATTCCTATCCCCCCACTTGAAATGTACAAAGTCCCATTTGTACGAAAATAAAAAGGAAAAGAAAATAGAAATGAAAAAGAACCGAGAAAGAAATAAACCCCCCTCTCAAATGCTTGCCCAAGATGTCTCACTAAGGGTTGGAAGGTTGCTATGGCGTATCTTATCAGGTGACTACGTCTTAACTATACTGCCCTCAACCTATTCTTTTTGCACAACTGTTACGGCGTAACTAACCTATATGGTTACGCCGTAACTGCATCACAGTTCCAAAACCTGCACAGAAATATTAGGAAAATTTGTACCTATTGGTACTATCGATTAAAGGCAACACAAATATCCTAGTTTTAATGTTATTACAGACATAAATTGTTTTGAATTTGTTTTAAAGATTGTTCAAATTACAGGGGAATCACTCATCCCTGTCTTGATCGTGCTCCATCGATTGGTATTGAGTTGGATCAAATAGAGTGCTGGTAGTGCTCCCAGGAGTTGGTTGTGCTTGCATATACGCCACTCCTTGATGGATGCCAATGTCCGGGATGTCAGGCTGGTACACATAAGGAGTCCCATTCCAACGGGGATGGCTCAGGTGCATCTCTTGGAGCATTTGGCTTGTCCTGTCTGCGCTCCATCTGAAGAAGTCCTGTTGAAGCTGATATACTTGATCAAGAGTACCTGAAAAACCTTCAAATTGGTTACTTAATCCATACAAGCCTACAGTGAGGCCATCAATTTCCTCATTGAAGTGGGTCTCCATACCGTCAAACCTCTCATCAATCAACTGCAACCTATCCCCAATGTTCACATGTGCCCTACGTCGGCCCCTAGGGACTTACTCCTTAGCCTCCACTTGGCTCCCACTCGGTCCAGCACCACTACCACTAGCTTCCCCTACTTCTCTCATTGGGGCTGTTGGCATCAACTCAAGTCCACCTAACACATTGAGGGTACAAATCCTGAATTCCACCAGCTTATTATGCCCAATCAAACTGGTCTCCCTACCACGGGTCACCCAAGCAATTGCCTCATCGGACATTAATCCGTAGCTCCTTGCCAACCTACCAATGAAATGAGCCCCTTGAATCGGACTCTTTGAGGAGAAACCCTTGGCCCCATTAGCCATAAACCTTGCCAAGAAATGGGGGACATCAATGTGATTACCCCCGTCCATACCATGCAAGAGGTAAAGGTCATCCATGGTCATCTTCTCCTTTGCGGAATGCCTTGCTTTCAAAGAACACGTAATCAATCTGTGAACAAGCCGGCGAATCGGGCTCCTAACCAGGGTGTAGGAAGGAGGGTGCCTTGAGTTGTACCCCGACACTACAGATATGCTATTGAAATAGTTAGTGGGGTTGTAAGTCTCGGGCATGTGACTCCAACAGGTCCTATAAAAATCATCAAAAACGTCGGTGTTCAACTACTCCTCTGCATACAATCCCATTCTCACCATGAACTGATTCAAAGTCAACTCTCTTTTAACCCCTCCTAGCTGAAACCACATTGCAACCCTATCATCGTTGTTAATCTGATGCTTGAACTCGACGGTTTCCAGAAACTCCCTAACATACTCGGGGATAATTGGCTCATTGATCCTAAAGAGTCTCAGCCACGCATTGCAGGTAAACGAATACCCGGAGTTTGTAAACTTAATCTTGCAAAACTTCCTTAGTTTCCTACTAGCAGAGCCATTATTGACTTCACCAAATGCCTCGAAGTCAAGGGCCTCAGGTTGATCGATTTTTTTTATTGATAGCATCAGATAGTCATCCCTGCACATTTGCCTTATTTCTTCATCCTCATAGGCCAAGGACCTGACCCATTCTGCGGGATTGTTGTTGTTTCCTGAAAGGGAAACAAACTTACATCAGTATTCATGCAGACTGATTGCAAGTTACGGCCTAACCAACACTACAGGTTACACCGTAATTATATTACAGATGTGGTTACGGCGTAACATCACCCACTGATTACGCCGTACTCTCCCCAGAAACTCAGCACAACACATGGTTATGACCAGCAATAGATTACGCCGTAACCATCAATTTTATCCCTAGGGTAAAAAGAATTAAAAGTTTTTAACCTATTTAGCGCTGAGGGACCGCGCCTAAACCATTAGGTTCATGTTTGACCAAAACCTACTTTAAACTCGATCAAAACAACCCAAACAACCAATAATGATACGACACGAATCAATAGAACATGAGGAATGATATTTAATCATAAATTAACCAAGTCAATAGCAATAATTATAGTGAAAGAAGCAAGATCCCCAATTACGAACACATAAACCCTAATTGAATAATAGGTTGAGAAGAATCAAAAAGAGTAGTGATAGATCTTACCAGCCATTGATCGATTGTAGGAATGAGAAAATCTTCAAGAAATTTTTTGGAAAAATTTCTACTGTAGATAGGGGCGGTGAAAAGATTGTGTTTTTGGTAAAAACCTAGTTTTCATCCGTAGCAGGGTTTTATACCGCCCAAGTGTTACGGCGTAATTGGAAGGAAAGAGTTACGCCGTCACTAATTTTTAATTATTAAAAATTTATTAGTATTTAATGGTTACGTCGTAACTCTTAATAAAGGTTACGCCGTAACTAATAGCTTCAAAGAGTGAATATGGAAAATTGCAATACGAGAGATTGAGATACGTACCTTATACGGTATTCACGTCTCTTACTTAGGTCAATATGATAGTTCATACCTTAGATCTTTCATTAACTGCTCCCCGGAGCGGCGCCAAAAAGCTGATGTGCTATTTTATCCTGCTTTTAATATTTATAAAACTGAGATAAACTTAGGAAAAACACATACTAACGAGCAGAGAACCCGATCAGATGAAGTAAATCCTTAGGTAAATTCGAGTGTCGTCCCAAGAGAGCTGTGACCTTGAAAGAACTAAGATTATTATAAATGATATGATATTGATATGATAAGATAGATTTAATCATTCCAATCACACAGACATAAGAATTTAGGATAAAGAGATAGAAAAGTGAAGCTTAACCAAGATTACAAATAAGAACTGATTCTCGATATAAGGGTTCAATATAGTGGTTAATTATCGCCAGACTCCTTTGGTCAATTCGTCATGGCATATGGTTCTTAGATTCCTCACCAAGATGAACAGGTCACCCGGGATTATTCGGTAACCTAATAGCAGTCATTAAGAGCCAAATCTACTAAATCTAGTCTATGGAAACCCGACCGTTATGAACTTAAATTTCCCCTAGCATATTAAATACCTCCACTTGATAGGTAAATGTCTATAAAGAAATAAAGAGAAGATCAATAACATAAATGCAAACTTAAATTAATAACATGAATTCATAATATAAACCCTAGAAAAATATAAAAGGAATCCAAACTCGAATACAACGGAAATCGTAGACGAGAACTTCATTCTTCATACTCCTAAACCATGATTCTTCTTCTGTGTTTGATCTCCCCAAACTCTAGAAAGGTTTGGGAAATGAGAGATGCCTAAAACTGATGAAAACTTCGTCTATTTATAGGCCTGGATACTAGTTACGGCGTAACACTTATTAACTAGTTACGCCATAGGTATTTCTTCATTCAATGCTTATCCATGGTTACGGCGTAACCTGAGTTGAGGGTTACGCCGTAGTCTTTGTAAATTTGATGTTTATCTGTGGTTATGGCGTAACCTGAGCTGAGGGTTACGCCGTAGTCTGTGTAAAGTAGATGCTTCATGATCTGTAGTCATATTATGGCATAACTCTACTCCATTGTTACGCTGTATTCCTCATAAATTGTTTTGTAGTCATGTTACGGCGTAACTCCACCATACTGTTACGCCCTATTCTTCTTAAAATTGATTTTGGCGTAACTTCATCACTTGGTTACGCCGTGGTAATCAGAAAATGTGAGAGAAAACCATCCTTGAGCTTAGAAATGTCCAAATACTTCTTCCTTGCATGAAATAGTTCCTGAAATGAAATAATAAGTAATAAGGATGTTTCTAATAGCATTTTAATCATAATGTGACGATAAAAGGGGAAATAAACACTTAGAATATTAGTATTATTTGATGTTATCAGATGCACATACTTGGTGTAAGATGAAAAACAACAAAAAAAATAGTCTTAACCTATAACCAAGTTGTCACCGCCCACCGTCCATCCAAAGTTCCAGCTTCAAGATGAAGAAACCGGATCATGATATATCAAGTAAATGTGCCATTAGCGGACGTCATGATGAGCACATTACCTGTTCTTCAAAGTGTTGGTGTAATCACGTCACCAACTCAAATCTTCAAATGTGATCAAGGTGGCCTCCCCGATACTAATATCTAATAAGCTCATAACATAGTGCTTATAACGTTCCACTTTAATAACATAAACCAATAAACAATTTTTTTTGAATCATAACTATTACAATAAAAAGATAAAACATCCCCTACTTGAGATGAACATATATGGAGAATATGTGGGGTCTTCAATGATCTTCAAATGTATGTCTTCGACGTATGCGTGATTTCCGAATCTCTCTACTCAAACCTCGAACTTAGGCTAATAGTGACTTCCCGACTATAAACTAAGACTAGACGGTAGGCTAAGGCGAATAGGTGTAACGAAATAATTATGATAAGGGTATGAAATGAAAAGAATGGCTCGGAAGGGTGTATCTAGGGTTATCTTGCACTAAAGGTGAGTGCAACAAAAAGGTTTAACACGGGGGTCGAATAGTCGAGGTGACTAATCGATAAACACACATGTAGGCTATTTGGGTAATAATCCTAAAATATTGCCTTCTCGAATTGATTATTCCATATATATCAAGCTAACTCGACACACCTCATCTATGGTCTCAAAATGATGTAAAGGCCAAGTTCTAAAGTTTACATACTATCGGCACACTCATAATTTGGTGGATTTGGGGTAAATAAGTGGAAACGGATAGGCTAAATCTCAGCATAGAAATCAAGGGTTATAGTGTGCTAGGCTAAGGTCTAATCTATTTAGGTTAAGAAAAACATGTCAAAATTTTAAAAATGGCATAATCTTTCAAAATAAATTAGAAAAATGAGGGCAAATAAGTTCAAGTAATAATTCTACTCCCGTCCCATCACTTGAAATGCACAAAGTCCCTTTTGTACTAAACATGAAATATAGGTGAAGTGAAAGTAGAATTAGAGCGAGAACTTCCCTGAAATTTGCTCCATAAAATGAAAGAAGGCCCACGTTGAAGAATTGTGCCTTCATTTTGTATCCTTGAGCAAACTTCAATCCCTGAAATCACAAACTATCGACAAGCATAATTCTAAAAACAAAAAGGAAAAACAAAAGCAAATAAAACCTAAATCACTTTCGTAGGAATCACAGTTGCATTTAGCATATGCAATAAGCCTTTTAAACCACTTGGTGTCCCAAGTGGACGAGTGAAGTCTCGTGAGGGCTTACAATGAACACACCCACAAAGTTCATTTAGAACTAATACAAAGTTATTGTGTAAATGTTTAAAATAAATTTTAAGCTGCAGGATAAGTTACGGCGTAATCAAATATATGAGTTACTCCGTAATTGGTTTGAACATAGAAACCTTCTAAATGAAAGAAAGGTTACGGGGTAACAATAGAGATAGGTTACGCTGTAAATGGTTGAAACCTGGAGTAAGCTGATACTGGAAGAAAGGTTACGGAGTAACCAATGAGATAAGTTACACCGTAAATGGCTTTACGGAATTGAATCCATGTGAGCCTAAGTGTCATTCTTCCAACTCCATTTCCTGCAAAAGGGTTAAAACAATTGCACAAAACCAAACTATACTAATAAAACAGAAAGGAAGGGGATAATTCGGGTTGTCTTCCGAAAGAGCACTTTTGTTTATTAACGAGTCTTTAAGTTAGACTCAAATCTATGGGGTTTCATGGAGGTCGGCGGACTTTCCCGGCCTTATCCATCTCCTTCATCAAATTCTCTTGTACCCATGCGACATTCATTGAGAGGCGTGGGAAGTATTTCCACTCAATCTTCCGGACTTTAGAGAACTTTTCATCGGATCCTAGATGATACCTAGTGATTTCAAATGTTTCCTCGACAATAGGATGTGGTCTTTTGTATTGTAAGCCTAAGAGCTTGCATCTCCTTTCTTCTTAAGCTTCATCATCCAGATTGATGAATCCACCGTACCCTTTTATATCAAGGTAGTCTAGAATTCCCTCTAAATCATCATCATCGGATTTCGTCCCCTTGAACCAATCATCATCCAATCTATCTTTGATAAGCTCTAATTTGCAACAATCTCTCTCTTCTCCCCACTTTGTTTCATACTCACTTTAATCTTCATTGCATTCTTTTATTGGGTCGGGGTCCTTGACATGAGGGGCTTCTTTCATACACTCTTGCCAAATCTTCTCCTTAGTTAAGGCATTTATATTCCCATACCTTATCTTTATCCAATTGTTAAGGTTGTCGACTCATGGCAATTCTCCTCTTTCCTTGTCATTCTTCGAAATCCAAGAATGATCTTGGTGCCCGATCCTCCATTTGCTTCTTCCCCCATCACATTCGTCATAGTTCGGAACACAAGAAGCCCAAGTCTTATCCCCAATTTCAATTCTCTCGCACCAATGTTCCTTTTCATCCTCTTGGTCTACTACATCATCATCATCATGTGTCCCATAGTCATTGGAAACACGGTTAACTTCAGCTAAAATTTTCCCCTTCGTGTCACTATCAACCTTCCCATAAACTACTCGCACCAACTCGTCGAATGGGTAAGTTCCACTCCATTGAAGGTTTTTTCTTTCACTATCATTGGTGGAAGTCCATAAATCCCTGTTGTCTCGCAATCGATCTTCATTTCCCCCACCATCACAAAGGTTGACATTCACAAGACGCCCATAAATCGTACCATTTATCATTGTCGACCGGAATAGCCTCGCACCAATGGTACTTCGTCTTAATCATTTCTGGGTTTCCTTTCAAATTTTGTTGATATAGAGCTGTTCTAGGAGCATTGGTTCCATTTTCGGGATCTCAAATTTGTGCTCTTCTTCTGTTCCATGGTTACACCGTAGCTCAATGCTAGATTTACGGCGTAACTCATTACTGTTGCACGTTTTAGCTTCATTATCCTGTAAATTATTGATGCGCGTATAACGCGTTCAGGGTCAAAGGAACTTCCTTTTCGTCGAGCAAGTTTTTCAACACCCTAGGCAGTGAACCTAATCGTTGTAGTGTAGTATTGGGTAAGCCTCGGGTATTGATATTATTCTCTAGGGGAATAGGAATGCTAGTGAGAGATGTACTACGCTAAGGTTTGAGGTTGAGGAAGATTATTTTTTATCTTTTTATAATTTTTTAGAAAGCTAAGGGTAAAATCTCGGGGTTTGGATTTGGGTGTTTTGGTACTTCTACCAATTACTCTACTTATCTAATTATCTAAACTAAGGGGTACTCTATGTCTATTTAATGTGTGCTCGTATGATGATTAAAAATGTGTCACAATTCTCAATTTCCGGTCATTTCTCACATTTACTATTTCATTGTTTTTCGTAAACTAGGTTTACGAGTATCGAATTCGCGTAACCTTAATGGTTTAGCTGCGAATTCACGAACATTTCATCAAGGACATTTCATATAGACTAGGTTTAGTCTACATTTCATTAGCATCATTGTCATCATATTAGTTCATGCATGATTTTGCATTTTACATTAAACACGTAATTTTCATATTAAATAACGCTATCGCGTAATTAATTATTTTTAACATTTGATCCGATACTTCCAAAAATTATCCCAATATATTTTTATACTTATAATAAGATTATAAAAATAATATTATTAGTTTACCCGGTGTCTTAAATTTATTTGGTATATAAATTATATTTATATAATTACGACGGTTTTCGTAATTACCACTTGATAATTATTATTTCACTCAATTTTTGCAAGGAATGTATTTTTATAATTTTTATGACTTCAATATACTTTATTTTGATCCGTTAAAATTTAATTTTTAGCTAACGCTACCCTACAAGCTCAAATATTTACACAAGTTACCAATTATCCCTAAGTAATTACACCTTTACACTACATATAATTACTTAATAAATAAATAAATCATCCACTAACTAATGAGTATCACCCTTGTCGACACAAGGGTGACTCACATTCTTAATTTGCAAAATATCTAGCATTTATAATGTATTATACTTCACATATCTTCACATACTCATTCATATCATTAAGTGAAAAACAAAAAGTATCCTCTTGTTCCTCTCTTGCAAGAACCGGCAACCACAAGGATCAAGAAGGAGTTCACAAAATATTTTCAACTCAAGTTTTATACACTCTAGTTACACTCTTGATTAAGGTTGTGAAATAAAAACCTTGGGTGATTAGGATAAAACCTTTGTTCATAAACCTCATCAAGTTACTAGTAAGCATTTCATGTCCATATTCATCTTTCATATTTATTTTATGTTATTTCATCATTTTTGCAAGAAAAACATGCATGTTACATATGAATTTATACCACTTTTGCTGTTTTTATTACTTATTATGTAATATAATTATCCAACAATGAATCCCTTGAAACATATTACTTTTGGTGATGTCTAGGAACCCATGACACCCTAAGAAGGTGTATGGTAGGATTATAATAGCTTCGGAGTTGTTTTGAATTGGTTAGAATAGGTTTTGCGCGAGAAAAACTCATTTCGACAACTATTATTAAGGGTCTGTCCATATTTTGAAAATCTGGAAATCTCGACAGTAGATAAAAAATTTTGGCCTAGATATTTAGAAAATACACTTTAAAACGAAAACGTGGCCGCTTGAACGGATTAAAACGGAGCTATAACGAAGACGTTATGCTATTTTCAATTTGACGACGAAAACTATAAAATCCAGAAAATTCAGCATTTATATTAACTTTTTACGAGTCAAAAATGAGTCTTAAGCGTTATAAAATGTGTCGACTTATCAAAAATATATTAGTATATATTATTACGATTCCGATGACATATAAAACGTAGAAAACGGACTTGTAACGATTAAATTACACACGATTTAACAAAGTTGCCGTAACTTTATTATATAAGAAAAACTAATATATTTCTATTAGACAAATATTACGGCCACGAAGGACCATGTTGAGGGTCGTTTTTAACATCAATGGAGTACTTTTTATAACGTGATGTCTTCTAGTAAAAGTGAGTTCGCCTAGCCTATTTTCCAAAATGTTCAACCGTTCGTCAAGCGGAGTTGTAATGAATAAAATACGGTCACTTAAACTTTGCCGAAAACCACCCTTAAACGATATTTTGGACACAAGTACCATACTTAACCTATATTTTTCTCTATGATCGAGACCTCTAGGATGAAAACTTAAATGCTAAAACTTTGAGATAATGATACAAGCTTCCCAAAACCGTTGAGTTCGTTTCCTAACGCTCGACGTGCATCATTCTACGACTAGCTTTTCAAGGCTACTTAGTCACTTTCATGAAATTATCGAACGACATTATTTTACGACGAAAAGTTATAATTTCACAATAGATCACTAAATGATTATCGTAGGATACCATTTCGACGTAAGTACTTGTAAAGTAATTTATAACTTGATAAGACGTTATAAACTTATTTTCGACGATAAACTTTATTTTCAAATGTACAAGTGGTATGGATATCATATGAGTTTGCATGCACGACATTGTTTCATGACTGATATTAGCGCATATCATTCATAATAGGTCGCGGTTAGAGTGTTGCGTCTCATTTCTGTGCATCCACTCTGTCATCATAACTATTGCAACAGGTGAGTAATCACATCCCCTTTTTACCGTTTTACTATATTTTGGGGCGAAATGCATGAACCATATTTGAACTAAATTGATTACTACTTTTATTAACTCATTTTGTTTGAACCTTTGAACTTGAATCAAACCCTTGAACTTAATTACAAAATTATGCCTTGTTTGAACTTATTGAACCGTACGTGTTATGACCTTGACATAAAGTCTCCCATGATCGGAGCATCACTATAAAGTCTCCCATGTTCGGAGCATCACTATAAATTCTCGCCTTGTTGGTGGAGTGTTCTCAGTAATTCTCGCCTTAATGGTGGTGTGTTCTCAATAATTCTCGCCTAGGGGGTCGAGTGACAAAGGAGTCTCCCTTGTTATTATATACGTGGTACTATATTGTGAACTATTATGACCATTTATACTTGACTACTTGACACGCTATATTTTGTGCAATGGGTTGTGAACACACAGGTTGCAAGTTTTGTATGGGCTGAACTTGGAACTGAGTGGATTTACAATGCCTTTGCTTTGTGGACTATTTCCGATGAGCGAAACCTTTGACTCTCTCTTACGAGTTTCTTATTTCACGAAATGTGTATACTCACCAACTATTTTCATAGTTGACCCGTTTTTCTCTCATGCATTTCAGGTGATCGTTAGTAAGCTTTTCTACCAGGTCTTGCATAATGAAGTTTTCACTTGTCACTACAAATCGTTATGTAATAAAACGCAATATTTTGGGATCTAAACTTTGTAACATATTTGCCGATGTCGGCTAAACTGGTATTGTAATGGTGTACTCTTTCTTTTAAATCTTAACGTTGGTATGTTCTATTATCTTGTGCATATGTTCCTTTCCGTTACACCTCGTTTTTCCGCCTCCGACGAGCGTGTGACAAAATGTGTCTACCTAGATACTATTAATCTCTAGTTATCTTTTATTGGTGGTTGAATTGTCACGTCCTTATTCTTAACGCGTTGTGTTTTCTAAGGTCGTAGGGTATACTTTTATCCCTCACTCTTTGAGACTACTTTAAGGTTATTGACTACGAGATCTCTAGGATTCATAAACTAACACTAAGGTTATCTTTAGAAATTTAGTCTACAATTCCGCTAAGTGACTATAAACTAAGGTTCACAAAGATTACTCAAGCATTAAAACACAACGATGGCCTATTGCACTCCTAAGGAAATTACAATTAAGATAAGAGACAACCAATCAATAATTAATAACTAGGTTTCATAGATCAAAGTAAACACACAAGAAATTTAGCCGGACATGTTAAACATGCAAGCATACACACATACAATCAAAGACATAATGAAATCAATGAATTAAATTACTTATCTTGATGTAAAATAGGGTATGAGAAACCTAAGATACTGTCCAAACCGGACCAAAATCGTTTTAGGTTTTTACTCCATAAGTCTACCTCCTAAAATTCTGAAAATTCGATTTCTATATATAATTTTACAACTACGACGGCGTCACCTTATAGTTGGGATGCTGTCAGATCGCCGTCATTAGGGTTTCGTCTTGGCCAAGTCATCATTGGGACGGTGTCACGTTGTGGTTGTGACACTGTCAGTCTTTAGTAGTGACGTCTTATGAATCTGGATCTAGGCCGTTTGAAAAGAAAAGTCTTCGTGACGCTCTTAATCTTCAAAGCCTGACGCCGTCAGGTGTAAAATAGCAAAATCGCTACTGAGTCGTCACAAATTCAATTACATAAAGAGGGACGGCGTCGCCCTCTGTTTGGGACGCCATCAGGTGTAATTCCAGCAACTTGAGTGTCTTGATCTTGACTTAGCCATTTTCTTCATATATTCACTCCTTTTAGTCCAAAAATGCATCATTCCAGCATTTTGCTTCCAGGAGACCTAAAAAGTGAAAATGAACGAAATTAAGCAGTAACGGATATAAAAGTGGGCGATTAAGGGCTTAAATGACCTCTTAAAAGTGTACGTTTTAAATCCTTATCAATTATCACTAAAAACAAAAGAATCATTAGTAACAAAGTGCTCGTGTGCTAAAGTGTCAAGATGGGTTTCACCTTTACTCTTCTTAATTACACATATTGTGTCAATAGGATGACATTTTCCTAATTCATCCATATTGAGAATAAGTTTCCTATCATTGATTTTTAAAGTTATGACCTTTTTAAATACATCTATTTTAGCTCGTACCGTTGTAAGAAGTGGTCTTCCAAAAATCAACAGAATGTCTAGGTCTTCCTCCATATCTAGTATGACAAAATCAACTGAAAGGATAAACTTATCAATTTTGATTAGAACATTTTCCATAACTCCCCGAGGTATGCTAACCGTTCTATTTGCCATTTCTATAGTCGTGCAAATGGGTTTGATAGGTCCAAGATTAAGTCTATTACATATAGAAAATGGCATGATACTTATACTAGCTCCTAGGTAAGCCAAAGCATTAATATTATATAAATCATTAATAGAACAAGGAAGAATAAAACTGCCTGGGTCCTTATCCTTGGGAGGATTTTGATTTAGGACAACGGCTAAACATCAGGCATTCAGCTTGATTTCTTCTCCCATAACGGTAGGTTGCTCTACAATAGAGCTAACATCCATGGTGTGGTGTTCAGTTACCCGAGCTTCTTCATCTTCTTCTTCTTGCTTTGACAGGTTGGAGAAGTATGCAATTTCCTCTTCCGAATACCTGAAAGGTGTGTAAAGAGGTCTTCCGTCATCAGAGAATATAGCCATGCAGGCTCCAGCATCATTCCTCATATTACTCTCCTGAATGTCATTTGCTAAAAGATCATTTTTTGCTTCGAGGTTCTTCAAGGTCTCGTCATGGGCTAAGAGATTAGCCTTCGTTCCTTTTTGAAAGCTTTTAAACCAATTGTCCCTCTCGGTCTGCTGTTTGGCATCTTCTTCCAAGTATTTGTTGATTTACTCCTCAAGGGTAGATCTCTTTTCCCCACAAGGAGGTTGGTTGTCTACCCTAGAGTAGTATCGTGGGTGTCCATCCCGATATCTACCCCCACTATTATTTCCTTGGAAAGGTCTACCATCCCCATACTTGACCTCTTCGGCCTGTCGATCATCATTTTTCAAAGGGTAGTCCTTGGCCAGGTGAGCTCCTCTACATGTGTTGCATCCTACTTGTATAGCATGCACATTCTCTTTAAGTTTTTTCATTTCCCTGCCAGGGTTTTCAATTTTATTAGTGATAGCCACAATGCCATCCATGTTTTCACCCATGTTTCTATTGTTCCATCCATCATGCCACTTTTGAGAGTGGTCAGCCATATTTTGGATAGCCTCAAGGGCTTGAGTAGGTGTCATCTCAGGGATAGGCCCCCTGAGAGTCGAGCATCTGCCTAGCTGCAATGTTGATGCCTTTATAGAAGATATTGAGCTTTTACTGGTTGTTAAGGTCATGAGTTGGGAATTATAAAGAAGATCATTGTACCTTTCCCAAGCTTGGTACAACATCTCATCACCTTCTTGTCTGAAGTTATGGATCTCCTCGAGTTGTTTTCCCGTCTTTAAAGGAGGGCAATAGCGTTGAATGAAATGTCTCTTGAGGAGGGCCCATGTATCCACTGCCCCGGCGGGCAATCAATCGATCCACCTTTTTGCGGCTCTAGTGAGTGTCATTGGAAACACTCGGAGCATAACAACATCATTCGAAACTCCTGGAATATTAAAGAGGCTAACAATATATTCCACATTTTCCACATGCTCATAAGCTTCATCGGTCATGCATCCAGAAAAGGGATTTGCTCGTAACTCCCTCATGAACCGTGGCTTTACCTCGAACCATATATCCACTCCAATAGCAAGCTTACAAGCCCCAACTCTTTCTCATCTCTGATCATTGCCAAGTATTCCTCCAGAGTGAGGTTGTCGATATTCACAACTGCCATATTATCTGAAACTAAAAGTAAATGGTGAAAAAAACAAAAAACAATAAAACAAAAATAAAAGGCCTAAACAAAATCCTAATATAGCTCCCCGGCAGCGGCGCCAAAATTCTGATGCAAGATTTATGACCAGGATTTTAATTTATAAAGTGTCGTCTACCTATGGTCTACTTAATGCACCAACGAGCAGTGAACCCGGTCGTTAGTAGTATAGAATGTGGTAAAGCCGAGGTTGTTCCCAAGAGCTATGTAGTTTTGGATCCTATTTAAGTATAGTGTTACAGTTTTAAAAGAGAATAATAGTTTGAAAGATTAATTAAACTAATAAACTAGAAATTGAATTGCGAAAATGAAATTAAGTTGTAAACAATAGGTAGAAAGTGTGCTAGCCTGATGATTCATCATATCATGTTATGTCTATGTTTTCTAATTAATACTTCCTATCGCTTCAAGTGGGGTTTAAATTCGCCAGACTCCTTTGGTCAATTCGTTTGGCCTATTACACATAGATCCCTACCCGATAACAAAGGTATTACCTTTCGGATTGACGAGGTCCCCGGTAATCTATGCTAAGTCATTAAGTTCCCTACATGCAAGATTGTAACAATGTATGCCCGGCCGCTAGGATATTAGACACGCATCCCTTACTTCTTAAGTTCCTCCCCCTGAAGGTGATCCTTTGGTCAATTCACACGAGAGAGATTGATAGTCCTTTGGTCAATTCTTATCAACCCTTGCAACCTACTTCCCTAGGGTTCTTTGGTCAATTCTCCTAGACAAGCAAGTACAACCAGGCTTAAAAACTACCAAAGCAAGGGTGGCTACCAATGAACTATTCATACATACACTAGAAGCAATAATAGAAGTGCGAAAACATAAACAAAACAATTAAGGAATCATAACTAGGCTAGCACCAAAGGTGTTTAGCCGATCATATTAAAATAAACACTCAATTCAATGTTTGACATAGTAAATGAAGACATGAATCAAAATGTAAATGAAATAAGAAATGCTAAAGCTTATCGATGGAATGTTGTGACTTCTCCCTTAGAAATAGCTATGTATGCTATGTAAGATCGGCCTTGTGGAACCCCTTCACGTTCTTTGACTTTTGGTGTTGTGTGAATGATGTAAAATGCAGAAACTAGGACTAGTATTTATAGGCCCGATCTAGCTACGGCGTAACCTTATGAATTGGTTAGGCCGTAACTAATATATCCTCCTTGATCCATACTCGTAGTTGTGGTTACGGCGTAATCTCATAGATGGTTACGCCGTAACCTCTTCAGCTCCGTCATAATCTTCAATGTGGCTACGCCGTAATCTAATTAGATCTTTTCTGAACATTCGTAAACATGACTACACCGTAACTAGAGTTGTGGGTTACGGCGTAAATCTTGGAGGCGCGAACTTCATCTTGAACTAGATGGTTACGGCGTAACTTGAGTTGATAGTTATGTTGTAACTAGTGTTGACTTGGCCTTCATATTTGAATTCATAGCTACGGCGTAAATAGAGTGTGAGTTACGCCATAGCTTCTTCCGTATGAGCATACTAAGGTATAAATCATCAAAGTGCATCTCCAATACAACATCTCTTTAGCTCCCATGCTCATATATATCCTGGAAATGAAATATAAAGAAATGAGAGCATATATCCATGTAAACAATATAAAATATGTGCATAATCGGAAGAAATTGACACTTAAAAATCAGGATTATTTGATGTTATCAGATACGCACCCTTTGAAAGGAAGTGTGCCACGTGAGGTGAAGGTAGATTTTGAGTGGGGAAAGTGTCCACTACTCTCATTTTTTATTTACCCAAATCCTTTGGTTTGATGGGTGGATTTGAAGTTAGGAAAAAAATTATGACAAAGATTTAAGTGTATGTCATGTAGATAAAAGTATGCTCCGACGATTGTTCATCCATTTTGGCTCCCATTATCTTTTTCTCAACATCATTTTCATCGTCGTATTTACACTTAGTTTTGGTCAAATGAGTGGAGTATTGGTGTTTTGAAGGGTGTTGGTGAGGAGTTTTATAGATGGTGGGTTCGGTTTTAGAAATTATCGAGACTTTACGCATCGTGGTTGGCTTTAGTAATTCGGAGGTTACGATATGGTTGTAAGATGGAAATTGAGTGATTTGGTTGATTTATATGGAATGAACTTGTTTGAATCTTCTTTTCTCCATTTTATTCTTCAAAGCTATCACAAAACTAACACTGAGCTTCATGAAGGTTTCTTTTATTCTCTTTAATTGTTCTTCAGTTGCTTGATCTTATCTTCCTCATCAGCAAATTAAAAATAAATAAATCCTTCAAGTGCTTCTTGATGTGGTCTTTCGGTGAACAGGAATCCTCCCTTAGAGTTCATAATTTCTAGAAAAAGCATCTTTGTGTTCATCAACTAACACCTCACTCCTCATCAAACTTTCTACATGACACTCTATGCTTGTTAACAATTGTTCCGAAGTTGCGTTTATGTAATCGAGACTTTCTTTTTCAGGAAAGAGTGGGTCATCCCATTCTTCTTCTTCGTATTAGGCTAAATCCTAAATGGTTTTCCATGCTTCTTCGGCACTTAATTTGCTAAGCCTCCAGACTGTTGCATAGTCAATGGCTTGTTGTTTGTCGCGGTCAACATGATCGTAAAATATTTGAACTTGAAGCCATAAATCGAGACTATGATGATGGACTTTTTGGAGTAAGTCGTTAAAACGAGTTCACGCATCGTAAAGAGATTCATCATAATATTGTTGGAACATCGAGATATCATATCAGAGTTTAGTAGTTCTTCCCTGTGGGAAAAACTGAGCGACGAAACGGGTGGTAAAATCATCCCAAGTCGAGATGGATCCCACGGGTAGACAATCAAGCCGATGGATAGCTAGGTCACGAATAGAGAAATGGAACAGACGGAAACGAGTAGTAACTCTAGCAGCACCCTTAAGGTCAATGGAATCTACAATTTTGAGAAATTTGTTAAGGTGTTGGTTCGGGCTTCGGACAGGAGTCCGTGGAATGCACATCCATTTTTCACCAACCGGATAGTGCCGGATCGCTATTGGGAAACACTGGATGCATACGAATACACATATCAATTATCGTTATATAGACACGAACTTTTTCCACTCACACTTACTCCATACCCATATATACAGACACAAAATATATGGATACACAAATTGATGCTACAAGACACAATTGCCGCAAATGCGCATGTAGTGACCTAGTTTGATCAAATATATATTTGCTCGCTTTCTTTAAAACTAATATATTCGAGATTAGCTATCAAATTGCCACAGAATACAAAAATTAAAAGAAATAAATGATTACAAAATATATTAGAATTTATAGTCATGAAAAGACCTTAAACTAACAAGTTTATTACTAACAACTTGTGTGCTCTTAAAAGTCAAAAAAATATTACTTCAGCAATCTTCTTACCTTCCCAAATTCATGTGAAAACGATCCCGGGTTTAGTTGCATCAAGGTTGAAGTTCACGGTTGATTATTTTGCTTGAAACCAGAAGTCACAGGAAATAGCAACTAGAATGAATGGGTGCTAAAGCCTTAGGAAGGTCCTTGTGTTATGACTGTTTTCGTTAGTTAGTTTTGGCTTTAGCCGTTGTTGTTGTTGTTTCTCTTTAGTGTATGTTGAATTAGTTATTGTTGTTTATTTGTCTACTTTTTTCCTAGCTATTTGATGTTCTTTGTAAAATATTTATTTATTATAATATGTTAATCAGCTATTTTCTTTAGCTGTTTTCTTGTTATGTTAATGGGATGCTGGACCCATTAATGATACGTAAGAGACACCGGACATATAGGCTGTAGCATAGCAAGGGAGTAGAGGTATAACTCTCATCCTTATGTCATTTTCCTCTACATGTTGATCGTGAGACTAGTAATAAATGAATCACCACCGATAGGTCGATTACTCGTTGCTTAAGAAAAAGACTAAACATGTAGTTTTATCAATCTGAAATGCTACATCGTCCTACATGTCCTTACGATCGGTTAAGTGGGCCGGCAATAGATTGATTGCACTTTGCTTAAGAAAAAGACGAAACTTGTAGTTTCATCAATGACACATACATCGTCATACATATCTTTTCTTTACGGGAGGTGATTTGTACACTCCATTAAATGATTTGCACACTTAAATTGTTTGTCTCTTAACATTTATGACCTTCATCACTTCTAATTATATTCACTCATGTAAGGGTAGATTTGTCAAAACACAAACATTTAAAATGTGCAAATCATTTAGTGGAGTGTACAAATCACCTCCCTTTGTTTACACATGTGTCTAAAGACACATGTGTCTTCATTAATACATTTTGGACGAGGGGTCATTATTTAACATTTCGTCAGTGGTTAAAGAAGTGTCATGAAATTTTGGTAGAAGATATGACTGACAAGCCGTACATGAACATTCAAGGACAACAACAGTACAAGTGTTGACATTCTTGTACCGACAATGTAGTGTTTGAAGTTAACAGTTAAATGCATGTACTTAAATGCCACCCGACACAATTTATCGCTTTGCTTTCTCTAAATTAAAAGTTAAAATACTTCCCTTTTATAACACATTTTTGCCGACCAAGTTTTTATTATCACATCCAATATACATACTTGGTAGCTTATTTCAAAAGATTATTAAGGTGCAGTGACGTGCAATAGCGAGTGAAACTGAGATACACCATTGCATTTCAAGAAGATGAATGATCTGATGAGTCCTGGTAAATCGATAACAGTCATAACACATATTTTAGTTAAGAATAGATTCAATTATCGCAATGATGTCTCGTTTCTACATGAACAACAACGAGCCATGAAAATGCAAATGACCATGAGCAACCAGTATTATGGTTAGAAAGTTAGAAACAAACATTATTGAAATATATAGAGCATAATAAAGTTTAAGTTATACAATAGACATATACTTTTTAAAATGTACCGTTATGGCACGTGTATCCAAAATATTACTCGTATGATACAATAACTTTCATATTTTACCAATGTGATACGTGGGTGACGATAAACCGGCTAAAAAGTGATTTTGTTAGCAAAATAGTCCTTTTTAATTTGTCTCTTTTGCACAATTGGTTCCTTTCGATCTTTTTCTATTGCAAAATAGGCCCCTTGCGATTTTTTTGCATGTGATTTTAGTCGCGGCTGCAAAACTCTTTTTAAAATTGGTACTTGTTTAAAGTTTACAAAAATGGTCCCAATGCTAATTATTTTTACAAATTTAGTCTTTATACAATTTCTTAACACCTAGCTAGACCTTTACTTTATAAGTGAAAAACAATAGCATTAGATAAATTAAGGATAAAAAATTTCATGCTATTTAACAATAGTTCGCACAAGGACCATCTTTGCAAAGATACCTAAAGTTTTGAATGCTATTCGAAAAAAATTATGCTATTAAGAAAAACAGTTTTTAAAATATAAATTCATAAGGACCGAATTTGCAAAAAAAGTCACACAAGGACCATTTTTGTATGCAAACTTTCGACATTCTCAAATTTTAAAAATAGTTCGCAAATCTTGCGAAATTTATGAGTGTTTTGGATTATTTTTTTGTCAAAAAATTGCATTTTTGAAAAAATCACAAAATTACCTATTTTCAAGATTTGCGAACAATTTGTGAAATTTGAAAAAAATCGTAAGTTTTTGCTCAGAAAATAAAAAAATCTAGAAGGGATTAAAATCGCACAAGGACCTCTTTTGCAAATTATCACGAAAGACCTATTATGCAATTGGAAAGATTAAAAGGGGCCCATTTTGCAAAAGAAGCAAATCGAAAATGATCATTTTTGCTCAAAAAATCACTTTTTAACCGGTCACCCACGTATCATATTGGTACAAAAATGAATATTAACATATCACACAAGTAATATTTCGGGTACATGTACCAATATTACATTTGGGAAAGTACACGTTTATTTTATGAAACCCAATATAATATTGATGAGGTTTACATTCAAATTACCCTAAGTGAATGGGTCCGTGACACGGATATACATGATTTAACCGGATATCCTCGTCACCATCTCTTACTCTTTCCCGACCAATCCCAAAATATGTACATAAGGAGTCCTGAACACCTTGAATAAAGTTTAAATGCCCAAATTGTCTGAGAGAAATACTCCAAGCTAGTTCAAACGCCAAATTGTCTGAGAAATACGAGTACTACGTAGAACATACATATGCAATTCACTTATTCACCACTAGTGGTTGTGCAACTCAACTATGGTTACAAAGTTAGAAACAAACATTATTGACATGTCCCTACATCCAATTTTGAAAGAGACAAAAGCTAACGCACTTTCTCTTTAATCACTTTATACAAAAAGTGATCGAACCAATGGACCACTTTACTTATTATTATGTCTCCTTACTACAGTATTTCTTATCTAAACAAATGATATCTCCCCAATTATTTTTCTTTTCTAAACAAAGAATCAGTTACTCCATTGTGAGTTAGAGTTATCTTATTGTCTATTGTCCGGCAATTTTAAGATTTTCCGTATAATTTTGTCCTTCTTTTCCTCGTATAAAACTATAGTATTCTTAGACCATCTGTAATGGATGGTCTTTTGCATGGTCACCCGACAACGAGTACAACCCCCAAGACGCGTCTTTTTGCCAAAAAAAATAGAAGATTTGGTCAAAATAACAACCGCGTCGTGTGGCAAAAATAAAAAACCCAACGGCTAGAAAAGTGACCGCTTGGTCATTTATTAAAAAAATAAATTTTCTTCAAAAGTTTTAATAAATATCTCAATACTTCTTCTGTAAATACCTCAATAATTCAACATTTTTATACACGCTTTTAAACCCATTATTTATATACCGTGCTCTGCTCCAACTCAAAAATTGTCTCAAAAAACTCTTAAAACCAAAACACCAATACCCCAAGCTAAGCAAACGTTCTAACACCCATTTTCATTTAACCGGTCACTCACCACCCATTCATTTTCGACCTACAAATTTTCTACACCAATCACAACCACAACAACAACAACAACCTTTTTTTCAAGATAATCTGTTCTAACATCCGTTTAACCAACCGATATACCGACAACAACAACAATCTCAAATGCATTGTCCGCAAATGTTACACGATTCATCGTCACCACCATCGTACCAATCTCAAAGTTCTCAACATTATTCTTCAGTTAACCGTTTTAATGTTGAGGAGGCAGAATATTTGGATCTATTCTTTGGTAGTCAAGATTATTCTCCGGCTCAAGGTTCGGGTGGTCCATCCGTACCTGTTCAAAACGACTCTCCCGTCAAAGAGGTGGCACCCGTAAAAAAAAGGCGTTAAAAAGACGTCAAAAATCCAAAACGTCGGGAAAAGATCTCGCTAAAATTCTATGGACCCCGACGGAAGAGTTAGAGTTGTGTAAAGCTTGGATAAACACGTCCGAAAATAGCGTCAAATGGAATGCTCAAATGGCTTATGGGTTTTGGACGACTGTACTAGGTTACTTTGAGAAGGAAATGAGGGAACCGAGAAGAGGATACGATGCCCTCAATTGCAAAAAGGGAAAACATGCTTCGTCCTAAAGTTGGTCAATTTTGCACGGTTCACGATAATGTAAAACGGAGGCACCAGAGTGGCGCAAATGACCACCTAATCTTCGAGCAAGCGGTTCGTGAATATCAAGCGACGTACAGTTAGAACTTCACACTGATTAAGTCATGAAAACTTTTGAGACAACATAAAAAGTGGCAAGAGATAGAAATACCAAAATTTTACAAAACCGAAGAAGTTGCTCTCAAAAAATCAAAGATACCATACATCACCTTGCACACCACATCAGACACAAAACATGGTAGTTTTAATCTCAATGACGAAATAGCTAAGTTCGACCAACGGGCCGGGATAAAGCTAAGCAGAAAGTGTTATCTTCCTCTGTTCATTCGGAATCTTTAGCTGTACACCTCTTCTTGTTGATCGGTTAGACGACAAATGAGAAAACGACGCGGGTTTCTTTTCCAAAAAGAATGAAGCATGTGATTCTTATTTAGATTTGAAGCGGTGGAAAATGGAAATGGAAGAAAAGGCGCGTTAATAGCAAATGGATTTGGAACAACAGAAGATTGCACAAAAGCAAAAAGAACTTGAGTTGCAATATCAAATGTTCATCTTTCAATAATATGAAAAATTATAATTTAAACTATTAGTTTTAGTTTTTTATTTTTTTTAACGCTTTGTATTTTATTTGAATTATTAATAATGTTATGAATTATTAATGCAAATTTAATTTTCACGTTTAAAAAATATGAGAAGGAAAAATAATTGCTGACCACGGTCACCATTACGTTAAGTTGATTATGAAAAATATTGTAAAAAAAAAAAGTTAAGTTAACGCTGATGTAACGGTGATTACCGCAGTCTCGTGTGATCACCATTACGCCCGGTGTTAACTATCTTTAGAAAACTAATGTCTTTATTAAACTTATTTGGTTGGAAACTATCATGTTTACAAAATCATTTAAAAAAAAAGCCTATTAATTAGACATGAATATATATATAGAAGCGACAATTGGCTATGATATCTCTCAAAGCAGTCGTTATGAATTTTGGCAAAGTTGCATCATTATAATTTGTGTTGTCACTTTCTTACATGACACAATTATGTAGTCACATGTAATTTGTTGAAGATGATTAAATGGCTTTAATTGATATGATAAGATAGATCTAAGCATTTTCAGTAAAAGAAACTATATAAATTTTAGAGTAAACTACACCATTCGTTCTTGTGGTATATGTTGACCATCAAGTTTTGTCTTTTGACCAAAAAAATTGCACCGTTGGTCCTTAACTGCGAAACGTTACTCAGCGTTGGTCCCTCATCCTAACTGGTGTGACTAACGGGCGTTAAGCCTATTTAAGTGGAGGGTATATTTGTCTTTTCCCATAAAAAGCCTATTTAACTGGTGTCACCATCACCATCAAAAACACACCACGATCTAAACCATTCACACACAAAAAACAAAACTTCAACATATTCACCAATACTCTCTTGATCCAAACATAATAAAAACATAGACTCCTAGTAATCACAGATTCATCACAAACCCTCACAAAAAAAATCATCAAAAATCAAAGTGCAACACCCAGGGACATTTATAGAATGTGTTGGAATCACTCCTAAACCTAATTCAAGTGTTAGTGATTCATGTGTAATAGTTAGCTTAATCATGGCATTTATGTTAGTTATTAGCTTAGGCTTATGTAGAAGGCCATAAGCCTAGGCCCAAGTCCATAAGAGAAAGGAAGGGACTAGGAGTGTTGCCCTAGCTCCCTCTCCTATAAATACCTTGTAATAACCCTCACTTGAGGGTTGGTTGTTCAATTTATTCTCTCATTCACTCTCTACGCATAACCGGTCTTATACATTCGTGTGTGTGTGTTTGATTATTGTTCAACCGATCATTCTCTCTTCTCTATTTCTACATATTGATGCTTGTGTTACATATATGGTGACCTAACAGTGGTATCATTCGCCAAATAGTTGGGTGAACATATTTTTTTTTGAAGGTTTTTTTTTTTGTTTTGGTCGTACGCGTAAAAACAGTCACACCTTTGTCACGCTTAAAAATCGATTTTTTACACTTTTTAATCCAAGATTCTTGTCCTTTCAACGTTTTTAGGTGTTAAACTATCTGTTTTTGGCAAAAAGTTTCAACCTTTACGCGTGGATCATAGTTTTTAAGCTAGGTTTTGAACGAGGTTCATGTTCTACGCATAACTGTTTTTTAAGCTTTTGATCATCAAATTTCACATTTTTGTGTTATTTTGGTGTTATTGAAGCTATTTCATCACAAAAATCTGGTTTAAAAACATCTTTGGGCAAAAGTCATTTTACGAGTAGTTCTACGCGTATCAAAACCCTAAAACTACGCGTAACTTGTTCCTTGGTTTGATCTTCAGTTTTCGTGGTTTACTCCGTGTTTTCTTGCTTGGATAAGCCTGAAAATACGTTGACTTTGGATATCTTTTGCACTGTGATAGTGTAAAAGATCACTTGGGCAAAAACCCTAAAATTACGCATAAGCATAAGCTTATGCGTAGAATTTTTTACGCATAAGATTTATCTTACGCCTAAGCTTTGTCTTACGGATAAGTTAATCCTACGCCTAACTTACTGTTTACGCATAACTTTAGTGCTTTTCTCCTTACTTACGTGTAAGCTAAACCTACGCGTAACTTTTGCTGTTACGCGTAACTTTGGTGTTTTTACGCATAAGTGTTACTTGGCTTTATTGTTATTTCTACGCCTAAGGATACTTCATCAACGAAGGTTCATTCGACTACAAAGATCCATTTAACAACACAAGTTTTCAACATGTCACAACCACCATACTCTAACTATTTCCCTTATACTTATAATCAACAACAACAACAACAACTAAGTCCACAACATCAACAATGGAATCAACAACAAGCAATTTATCAACAACAACTTAATCAACAACATACTCCACAACTTGCAGCAATCCCACAACCTCAAATGGTTCAACCACCACCAAGTCTTCAAGTACAACCTTACACAAACGTCTACAATCAACATCCATCCAGGAATACTATGAAGGAACCGGCATGGTTTGGCAAGATGTGTGAAGCCTTAAGTAGCCAACAATCAATTCATGAAGCTGGCTCACTTGATAGACCTCCAATGCTCACTCCCGGGAATTATGATCAATGGGTGATTAGGTTCTTTAGGTTTTGTGATCTAAAGAAGCCACATGGAAAGTTCTTAAAGAAGGTCATTATGGAAGGTCCATTTCAGATGCCTACTACTGTCACACCCGCAGATCCAGATGCTAATCCACCAAGAGATGCTGTCACCAACATTGTTACTGTTTCCGACCTCACTGGTGATCAACTTCTACACTTTGAAGCCGATGAACTTGCAATGCAATACATCCTTTTAGGACTACCAAACCCAATCCTTCGAAGTGTTGATGCTCAAAAGACTGCAAAAGCAATGTGGGAACATATTCATCTTCTTATGGAAGGCACAGCACTCAATCAGGAAGACATGGAATCCAAAATCTACTTGGCTTATGAACACTTCATGATTGAACCAGGAGAGACATTAGAGTCATATCACCATCGCTTTTCAGACATCATTAATGATTTGGACAAACATAACATAATCATGCCTCGAATTGCTATCAACACAAAGTTCCTAAGTAGTCTTGGTCTTGAATGGGAAAAGTATGTCATTTTCCTCCGTCAAGCGAAGAATATGCATCATGCTACCTACGGATTGTTGTACGATTATTTGAAGCCTCATCAAAAAGAAGTAGATAAGGAAAGGATTATTCGTGGCCAAACTGCTTCACCATTACTTCCGGACAATCAACAACTTGCTTTATGGGCTCAAACAAGTGTTACTCCTCAACAAGCTCCTCAACCCGCTCCTCAACCAACTGCAACCATCACACCTTATGATCCGTCACAGCAACAACCTCAACAAAATCAATTGGTTCCATACAATAACAACACTGCTCAAGCTCTTTACAGTGAAGCTGATGAGGACTCCGATGCCTTCGATGAATTGCAACAAGGATTTGTTATGATTGCCAAAGCATTCGGCCGGTACACAAACAAATCCAACAATCGCATTCGTTCCTCATCCAATACAAGAAATCAGGCTGTTGTGAACAATGGACGCGTTGAAGTTCAAAATCGTGGTTATGGTCGTCAGATGGGAGGTGGTCAAGGGTTCAATGCTATGGGAAGGAATAACATGGCCGCTCCGCAACAGCAAAGGGCTCAAGTGGTTGAACAGGGGAATGCTCAGAATAGGGTTATAACTGTAATGAGGAGGGTCATCTGGCTAATGCATGTCCTAAGCCGAGGACAAGAGGCAGTGCTTATTTCAAAGAGGATATGCTCTTGGCTCCTAAGGATGAAGCTGGTGGAACTCTCTCCAACAAGTGATGTTGATATGGAGGACTTGCAGGCTAATGCAGCAGTGATGTTGATGGCACAAATGCAAGCTCTACACATGAGTGACACAAGCCAAGTGTATGACACTGACGGCTTGTCTCAGGTACCTGAACAAACAATTATCATCAATGATCTGATATCTCCGCCACTCTCTCCATCTGACAAGGATCAGAGTGTTCAACATGAGTCTTCCACATCTCATTCCGGTGATTTTCAAATAGATCCCGTAGTTATATTTGATGATCAAGAAACCCTTATGGTTAATATTGATAATCAAGTTGACTCCGTGGTTATATTTGAGGATCTAAATAATGATCATGTTGAGACTCACGTTGAACAAAATGAGCTTTTGTCTGACAGAGAAACTGAGCTCCTGAACCTAATTAAAGACCAAAATTCTCGTTTGGAAATTTGCACGAAATTAAAAGATAAAAATGCACAGTTAACCAGGGATAATGAATGCTTAACTCGACAAATCAATTTTTTTCAAACTCAAGAAAAACGTGAAAAAGGTTTTGAAGTTGCTTTTTCTAAATCTTATCAAAACGAAAAATCTTTAGAACGACAGATACGTGATCTAGCCGCATCGAAGAATGTTTTGTTGTCTCAAATAGAACAACTGAAACATGAACATAAAAAACAACTTAACTCTCTTACTTTGGAAACTCAAAAAGCCAAGGCTGAGTTGTTAACTTGTCAAAAACAGTTCTCTGAATACAAACAGCATTCCACGAAACGAATAGATACTTATCTTGAAGAAATTGTCGACTTACAACACAAAATCAAAGAGTTTCGAAATGTCGTTTATAAACATGGTGAGTCAATCACAACTATTCAAAAGTTTACTTTTAAACCAAATCCAAATGGATATGGTCCGATTCTTGCTGATTACAAACCTAAGTTTTCAAACAGAGCATTCAAACCAAATCCTGAAGTTTACAGTGCAGAACATAGAATTGATGATTCAATTATGATGGTTGTGGAATATAATCGCATGGAAGAATTAGATGCAGATGACGAGAGTCGGTCAAAAATGGAAAATGTTGTTTATAACAAACCATTTAACTATTCAAAAGCCGTAACTTTTGTCACACAACAAGATACTTCAAACACACCTTTGGTTGTCACACCAGTTTCTGAAGTTAGTCCCCAACACAATAGTGAAGTAAAAACTAAAGCCGAAAGTTGTCGTGTTATCAAATATTTTGACACTTTCTTATCTGACGTCAAACTTTTGGAACGTGAGATTGAATTTCATTCTGAAATAAAAGTTGAACATTTTCAATCGCCGTTGGCGCGAGAACAAAGAGACATTTTTCAGAAAAGAATTTTACCCCATGTCAAAGATTTGAAAAACTGTGCACTATATTGGGAAAGGGATTTTCACAAGGAACTTGGTCTAATGAAAACAGTTTTCGAGAAAACAGAAACATCGATTTCAAATACTAAATGTAAAAAGAAATTATTAAGAAAAGATGTGGATCGACTCTTGGAAGATGTTATATGTGCTGATATCCATAATATTGTGTTATTGCATTCTCTACCGTGTGCATCTGATCATCTCTCTACTGATATTGTTGATTCTGTTGAAATTGTTATGAATACTGATAATGTGCTTCAAATCGAGTCTTTAAAAGTTGAAAATGAAGGATTATTAAACGAACTTTCAAAATACAAAACGTCGTCTTAATTGGTGTCAAAAAGACATTCACGATCAACAACTTGTTTTTCAAAACAAAATCGCCAAGTTACATGCAAACAATCCTAATCCAAAACTTGAGCAACTGGATGATCAAAACGTGTCTTTCAAGTGTCAAATCTCAAAATATGAACATGAACTTTCAAAAGTTAAAAAGGAATATGGTGTCATATTTGATTTACTCAAACAGACTCATGATGAAGCATCAAACGAACTTGATCATTATCTTGCACACACTAAAGAAGTCATGAATTTTGCTGGAAATCTTCGTTCTGAAAATCAAGATTTGGTGCACAATATCATTAAGTTACGAGAAATGTTAGGAAAGTATGAACAAGTTCAGCCTAGCATCATTAAGAGAATTGCACCTGTAACACTTAGTAAACGTGAACCTAGAATATCTACTGACAAAACACAAGTTACTAATGTGCTTCCCTCTACTGAAACAGGTATAGTTGCCTCTTTTCCTAACGTCCGCACTTCACAGCCTAGGAGCAATACAAGGAAGAATAGGAAGTTGCGACCTAAGAAAAGAAAAATAAAGAATGCTGAAGTAGAAGAACACCGTAGGACTTTGAATAAGACTCCAGTTGCACCCACTTTAGATATTGCGTCTAGCAAATGTAATGGAAAAAGTGTTGTAACTAATGTTGAACCTTTAAGTACTTTTGATATTCAGTCTGATGCTTCTTGTGTTATTTGTCGTAAAAGTATGCGTTCTGACTGTCATGATAAGTGTGTTGCTAAGGCTATCTTGTCTCGTTTACGGAATTCTAAGATTCGGAATACCTCTAGGCCCACTACTGCTTCTAAGTCTGTGCTTGGTAAACCGCCCTCTTTAGATTCTAAGAAATGCATTGATGTCACTATAGCTCCAGTATCACCTCCAAGGAATGTAGTACCACCTAGCACATTCACTAAGACCAAAGCTAAGACTAGTTGGAGATGGCATAAATGGATACATAACACCCTAGGATTTAAATGGATGCCTAAAATCATTGATGGGTGTATTTCAAATATAACTGCTTCGGAACCCTCTAACTCTTCGGGTTCCACATCTACTTCTATTCCATCTGTGTCGTCTATGTGTAATGCAGGTGATACAGATCATCCTTTGGATTGTTGATAGCGGATGTTCCCGACACATGACAGGCAACCTTAAACTGTTATCAAACTTTGTTGCAAAGTTCATTGGCACTGTCAGATTCGGGAATGATCACTTCGCAGCTATCATGGGCTACGGAGATTACATCAATGGCAACATCGAAATTAGCAGGGTTTATTATGTGGAAGGCCTCGGTCACAATCTCTTTTCTGTTGGTCAATTCTGTGATGGAGATTTGGAAGTTGCTTTTAGGGAGAAAACTTGTTTCATTCGTGATCTACAAGAAAATGATCTTATGTCTGGCCAACGCTCATCCAGTCTCTACACTATCTCCATGCAAGACATGATCGCTTCATCTCCCATCTGTGTTCTCTCAAAGGCTACATCTACAAAATCTTGGCTATGGCACCGTCGCCTCTCACATCTAAACTTTCAAACCATAACCAACCTTGCTCGACACAAACTTGTTGAAGGTCTCCCGAGATTCCGGTATTCTAAAGATCACCTATGTTCAGCTTGTGAACAAGGGAAAAGCACTCGTGCTCATTTTCCTTCAAAGGTGGAACACAGCACTCAGCATGTGCTTCATCTTCTTCACATGGATTTGTATGGCCCGATGCGCGTGCAGACGATTAATGGCAAACGCTACATCTTGGTAATTGTTGATGACTACTCAAGATGGACTTGGGTCTACTTTCTTCGAAGTAAAGATCAAGCTCCACAGATGATCATCACCTTTCTCACGAAAATTCAAATTCAGCTCCGAAACACCGTCAGACAAATTCGAACAGACAAAGGAACTGAATTTGTGAATCAAACTCTTTGAGAATATTATGAGAAAGTGGGAATTGAGCATCAAACATCTATTGCCCGCACACCAGAACAAAACGGAGTTGTTGAAAGACGAAACCGTACGTTAGTGGAAGCTGCCAGAACGATGTTAATCAATGCTAAACTTCCAGATTACTTGTTGGCTGAAGCTGTTTCAACTGCATGCTACACTCAGAATCGCTCAATGATTACAAAACGCCACAACAAAACACCATTTGAACTTCTCCACAACCGAAAACCAAATCTTAAACACTTTCATGTATTTGGATCCCTTTGCTATCCGAATAATGATCGTGATGACTTTGGAAAGCTCAAAGCCAAAGCTGACATTGGAGTCTTTATTGGATATTGTGAGAATTCCAAAGGTTACCGGATCTGGAATCGTCGTACAAAGCAAGTTATGGAAACGATTCATTCTCATTTTGATGAACTCACTGAAATGGCTTCTGAGTATAACAGCTTGGAACCCGGTCACAACCGCTTAAACTTCTCTCAAACCCCATTATCAGTTGAATCAAGCCCCCAGCTTACACGTCAACAAATGGAAAGACTATTTGCTCCTCTGTTCAGTGACAATATTGATGAACGTGCTTCAGGTGTATCCAATATTTCAGCTGCTCAACCTGATACTACTCTTATACCTGATACACCTGCTACAACAACTACGGTTGAAGAAGCACCACCAGTTGACTCCACAACAACAGTTGAACAAACTGATTCCAACTACGCTGAACCAGCTGATGATGTTCTGAACAATCATGTACCCTCACCTGCAGATTTTGATCCAAATGCGTTCTTTAACCCGTTTGCCAATGAAACTGTTGCACCTGATGTCGCGGAATCATCAACAAACCATTTGAATCCTCAAAATTTGCACAATTTATACCAACATCAACCCTCTACACATCGATGGACAAAAGATCATCCTCTTGATAATATTATTGGCAACCCGAATCAACCAGTCGTTACAAGACAACGTCTTCACACAGATGGTGAACATTGCATTTATGCCCTCACTGTCTGCCAATCTGAGCCTAAAAACATTAAAGACGCAATGACAAAAGACAACTGGATTGAATCCATGCAAGAAGAACTCAACCAATTCAAACGTCTTGAAGTATGGGAACTGGTTGAAAGACCAACAGGGGTCTACGTCATTGGTCTCAAATGGATTTGGAAGAACAAATTGGATGCTGAAGGGAACGTAATCAGAAACAAGTCACGTCTGGTGGCTAAGGGTTATAGACAGGAAGAGGGTATTGACTTTGAAGAATCATTTGCTCCGGTTGCTCGTCTTGAGGCTGTTCGGATTTTTCTCGCGTTCGCATCTCATATGAATATAACGGTCTTTCAGATGGACATCAAAAATGCTTTTCTGAATGGTCAACTGAAAGAAACGGTTTATGTCAGCCAGCCAGAAGGATTCGTTGATTCCGAGTTCCCGAACCATGTCTACAAACTGAACAAAGCTCTATATGGTCTCAAACAAGCTCCTCGGGCGTGGTACGATAAGTTATCATCCTTTCTCATTGCCAATAATTTCACCAAAGGTTCGGTCGACCCAACTCTTTTCATACAATATCACGGGGCACATATTTTAATTGTTCAAATTTACGTGGATGACATCATTTTTGGGTCAACACATAAAAAGTACTCAATCGCTTTTGCAAAACTAATGAAGAAACATTTTAAAATGTCCATGATGGGTGAACTTACGTTCTTTCTAGGATTGCAAGTTCATCAATCACCCCGTGGTATTTTCTTGAGTCAGTCCAAATATGGCCTTGAAATTCTTAACAAATTTGGAATGCAAACCTGTGACACCTATGCCACACCAATGGCTCATACCAAGAAGCTAGACGCTGATTTACATAGGAAATTGGTGGACCCTACAAAATACCGTAGTATCATTGGGTCTCTCATGTATCTAACAGCTAGCAGACCTGATATTGTTTTTGTCGTATATCTATGCTCCCGTTATCAGTCGCGACCAACTGAAACCCACATCTCTAAGGCTAAGAGAATCCTCCGATATTTCAAGGGAACCATTAATTTGGGGATCTGGTATCTGAAGGATTCTGGTTTTGAACTAATAGCTTTTTCAGTCGTTGACCACGCAGGATGCTTAGACTCACGGAAAAGTACTTCAAGAGCGTTACAATTTCTTGGTGACAAACTGGTGTCATGGCAATCGAAGAAGCAGGATTGTACATCGCTATCCTCAACCGAAGCAGAATATGTAGCCATGTCGGCGTGTTGTGCTCAAGTCATTTGGATGAGAACACAACTCAAAGACTATGGTTACGTATTTGACAGAATCCCGATGTACTGCGACAATCTGAGTGCTATTGCGATCTCGTGCAACTCAGTTCAGCATTCGAAATCAAAGCACATCGATCTTCGATATCATTTCATCAAGGACCACGTGGAACAGGGTACCGTTGAATTATACTTTGTGGGTACAGAATACCAATTGGCAGATCTACTAACCAAAGCCTTAGCTCCTGCTAGGTTTAATGAGTTGGTGCACCGGATTGGTATGCGGTGTTTGACTCAAGAGGAACTGGATGAACTCTTAAAACATTCTTAAAATCCAGTCAAACACCAAAACCTCTTTTGTAAATATTTTTCATAAACAAAATACAAAAATATAAAACCTGATGAAACAACAAAAATATTCTTCTATCTATATTTCTTCAAACATGGCAAGTACATTTCTTCCGTCAACACTCAAATCTTTTAAAATTCAGTATTTTTCCGATCAAGTGTTGAGGGGGAGAAAATAAATTCTTAACTGTTTCAAAATAACCGTGTACTTGCATGTTACCTTATCCCGGTTGATTCTTTAATAATGATGGTTACATTTCTGGTTTACTGACACTCCTCGGACTAAAATTTATAAACTTTCATTATTTTCTTAAGTCGAGGGGAAGTGTCGTCAAAGTTATTTTCAAAATATCCGTCGTTTGATAACCAAAATGGAAGTTAAAAGGCATTGGATGAAAATGGAAAAGGTGGAGGGACTAAAACTGTCAAAATCTGAAAGTTATTTCTAATAAAACATTCCACCTAACTTTAAAACTTCACATTTATTACTCACACCAAACCAATCCTACGCCTAAAATTAAAACTGTAAATCCGAGTTCTTGATCATCAATTTGTAAGTGGTTTCATGATCTTTACGTACTTACAAACAATGGTTTTAAATCTTTTACAAATCCAACGGTTAAAACGTGAGATATGAGTGATTTTGTGTTCTACGCATAAGCGTATGAACACATAATCAAGATTGTGTGTTTGTGGTTAAAAGGATAGTGTTAAAATCTTTATTTAACATCATTAAAACCATTTTGATCATCAAAACACACCAAGATACACGAATTGAGTGATTTTGTAAATTAGGGTTTATGCGTGGGTTTGGGTGTTTTCATATGTGAACGTTTTTGGTGATAAAGATTGTTGTAAGAGGTTGTTTTCAAGATGAATTGATCATATATAAGCCCAGAAATTACCCAGAAACACTAATGATTCATAAATTGAAAACTAGGGTTTATGTTCATACGGTTTGGGTATTTTTGATTCTTGACATATTTGATGTTAAAACTTGGATAAAACAACTCTATATGCTTCCTAAACTTCCCAGAAAAACTTTGGTGCATTTCCTATGGCTAGATATCTTACGCGTAATCCTTGAACTTTAGGGTTTAGGTTTACGCGTAAACTGTTTGACAATTATTCATGCCATGATCTGTTATTGAATGAATGTTTGTGTTAATATTGATGCTATGATGATTTTATTTCAGGTTTGCAACACGTAAAAATCAGAATCAAGGTTGTTAGACATCTACGCATAAGGATCACCTTACGCGTAGCATGTTATGCGTAAGAGAAATCTTACGCGTAGCATTTACGCGTAAGGTTCTACATAAGGGATTGCGCGTATCCTGTGAAGGATATGCGTAAACAGTGACCTCTACGCATAAGGTCTACTCTTACGAGTAAGCCTTACACGTAAGGTTTATATACACTTACGCGTAAGCTCTACGCATAAGGTCTTCTTTTTCCTACGCGTAATATTTCTTACGCGCAAGACAAGGTCCTACGCATAAGCTTGCGCCTTTACGCGTATAACTCCTGTTTACGCATAAGCTACCATTTCTACGCCTAAGCCTTGATTAAACCTTCATCATGAATTGTTACCCGTGCAAACTTGTAAATAAATAAATCATAACGTCACGAAACCAATAATGTCACTAATAAGCTTAAAGGTTTGATATGTTGTGAAAAATAAGTGATAACATAAACTTTAAAACTTAAAGTTAACTAACTCACAAAACTTATCACGACTTAATTAGACTATTGGACAAACAAGTGACTTTGGACTCGTAACAATCATTGACATATCACATTCAATAAGTAGACGATAAAACCATCTGTTGACTAACATAATGTCATTCGATACGTTGGTTCTGTTGGCTAAATATCTTTCAGATCACGACATGGACGCTCAAATGAATGTGGATGCACCAAATGTTCTAACCATTGCTGATATCTTCCCAAATGGCTATCCGATGAAGATTGGAAAGAACAACCTTCGTGTTGACTTTGAAACTCTCACCTGCTCAGAATCTTCTTGCTTGATTGATGTGGATATTTTGAGGAATCATCCTTATCAGAACATGCTCTCAAATTCTGCTACAATGCCTGAGATCTACATTCATCAGTTCTGGAACACAATGCAAAAGATCAAAGGACAAAATGCTGTGATAGTGACTCTGAACCACAAACAAGTCACCATCACACATGCAGACTTAAGGGCTGTTCTCCTTATTCCCGACATCGAGCCTACCGATTTCGTTGCAACACCAACTGAAAAGACTGTTCTAAAATTCATGATCGACATTGGTTATGACGAAGCTACAGGAGTAATCTCTAAGCATTCATACGTGGATCTTAAGAATATTCCTCAACCCTGGAGAACTCTCTACATCATCATCACCAAATCTGTTTCCGGTCGTGACAGTGGCTATGAGCATCCCAAGCTCATGGAACTGCAGATCTTTTGGGCTTTGATCAACATGAAGCACATCGAAATTGAAGCTCTGATATGGGACGACATGATGTCATTCCTCAAAAAGATTGGCTCAAAGATTCCTTATATCAGATATACAAAACTGTTGATCCAAAGAGCACTTGGGCTTAATCCTGATATCCCCAAGAGACTCAATGACCCCAACAATCATGACATGTTGACTGAACCTACACTAACTGTCAGATTCAAGGAATCAAAAACAAAGAAACATAGTGCTGTGTTGCCGGATCACCTTCTCTCTGATGAAATCAAACAGCTTTACTCATACAAAAGGTATCTGGTAGCAGTTGATGAAGGCAAAGTTGGTCTTCTCGATGACAAGTCTTCTGGTACACCTACTAGAAAAACCAGAAGAGGAAGTGCAGGAAGTGCTGCAACCACTGAGAGTCCAAGAAAGTTTTCTAAAAGGAAACCTGGACGTAAGAGGACAGTTCCCTCTAAGAAAGCTATTCCTATTCCCATTCCTAAGTCTGAACCGAAAAGAAAGCTAGTGGATGAAAGCTCTGAAGATACCGAATCAGACGATGAGGTTTTCTACTCTGAAACTGCAACCGATATTACTCCATCAGTAGCGAAACCTCCCAGTCCACCAGCTGACAAAGGTAAAGGGAAAACCCCAGTGATTGAGCATGATAAGGAGAGTTCTGAAGATGAACCAGTTGACAAAGAAAGAGAATATCAAATGAAGTTGAAGGAACTCAGACAAAAAACACTTTGCCGATGAATTCGTAAAAGATCAAACTCGTGGCCCTGGAGGTTCAAGTGGCGGTACTTAAGCCACACCAGTTCCTGATGCGGTTAATCGACCCGATAAGGGAACTGGTACCACCATCACTCACGAACAACAACAACGGCAGATTGAAGATTCCATCAACTTTGATATTGAGGAACCAGAAACAGAAAAGACTAAGAAAACTCCTACTGATGATACTAAGGGTGATGAAACGGCTAGGTCTAGAAATGAAGAAGAAACCGCCTATGATCATTTTCTTCTAGACAGTCCCGCACGTTCTAAGGAGGAAACTTCTGAACCACCTAAGGACCCCGAGCCTCCTCACGTCTCATCATCATCAGACTCATCTTCTCACTCTTCACCACCACCATCCAAAAGATCAACCAGATCCACATCCAAATCAGTGAAGAAGCCAACTGCATCCTGGATCTCTCAAGCTAAAACACGAATCGTTAAAGCTGTCAAGCAGGTCAGAAAGAAAGTCGTGTTGTACAAGAAGCTGAATTTTCTTGCTGACCAGGTACAGTATCTTCATGATGAGAATGACAAGATGCAAGTTGAAAGGGAATTTGTCCAGAAGCTCATGAAAGATGATCTTCCAGGGAAAATGAACGAGATGATCAAAGGTTACACTCACAAGTACCTTCTTGACATCGTTCCTGGAGTTACAAAGGAGATGTTTACCAAACAACTCTATCCGAATCTCTTACATCTGGCCAAGCAAACTATGAAATCAACACCAATGCATGTAAACATCAATCCAGTTGATCCCATAATCTTCTCAGATGCTGAATTGGTTAACCGGCTGGTAGCTCAAATGTCTAAACGCTCCGCAACATTTGCCTCTTACGAAGGTAAATTGTTTGAAGCATTGCTGGAATACCAACTCAAATCAGCATGCAGAGAAGAAGCTGAAAGGCCTAAACGTCCACAAGACGATGAAGACAAGGATAAGGATAAGAACAACGAGCTTAAACGCCCGAAGAAATCTGGTGAATCATCATCCATGCAACCTCCACCCCAACGGACTCCAGCTCAACCACGATCTCCTCCACGTTTATCTACTGAAAAACCTCAGGACTCTGAGTTACCACCCCAGACTCAGAAAATAGGTGATTACTTTGAGTATACGGGTGGTGACGATGAGGAAGTCCATGAGCCCCAACAACAACCCACCCCTCCCGACAAAGTTAAGAAACCAGAATCCTCATCTAGGTTTAAGAAAAAGAAGAAAAAGGCGCCCAAGGCTGACGTCGTATTATGGCTAGACGAGGATGACACTGATGAATACGACTGGTTTTCTACACTTGTTAATTCTACTCCCTATCCATATGAAGGTCAAGATCTAGAAGACGGTAGTACATTGGAGCATGCAAAATTACTGCAAGAAAAATTCCAAGTGAAGAAGATGACGAAATCAGAGTTGAAACGAATCAAGAATGAAGCTTTTCAACTACTAAAAGACAGCTCGAAAAGTGCCATCGAGGTTGAATATCACCTTGAAAACATAGCACGAGCCATGTCTAACAACATTGATTGGCTCAACCCTGAAGCAAACATTGACTTCACCCGAAAAGACAACACTCCATATTACACTGATTGGACCAAACCTCTACCAACCATTGGTCGACCAGATCAACCTCAGATCCCATTTCGATACTTCTTCAACAACGACCTGGAATTTCTTCAACACGGTAGTGAGAGCTCAAAGAAATACGTTACATCACTGACACTCCCGTTCCCGGCAGCCATATACTCAAACTGCATAGCCATCGAGGAAAAAGCTACCCACATGTTCAACAACAGAGTGGAAGAGTATGACCTCAATGCACTGTACGGGATTCACCATTGGTCGGAACGCCGACGAATCTACTACAGAAGCTGCCAGGTTCGAAGGTCTCAACATGAAGTGTATAGCACTCAAGGGATCGTTGCTGTTAAGCATGTAGCTCTTTCGTCTAAATGGGATTACACCTTTCTCAAGAATATCGTCGTCAAACGACAAGACGAAAGGGACTATGCATTCTGTGAAGCGGACTTTCAGGATTTGTCTCTCAATGACATTGAAGATCTGTATCTTGCCAAAGTACAAGGACGCATGAGATAATTCTCGACAGAAATTCAACGTGAATACATCAAGTCCTTGCTCATCTTCATCAGAAGTATCGTGATCCAGGAACGTATTGAAGATTTACAACTTGCTGTTGAGTCGTATCAGACTCGTGTCAACTTCACAAAACCTCATCTAGAACTTCCTGACATAAACCATCTTCCTCAATACACTCTCATCAACAAACCCTTTGGAGTAGTCTACCGCAGTGAACTACACCGCAACTGCTTGATGGCGTGTATAGAGCTTAATAAGTTTGGTGATTCAACATTGAAGCATGTCAGGGATGGACTAGCTTATCGGTTAAAGGCGATTCAACAAGGCATTGGGTCACAAAAGAGATGGGATTCTAAGGAAAGACGGGATGTAAAGAGAATCATCAAGATGATTGATGAAAGGTTGTTTCGACGGGACCAGTTGAGAACATTGGAAAGCTTCGTAGGTGGACGTCAACGCATTGATCTCACAGGCTATCAATGGCCAGTTCGTATTCCTGGAGTTCTTGCTGACCTACCTGAAATTCCTGGTACCCCTTAAACTGCTTCTATTTCATATTAATTTGGATGTGTGATTTATAATGACAATGGTCTGTGCACATATAACAGTGTACAACCCGTTCTTGTAATGATAGGACCCTGTGGTACGCTTCAGTGCCACAATCCTTATAAAAGGAGCGAAAGCTACTTACTTTTAAATAAAACTTATCAAACCTTTCATTTTTCAAAGGTTTTGCTCAAAATAACAAGTACTTCCCCTTATGATTTTCAAAACCTCAACAGTTTATATCACTTGTTGAGGGGGAGTATTTGAATCTAAACTTTGTTCACAAATTATTCACAGTGGTCATCTTCCCATAAAACTCAAAATGGTCATATTTATTATCAACATTTCTTCAAAAATAACATTGATATGCCATTTTTGAGGGGGAGAAAAATTATGTGATAAGAAATATGTTGTGAATTGCTATTGAATTCTCGTGTGAAAAGACTTCAACCCATGAATTGACGAAATCTGAACAGTCATACATCGAAAAGATTTGTCTTCCAAGACTTATCCAAGTAGATCGTACCTTTCGAGAAACTCCTTATAGACATGAACTTTGACGGGTTTGACAACCTTTCGGGGTTGTTCACATCTTCAAGGTAGTTATTAGAGCTAGTTGTCACCTAAAAGCTAACAATATATCTCTTTAACTATGCAACGTAATCGTGTCTCGCAAGGAATTGTCTATCTTGAGTCGTTCAATTCAATAAAGTGTGCTCTCTTCTCTCACTATGCAAATCTCCGTCAAAACTCTTAAGCATGTGTGGAGGGGGAGTATTTATGAAAAAGATCAAACTCTTACAGTGGTACAAAATGTTTTTCATTCACAAACACTTTAAGAGATTTTCATGTAAATGGTTTTTTATAGCAATGGAGTTATAAGGTGATTAAGGTTAGGAATAACCATACTATGATCCGCCAGAGCCGGAGGGATCTACCCAAGGACACTACCAATAGTTAGAATTAGAAGTCCTTAGGTATGATTGTAAAAAAAGGGAGAAAATGAGAATCGGAGAAAGAAGGAGTTGAAGAATTAAAAAGAAATGCAAAGAAAAGGGTGAAAAGAAATAGCCCTCCAGATTATTCAACTTAGGGCAGACACTGGGTTCAATTCATATGCTACTGGTTGTCACTTGATGACGCCGGTATTGAAGATTAAAAGTCGTCATGGACCCAGTGACGCATGCACTAAACCTTCTTAGCCACTAAAGTTTCTCTCAAAAGAAGCTTGATTCATTTTCACAGGGAACCCTACATAAACTATCAGCTTTCTCTTAGAGATTGCTGGTATTGAAGAAGGAGACCCTCTCCCTAGTCTCCGCTCAGGAAAACCAAAACGCACTATTGAGTCTAGAGCCACGAGATTCATCAAAAGATCTCTTAAGTACACTTGACATTTCATCACTTGTTGTTCAACAATAAGAACAACAGTGGTACGTCATCGAGTCCTTCACAGATCTTAGCAATCTGTCGAGAACATTTATGAGAGGTTCACAACTGTGATCCTTAGTGATTGAATGGAAACTCCTGCCAGGGTCAACATCAAACAGCCCTGACAGCAGGTCGCTTCGGTAACTCCCTGTGGATTACGCTTAGTGGTCTCAAACGGTCTACAGTCGTGAGGTGATGCTTCGGTGTACCTCAGCGACTCATCTGAATCGTAGGTGTACTTCGGTACATCGTGTTATCTCACTTGTGGGACTCCGGTTCAGGAACGGCCTTTGCGAGAATTAGAGTTGTGTTTTCAAACTATGTTGTTAACACTCTCGAAGTTCAAACTTGTAAGTGCCGGAATCCGCTTACTACTAAATTTTATTATGTTTACTTCTTATGGAAGCACTGGAGCGGACTGATCTTGCAGATTCTCCACATGCTCATACCAACAACAACAATTATAGAAGTTCTCTCATAATCAAAGGCAACACAAAGTCAGAATGATTCTTCAACAACAAAGAATCTACAAAGTTTAAAGACTTAAAGAACTTCATCAACTGTAATCCAACATTTAAAAGCGTGTGAGCATGTTGGAGAAAGACATGGAGACACTGAAGCAGCGAAGCAGACCTGATGCAGACTACCACATCATACTATCACTTTCACCACAAAGAACAAAGAACTAAAGAACAAAGAAAATGAAGACGTCAAAGCAAAATACTTCAAAGGAAACAATTTCTCTACACTGGGGAGATTGTTCGAATCAAGGCAATTCTTCTCACAAGAAAGAAGAATGTCAGAAGACGTCAAGGCTACTATTACATCAGCACCTTCACCGTTTACATTCATTCATCACCAACACTTAGGGGGAGATTGTTGGAATCACTCCTAAACCTAATTCAAGTGTTAGTGATTCATGTGTAATAGTTAGCTTAATCATGGCCTTTATGTTAGTTATTAGCTTAGGCTTATGTAGAAGGCCCATAAGCCTAGGCCCAAGTCCATAAGAGAAAGGAAGGGACTAGGAGTGTTGCCCTAGCTCCCTCTCCTATAAATACCTTGTAATAACCCTCACTTGAGGGTTGGTTGTTCAATTTATTCTCTCATTCACTCTCTACGCATAACCAGTCTTATACATTCGTGTGTGTGTGTTTGATTATTGTTCAACCGATCATTTTCTCTTCTCTATTTCTACATATTGATGCTTGTGTTACATATATGGTGACCTAACCGAATGAGATAAGTAAGTTTAGGGTTTTATTCATCCTCCTCCTCTTCTCTCATCCTACAGCCGCCGGCTGTCATTTCCGGCCAACCCTCCGGCCACGCCGCCACCCTCCTGGCCACTACCATCTCCAGCCGGCCACTCCTCTCACCACTCACACGCCGCAGCAGCTTCAGCCGCCACCACTTTTCTTTTTGTTGATGATAAGAAGAGCGCGTGGTTCGTTTGAGGGTTTAGATCGAGACAAATGAGTCACGTATGGTATTGGTATAAGAGTTGGTTAGTGATTTTGGTTCGTATAGATAAGAGATTTGTTCGTGTACGTTTGTGTTCACCTTCTCCTCGCCGTCTCTCTTTTCAGACTTGATTATTGATTAATGATTTTGAAGCAAATGAAGATCGTATTGATTTTTAAGTGGAAATAGTCATTAGGTGGAGGTGTTAGACGGGTGGTGTCTGGATCTTGGTGGTGGTGGTGGCGAGTGTGGGTGTAGATTAGGTGGAGGTGTTGGAGGATGTTGGACGGTGGGTGATATATGTGAGCTTGGAAGAAGTTGTACCTGGGTATGAAAAGGATGTATAGAATCTTAGACAGTGGGTATGAAAAGGATGTATAGATAAAATGAAATTTTGCCCAGATTGAAAATGTTCATGCTCGATCACAAGTTGGAGATGATGATTAGATAAATGAGTCAAAATTGAAGTAGTGGTTAGAAAGGTCACTATGGTTATAAAGACAAGACTTTGGTAATTTGAAGTAGTGGATTAAGTTGATGACCAATCGAGGTCAAAGCTCGATTAATATGTTAAGGTTCCACCAACTAGTGTGAGTACTTTTATTGTTGTTTTCAGTTGTTTGACATTTAAGATGTTATGGCGACAACATAATGCCAAGAACAAATCAAACTAAAGTACACCAGAAGTAACTACCTGTGATTAGATCACAAATACATGTACCTGTTAATGTGTACCTACACTTATCAAATCCACCATAGTAAAAGTGATGTACCTGTTAATGTGATTTTTTTTGTAGTGTATGAGTTTGATTTGAAATAGTGATGTGGGTATGAGTTTGATTTAGATCTAGTAGGTTGTGGTTTGTGTTTGATTTATTTTTGTTGCTGATGATAGTGGAGAAGATGAAGTAGAGAGAGAAGTAATAAAAAGACCAAAATACCCTTGCTTGTGTAGATTTAACGCCCGTTACTCATGCCAGTTAGGGTGAGGGACCAACGCTGAGTAACGTTTCGCACTTAAGGACCAACGGTGCAATTTTTTTGGTCAAAGGACGAAACTTGATGGTCAACGTATACCACAAGGACGAATGGTGTAGTTTACTCTAAATTTTAATTTGTTTCACGAGTAAACTACATGGATCGTCCCTGTGGTTGTACTAAAACTATGGATACCGTCCTTGTACTTCGGAAATTAAAAGGATTGTGTTGTAAAATAGACGAGACCTCATTTACTAAAATGATTTGATGTGAAAAATATAACTAATGAAACGATTGTGATATGGGGTTATGAAAATGGGGGGAAAGTGGAAAAGACGGTTTTACCCTCGCATGGGAATCACTTGATAACAGTTAACGAGGAGGGAGTAACGTTGTTAGCTTTCAGGGACGAATTCGTTAAGAAAAGCAAAGTATAAGGACGCTTGGTGTAATTTCCGAAGTACAAGGACGGTATCCATAGTTTTAGTACAACCACAGGGACGATCCATGTAATTTACTCTTGTTTCACACATTAATAACAACTAATAAATACTTCATTGAATAACTAATGAAACCCAATAATAGCTTTTAGATATTCATAAGAGCAAATTTTTAAAAGGGACAAAAAATTAGGTTGTGGTCATCATTTGGTATAAAAAATACTCTTTTTTTAAAATGGTCATATACAAATATGCGATTCCACTAATTTATTGACACGTATCTAGACAAGAAGTACAATCCCAATCATTTGCAAGTACAATCACTATCAAATTTTGTTTGACTTTTATAACCAAATGTGCGAACGACGGATATGCGAATGTATGAATAAAATCTACTTTATTGAGAAAGAACAACTTTTCAGAAATAAAATCTTTTTAAAATCTACTTTACCGTTCGCACATTAGCCGGAATTCGAACAACCGTCGTTCGCACATCTGCTGGTCGGGGATTGTATTAATGGTCGGGGGTGTGGAGCAACAAATGATTGGAAATGTACTTCTTGCTTGGACATGTGTAAACAAATTAGTGAATCGCACGTTCACACATTAGCACATGACTAAATTAGTGAATCGCACGTTCACACATTAGCACATGACTATTTTTTTTAAAAAGTGTATTTTTTTAACCATAACCACAACTTGGTTTTTGTCCCTTTTTTAAAATTTACTCTATTCTTAAATATCTCAAGTGCACAATAATACAAATGATATCTCAAGTGCACAATAATATTTTTTGTAACGTGATTAATGGACGATTATCATTTGTATAATTCGGATGCCCTTATCGTTACGTACATAACAAGTGCACAATAATACTTTTTGTGGGTTTAAGTTACAAAATGGACATATACTTTCTTAAAAGCACCGTTATGTTACGTGTATCAAAAATATTTATCGTGTTGTGTTGGGATTTATAAACCAGTTAACCATTAACCTCTACGCGTACGCAGCGGATATTGGATCTAGTTAACGCAATTATGTTAAGCACGTAATTAATAAACACATAATTAATACAATGTTAATTAATTAAAAGGGATTAAGAAAGGCTAACCTTGCTTGGCAATTGATCTCTAGTAACGGAACAAGAAACCTAACGAAACCTTAAGTATCTAAAATAGATACCACGAAGAGTATCACACACAAACCCGATTCATGTATATGTTCGATTAACGCTAGTCGATAACGTAAACTATAAAACCAAACAACCCTTGTATCTTGAATCAATACCCACGTACAGAAAACCCCAAGTAAACTTGTCACCTTCCTGTCCGAGATATACAAGCTGGAAAACAGCTTTTAACCTTTACCCGATATCGGACACGCCTTGTCCGATATCACCACTATCTGTCTGAGATCAAAGGAAACGAGCAGAAGCAGTTAACTTCCCAGTTGCTGTTGTTGTTGTGTCAACTAGGAGACAGAAGCAGGTACCAATCAATCGATCTAAACACTTGTTCATGATTACAAGTTTAGAACCAAACAAAACCCTTCTTTGTTGATTTGTGTTACCAATCGACCAAGAAACAAAAGGCAGAAGATGGTGATCGGTTAGGGATTAGGAGATGGTATGTTATGCGTGAGTTTTTGTGTATGGTGTGTTTGCTTATATAGTCGAGCAACTTAACTCCTAGAAGGAGTCCTATACTTGGTCGACAAGTCATAAACAAACCCAAACCCATACTACCTTTCATTAACCGATCGGTGTGGATCACAAAGCCCACAGCTCCACACTCAACGACCCAAATATGAACCATTAAAAGCCCACGGGTCAAGTTATTGATCGGGTCATAATTATGCATAACGGGTAAAGTGTAATTTAAGTATTAGTTTAACGTTCAACACGTATACTCGTGTTTATCGCTTGCGCCCCCATCGGCTCATACACAATTAGTCGTTTTGTCGTGTTTTAATACTCCCACAAACCAACAGCTCCCACTTGGGAGTTGGTGTGTCGAATGGCACACAAAACTAACGACGGAAACGCCTAGCAAACGCTCTCACTCGCTTTTTAACTAAAAGTGTCTGAGAGAATAGTTTCGTAAAAGTTTCTCAGTAGCATTCCATATAGTTTAACCATATAGTTTAACCTTTTTAACTAAAACGCTCTCATCCTTTGTTATAGATACTGTTAAACCATGGATTATGGATCTCTAATCATTCCATATAGTTTAACCATTTAGAATCTCGTTATAGATTTTAATTCAGATATACCAAATGTAATCAAGAATCATCTTGCATTACCCTTTGGGTCTGGCCAGACAGTTATCTGATTAAATCTGGAGAGGCGCCATGGTATCTTTTTGCACATATCAAGTGGAGTAACAAATCCTTTATTGACTAAAAGTGTTGTGGATGATGCTTCACATCACTCTGAAATATAGCTTTTATAAGTATCTTGTTCAGATAGCGTTTTGCGTATACTTACAAAAAATGATATCCACACATAACAAAACTTACTTGCATCTCAAGTCTAAGGACGAAGATAACTAACCAGTTTCAATATTTTACTTATGACAAGGATCCAAAAGTAAATGTTTGAAAGTTGGGGAATCCAATATGCATCTCTAGTGAATACATATGAGTTTGGCGGGAAACAATCCGAATTCTCGTTAGAATTATAACCAACACTCACATTTTCCTTATCATAACAATATTCTCATATTGTTAACCGACAATGGACATATTTAGAATGATAAATCATTTCATTGATTAAACATGCAAATATGGAATAACAGATTATATGAATATAATAACAAATACCTCGTATCTTTATTAATCAGAAAATAATAACTGTCTTACAACTCCAAATTATCCAAATACTAATTAACACACATTTTACATGAGACTACTAACAGGTACCAAAACTATTTCTCTAGTCAATTTAGAATGCTTAGGGAAATCCAAAGCTTTCATAAATGGATCAGCTAGATTGTCATCTGTGTGAACCTTTAATATCTGCACATTGCCCATTTCAATGGTCTCTCGAAGATAATGAACTTTAGCGCGATAATGCCTAGCACCTTTAGTGATTCCGCTTTCATTAGCTATAGTAATGGCTCCAGTATTATCACAATACGTATTTATGGGTTCTTCAATTGTGGGAACAATGTTCAACCCAGAAATGAATTTACAAATCCATACAGCCTCTTTTGATGCATCACAAGCAACAATATACTCAGCTTCAGTAGATGAAGTAGCAAAAATACTTTGCTTAGTGCTTTTCCAATCAACAACACCTCTATTAAGAACAAATACATATCCAGTCTGAGATTTTAAGTCGTCAGCATCTGTCAGATATCCAGCATCAGTGTAGCAAGAAACCCTGAGCTCTTGTTCATCTTTCCCTCCATAAATCAGAAACATATCCTTAGTATTGCGTAAATACTTAAGAATATTTTTCACAGCAGTCTAGTGAAGTTCACCTGGATTCTGTTGAAATCGGCTTGTCACATTCTGTGCGAACGCAACATCAGGACGAGTACATCTCACAGCATACATAATAGAACCTATAGCCGAAGCATAAGGAATTCTTTGCATGCGCTCTTTCTGAGCAGGTGTTTCAGCACCTTATGACTTACTCAATTTAGGCTTATCTTGCATTGGGATTGCGCCACGTTTGGAGTTCTCCATACAAAATCTTTTCAATATTTTCTCAATGTAAGCACTTTGATTCAAACTAATTAATCGTCTAGATCTGTCTCGATAGATCTTGATTCCAAGAATATATGAAGCTTCTCCTAAATCTTTCATGGCAAAACATCTTCCAAGATAGGATTTTACATCTTGTAACATTGGAATATTATTTCCCATAATCTATATGTCATCAACATATAGAATTAGGTAAGTGACATAACTCCCACTAGCTTTCTGATATACACATGGCTTATCTTGATTTTGAGAAAATCCAAATTTCTTTATCTCATCATCAAAACGTTTATTCCATTGCCTTGATGCTTGCTTAAGTCCATAAATGGAACGCTTGAGCTTGCATACATGGTTAGGATACTTGGGATCAACAAAACCATCAGGTTGCTCCATATAGACCTCTTCGTAAAGATGTCCATTGAGGAAGGCGGTTTTGACGTCCATTTGCCATATCTCAAAGTCATAGTAGGCAGCTATGGCTATGAGAATCCTTTTTAGCTCTAATGTCTGCTACAGGAGAAAAGGTTTCTTCATAATCAATCTCGCAGGTTTGAGTGAAGCCCTTTGCTACGAGACGAGATTTAAAGGTGTATACCTTACCATCCATGTCAGTCTTCTTCTTGAAGAGCCACTTGCTGCCAACTGTCTTGCAGTTAGGAAGAAGCTCAACTAAGACCCAGACATCATTGTCTTTCATGGATTGCATTTCCACATTCATTGCATCAAGCCATTTCTTGGATTCAGGATCCAGCAATGCGGCTTTATAGTTATTGGGTTCACCAAGATCCCCTAACTCATGTTCCTCAGCGTCAATGTATAAACACATATGGTCAGGAGCACGGCGTGTCCTATTGGACTTTCAAATGGGAACAATATCACTTTGAGGTTCTTCAATTTCTTGATCATCCTCATCATGATGAATGCTAGTGTCTAAAGAAGGATTTGTATCTTCTTCTTGAATTAATTCAAGATCATCCATACTCCCACTTGCTTTAAGATCCATAAGATTACTCTCAAAGAACTCAGCATTTCGAGCAACAAAAACTTTGTTCTCAGATGGAAGATAGAAAGAATATCCCATAGTTTTCTTAGGGTATCCTACGAAGATACACTGAACAGCTCTAGGTTCAAGTTTGTCAGGTTTGGTAAGTGTATCACGCTTAGCAAGTGCCTCACAACCCCAGACTTTTAAGTAAGACAGCTTAGGGGCTTGCCCATGCCATACTTTGTATGGTGTCTTATCAACCTTCTTAGTTGGAACCATATTGAGAATGCGTGCAGCAGACTCAAGGGCATAATCCCAAAAGGACTTTGGAAGAGTAGTTTGTTTCTTCATAGAACGCACCATGTCAAGCAGGGTTCGATTTCTCCTCTCAGATACACCATTGTGTTGTTGAGTATAAGGAGGAGTTCGATGGGCAATAATCCCATGCTCCTTCAGATGATCCAAAAACTCTTGACTCATATATTCACCTCCACGATCAGAACGTAGTGATTTTATGGTCTTCCCAAGTTGATTTTCTACTTCCTTTTGAAACACTTTGAATGTTTCAAACACTTCATGTTTATGTTTCAGCAAGTAAACATAACCATACCGACTATAGTCGTTAGTGAAAGTCACGAAGTAATTTGCTCCTTGTCTTGATGTGATTCTAAATGGGCCACATACATCTGAGTGTATAAGTCCAAGTAAATCTTTAGCCCTTTCCACTTGATGTGAATAAGGTTTTCTAGCCATCTTACCAGACATACAAGCAACACACTTTTCAAGAGACTTAATGTCAGATGAGTTGAGAAGTCCATCGTGTTGCAACTTCGCCATGCGTTTCTTGCTAATGTGTCCAAGACAACCATGCCACAAGAGAGCAGAGTCCAAGTTAGTCTTGGCTCTTTTATTGCTTACAGCAAACATAGAACTTTCATTTGTATTCGAACAAGACATTTCAATTTCAAAAACACCATCACGAGGAATAGCAGTAAAATAAACAACGTTATTCCTAGAAACTGAAATATAATTATTCGATTCAAAGCGGTTAATAAAACCATCGTCATACAAACGAGAAACTGAAATAATCCCCCTAGTAATAGAGGAAGCATAATGACAATCATTTAAAACAATAACTAATCCACTTGGGATAGATAAATGATAACTTCCAATAGCTTCAACTTCTGTCCGTTGACCATTGCCCACGTACAGACTTAAAGCTCCTGGCTTCAGCTTCCTACTGCCCCTTAGACCCTGAGTATTATTACAGATGTGAGTTCCACAGCCAGTGTCATATACTAAGGATGATTTAGGGAAAGATTATAGTTCTATAGTGAAAATACCTGAAGAACTAGCTGCAAGAGACTGTTTCTTTTTTTTTAATTAACTCGGCGAGATACTGGGGACAATTCCTTCTCCAATGTCCTGTCTCACCACACTAGTGACAGGTAGCGTCCTTTGCTGGATTATCCTTCTTGGGTGGTGGAGGAATCTTGGGTTTGGATTTAGAGGAAGAATCATTGTATGGCTTATACTCAGGAGCATAACCAAACTTGTTGTTTCCATTCCCACGATTCCCCTTAGCAGCCTTAAACGATTTATTCTTCTTTGGGTTTTTCTGGACCTTACCACTACGCACATAATGGAGTGCAGGTGCAACATCATTCTTTGGCAATGTCTGCTCATGTTGCTTAAGCATAGCATGCTGTTCATTTACAGTCTTCCCCATGCTGTGGATATTAAAGTTCTGCACAAACGTAATGTACTCTTTAGAGAGACCGATTAGGATCAAACTAACTCCATAGTTCAGAGTAACTGGGTGACCAAGACGTTCCAAACTGTCAATGTAGCTCTTCATCTTGAGAACATATGAGCTAACTGATTGACCCTCTTCCTGCTTGCAAGCGTGGAATTCACGTGCAGTTTGTAGAAGCTCTTGTTCTGCTTGTTGGGAGAAAATAGACTTCAACTCCTGAAGCATGTCATAAGCACCAAGATGAGTTAGATTTCGTTGGATCTCTAACTCCATGGTCATGAGCAGGAAGGCAGCTATGTCCTTTGAACCTTTGACCCAAGCAGCGTGAGCTGCAAGAGCCTCAGGTAGGACAGGGTGGCCAGGAGTAGCAACAGGTGCTGCAGGTATGAGATGCTCTAGATAAGCTTCCTTATCTTCAGCTGATAGTATAATGCGAAGCTGGCGATACCAATCAATGAAATTAGGTCCAGTGAGTTTTTGTTTCTCAAAGAAACTCCTAAGTACCGAACTGTTTCCGATTGAAGTAGTCATCTACAATTGAAAAATTCAAATAATTAGTATTTTCGATAATTACATTCTTAAAAGAATTAACTACCCAATTAATTACTAATAAGACTAAGATCCATCTTGAAACCCCATTTAATTACCATAGGTCTGACCAGTGTATAAAAAAATAGGACAGAGGTAAGCGACGAGCGTTAATTGCATAATGCAACTCTTAGACTTTATGAGACTATTTAAGGCATTAGTATCAAGTAATAATGTCAAAAGCATGTTTAGTTCTCATCTTATGCCTCGGTTCGAGGTCTGACTAACTTAACTCGAGATAAGTCGACCAAGTATGAACGTGTAAAAATAACCATAGGTCTGACCAGTGAGAAATAATTACCATGGGTTGGAAAGGCCCTTAGGTCTGACCAAAGAAGTCAATCCAAGTTCACGTGTTCATAGTTGGATGACATAGACTTAAAATTAACAAATAGGTATGCACACATAAATATGGTAAAAGTCGTGTATAAAGAAGCATGCAAAACAACTTTGTAACACTAATTTAAAAAACTTTTTGGTAATGACACTGTAGTGATCATCATGGTTCATGGTAGCTCCAATCGAACGCACAGGGAGGCAGAGGACCAGGTAAGCGCTGAAGCATAACCTTAGACATCCTTTCGGCGCGACTGTGCGCACCTCTTTAAACCCCCTTTTGAGTTTGTTCTAGTGGGTGAGCCGTACATCCCAAGTGTCCATAGCGTCTAGTTTTTAAATTCTTGAAAACGTGTTTCATATATTAGGTCACTTTATTTTACAAAAACGATTTTCCACGAAACAAATAGCAGGTCACAATGAGCATGGTATTTATGCGTGTAAATAAAGACCAATATTAATGTTATGATTACGATATGTATTATTCCATAGTACATACAATTAGGTGTCAAAACAAGCAATAATGCACATATAGGAATCACAAACATATAAGCATAAACGTGAACATAAATAATCACATATTGTTCCGAGTCCTCTTGCGAGTCTTCCCCAAACAGAGAACCATAAGACCGTCACTAGGATGTAATACCTAGATCGCCCCATACATCACTTAGAAAAGCAATTGAGTGGGTCTTGTGGCCGGAAAAACACATAAAAAGCATGGCAATCTTATTAACAAGTAATTACGCAATTTTATGTATTTATAAACCAATATGTAATTCTAATTATCATAATAATTCTAATTAACAATTAATAAATACAAATTAACTTTTAATTCTAATTAGCAAGTATTTTTAATTAACATGTAATTCTTAATTAACAATTTAATTTCAATTAACAAGGTAATTATAATTAACATGTAAATTAAATTCTAATTAACAAATTAATTCTAATTATCAATATAATTTTAATTTGTGTGTGATTAGTTATTATTTATTAAAAAATTGACAAGTATTGCATGTAATTGTCAAAATTAAAATAAAACAAAATAACTAAACTAGGTTTCATGCAGCCTTTTAAAACATGTTTATTAATATCAGAAACGTGTAACCCATAATCGCAAAAACGAGTTGGCTCTGATTCCACTGTTGGGATTTATGAACCAGTTAACCATTAACCTCTACGAGTACGCAGCGGATATTGGATCTAGTTAACGCAATTATGTTAAGCACGTAATTAATAAACACATAATTAATACAATATTAATTAATTAAAAGGGATTAAGAAAGGCTAACCTTGCCTGGCAATTGATCTCAAGTAACGGAACAAGAAACCTAACGAAACCTTAAGTATCTAAAATAGATACCTCGAAGAGTATCACACACAAACCCGATTCACGTATACGTTCGATTAACGCTAGTCGAGAACGTAAACTATAAAACCAAACAACCCTTGTATCTTGATTCAATACCCATGTACAGAAAACCCCAAGTAAACTTGTCACCTTCCTGTCCGAGATATACAAGCTGGAAAACAGCTTTTAACCTTTACCCGATATCGGACACGCCTTGTCCGATATCACCACTATCTGTCCGAGATCAAAGGAAACGAGCAGAAGCAGTTAACTTCCCAGTTGCTGCTGTTGTTGTGTCAACTAGGAGACAGAAGCAGGTACCAATCAATCGATCTAAACACTTGTTCACGATTACAAGTTTAGAACCAAACAAAACCCTTCTTTGTCGATTTGTGTTACCAATCGACCAAGAAACAAAAGGCAGAAGATGGTGATCGGTTAGGGATTAGGAGATGGTATGTTATGCGTGAGTTTTTGTGTATGGTGTGTTTGCTTATATAGTCGAGCAACTCAACTCCTAGAAGGAGTCCTATACTTGGTCGACAAGTCATAAACAAACCCAAACCCATACTACCTTTCATTAACCGATCGGTGTGGATCACAAAGCCCACAGCTCCACACTCAACGACCCAAATATGAACCATTAAAAGCCCACGGGTCAAGTTATTGATCGGGTCATAATTTTGCATAACGGGTAAAGTGTAATTCAAGTATTAGTTTAACGTTCAACACGTATACCCGCGTTTATCGCGTGTGCCCCCCATCGGCTCATACACAATTAGTTGTTTTGTCGTGTTTTAATACTCCCACAAACCAACATGTTGTACGCTAACTATAATTTTTTTACCAATGTGATACGTGGGTGACCGGTAAACCCGCCAAACCGGCTAAATAGTAATTTTTTGAGAAAAATTAGTCTTTTATAATTTGTTTCTTTTGCAAAATGGGTCCCTTTCAATTTCTATTGCAAAATAGGTCCCTTGCGACAGTTTTTAGTCCTTGCTGCGAAACTCCTTTTACAAAATTGGTTCTTGTTTTTAAGTTTACAAAAGTTCTGATGTGAATTATGTTTACAAATTTAGTCCATATACAAATTTTAATTAACATTTAGGCCTTCACTTTAAAAAGTGAAGAACAATATTAGATATTATTAAGGATAAAAAGTTACATGCTGTTTATATAAAATTCGCACATAGACCATTTTCGCAAAGATACATAAACTTTTGCATGCTATTAAAAAACAATATTAAAAAAAAAACAAATTACGTAAGGGCCAAATTTACAAAAAAAATAACGCAAGGACCATTTTTGTAAGCAAACTTGTGATCTTTTTAATAAAAATAGTTCGAAAATCTTGTGAAACTCATGTTTTTGTTTGTTTATTCTTTTTTTTTTGTTTTTTTTCTCCAAAAAATGGGTATTTTTGAAAAAAAAAAAATCACATACTTGCCTAATTTCTTCAAAATTTGAAAACAATTTGCACAGAAAATAAAATTTTAGAAGGGACTAAAATCGCACAAGGAAATATTTTGCAAAAAATCGCAAGGGGCATATTGTGCAATAGAAAGATCGAAACGGACCTATTTTGCAAAAAATAAAAATAAAAAATAAAGCGCAAGAGACTTTTTTTGCTCAAAAATCACGTTCCAACCAGTTTAGCCGATTTACCAGTCACTCACGTATCATATTGGTACAAAAAAACGAAAGTTAACGTATCACACAAGTAATAATTTGAGAACATGTACTATAACGGTACATTTTAAAAAGTACACGTTTTGATGTCTGTTGTATGACTTAAACCTTACTTTTTGATATTCATAAATACACCTAAAAGTACGGATGATTTTTGTGTCATGTATTATTTTATACATAAAACGTGTGACATGTTACAACTCACAAGTGTGTGTAATTTAGGATCGAAGAATAAAGAGAAGTGGAAGAGACATGGGACGACGATAATTATGTTGACACGGAAACTTCAAAGTCCATTAACAATTTGGTCGCCACACGTTTTTTCCTTTAATTCTATAGATTTTGGTCAATACTATTGAAACTTTGCACGTGAAACACCAAACTTCTTACCAATCACTAGGAAACATCCATATTGTAAACAATTAAAATACTTATAAATTATAAAACAGATGTATTATGTCATGCATATGATGTGCTAAAGTTATTATATAAATTTAACAAAGGTTGTACTATTGGAACCCTCATTATGTCACATCATAGGGGAATATTCTTTTTGTCCCTCACTTTTATTCAGTACAACACAGTTTTTTGTCAGTTTCTGTTCCGTATTTCTGACAGTTTTAAGCGTTTGACTTATTAAACTTTATATTTACTGTTCCGCATTTTCAGGTTTATAGTTTTTTGATATAAACAAAATTATAAAAATAAAAAAATAATAAAAAAAAGCAAAAAAAATAGAAGGGGTCAATCTAAAATTATAGTCACCGTCCCAATAACCCTCCCTTTAACAAATTGGTTAAAAGAAGGTGTCAAATAGTACGGTATATATTTTAGAGAAAGTGCCATACTGATTAGAAGTTGTAGTTTCAACTTTGGTCGTTTGAACTCATGCTAGGAAACTAACTAAAGTGTTTTCTGTTATAATGACCAAAAACAATATTCAAGTTGATGAATCTTAGAGCATCAGGTGTCGTGACAAGGGTTAACTTCGTCGTCGTGCCACCTCAGCTTCATATCAGCATCCCATTTTTCCACAACTAACCACAACAAACCCCCTCCTCACTCATAACAAACCTCAACCTCTTCATTTGAGACCCACCACTACCACAAACACACACTACACACACAAATACACCTCAGTAACATTCATATATACCTTGATTCCATTTATTAAATATCCATGCTTGTCAGATGCAAGCCTCGTCGTCCCCACGATTTTCACTTCCACGGCGAGCCACAACGAGCAGGGTCGGTGTGGCGGCGAGCCACGGCGGCGCTCCACGTCACCCACGACGAGCCACAACTAACTCCACACCGGATGCTCTTAGTCATTCCTTCACAGATGTCATAAAGATTTAGAAAAATGTACATGAGCTAAAAACTAATTAATGTCGAGAAATAAGTAACATTTCACCAAATTATCTTTCACCATTGTACACGATGAACAAATTCATTAAATAATGACTAGCTTCAATAATTTCTTTCTAATTTATTGATAAATATTTATGAAATAAAGATATACTGTCTACGTACGTATCCTAGTGTATTCCTCAAGTAATCATATACCACACTATTGGAAATAAACAGATACGATGAATGGATCATTGTTTAACGTCTGCTTCAAATATGTGCCTTTAAACATCACCATAACCTGATATCTCTAGCCAAGAATCGATCAAATAATTTTTTTTTCCCAAACTCCTTTACGTTTGGTTATCTAAATACTAAAGTATTATAGAGCAAAGTTATTGTAATACCTAGAAATAAAATATGTATGTATTTTGTCATTGCCTAATTAGGGTCAGCCTTCATTGGCATAGCTTAGTTGATTTCTATTGAAAGAACTAGCAAGACAACGTTCATATTCATCAAAGCAGGCAAACAGTACAATTTCCTGAGCAGGTCACCGATTTAGTCTTGATAATGCCTTTAAAGCAGGGCAAGCGGGCCGTCAGCATTACAATTAGTTATAAACATTTTTGCTAAAAACAATGATGCATGTATGTATTTTGGATATGAGATGATCTGCATGCATTGCTTTTTGACTTTAAAGCATGAGTGTATACTTACAATTCTTAAAAAAGAGTATATATCAATCAAAATCGAAAATAAATGTGTGCAAATCAATACTCGTGTCGGATAGATACAGAGGTTTCTAAACTTGTAAGGAAAAATTGTTGATTCTAAAAAAAAAAACATTATGACGTAAAAGTACGGTTTCGGGAAGTCAAGGGTTGAACGAACCATTGAATAATTGTCGGCATGCATGCATGCACCAAAACCATTTATATGGGTCTAAGTTGTTGATTTCAATGGTGGAAAATAATCTCCCACTTTAGGGTGTTGCAGTGAAACTTCTTGGTTAGAATTAACTCTTTTTTCCTTGATACTTACGTAGACCTAGACTTTTTTGTCCCCTAAAAGTTGTTGGTGTCAAACTGTCAAATTTGACTTGTGGCCAGGGACGGACCTAGCATGTTAGAGTGGGGGGCAGGCGCCCCCCACGGCTGGTCGAAAAAGTTGATATTTTAGTGTAATTTTTATGTAATTTTGACCTTTTTTCGAAAGTGACCCCCACCGAAAACTCAAATTGCCCCCCCACTTACATACTAAAATCCAACATTTAACTCTTTAAAGCCTTATAAATCTTTCATGTCTAAGTAAAAATATTCGATTTATCATTACGTTTCTAGTTTTTTCTTTCGCATTTTGTTGCTATCGTAAAAAAAAAAAATTGCCCCCCACATCCTATTTTTTTGGGTCCGTCACTGCTTGTGGCATTTGTTCTTTAGAACGATAGCAGAAAGAAGAGTTAAATTACGCGAACAAACTATTCTTGATTAACATGGTACTTTGGTCCCACAAGAATGTTGCATGGGTTCAAAGCTCGGGGTAAGGAGTGGGTGTGTTTGTATTTGTTTTCACTCTCGTGAATATAACCCCGAAGATGCGTGCTGCAGGATCCGCGTGGGCACGAACTGCCTTAACCGGCAGTTCTTCACCCATGCATGTCGAATATTCACGCAGAGTTTCCTGTAATATTAATTATTATGTGTAAATAGGCCGGCCAAAGCATATCTACTTCGGCAAAACCATGTGCTATGGTTTACATACGGCCAAATATACATATATGAAAGCTAGCTAGTGTTGCAATTTTAAATGTAAGGAATCATGTTAGTAGCATTTAAGAATCGAATACATGAGCATGTTATGTGTTTAATCACTATATTTGTATACTTTATCCATATACGATGTTTGAACTATTTAGTCGTATTATTAATATTGTTTACATGAAACCTATATCTCAAATAAGAACAACCTAAGTGTACTGGTCGGTCGTCCAACATGATTGACTTTCATTTTGGACGCGTCCCACCCTTTACATATCTCCCGGCCCACGCGTCTTGTGCCAAAAAAAAAACAACTCGGTCGTTAATCCGATCAAATCGTCCTTTCTTGTTGTGTGCGAGTGTACGTTTATTTAATTGTTAAGGGAAGTATGTTTTTTGGTGTCATCAGTTTTTTCTGTTATACTAAATTGGTAACGAAGTTGTGTTAAAAAAAAAAAAAAAAAAAAAAAAAAAAAAAAAAATCTTTCTTATCTCTTGGTGTTTAACAACAACCTAATAAACTATTGAAATAACTACTTGTCATCTCCAAACTCGGAGACCAGTGGGGCAGTATCCTGAACTTTAGTTGTTTCAGTCTAAATTTGTTATATTTGTGTGTATGCACCTTTTTTACTACACGTATTTAATGTTTCAGAAAATTATAAAAGTATATTAATCTAAAACCACTTACATTTTGTTGCTTCATACAAATTAGTTATATCTCTATCTACATTTCAACAAAATCTTCTCGCAGACATTTATCTGCTAATATTTTCAACCAAAATGTAAATTCGGGCCTCAAATTTTCGAAGCCCAAAACTATTGCTTTAGAGGCTTTTGTGGTTAAGCCGGCCTATGTAGTTCTATAAACTAAAAATTGTATCATTACAAAAATAAGTAGAACGGGCAACGGCAGCATTGGCGAGGACATAATGTTCTCGAAAAAAGTTGCTAAACGACAAAATTGGGTTCCATGCTTTGACTTTGTCAAAAAGTTAAGAAACTTTGAATAGAAGCATTGGCAAGGACGTGTCATCGCTAGTAAGTTGACTATTTTTGACAATTTGCTATACTTTATTCATTTCCTTCTCATTTTTCTGTCAATCTTTTGGCGATAACATGTCCTTGACAAAATGTTTACGTTTATTGACCTTTTTATTTAACAACTTAATACGTAATTAAATGAAAATAATTCCGTAATGTATAAAGTGATTTTGCTTTTAGAGAGAACATGTCGTCGCCAAAGGTAAAAATCATTAAAATTCTTTTTAAATTATTAAAAATTTGTTATTAATTATGTTAATTTTAATATAAAATTTATTTGTAAACATTATTTAAGTTAATAAAACACATAAATTAAAATATATATTATCTTATAAATAACTAACTTTTTTATAAACTAGTAAAAGTGTCGACAGAATTACAAAATAATAATAATAAAACAAAATTAATAAAAAAATAATAACTTGATGTTACGGTGGAGTAGAATCATCAAATTTCGTTAAATTGTATTGAGAGTGCATATACGCGACAACATCTTTTATATACGTAATCCAAATACTAAAGCATCGCCATTCCTAAGCATGTATTATATATCACTTATGAGAGTATTCAAGTGATGATCGAGCGAGTGGTATGAACCAAAGGTCTTTCTATTCAATCGATAAGAATCGTCTCATTTAATAAATTGTATTCAGAGCGCACATACGCGACAACTTCTTTTATGTTACTTAAGTCAAATACAAAAGTATCGTCATTCCTAAGTAAGTCTTATATATCACTTCCAAGAGTATTCGAATGATGATCGAGCGGGTGGTATGAACCAAAGGTCTTTTTATTCAATAGATAAGAACCATCGCAATTCATTATATTGTATTGAAAGCACATATACGCGTCAACATCATTTGAGTGACGCAACTCAAATACGAATGTATCGTTGTCCCTAAGCAAGTCTTGTCACTTCCGACTATATTCAAGTGATCGAGTAGTATGAACTAAGTGTCTTCTTATTCAATCAAGAGGAATCGTCGCATTTCATTAAATTATATTGATAGCGCATATACGCGACAACATCTTTTGAATTACGTAAGTCAAATAAGAAATTATCGTTGTTCCTAAGCAATTAGTCTTATATAGCACTTCCGAGAGTATTCAAGTGATGATCGGGCGAGTGGTATTAACCAAGTGTCTTCCTAATCAATAGATAAGAATTATCGGATTTCACTAAATTGTAATAATGGCGCAAATAAGCGACAACATCTTTTGAGTTACTAATATGTCCAAAAAGGTTTAAATTTATAAACAAGAATTACTGGTTTACTAGGAACACATCCGCGCAAGTATACCCTTATTATGTGTATTTAGAGAGTTTGGTAATTCGAAGTTGTTCGCAAGGATTTATGTGAAATTACAGTTTGATTATTGTGTAATGGTTTGGTTGTTTGATTAAATACTCAAGATGACAAATAGCACGAAATTATGACTATAACAAAGTCGATAGATGAAAACAACTATAATAACCGGAACATTTGAGGCGACTTTCGACTATACGTTATAATTTTAAAAACCTTTAAACAATAAAACTACAACCTAAGATATATAAAAGCTTAATATCATGATGCTTAATAAAAACATCACGTGTGCATGGTCTTCTTCAGGGACAAAATAAATAAATCGCACAACTTTTGATTTGGTAAACGTCTAGGTAACTGAATTTGGAGATAAGTTTGTCTCCTTTTGACTCCCCCCATAGTCGGCATCTATCTCCCCCAATATATATCTCACCTATTCTCTACTCTTTTAAAATCGTATACCTATTATATTTCACCCACTCAATCTTAAAAACTACTCCAAAGACAAAGCAGATCTCATTTTTTTTTAGGTGGTACGAAAGAGACAACCAGGTGGTTTGGTCGTGGGTGTGATCATTTCGAAAGAGGTGTTTTGTGGGGTTATTCGTCTTGGTTTCGCTAGGGTGGTGTGTTAGTCGACTAAGGGTTTTGGTTGGTTCGAATAGGTGTCGGTCTTGGTTTCTTGTTCGTTTCTTGCATTCGACCCAAGAGGTATCTCGATCTCTTTGTTCCTTTCTCTCGACAGTCTTATAACATGCGTATTAATTGAATCAAAGAGGGACCAAGTACTGATTTTTGTTTCTTGTTAAAGTAAGCGTATAAATAGTAAAGTATGTGTGCATGGTTGCATGTCTTGTGTGAGTTCTAAAACTTGTGTAATAAGTGGTTGAACATGTGCATGAGTTGTGAATAATCTGAAGTGGTCTAAAAGCTTGTTTGCAAACTGTTTTAGAAAATAGTATAGGGTCGAATATGGTGTCGCACGCATGTGTAGCGGGTTGGTTCAAATATGGTCCATGAGTTGAACGTCGGGTTGTACGAATGTCAAAGATAAATCGAAGCATATTTTCATTCGAGTACTAATTGAAGCAAGAATGGGTGATGTACTATTTACTTTCTTTTGTTACAGAAAACGTGTAGATATGTACATAAAATAAGAAGAAATCAAGTATTGTCTATAAAAGGGTGCACACAAAATAATAATGAGTATGCATGTTAGAGTTTAGTATGCATTATGTAAATTCCGAGGGTGGTCCGCGCCCGTCATTTGTCATAACATTATTCGAATATCGTCTAAAAAGTACGTTATTATTTTATAACATAAAACACTAAAATATGTTAAGTATGTAACTCGAATATTAAAAGACTGTTTCGACATTTGTGGAATTATAAATAATATGTATAATTATTAATTCATGTAGATCGTGTGAAGAAGGAGTAGCTTCAGTTTCTGTGTGCTTCCTGACTATTTTGGCTTGCTTTGCATAAGGTACAGATATTTCGTCATTTCAGTAATGACACATCTTTTCTCTCATGACTCTTGTCCAATTTGATATTCGATTCGTATGCTCCTTACTTTGATTTGATATGATCAGTTCGATATGATATGATTTGTTTATTTGGTTGCCCGAGCTAACTAGCCATGGAGGTACTATGGCCATGTCATTGATGCACCAATGGCATGACACTATCTGGGGCGGTGTGATTAGTCCCCGGCGTTCCCTTTTGATATGATTATGATATGTGTACACTTGGCCATTATGAATACGTATGTACAGTCTCGTACTGGCATATGTATATTTGATTTGTTTTGCAGGGAGCGTATGGATGCATCCTAGGTACTCAGTTTAGTTTTGGTGATGTGGTGCATGTGTGCAATACACCCCCTCACATTTTGGTACATTTGGGCTAGCTACCCATGTACACTTTGATATGATTTGACGGATTTGATATGATATTGGATATGATATATGATTTGTAGATTTGGCTATTGGAGTATCTCCTTTAGTATAGGTGCTCGGGGCAACATTCTGATTATGGTTATTTATGATTATCTGATATTCTTATTTATTCGTTGCTATGCCTTAGTTGTTCAGCTGTTCGATTAATTGTTTGCTTATTCAGTATTCGCATGTGATTCGTTTGACTACCATGCTCTCTATCCCCCTTAAATTCGGTTCACTTGATTTCTTTGATTATCCTTCGGATTACTATGCTTATTCTTCAGTTGGGATTTTTCCATTGTTATGATATTTGTTTCAGCTTCATGGATTTGATTCGGATTTTGATTATCGTTTATATATATATATTTGTTTATATCTGTTCACTGAGCGTTAGCTCAGCCGCGTTTTCTTTCCATGCGGCAGGTTTTTAGCTGGGAGCAGGGATATGGGATTTCGAGAGTAGGAGTGGAAGACCTACCCTAGTGAACCCTGTTGTTGGACCTTTGGCATTTTGAACTAGCTTTCATTCAGTATTTTGGACCATGTTATTTCAGTTATTGATTACGCTTTGGAACTTTTGAATGACTTATGTTTTGATGATTTTCATGTTTGTAATAAAGACTTCCGCTTGCATTTTGATTAGTATGTTCTGATGTGACTCCATAATGTGGCATTCGGACCCTTGTCGGGTTGGGGTGTTACAATTATGGTATCAGAGCGCCTAGGTTTTGCGACCCTTAGGCTTTGGCTGACCTGTTAGATTGGGTAGACACTAGGTTTCTTTTGTTTTGCTCTGCTCCCTTTCGTATTCGTTTTTCATGCCTTTTTGTTTGTTGGTTTTGTTTTCGTTTAGATGGTGAATACGCGTCACGGTACTCCTGATCATGCTTTTGCTGAGGCTGTAGCTCAGCAAGTTCAGCAACTTCTTCCTCAGCTTCGTACTGAGCTTTTGGAACAGCTTCGTGCTGGTTTTGCTAGTAGCAGTGGTGGATCTGGTGGTGGAGGTCAACCCGTTGATATTCATGTTTGGCTCGAGCGGTTCGTTAAGCAGAAGCCGCGACCTTTCACTTCTGTTGCTACTCCTATCGACGCGGAGAACTGGATTTCCATATTGAGAAGATATTCGAGGTGCTTGGGGTGACAGACGAGTTTAAAGCTCGGCTTGCGAGCTACAAGTTTGAGGGTGATGCGTTGAGTTGGTGGAAAGCTCATCGACAAGCAAAGGGTGGTGAACCCTATGTGGTGGCATTGACTTGGGCTCAGTTTCGTCAGGTTTTCTTACAGCATTACTTTCCTTTCTCCGAGCAGCAGAAATGTGAGCGGGATTATCGCTCGATGAAGATGTGGGAGAACGAGACTAGCTCTGACTATATGAAGAGGTTTTCTCGTCTGGTTGGTTATCTGGGTGCGGCAGCTGGGTCTTCACAAGATCAGGCACGAACATTCAAGTGGGGACTTCCTGATCGTATTTTGGGGCAGCTAGTTAACAATGAGTATGATGACGTGTCGGAGGTAGCGAATGCGGCACGTAATATAGAGATTATGTGGGAGCGGTCCGGTTACAACAAACGGAACCGTAATGGTGATCGACGTCAGAGTTATCAGGGTGGAAACCAGCGAGGTTCTGAGCAGCGGTCTAATGATTATCGACGTCATGATAGACAGGGAAATAGTGGGCATGGTGGCAACGGTCAGCGGAACTGGCGCGACCGCAACCAGCAGTATCATCGGGGACATCAGGATTATCGCGGGTTTGGTTCTGGATATGGTTCGGGTTCGGGTAATGGTTCTGGTTATGGTTCGGGGTCCGGTTATGGTTTTGGCTCTTCTCAGCAGAAGAGGACTTCTGATTATGCTCCTTCTTCACCTTGCGGTACTTGTGGGAAGTTACATCCGGGTAGGCCTTGTTTTAAGGCTATTGGTGTGTGATACCTCTGTGGGCAGACTGGCCATAAGGCCAATGAGTGTGGGAAGAATAGGGGTTCTGGTTCAGGCACGAGGGGTAATGGTGACAAGAAGCCGGCGACTTCTGGTCGTGTGTACACCATGACTAGGGATGATGCAGCAAACACTTCAGGTACTCTTACGGGCATTTTATCTATTTTTGGTCGAGACGTATTTGTTTTGTTTGATACGGGTGCTACTCATTCGGTTATATCTGTTTTATTTGCGCGCCGTATGGGTATTAAGTCTACACCACTTGATTATACTTTGTCTTTGTCTACACCACTGAAGAGCATGGTAGTAACTGATCACGTGTATCGTGATTGTCCTTTACGTTTTGATGACACCATTCGATCTGCCAACTTATTCCCGATTGATATGACTGATTTTGATGTTATTCTGGGAATGGACTGGTTATCCGATCATCGTGCTACTATCGATTGCCATACCAGGCGTGTAATATTTGGTAATTTGAACTCTCCGGATTTTGTGTATCATGGTTCGTTATCCGGTAAATCTTTAAAGATTATCTCTGCTATGAAAGCGCGTACGCTTATATCTCACGGTTGTGAGGGTTTTCTAGCTTCTGTATCTGATACTTCGGTGGATGGTGCTTCTCTTGATAGTCATCCAATCGTTCGTGATTTTGCTGATGTATTTCCGGAGGTGCTTCCCGGAATTCCACCCGAACGTGAGGTTGAACTTGGTATTGAACTTATTCCTGGTGTTGAACCTACTCTAAGGCACCTTATCGTATGGCTCCTATCGAAGTGAAGGAATTGAAAGAGCAACTTCAGGAACTCTTAGATCTTGGTTTCATTCGTCCGAGTGTTTCCCCTTGGGGCGCTCCTGTGCTATTTGTCAAGAAGAAGGATGGCAGCATGAGACTGTGCATCGACTACCGTGAGCTTAATCGCATTACTGTTCGTAACAGATATCCTCTTCCTCGTATTGATGACTTATTTGATCAGCTTCAAGGTGCTAAATTCTTTTCGAAAATCGATCTCAAATCTGGCTATCACCAGTTACGAGTCAAAGAGCAGGATGTTCCTAAGACTGCTTTTCAGACTAGGTACGGTCACTATGAGTTTTTGGTTATGCCCTTCGGTTTGACGAATGCTCCTGCGGTGTTTATGGATTTGATGAACCGCGTCTTTCATGAATTTCTGGATAAGTTTGTTATTGTTTTCATCGACGACATTCTGGTCTATTCTAAGACCAAGGACGAGCACGAGCAGCATCTTAGCATTGTGTTGAATATTTTACGTCAGAAGAAGTTGTTCGCCAAGTTTTCGAAGTGCGAGTTTTGGTTGAGTCAGGTGGCATTCCTAGGCCATGTTGTTTCTGCAAATGGCATCACTATGGATCCGGCAAAGGTTGAGGCAATCACCAAATGGCCGAGACCTACTACCGTGACCGAGGTTCGGAGTTTTCTGGCTTTAGCTGGCTATTATCGTCGTTTTGTTGAGGGTTTCTCACATTTAGCTTTGCCTCTGACGAAGTTGATGCGAAAGGGTAAGAAGTTTGTTTGGAGTGATGAACGCGAGAAAAGCTTTGAAGAGTTAAAGCGGAGATTGGTTTCTGCCCCAATACTTGCTTTACCTTCGTGGACCGGCGGTTTTCAGATTTATAGTGACGCGTCTGGGAAAGGCCTTGGTTGTGTTCTCATGCAACACGGAAAGGTTATTGCATATGCCTCGCGACAGTTGAAGCCGTATGAGGTGAATTATCCTACTCATGATTTGGAGTTAGCTGCGGTGGTGTTTGCCCTGAAGATCTGGAGACACTATTTGTACGGAGAGACTTGCTACATCTTCACTGATCACAAGAGTCTTAAGTATATTTTCACGCAGAAAGAGTTGAACATGCGACAGCGGCGTTGGTTGGAGCTTCTGAAGGATTATGATGCCAACATTCAATACCATCCTGGTAAGGCGAATGTTGTTGCAGATGCATTGAGTAGGAGATCTGGTTATGTAGCTGGAATAAAGATTGAGCCGGAGATTATTCGAGATTTGGAGATGTTCGAGGTTGAGTTTTGTGTTCGAGGTACCGATGGTTACTAGCCAAGTTTGAAGATCGAGCCTAACCTTATTCTGCAGATCAAAGAAGCTCAGAAGGATGATGGTGAGCTTTGGGCAGTTGTTCAAGATTTGGATGAGCAGTCTGATTTTCGTATTGATGACGACGGTGTTATCCGATTCGGTGATCGTTTGTGTGTTCCTAATGTTCCTTCTCTTCGTGAGGCTGTCCTGACGGAAGCTCACAGTTCTCCATTTTCCATTCATCCGGGTTCGACGAAGATGTATATGGATTTGAAGTAGCACTTTTGGTGGAACGGTATGAAGAAGGATGTAGCCGTATTTGTTGGGAAGTGTTTGGTGTGTCAGCAGGTTAAGATCGAGCACCAGCGTGCGAGTGGTCTACTTCAGCCGTTAGACATTCCTGTTTGGAAGTGGGATGAGATTTCTATGGATTTTGTGACGGGATTACCGCGTACGCAGAGGAGGCACGATGCTATTTGGGTAGTGGTCGATCGTTTGACCAAGTCAGCTCACTTCTTACCTATTCGGAAGGATTATTCAGTTAGTCGTTTAGCCGAGATATTTCAGCAAGAGATCATTCGACTTCATGGTACTCCAGTTTCGATAATTTCTGATAGGGATCCGCGTTTCACTTCTCGTTTCTGGAAGGGTTTGCAACACGCTTGGGGGACCAGACTCAAGTTTAGTACAACATTTCATCCGCAGACCGACGGACAGACAGAGCGAACCATCTAGACTTTGGAAGATATGTTACGATCTTGTGCTCTCGAGTGGACGGGCAACTGGGATGACTATTTGTGTTTGGTGGAGTTTGCCTACAACAACAGTTGGCATGCTAGTATCGATTATGCTTCGTTTGCGATGTTATATGGGCGCAAGTGTAGGGCGCCAGTTTGTTGGAACGAGGTTGGTGAAAGATTGATTGAGGGTCCAGAGCTTATTGAGGTGACCAATGAAAAGGTCGCAATTGCAAAGGCGAAGCTCAAGGAGGCGAGAGCTCGTCAGAAGAGCTATGCAGATAAGCATCGACGTGAGTTAACATTTCAGCCGGGTGACCGTGTGTTTCTGAAAGTGTCACCGTGTAAAGGAGTTAGACATTTTGGTATTCATGGGAAGTTAAGTCCGCGCTTTAATGGTCCTTTTGAGATTCTTGACCGCGTTGGCGAAGTTTCGTATCGTTTGGCTTTACCTCCTCAGTTATCTCATGTTCATAATGTGTTTCATGTATCTCTTCTGAGGGGATACAATTATCATCATCTTCATGTGATCTCTTATCCGTTAGGTCAAATCCGAGAGGATTTGACATTTGTGGAAGAGCCTGAGGCTATTTTAGATCGCCAAGACAGAGTCATGAGAAAGAAAGTCATTCCGTTTGTTAAGATTTTGTGGCGAAACCATCCGGAGCGGGAGGCTACTTGGGAAACCGAGGAGTCTATGCGATCTAGCTACCCGCATTTCTTTGCTTGATTCGGTACGTCCTCTTTTCATTACGTCTTTTCAATTTCGAGGACGAAATTTTATTTTTAGAGGGGAAGAATTATAATAACCGGAACATTTGAGGCGACTTTCGACTATACGTTATAATTTTAAAAACCTTTAAACAATAAAACTACAACCTAAGATATATAAAAGCTTAATATCAGGATGCTTAATAAAAACATCACGTGTGCATGGTCTTCTTCAGGGACAAAATAAATAAATCGCACAACTTTTGATTTGGTAAACGTCTAGGTAACTGAATTTGGAGATAAGTTTGTCTCCTTTTGACTCCCCCCATAGTCGGCATCTATCTCCCCCAATATATATCTCACCTATTCTCTACTCTTTTAAAATCGTATACCTATTATATTTCACCCACTCAATCTTAAAAACTACTCCAAAGACAAAGCATATCTCATTTTTTTTTAGGTGGTACGAAAGAGACAACCAGGTGGTTTGGTCGTGGGTGTGATCATTTCGAAAGAGGTGTTTTGTGGGGTTATTCGTCTTGGTTTCGCTAGGGTGGTGTGTTAGTCGACTAAGGGTTTTGGTTGGTTCGAATAGGTGTCGGTCTTGGTTTCTTGTTCGTTTCTTGCATTCGACCCAAGAGGTATCTCGATCTCTTTGTTCCTTTCTCTCGACAGTCTTATAACATGCGTATTAATTGAATCAAAGAGGGACCAAGTACTGATTTTTGTTTCTTGTTAAAGTAAGCGTATAAATAGTAAAGTATGTGTGCATGGTTGCATGTCTTGTGTGAGTTCTAAAACTTGTGTAATAAGTGGTTGAACATGTGCATGAGTTGTGAATAATCTGAAGTGGTCTAAAAGCTTGTTTGCAAACTGTTTTAGAAAATAGTATAGGGTCGAATATGGTGTCGCACGCATGTGTAGCGGGTTGGTTCAAATATGGTCCATGAGTTGAACGTCGGGTTGTACGAATGTCAAAGATAAATCGAAGCATATTTTCATTCGAGTACTAATTGAAGCAAGAATGGGTGATGTACTATTTACTTTCTTTTGTTACAGAAAACGTGTAGATATGTACATAAAATAAGAAGAAATCAAGTATTGTCTATAAAAGGGTGCACACAAAATAATAATGAGTATGCATGTTAGAGTTTAGTATGCATTATGTAAATTCCGAGGGTGGTCCGCGCCCGTCATTTGTCATAACATTATTCGAATATCGTCTAAAAAGTACGTTATTATTTTATAACATAAAACACTAAAATATGTTAAGTATGTAACTCGAATATTAAAAGACTGTTTCGACATTTGTGGAATTATAAATAATATGTATAATTATTAATTCATGTAGATCGTGTGAAGAAGGAGTAGCTTCAGTTTCTGTGTGCTTCGTGACTATTTTGGCTTGCTTTGCATAAGGTACAGATATTCCGTCATTTCAGTAATGACACATCTTTTCTCTCATGACTCTTGTCCAATTTGATATTCGATTCGTATGCTCCTTACTTTGATTTGATATGATCAGTTCGATATGATATGATTTGTTTATTTGGTTGCCCGAGCTAACTAGCCATGGAGGTACTATGGCCATGTCATTGATGCACCAATGGCATGACACTATCTGGGGCGGTGTGATTAGTCCCCGGCGTTCCCTTTTGATATGATTATGATATGTGTACACTTGGCCATTATGAATACGTATGTACAGTCTCGTACTGGCATATGTATATTTGATTTGTTTTGCAGGGAGCGTATGGATGCATCCTAGGTACTCAGTTTAGTTTTGGTGATGTGGTGCATGTGTGCAATACACCCCCTCACATTTTGGTACATTTGGGCTAGCTACCCATGTACACTTTGATATGATTTGACGGATTTGATATGATATTGGATATGATATATGATTTGTAGATTTGGCTATTGGAGTATCTCCTTTAGTATAGGTGCTCGGGGCAACATTCTGATTATGGTTATTTATGATTATCTGATATTCTTATTTATTCGTTGCTATGCCTTAGTTGTTCAGCTGTTCGATTAATTGTTTGCTTATTCAGTATTCGCATGTGATTCGTTTGACTACCATGCTCTCTATCCCCCTTAAATTCGGTTCACTTGATTTCTTTGATTATCCTTCGGATTACTATGCTTATTCTTCAGTTGGGATTTTTCCATTGTTATGATATTTGTTTCAGCTTCATGGATTTGATTCGGATTTTGATTATCGTTTATATATATATATTTGTTTATATTTGTTCACTGAGCGTTAGCTCAGCCGCGTTTTCTTTCCATGCGGCAGGTTTTTAGCTGGGAGCAGGGATATGGGATTTCGAGAGTAGGAGTGGAAGACCTACCCTAGTGAACCCTGTTGTTGGACCTTTGGCATTTTGAACTAGCTTTCATTCAGTATTTTGGACCATGTTATTTCAGTTATTGATTACGCTTTGGAACTTTTGAATGACTTATGTTTTGATGATTTTCATGTTTGTAATAAAGACTTCCGCTTGCATTTTGATTAGTATGTTCTGATGTGACTCCATAATGTGGCATTCGGACCCTTGTCGGGTTGGGGTGTTACAACAACACTTGTTTGGATTTCTGATGTGGATTCTTGCAAACCTCACAACGAGTTTTACAATCCTCCTAGGCAGTGTCCAAATGGTTGTAGTGTAGTATATGTAAGACACGGGAGATTGATCGTTTTCTAGAGGAATAGTGTTGGGAAGGTCGAGATGTATGACGAATAGGTCTAAGGTGAGGGATGATTCTTTTTATCTTTTTTAATTTTTATATAAAAGCAATTAAAATCTTGGTATTTGCTTGGGGGTTTGATTATCAAATTCTTAAAACTATTAATTGAACTAATTAAAGCTAATAGTTAAACTAAATGACAAATAAATTAAATGAGAGATTCAAATGATAGGTAAAAACGTGTTTACTTAGATTTCACTACTCCATAGTTATCTCATGTTGATTAGTCGAATTGTCATATCCTTTTTTAATTGGTGTGTTATATTCCTAAGGTTATAGGGAGGTGCCAAATGCCCTATTTCTATAAATGTATTGACCAACAATCGCAATTCACGCAATAAACACAACGAAAAGTTTACTAGGGCACTCTAGGACATGAATACGTTGTTTAGGACGTTCAAGCTCGCAACACTAAAGGAAGAAGCAATTTTTCCTAAACTAACGTGTAACAACCACTTAAACAAGAGACGACAATCAATAGTTAACAGCTAGGTTTTATTAGATCTAAACAAACACTATGTTAAATTAGCTAGACATGAAATGGTAATGAAACAAGTAAGCATAATTAAACATGAATTAAACATAATGACAGATTGGATTAAGAGACTTATCTCTCAATGAATGAGGGTGCTAAAACCCTAAGTCTACTATAAAAACCTATAAAATTCGTGCACCAACTTTTCTCTCCAAGTGTGAACACCTAATAATGAAAATTCTAAAACTATATATAGGATTACACATGCGACGGCGTCACTTTATAATTATGACGCCGTCAAGTCGCCGCCATTTGGGTTTCGTCTCTTCCAAATTAGCTTTGTGACGGGGTCGCTTTATGCCTTCAGAAGTCGTCCTGGATACTCTAACGCCGTCACTTTATGATTTTTCCAGGCAGTCACCTTATAATTTCCACAGAGAATTCCAGCTCCTTTAACAAGTGACGGCGTCACTTTTATTTCATCATTTTCCACTGAGCCGTCTCTAGTAAAATCTGGGCTGTTTTGAAACTTTTATTTGAAAGTGATTGCGTCACCCTGTAGGTTGTGACGCCGTTTGGTGCCCTTTTCTAGACTTTTCATGACTTGGTCATTTTCTTCATATTTTCATCCCTTTTCGTCCAAATATTCATGATTTTCAGCTTTTGCTTCCAAAGTACCTAAAAAGTGAAGAAGAACGAATTTAGGCATTATTTGATCATAAACACGTTAGTTTAGTGCTTAAATGACCCCTCAAAAACGTGTGTTTTAAATCCTTATCAAAAATTCCTACACTTGTGATTTACTTGTCCTCAAGCAAATATGCTTTTATCTAATCAATTTACAAGTTAGGGGTCATTTAAAATTAGTTTAAAATAGTTTACAACAAATACAGGCTCTACAATAGTCATAACAAGCATGGAAATTATACACTAGCACCTCACATATAGTGTTTGGATTCTCTCATCCCTCGGGTGTATAATGAATGTAGCATGTATGAAAATGGAAAATAACACTCTCTACCTGTCATAGCACATAGATTACTATAGGCTTGAGACTAGATCAAACCTTCACTGCTTTGGCGTAAGCACCTAAGATAAACTATCAAAGAGGGATTTTAAAGGGTTGATAAGCCAAGACTCGACTTACCAAACTAACTCTTTTTGTGTTTCTTTTGACACTTTCTTGACTTATACAAAAATAAATGATAAAAAGATAAAAGATAGAAGCGAGATGGTAGCCCATATGTTTTTCTCTCTCTTTTTTTTATTTTTTTTTATTTTTATTTTTATTTTTATTTTTATTTTTATTTTTTTTATAAACATATACACTCTTACTCTACCATCGGCAAAACATAACATCAAAGCAAATGGATTTGTAGCAACCTTCCTACACTCCAGTGTTTTTTATTAAACTAAACTAATGACCCAAATTGCGAGGATCAAAACATGTGGAGTAATTAATTACGTAGATAAGGGAAATTAAATTTGACATTCCTTCCCGTTACTCCATAAAATACTACTTAACCCATGAGTCTCAATCGTCCCAAAACTGTATTTACACAAGATATGACTCGACTTAGCAACCATGTAATCAACTAGATAATTGAACTAAGGGTTTAATATATTACGATAATGCACTAAAGATGAGTGCATACAAGGAATGCTAAGGCGATTTGGGTGTAACATTTAGGGTGGATTATAACCAAGGCTCTTCATTAATATTCTGGAAACCGGAATATCAGGAGAACCGCTAAAAGATAGGCTCTGAGGGGTTAACTAAGGGTATCGTGTACTAAAAATGAGTACATCACAAGGGTGTGGGGTAATTACTTAACCGATATGGTCAATGTAATTTTTCAAACATGTTTAAAACAAGAGTTATCCTAATTCCTCTTATCATTTAGTAAATCCTAACTACACAAATGTAGTCTCACTAGCGATCTAGGAATGCATCACAAAATCAAGTTCTAGAATCTATATACTACCGGGACACTCATAAGCATTAAAAGTGAATGCTTTTATCCTAAAGATCTAAAGGCGAACCTCACATTTTTGGGGTGGAATTGAGTGCTAAGAGTTTTTGTGCTAGTTATATAACTCCTAATCATGAGACGCTTTATTGAGACTGAAGTTTTGCTCATATATGTCATAAAAAATTAAAAATTTTGTGCTAAAATTGCCCTAACAAGTATTTCTTTTAGTTTATTACACAATTACTAAGGACAAGACAAATATCAAGCGAGAAAATAGTTTCTAAGGTATCCCTTTTTTCCTCCCTACACTTAAACTGAACATTGTCCCCAATATTTCCCGAAAGTATTAAAGTTATGATAATAGGAAGTAAATAAAAGAGAAAGAAACTAGTACTCCCGTGATTAGCTCGGTATGATTGGCGTAGAATCAAGGTTAAATCCTCTTCCAAGAAGAATAAGTAAATCATAAGTGTTGCTTTCATTGTGTACAGGCATCTTCTTGTCCAATATAACCTGTAAATTCTGAGAAAACAAACACGAAACCTCGCGTAAAATCGGCGGTAAAACTATATATAAAACAAATCTAAACTAGAAGGCCAGTAAGATATAATGCTTGAAAATAGATGTTTGCAGGTTCCTGGAAATTTAAAAATTCTGGAAGTTTTCTTTTGAAATTCAGTTTCGACAGAAAAACAAAAATCTGGAAAACTGTTTACTACAGTACCTAACGGCGTCAGGTGATAGATCCTGGCTCGTCGAGATTGACCTGACAAAATTTTAAACTTTGTTTTCTGGCAAAACTCTGGAAAAAATACTCCTTAAGAACCTGGAAATTACTGCAAAACAACCATTGTGACTCGATACAAGCATTTGACTCAAACAAACACATAAATATATGCTCATCATCTATTGTTAATTCATGTTTAATTTTGTTCTTATAAACAAATGTGATCTTCTCTACACTTATCTTTTTTGCAAAATACCTTTATATGTAATTAAGATGAGGTTAAAAACAAAATAAAGAATTTTCACAATAGTATTTGGAACATGAACATTAAATAATAATGAGGAGGCATATTGATAACATTTAATTATCCTGAATAGTAAGTGTCAATTTCCCCCAATAATGCTTGTAATTTATATCATTTATATGGATTTACGCTTGTTTTCCATTATATTCCACTTTCAGGTAAATTAAGAGCATTGGAGCTAAAGAGACGCGGAATTGGAGAATTATCAAAGATTTATCAGAGTATGCTCACTTTGAAGAAGTTACGGCGTAACTCATCTCTCACATTACGCCGTAACTAAAGCGTGACTCAGAAAGCCAACTCATCAGAAGATTACGGTGTAACTCTCCCAAAAGATTACGACGTAACTATATTAGGTCAAATAAGGTTCCGCGCCGCTGATAACTACACCGTAACTCTTGTTTAAACTAAGGTGTAACCAATAATTATTGAAGATACGGTGTAACTACTTCTAAGATTACGTCGTAACCAGCAGATCTAGTGCAATTTACGAAGAAATAGAGGATTACGGCGTAACTATTTTATTGGTTACGCCGTAACCCAGATCTGGCCTATAAATACCCCACGGTTTTCAGCATTTTAGAGCATCCCATTTCACACACCACAACCAAAGAACGTGGGAAGAAGCCAGAGGCTGGTCTAGAGGAGCATATGGAGCTATCTTCAAGGGAGAAATCACTCCCCTGCGATAAGCATTAGTATTTTATCTTTTCTTTACTTTCGATTCATGTATTTCGTAACATTAATTATTGAATTGATTTGTATGGTTAATATGAGTGGCTAAGCACCTCTTGGTGCTGGCCTAGTTATGATTCCTTAATTGTTTTTTTTGCGTTTATATTACTTCCGTATAATTATTTCTAAGTGTATGCATGCATAGTTTATTGGTAGCTACCCTTGTTTCGGTAGTTTTGAATGGCGGTAGAGGCTAGTTGCTTAGGAGATATGACCAAGTGACCCTAAGTGAGTAGACTGAGACGGGAAGGGTAAGATATGACCAACTGACGACTCTTTCTACTTGTGCGATTTGACCAACTGATCACCTACCGTTTGGATGAACTTAAGAATTAGTGGGTGAGTGTTTAAGTTGCTAACGCCCGGGCACTCACTATTATAAGTCTAGCATGTAGCGGTACTTAATGACTCAGCTTAGGGGACTAGGAACAACAGGACTTATGAGGGGACACCTGACTTCTCCAGTGGTGGCATCTTTGTTGATAGGTTAGGGCGAATTGACCAAACGTTGTCCTCTCGACTTTGACCCCACCTGAAGTAATTGGAAGTAATTAGACGTAGACATTACTAGCTAGGGTGAATAACTAGGTTAGCACCACTCTCCTCTATTGATTACACCTTTGCCTTTAATCTGCTTTAGTAGTTACTTAATTACAACATTCTTAAAAACTGTGACACCTAGACTTAGTAATAATCCAACACACATAGCTCTTGGGACGACCTCGGTTTTACCCAATACTACACTACACACGACCGGGTACACTGCCCGTTAGTGCATTAGGGTAGACCATAGGTATAACGAGACTTTATAAATATTAAAACCTGGTCAGTAGAACCTGCATCAAGTTTTTGGCGCCGCTGCCGGGGAGTTATATTAGGATTGCTATTAAGTCTTTCATTTTTGTTTTTTTTTTTAATTTTCTCAAATTCTCACGATCACTATTCAAGATTTCAGGTACCATGGAAGTTGTTAACATTGATGACCTCACTCTTGAGGAATATTTGGCGTTGACAAGAGCAGAACAAGGGTCGGGTCTCATAAGATCGGCAATTGCAGCTGATGTCCATTTCGAAATTAAAGACCAATTTATGAGGGAGCTTCGTGGTAACCCTTTTTCTGGAAATAGGGACGAGAATGCGTATGATCACATTGAAAATGTCCTATACATCACAAGCCTTTCCAATATTCCGGGGGTGTCTCATGACACTGTTATGCTAAGGGTATTCCCCATAACTCTTACTGGGGCTGCCAGAAGATGGATTGAAAGATTGCCCACCGGGGCGGTTAATACTTGGGCTCTTCTAAAAAAGCACTTCATTCAGAGGTATTGTCCTCCGTCGAAGATTTCTAACCAGCTCTTGGAAATCCATAATTTCAAGCAAGAAGACGATGAAACGTTGTATCAAGCCTGGGATAGGTACAACGATCTCCTTTACAAATGTCCTACACATGATCTGAACAACCAGCAAAAGGTCAACATCTTCTACAAAGGAATCAACGTAACTAGAAGACAGATACTGGACTATCAAGGACCAATCCCGAACATGACTCCTACTCTAGCAATTGAAGCCATTCAAAAGATGGTTGATCATTCTCAAAAATGGCACGATGGAGGAAGCAAAAGAAACCAAGGCGGAAGTTTTGACGGAATTGCAGCCATCGCTAGCAAAATTGAAAATCTAAGTCGAGATATGCTAAAAGTTAGAGAAACCGTTCATGCCATCCAAGTAGGTTGTGAAAGCTGTGGGGGAGGACATCTCACCAAGAATTGTTCTCACGTTAACGAAGAAATTGAAGAAGCCAAATATGGAGAAAATCGACCGTTTTACGAAGATAATTGAAATAGTAACGGGTATCGTGGAAATTACAACCGTGGGCCGTATGGAGAAAGAAAGCCCAACCTTGAAGAGACAATAAACAAATTCCTGGAAAATTCAGCCCAAAGACAAAAGGAACAAGATGAGTGGCTGAAAGAATTCCAGGAAAACACTGACAAAAGTCTTTCCAATCACGACACAACCCTAAAAAACCTTGAATCCATGGTGGAAAAGCTTAGTGAGAAAGTAAGGATGAATAACACTAAACCGGAAGGATCAAAACCCACAATGGAATGTAAAGTGATTTTTTCTGATAATGGCTCGAAGATACAGGCTAATTCTCACACTGAAGATATGGATTCTGGTGAAGATTCCGTCGACAGATCGGAGTTACGTCGTAACCTTACTAAGGAGTTACGGCGTAACTATGTTTTTGACAGCGATCGTGGGGTTATGGCAGATATTGATAAGGATGATTCAAGCGAGTTACGCCGTAACCAAAATTATGAGTTACGGTGTAACTGGTATACATGGGCAGACGAATTCCTCGAAGTGGACGAATCAGAAACACAGGTAATTAACTGATGATCCCACGACATTAATTTATGCCCTCTGTCCCCATCTAAAAAGAAATATCACCGGTGCAAAAAGATACCCGTAACTAAGGGGGACTGGTGTGATTTATGGGCATCGTGTGACCCGAGAAATGAAATTTGTGATGGAGGAAGCGATAAGGATAGGGTCAAAAATAACAAATTCAAGTGGGCCGCATACACTGATGAAGAAAGATTGGAAAAACTCTCCTTCGAGGAAGAAGAGGAACGACCTATCACTCACTGGTGTACTCCGATAATCATAATTGACAATGAATCCACACGAGCATGGCCTACGTGCGACCCTTTCCGCGAGTATTGCAACGGTGGTGATAGTTTAGAAGAAGAAGAATAGACGTGCCCTCACGAGCTTGAAAGACATAATATCAAATTCGGAGATTTAACATTTGATGATTGGTACGCGAACAATTCAGGAATGCTAAAATTAACCCAAATCTTCTTAAAAAGCTCAAGATTGACTACGAGGATCATAATCAGAAAAAGGAATTGGTTAATAGTGACATCTACTGCATGGAAGATCCTTTAAGAGGAACTGATAACAATGAAACTCGAAGTCATTGGTGTGAAAAGATAAAATCTCCTGGGGAAATCTTCTGGGCATCATGCAACCCTTATGACGATAAATGTAATGGGGGAAGCAGCTTAATGAGAATGGGAGAGGATGAATTCTTTTGGACCTCAACCAACGATATCGAAGGACAAGTTTGCCTTGGTTAGACAACTTGGGATTTGACAGTTGGGTAAAGATCAAGTATGGACAAGTTGATGCGTCAACAAAGGAAAAGATTTTGAAAGAATACATGAGTAAAGAAAATTCAAACGACGAGAGTCCTAACAACTCGAGCGAAATAATAGTTGAGGATGACAAAGAGTTGATAAGAAATGAGAAGGAAGAATGCAAACGTGTACTGGTGGAGAATTTGCTCGATGAGGAATGGTTTAAAGGTACCGAGTCTGACGACGATGACATTGATGGGATTTTAGATTACCTTGAGTTGCAAGGAAATGAGGAATTAACTGACCCCGATGATGAAGCATATGAGCAAAGGAGGTGCAAACTCCTTGGGATTCCATATAAGAGGCCACCACCGATTATTGCCGAAAAGTATGAGTTCACTCGATACCACTTGGGGTCGGAGGAAAATTTTTTCAAAATTCGGAAGATCAAGACTAAAGAATATCTCCGCACTGCCACAAATGTCTCTTGGGTCAGGCATAACTTGATGACGGACATGGAGGAGGTTGGCCAAGTCCAAAGGCCACCATAAAGCCCCGAGGCTCTGAGTCTAACTTAAAGACTCGTAAATAAAGAAAAGTGTTCTTTCGGAAGACAACCCGAATTATCCCTTTCTTTTGTTTAATTTCCATTTTTGTAGGGTTTTGTGTTTTTAACCATTTTTGCAGGAAACAATGAATGATTGCTGCTGCAGCATGCTGATCTGACTATAGTTACGGCATAACTCATCTCAGTGGTTACGCCGTAACCAACCCCTAGCAGCAGAATTTCGGATGCATTACTAATTACGGCGTAATTCCATCCCAGTGGTTACGACATAGCTACAATTTTTCAGCGTATGCCAGGTTTTGCCTAGTTATGACGTAACTCCCTCTAAGAGTTACGACGTAACTATCCTATGCTTTACTTCTTTCATTTTAAACACAATAACCTTGTATTAGTATTTTAAATAAACTTTGTGGGTGTGTTCCTTGTAAACCCTCACGAGACTTCACTCGTCCACTTGGGACACCAAGTGGTTTAAAGGGCTTGTTGCATATGCTAAATGCAACCGTGATTTCTACGAAAGTGAGTTAGGTTTGTTTTTCATTTTTCATTTTTTTCTTTTTAGAATTATGCTTGTCGGTAGTGTGATTTCAGGGATTGAAGTTTGCTCATGGATGCTTATACGAAGGCACGACTCTTTTTCGTAGGCCTTCTTTCTTTTTGGAGCAAATTTCAGGGATGTTCTCGCTTTAATTCTACTTTTCTCTTCACCTTTATTTAACGCTTAGTACAAAAGGGACTTTGTACAATGCAAGTGGGGGGACGGGAGTAGAATTATCTCTTGAACGTTATTTTGCCCTCGTTTTTCTATTTTATTTTGAAAAATTATGCCATTTTTAAAATTTTGACATGTTTTTCTTAACTTAACTAGATTAGACCTTAGCCGAGCACATACAACCCTTGATATTATATGGTGAGATTAGCCTTATCCGTTTCTAATATTTTACCCCAAATCCACCAAATTATGAGTGTGCCAGTAGCTTGTAAACTTTAGAACTTGGCCTTTGCATCATTTCGAGACCATAGACGAGATATGTTGGGTTAGCTCGATGTATTTGGACTTTTTAGTTTAAGAAGGCAGTATTATAGGATTATCACCCAAATAGCCTACCATTGTGTGTCTATCGATTAGTCACCTCGACTTCTCGACCCCCATGTGAAACCCTTTTGTTGCACTCACCTTTAGTGAAAGATACCCCTAGATACACCCATCTGAGCCATTCATTTCATTTTGTTAACCCAATATATTATTTCGATACACCTATACACCTTAGCCTACCCTGTAGTCTTTATTCGTGATTGGGAAGTCATCATTTGCCTAAGTTCAAGGTTCAAGTGGAAAGGTTCGGGAATCACGCTTTCGACGACGACATATTCTTGAAGATCATTGAAGACCCCCCGAATTCCCATTGTTCATCTCAAGTGGGGGGGGGGATATTATGTTTAGTTGTTATGTTTAGATTCAAAAAAAAAAAAAAAAAAAAAAAAAAATTATGTTATTTAGTTTATTGTAAAGTGCAATGTTATAAGCACTATGAGCTTTATATAGATTTAGTATCGAGGAGGCCACCTCGGTCACATTCGAAGATTGGAGTTGGTGAGCCAACTGTTGGAGAAAAGGCAGTGTGCCCATCATGACGTCATCTAATAACACATCTGCCTAGTACATCATGATCCAGTTTCTTAACTTCAAAGCTTGAACTTTGGGCGGACGGTAAATGGTGATTACTTGGTTATAGATTTAGACTATCTGTTTGATTTTTATTTACACCATTTATATATCCCATGTCTTATCCTACCCTTTAGTTACGAAGCGTGTCTAGGTGATGCAGCAAGCAATCTTTGGTGTCTTGGCCATGGATTTGGTCATGTATCATTGGTTTTGTCCACTTCGCCGTGACATTTTAGTAATGACGAGTCACCCTTAACCTTTTTCGTGTCTACCCATATTTCCTTCGAAAATTGTTTGGCCCTTAACTCTAGTGGTGGAGATTTGTGTAACCGCCAAGCTTATGATAGAATACATGCTATGACTGTGTGATTGACTGATCACCCCGAAATTGAAACTTAGAATAGTTGAGAGATTTGAGTGTTTCATTTCCATTTCGTGAGGTGTTCGGCTTTGTTTTATTCTAGCATAAGGGATTTGTAAACTTATATTTTCCAGGTTATGGGAGATATCTTTTTAGGAATCTTTCTAATAAGGTCTACTTGAGGACAAGTAGAGTTCAAGTCGGGGGATATTTGATAACATCAAATTATTCTGAATATTAAGTGTCAATTTCCCTCGATAATGCTTGTAATTTATATCATTTGTATGGATTTACGCTTGTTTTCCATTATATTCCACTTTCAGGTAAATTACGAGCATTGGAGCTAAAGAGACGCGGAATTAGAGAATTATCAAAGATTTATCAGAGTATGCTCACTTTGAAGAAGTTACGGCGTAACTCATCTCTCACATTACGCCGTAAGTAAAGCGTGGCTCAGAAAGCCAACTCATCAAGAGATTACGGCGTAACTCTCCCAAAAGATTACGACGTAACTATATTAGGTCAAATGAGGTTCCGCGCCGCTGATAACTACACCGTAACTCTTGTTTACACTACGGCGTAACCAAGAATTATTGAAGATATGGCGTAACTACTTCTAAGGTTACGCCGTATGATTCGCTCCGAACGGTCTATCTTTTATTAGTCAACCACTTGTGAATGGTCAATCATAAAAGTCAAACAGCTTGAGAACGCAATGCAATTATCCAGGAGAGTTTAGTGTTTCCCCGGGTTGTTAAGTCCCAACGAGCTGTGCGATTGAATAGCTAAACGCGTAGTGATCGGGTGATATTGAACAGGAAAGGGGTTATGATTGATTACACTAAGGAAATTAAATCTAATAAAGACTTTGAAGTCCTTCTAATTCTATATTTAAAATCGTTTAACGATTAAAACCTAAAACGCGTACGTTTATGTTTAAATAAACGTCTACGTACAAAAGAAAATGTGAAATTGAAACAGTATTAATCCTAAAAATATAAAAATGAAATTTTTATAAACCTAATGATAAGAGAAAATTTTGAGAAAAAGAAATATATTTTTAAACTATTTATTTAATTATTATTAATTAATTACTATTTAATTATTTTTTAAATTAAGTAAAATTCTAATAAATAGAAAATGAATAGTAAAAATTCTAGAAAAATTCCTAAAATCACTTAAAGTTATATAAAACCTAGGAAAAATATAAAAACTAGGGTGTGCTTAATAAAAAATAAATTTGCTATTTAAAATTTAAATATTAATTAATTATTAATTAAACTAATATTAATTCTAGTAAATACTAAATGACAAAGGAAAAATCTAAAACTTTTTCTAAAAATCTATTATAAGTGCAGAAAGCTAGGAAAATTATAAAAATGAAAAGTGCTTAACAAAAAATATTGAGAAATAAGCTAATAAGCTCAAGCTTCTTAAATAGAAGCTATCACTTTCCTAAAAAATTATGTTTTTGTTGTTTTTCTTTTATAAAACTATTTTAATACCTAAAATATGAAACTTTTGAAAAGACAAAATAATCAGTGCTTAAAAATAAGCAATTTGGACACAAAAACCCTTATCAGTTGACCAAACTTTGACCAAGGCTAGAAAAGAGCTGAATTGGGTCAAGTGGGGTCCACAGTGATGGATTAAGGTGTAAACAAGTTACTTGGACAGGTTTAAGCAAGAAACAACCAAAATAGCTCACTGAATAAGCTGATGGATCAAAATAAGCACTTGGCTTCTTTGTGTTCTGAGACAGTTATGGGACAGAGTTTGAAGGGCAAAACAAGTGGGGTCCACAGAGCTTAAGCTCTCAAACTTGGCTGAAACAGATAGCCAGCTGGGTTGTGAGCTCAAAGGAACCAAGAACAACCCCTAGGGTCCACTTATGTGGCCTGTGGGACCCACAAAAGGGGTGGTGATGGCTACTGTGGTGGTGGTGCAGCAGCTGCACAGGGGAGATCACTTCCCCTGCAGCTGTGTTTGGGGGAGTGTGGAGCCCACACAAAAATTCACAAAAATAATGTAAAAATAGAAATGAGTACACAAGCTGGGACTAAGTGAATTTCCAAAAGTACAAGCATTCAATCTCAATAATAAGCTCTATAAAAATTATACAAGATCAGCCAATTTTACTAACCATACTTTTTGACTTTTTATAAGAAACTCAAATTTTGACTTATATGAGATTTGATCACTTCCTATCTACTGAATAAGTTATAACAAGCTTGTATGAGACTAGATTAAGTAGTATTAACAACTAATGAGGAAATATGAGTGATTTGGCACCACAATTCCTAGACAGTTAGACAGTAGGTAGCAATCAAAGGCAAGGTTGACTTTTTACTAGGTAAGAACTGATTTTATGTTTCTCTATGACCTATTTACCATAAAGCAAAACATGGTTAAATCACAGAAACAGCAAAACAACAAGAAAGGGCCAAGAACAGCGCAAATCCAAACACACCCTCTAGTGACTGTCTTGGAGATTTTTCAAAGAAAAAACAAGATTAAGAACTAGAAACTGATTCACATGATTAGAATATGACTTAATAAGCTAAAATAAACACAAAAGCACAAGCTTAAACTACAAATACCCTAGATTCTATTTTATGCTATTATGACAGTCAATACAAAATTTTTAAGAAAAATAAGAACTAATTAACAAGTCTACAATATTAAGCTTCAATACAACTAAGATATACCTAATAAGCTAGAAGAACTAAAAATAAGCAGAGAACAAGCAGTTGAACAGTAAAATCACAAAAATAAGAAAAATTCTTACAAAATGCCATCCAAGCTGAAAACCATGAACTAGAGACCAAGGACCATCCTACTACCTCCCATGAGGTTCTAAACCAGCTTCCATCCAATATTCAACACTGCTACAGCTTTCTTGTTTCTTTTTCCTTGATTTTTGATTTTTCAACTATTTATCCTATTTTTTTGTATTTTTGAGTTTCTTAAATTAAATTGCTTCAAATGACTTGAAAGCTTGAGAAAGCTTATGAATGAGCTTGAATGAGCTTAAACAAACTCTGAACAATAACTTTTAACAACTATAATTGGATTTGAGATTTTCAAGTAAAAATACATAAACTGAATTAAGCAAATGGAACTTTGATTAACTGGTTGAAAATGGTTTCTAGTACACTGAAAATGCTAAGGATACAACTTAGAAGCTTAAAAATACAATGGAAATTTGGAAATTAACTAATACGATATTGAAAATAACTAAAAATCTACACACACTCACAACTTCTTCTTCCTTGATATATATTGACTCTGAGGCTTCCCCACTTGATTCTGAACATATCCCACTTGCAATCTTGGCCATTGGTGTAGTCAAACGTATCCTAGCCTTTTAAAATGCAATTTGGCGCCAAAAGTGGTTTATGTAACTTGTAGCCGAATTTTTGCAATTAATGCACTTTGGAGGATTGTAGAGGTGGAGGAGACAAGGAAAATAAGGTTTAGTGGCCAAGTTGGTGTTTTGGTGAAGAAAACCAGTTTTGTGAGGTGGTTTTGAGGTAAAGTAATGGAGATGCATTAACTGCGTCATGGGCTAGTAGATGAGGTGGAAGGAATGAGAGGGGAGAGTAGGGGGACATGAAAAAGTGAGTTGGTGATGAGGTGGTAGGAGCAGGTGGCAAAACCAGGTGGCTATGGAGGTTCAGTGAGGTTGGTGTTTGACCTGTGGTCAAACCACATGTTTAGTAACTGGGTTTTGTTTTTGTGGGCTTTTGGTGTTGGGCCTGAGGAGTTATAAGGGGTATTGGGTTTTGTTTTGGGTTTATATATAATAAAAAGGATCCGTTTGGTTTAAGTGGTAAAAGCCCAAGGACCAAAATTGTAATTTTCTGAATTGTGAAGGGTTGAAACTGTAAATTCCCAAAAGTTATCAAAATTGTAATTTTCTGAATTGTGAAGGGTTTAAGTGGTTAATATTGCCAATGATGAATAGCACAAGGGTAATATTTGATAAATTTCCATTTTTAAATACCCGAGGACTAATTTTGCCATTTTTGAAACTTGAGGGGTAAAGGTTGCCAATTTTAGAAAACTTTCATCCAGGGACTAAAAATGAACAAGTTTGATATCCCAAGGACTTATGTTGACGTTTCTTCTAATTTAAACCTTCAGGGACTAATTCTGCCAATTTGTGAAACTTCAGGGACTGAAAATGACAGTTATGTGAACTTTGCTTGTTTTTCACCTGTTTTCAATCTTTTTGTGTCTGAATCACATAAAAACACATTCCAATGATATTTGTAGTATTTTATGACTTTTCAAAGTGTTTTTGGCAGTTTTTGTAGTTTAAATGGGAACAAAATGATGAGTATTTAGACACTCATCACCGTAACCAGCAGATCTAGTGCAATTTACGAAGAAATAGAGGATTACGGTGTAACTATTTTATTGGTTACGCCGTAACCCATATCTGGCCTATAAATACCCCACGATTTCCAACATTTCAGAGCATCCCATTTCACACACCACAACCAAAGAACGTGGGAAGAAACCAGAGGCAGGTCTAGAGGAGCATATGGAGCTATCTCCAAGGGAGAAATCACTCCCCTACGATAAGCATTAGCATTTTTTCTTTTCTTTACTTTCGATTCATGTATTTCGTAACATTAATTATGGAATTCATTTGTATGGTTAATATGAGCGGCTAAGCACCTCTTGGTGCTGGCCTAGTTATGATTCCTTAATTGTTTTGTTTGCATTTATATTACTTCCGTATAATTATTTCTATGTGTATGCATGCATAGTTTATTGGTAGCTACCCTTGTTTCGGTAGTTTTGAATGGCAGTAGAGGCTAGTTGCTTAGGAGATATGACCAACTGAACCTAAGTGAGTAGACTGAGATGGGAAGGGTAAGATATGACCAACTGACGACCCTTTCTACTTGTGCGATTTGACCAACTGATCACCTACCGTTTGGATGAACTTAAGAATTAGGGGGTGAGTGTTTAAGTTGCTAACGCCCGGGCACTCACTATTATAAGTCTAGCATGTAGCGGTACTTAATGACTAGGCTTAGGGGACCAGGAACAACTGGACTTATGAGGGGACACCTGACTTCTCTAGTGGTGGCATCTTTGCTGATAGGTTAGGGCGAATTGACCAAATGTTGTCCTCTCGACTTTGACCCTACCTAAAGTAATTGGAAGTAATTAGACGTAGACATTACTAGCTAAGATGAATAACTAGGTTAACACCACTCTCCTCTATTGATTACACCTTTGCCTTTAATCTGCTTTAGTAGTTAATTAATTAAAACATTTTTAAAATCTGTGACACCTAGACTTAGTAATAATCCAACCCACATAGCTCTTGGGACGACCTCGATTTTACCAAATACTACACTACACACGACCGGGTACACTGCCCGTTAGTGCATTAGGGTAGACCATAGGTATAACGAGACTTTATAAATATTAAAACCTGGTCAGTAAAACCTGCATCACATATATAACACATAAACAATATAAAACAAATAATCAAACAAACAAATAAACATGGGTTGCCTCCCAAGAAGCGCTTTTCTTTGTTTACGAGTCTTGTAGCTAGACTCAGAGTCATAACGCACTATCCTATGTGAGTAAGCTCCTCATCGAGGATATCGTTTGGATTAAAATCTTCTTTTTGTTTTCTATTAGTACATTTTGTTCGGTATAACTTCTCAAACTTTTCTTCAATGGGATCATATAATGTCATCTTTATATGCCATGATCCATCTTCTTCTTTCGGTGGCTTGTTCCAATTCCATTTCTTCTTTGAACTCTCCTTTTTCTACCAATTCATCCCTAAGTTAATTGGTAAGGCTCCTAGGAATTCGATCATCTTCCTAAATACTAAGGGATCCTCAAATGAATCTATCTCGGTGTCCTGAGCCAGTTGTTGTTCAATAGTATGAGTTTTATTCATGAATTCTTCATATAGATAAAATGGGCGTTGAGGTCCAATAAAATCTCCATTAATCCAAGATGCATATCTCGATGGTCTTCTATCCAAAGCTATCCCATGAGGTATTTGTTCCTCATCAATGTCATAAGTATGCTTCTTGACATCATATATTGACCTAGTGTATCCTTCTCCTATCGTTATTTTGGACATCTTAAAATCAATTATAGCACTAGCAGTAGCTAAGAATCCTCTTCCAACTAACAATGGGCATGTAGGGTCACTAGCCATATCAAGGACATGGAAATCTGCCAAAATAGTCAATTTTCCTATATGCACTATAATGTCTTTTATTATCCCTACTGGATATGCTAGACTCCTATCCGCTAAACAAAATATCTTTTCCGTTTCTTCTAACTTTCCTAAGTTGAGACTTTTATAAAGGGGTAACGGAAGTAAGTCAATGCTTGATCCTAAGTCGGCTAATATGTCAAAAACTTGGGAATATCCAATGCTACAAGGCAGAACGAAGAAGCCTGGATCATTTAACTTCTTAGATCGTTTATTTTGGAAACAAATGGACCCATTTTCACCCAAATTTAATCTTTCCTCATATTTATCCATTAAAGCTTGATAATAAGGTGCATGAGTTAAGACATCAAAAAGCGATTTCTCTTTGTAAAGTTCTTTGAATTAATCTTCCATGGTTATTTCGGGTTTTTGATTAGTTGGTGGTTCAAGATTTTTGTTGACCGACACTTGATTTTCATTGTGTTCTTGGTTTTTTGGCACATTTTGAGTTTGCTTGAAACATGTTTTAACATTATTGATCGAGTGAAATTGGGGATGTGATGAAGGGTATGGATATGCGCCTTCTTTTGATGGACAAGATCCTTGAGTTGATGAAATCGCGTTAACCTTTGGGTTCTTGATGGTATCACTTGGGAGTGCTCCCATTATTCAGTCATTGAAAACCTTTAAAAGGGTGTCAAGCTTATTTGTCATCTCAGTTTGTTGTCGTTTGAAATCGGCTTCAAATTTTGACAATCGAGTTTCTTGTGTTGACATAAAGTTAAACACCAATCCTTCAAGATTGTTGGAGTTATTGGAAATGGAAGGATTGTTGTTAAAGGTACAGTTCGAGGATGAACTGTTTGGTTGAAAATGATTAGGTGGAGTTGAATAATTGTTTTGAGTCGAGTTTGGATTTTGTTTCTACCTAAGATTTGGGTGATTTCTTCAAGAGGGGTTGTATGAATCACCTAAGTTGTTTTGCTCGGGTTTACATCTTAACTTACTTGTGTGATCATATTATGGTGACCTAACAAGAAGGTAATATTTTAGGATTAACACCCAAATAGCCCATATGTGTATATAATTCTGCACGTTTATCGATTAGTCACCTCGACTTTTCAAACCCCATGTTAAAACCCTTTTGTTGCACTCATCTTTAGTGCAAGATACCCTAGATACACCCTTCAGAGCCAATATTTTCATTTCATACCCTTATCAATATTGTTTCGATATACCTATTCTTTTTTTTGGGTAAAGGGGATACCCCTGGTAAAATATTTCGATACACCTATATATTCGCCTTAGCCTACTGTATAGTCTTAGCTCATGATTGGGAAGTCATCGTTTGCTCAAATTTAAGGTCCAAGTAGAGAGATTCGGGAATCACGCCTACGTCAAAGACATATATTTAAAGATCAATGAAGACCCCCCCACCCAAAGTTTCTGAATTATGATTCATCTCAAGTGGGGGGATGTTATTATTCTTTGTAGTTATTACTCAAAAAAAATAGTTTGTTATTGTTACGATGTAATATTACAAAAATTGTAGGACTAAGTTGATATAAGCTTAATGGATTAGTATCGAGGAGGCCACTTCGATCACATTTGAAGATTGAGTTGGTGAAGTGTTTACACCAAAATATTGAAGACCAAGTAGTGTGCTCATCATGACGTCCACTAATGGCACACTTACTTGTTGCATTATGATCCGGTTTTTGTGTCTTGAAGTTTGGATTTTGGATGAACGGCCAACGGTGACAAGTTGGTTATAGGCTAAGACTATTTGCTTCTTATTTTATTTTTTACACCATTTATGTGCATTCCATATCTTACCCTACCCTTTAGTCATGAAGCGTGTCTAGGTGATGAAGCGAGCAATCATTGGTGTCTTGGCCATGGATTTGGTCATGTATCATTGGTTTTGTCCACTTTGCCATGGCACGTTAGTAATGACAATTCACCCTTGCCTATATGATTTGTTCACCCAATATTTCCTTCGAAGATTGTTTTGACCTTAGCTCTAGTGGTGGAGATCTGTGTAACCGCCAAGCCTATGATATAATACCTGTTATGACTGTGGGTTGAGTGACCACCCCGAAATTGACACTTAGATTAGGGAGAGAGTATGAGTGTTTGTTTCCCATTTCGTGAGGTGTTCGGCTTTGAAATTTCTAGCATAAGAAGTTTTTAATCTCATATTTCCTAAGTAAAATTGGGGGATATCGTTTTAGAAATGATTCTAATAAGGTCTACTTGAGGGCAAGTAGAGTTTAAGTTGGGGGATATTTGATGACATCAAATAATCCTGATATTTAAGTGTCAATTTCCCCTTATTATGCTCATTATTTGTATCGTTTATATGCATATATGCTTTAATTTCTTTACATTTCGTTTCCAGGTTATAAATGAGCATAGGAACAAAAGATATGCGGAATTGGAAAAGAACTTACAAAGATACACACTTTAGTATGCTGACTAAGAAGAGTTACGGAGTAGTTCCACTCTCCACTTATGTCGTAACTATGAATTCAAACATAAATACCAAGTCAACATTAACCAAAGATTACGACGTAAATACCTCATAAGGTTACACCGTAATATTCTGAAGACTTAGTGATTTTTTATGACTAATAAAAACTCAAATGTAGGGATGCTCTTATAAATCCCTTGATATTGATGTTATCTTAGAGGATGGTAGGGTAAGAATGTATGAAAAAAAGAGAAAAACACACAGACTACCATCCTAATCGTGAATGACCATCAATTTCTATTAAGGCCAACACAAATGACACGACTAAAATATGTACAAAATGAGCAGTATCAGCGATGGTCCTCTAATCTTGTGGTTGTTCTTGATGCTTTTATCCTTCTAAATCTCCTGGAAAATGCTATATGTTTTTGTGTGTGTGTGTGTGTGTGAGTAGGTAGTTGTGGTTCTCCAAGTTTCTAGTAAGGTTAAGGTAGTCCTCAATTGATCAAAATGGTTGCATTGAGCAGTATCAGCAATGGTCCTCTAATCTTGTGGTTGTTCTTGATGCTTTTATCCTTCTAAATCTCCTGGAAAATGCTATATGTTTGTGTGTGTGTGTGTGTGAGAGTAGGTAGTTGTGGTTCTCCAAGTTTCTAGTAAGGTTAAGGTAGTCCTCAATTGATCAAAATGGTTGCATTATATCTTTGAGAAACTTTGGCCCCAAGGTGTAATAAAAGGAAACACCAAAATTTCCCCTAAAAGAGTTAATAAGGGTGACATGATCGGACTTGGCTTAATGGGGACTTAATTCTCTTTATATAAACAAACTCTATTTATTATGTTTCCCTATTGGTCTCGCTACTATACCAAACCCTCCCTCCGGTCGCATCTAAGTAATTTAAGTGGAGAATTCCTTCGTACTTGGGTGTCCCAATGAGCCCGTAGGCAAGGTCTAGAACCTACCAAATCCGCTGGATTTATTTTTTGTCCACCGGATTTGGCTATTTCGTTGTGACCCAGTTAAACTTGTTGAATCCGCTAGACACAATAATTGTCCTCCTAATTTGGGCCTTTCATCAAAGATGGTCAAAATAAAAGTTGTAAAGCTCTCTTTCCTCTTTACTTGGCATTTTGAATCACCAAATCGGAGATGGTATGAGCAAGTTATTGACAAAATAGTGGAGGTGTGTCGGGAAACTCCATATATATGACTTTGAGTCTTCGTTTTCACTCCAATTCATCACGTTGCTTCCAATGAACCTACTGTGGAAAACTAGAAGGGGGGGCTGAATAGTTTTACCTATTAAAACTTCATTTAGATCAACTTATTTCAATCTATTTAATGTGTGAGTTGGATGATGATAGATAAAGCATATAAACAAGTAATGCAAAGATAAAGAGTAAGGAACATAAAACCATGACACGAATGTTTATAGTGGTTCGGCTACAAGGACACCTTCCTTGCCCTACTCCACTCCCCGAGTTCCCCACTCTAGAGTTCGTAAGCACTACACAACACAAGCTCCTTAATGTGGCGGAGAAGCCTTCACAACGTCACCTACTCTTTATCCGGTACAAGACTAGACACCGGGTTCTTCCATGAGGTAGAACCAAATCTATCACAACGTCGCCTACACTTTATCTGGTACAAGGCTAGATACCTAGTTCCATTACAAAGGAGGAACTACCACCCAACACTACATAACTAACCCAAAGGAGAGACACTCCTTATTACAACATCATAAGGATATCACTATCCTTTAACCCGAACTAACTAACTTGTACATCGATGTACCATATCGAATGTACTCCCTTGGCACCTTTCACTAATGTCTTCGACTTGACCCTTTGGCACCTTTCACTAATGCCTTCGACGTGACCCTTTGGCACCTTTCACTAATTCCTTGGACTTGACCCTTTTGGCACCTTTCACTAATGCCTTTAACACAACACTTCTAAGGAGAGAGGAAAGAACTATCAACAAGATAACTTCAGTAGTCTTGATGATGACGAAGCTTGGAAACTCATGGACTTGAGCTTGCTCAAATTCAAGAGGTGGTGATCTCGCCTTTAAGAGGAACCTAGGGAATCACACAAACACAAAACTACATAGAAAGATCCTTTGGATCAGAGGTTAGAGATATTACAATACTAAGAGAGAGTATGTGTAATAGGGGTGAGTTGCAAGAGATAAATGGCTCACTATTTATAGGAAAATTTCTCTATTGTTCCCCAGTTCCCACGGATCCCTCCCCAGAGGGATCCGGCTAGTGCAATCCAAGGGATCCGGCAGCTGGGTCAGCTTAAGTCCGGATTTTGGGTTGCAAACTGGGTTATGGGTTATGGGTTATGGGTTATGAACCATGGGTTATGGATACCTAACATGATGCAATGTATCTAGACATTGGGTCATGGGTCTTGGGTTATGGATCATGGATAATACCCAACATGACTTCATGCATGATGTCATGCAATGGGTTATGGATCAAGCTTCGTGGGTATGGATCATGGACTTGGGATTTTACCTAACAATATTCAATGTATCTAGTCAATGGGTTAAGGACTTAGATTTTTACCTATTACATTACCTATTACAATATATATCAAGTATGTATATATATATATATGTACATTTCCATATTATGTAAACACTAGTTGTTATACATATGCATTTCTATAAGATGTAAACAATATTACTTGTTTAGTATTTTATATGAAAATGTAAGTGTGTTAGTAAACTATTGACTCAAACCATTTACGTATTTTATTTGTTTCGTTAAAATGATTTTACGTTTGTTATCGACAAAACATTAGAAGATCGAAAAATATAAATAAACGTTTTTACGGATTATTTGTATTAACAATCTCCCTCTTTTTATTGATGACAAAACATATGATTATTTTAAGGAAAAAAATAAAATTTCGTAAAAGTTTGAATAAGAGTTTTTACTCTCTTCTCCCCTTTTTTGTCGAAACAAAAATAGCGTCGAAAAGAAACTAACACATTGTTTTGAGAAAAATGTGTGAAAAGTAATAATATGAAAAATAGAGAGTATGAGAAGAGAAGAATTCTCGTCTTAGCTCCCCCTTGAAGGGTGCTTCCCTTTGTTGAGGGCGTCAAGTAATTAGGAAGACTAAGCGAGTGGTTTGCAATTATGTTTTCAAATGGTTTCGTCTTTTGACGAAAATGCTCCCCCTTGACGAGTGATCCCCTTTGTGAGGGCGTCAAGTAATAAATAAATCCTAAGAGAAAGTATTGCAAGCGTTTTTGCAATAGTTTTGCTTTGACTAAAAGCTCCCCATTGTTGAGGGTGTCAAAGTCTTCATGTGTATTTTGAAAATTTTCAAAACAAAGGTTAGAAAGCAAGTATATGATGCATAAATTCCTGCAAATGAGACTCAAATTACTAATAAAAAGTGCTTCTGTTGCACGGATCCCACGGTTCCTCGTTTGGAGGGATCCGTCTAGGCAAAACGGAGGGATCCGTGTACCTTCAATCTCATGACAGTAATGTGGATGTAAAGTATGATGTTAACATCAAATAAGATATGTATTAAGCACCAAATATATTCTCAAGACCTCATGGCATACAACATGTAATTTCATTCAATAAAACATGAGAAATGATACACATATCTCTAAAACTAAGAGAATGACAAAAGCATGTAGTACATTTTCTAATAATTTCTAAGTTATGCCGAAAACTAATAAAAAGCATCAATGTGCTTGTAATCTTAGGTTCTAAGGATGAGTAGATTTGTTGATTTGGTCAAATCGTTCAAGGAGATGATTAAACATGAATTGCAACTCATTTCATACTTCTTGAACTAGACCTTGGGTGAGTTGACAATTAGAGCAATTATTGTCATGAGTAGGATATGGGATGTTTTGAGGAGGTTCCACAAAGGTTGAAGGGATTTGTGGAGGTGAGTTGAGTGACGTAGGGTGTGGTTCAACTAAGAATGAAGGTGATGATGTATGGGTCGGTGGTGGAGATGGGAAGTTATCTATATGGTTATGTCTTTGGTGATTCCTTGTTTCTAATGAAGGATTATTTTATGGTGAAGTTGAATGGAATACGGGTGTTGGTGATGTTTCATCGTCAAAGTTTTGGTCTGAAGGTGGTTCCCTATTTAATGAAAAGGATGGTGAATGAGAAGTCCTCGGTGGTGAGTCTTCTAAAGAGTAGAGGTTTGGGTGTGAAAGAGGTGCGGTAAAGGAGTGTAGTCTAGGTTCTAGAAATGAAGGCTTTGGCGTTTTAGTTGAGCTAGGTGTGTTTAGTTTAGAGGGTATGGTAGTGCTTGATGAAGGCCTTTCTAAATCAAAGGTTCGAATACTAATTCTAGCGGTTTTCTAGCTTTGGTTGGTTGAGTTTGTTGAGGAGGTATTCTAGTATTTGATCCTTTGACGGGTGATGTCTCGGTTGAAGAAATCACATGAACTATATGAGAATTTTTCTTGAAGGAACCTTTGGTTGAAGATGTTGTGCTAGATGTTTTAGTCATAGTGAAAGAGAGGATGTAATGGATGCCTTAGCAACTGATTTTGAACGGTGGTTTGAGTGATGGTTTGGAAGCATAAACACACTTGGTTTATAAAGAATGGAATTAGGTTAGTGAATTAAATTCTTGACCACTAAGAATTTTGGGATGCACTAAGGTCAACTATAGTGTTGTTCTATCCTAGGGAGTCATTTAAGGCAAGGTAAAGTGTTTAGACTATCAAAGATAGTTTGAATTTGATGAGTAAGGTGATTTTAATCTGTTTTGTAGACCCGGATCCCACGGATCCCTATCTTTGGGGATCCGTCTAGTTATAATCTGGGGATCCGTCTCTCAGACAGTAATGAGGTAGGGTGATGATGTTCTATCAAGGTCTAGTACCTATAAGTCTTGAGTGTTTAGGTTCCCTAAGATGTCTTAAATGGTATAGGACTTAAATGTCCAACCATAATAAATGAGGATATCTAATGATGGTTTTTGGTGTCACATGATGTCAAATGACCCTAGAGATCAGATGATAACTCAAATAAAATTTGGAAAATTCTTTAAAAATCCTAAAAAAATGTAAAACTCGTTTTTAGCCTATTTTGGGATAAGGATGACTACAATCAATTTGCTAAAATTGAGAGAAATATCAAGTTAGGTGTTTTAAGAAGCGAGAAGCAATGTGTGAATATTGTAGCGGAAATATGGTGAGTTTTGATGAAGTGATAAATCAAAAGCACCTTGAAAGTGATCCTAAGTTAGTTATGAGTGAATGTGAGACCATCTGGGTTTGAGGAGTACTTAAGTGATCCTAAAGTAACATGTTTAATTAGTCTAATAAGGTCTAGAAGATTGGATTGAAGTGAAAGTGTAAAATTCCCATGTCTGTTTACCCGGATCCCATGAGTCCTTCATATGAGGGATCCAGCTAGTTATAGCTCAGGGATCCGGCTACTGCTGACTAGTAGCTTCACCGCAAATGTGCAGATTTTGCACCTCTTAGCAAATAACCAACCTAATAGTTTATACATCAAGCAATCATGTATGTAAGCAAGGTATATCAAGCATGGTATGTAAGAGTGACTAAAAGGTAAGCAAATATGAGGAAGACCGACTTCTTGATTTTAATCAAGTAGTCGTAAAATTCTCATTAGGGTCGCCTAAGTTAGGGCGTCATTGTTCACGTCATGCCATCTACTAAAGCTAAGTCCTAAGTTACAGAAAATTTGTTTAAGATGTTTTACAAACCATTGTTCAAATTTTAAAGTCCACGACCTTACCTCCCCTATCACTCAATCTTCTACTCTAACGCCTCCAAGCTTCGCCTTTAAACCCTTCAAGCCTACTTCTTCTTCTTCCCCGTAAGAAATTGGCAAGACATTTAAACATCCCCTTCGTTTATGGAAATTCTTGAGATGGACTTGGGATGTCCGACAATTTCTCAATGTATGTCAAGGGGTTAAGTTGGTAGTTGCATATCGGGTTGCTTCCTTCTCCCTTCCTTTCTTCGGATGAGTCCGTCGGTGGATGAGGTCTCTTGCCTTCAACCACAAACCTTGTAGTCTTCTCATCGGAAAAGGGTACCATGACCTTGTTGCTAAAGAAGTGGTCATCGGTTAGGGAGATGGATCTAGAGCAAAGACAAAATTGGCTAGGCGAGTTAGGAGCATAGCATAGGGGAGCACCATCTTGTACGTCCTTGACACACTTGCCATCCGTTTAACCATGTAATAGGCGAGGTTGAAATGAGTCTCATTGACGAGGCAATAGATCATGTAGACTATGCAAGCGTTGGGATGATCCTTATTTCCTACCAAACAAAGGACATTCTCCCTTAACACTAGTTCCCATTTCTTGTACAACGGGAACATCTCTGAAAGCTCCATTTGAAAGGGATCCCTATAGATGACCTTCGATTTCATAGTGACCCGAGACGGGGAGGCTCTTTGAATGAAGACGGTATCTCTTACCATAGCCGGATCCGGGAGAGGTGTGGAATAGACCAGATGCTCATCGACCATGTCATGGAGGTGTGCTAGTGACCATTCATTTGAATACAAGCATGCTCCTTGGCAAGGGATACGAAGTAGCCAAGCAAACTCTTCAAGGGTGAAGGTATAGTCATGTTCATTGATGACAAAAGCGATCAAACTGGTTCCATCCTCATTTCTTATGATCCTTATACTCTTGTAGAACTCGAGAACAAATACCGGACATACTTGTTCGTTGATGGTTATAAGGCATTGGAAGTTGATTCCCGCAAAGACTTGGGGGGATGTCGGTAGTGTTGAGAAATGAAGGTTCGACTACACGGCCCTCGTGGAACAACCTCTTTTGCAACATTTTGAAGGCCTTTCAGTCCTCGGGACTAAGACCTTCCTTTCTATGATGCATCGGTATGTATTGTACCATGTCTTGATATTCTTGTTGCCTAGAGCTCAGCATGGTTGATCCTAAACACCATAACCACAATGTGGTGTCAATTATGTGAATAGTATCCTAATGAGGTTCATCACAATTTTGCTCAATACATCATTATTGAATTCAAAATGAGTTTTTAATTTGTATTAACAATGTTGATTCTTTGATTATTTTATCTTAGAAAACAATGTGATACAAAATTGTGATAAACCCATTTGAACCAAAGTTCTCAAGATGAAAATTGTACTACTAGGAATTAGAAAATAGAAATAACAATGTAGTGAAGATAATACTTACACAAGTGATTGTTTCCTTTGAAATGATGAGGAATGAGCTCCTATGAACAGTAACTTAGGGTTTATGTTCATGAGTGGGAGAGTAAAGTAGAAAGTAAAACTCCACAGTGATCATCTAGCACTTATTCTGTCTTCTGATGTGCCGGTTCCCACGGATCCCTTGAAAGAGGGATCCGGCTAGTTCAATCGCTGGGATCCGGCATATCAGTAGTAAATAGTCTAAGTGAAGTTCGATAATTTTGACACGGGAGTTTTAATTCTTGACTAATGTTGAAATTTTTTCTCTATATCTTAAGGTTTGTTTATGTTTGAGGTTTTGACGAGTTTTCATGTTTTACTTGTCCTTTTTGAGGAGGTTCCCTTTTTATGAATAAATCATAAATTGGGAAGTTAGAAGTCATGACAAAATACTATTTTATCTTAAAATGAAAAGTTTCACATGGACACTATTGACATAGATTACTAATGTAATGCCAATATCCTTATGTGAGAAATGACGACTTACGCTTTTGATTAGCCAAGTTATCATTATGAGGTAAAATGACTAGTTTGTAGTTTTTGTCTATGAAGATCAACCAAGAATGTTATTCTTGATGATGTGTTTAATATAGATACCAACCTTTTGGAGAATTGCGATATTGGAGTATACGTATTAAGTCTACGATTCTTTACGTGTTATAAGAAATGATATTACTAATAAAGCTAGGAAGCGCACATTAATAATTAATCTATAAGTAAAATATAAAAGAACATACCTTTGCTATATATATTCTTTTTATGATTTAAAATATGATAGACGCGAAATTCTTCATGATCTTCTAAGATGCCCAAATCCTAGTATGAAGAATTCTCAAAAGAAAGTGTTAGAATGATCTATCATTATCCAACATTTAAAGTATGATGATTTCTAAAAATATGACTCTTTGTTTTAAGATATTCCCTTCTTTGTAGTTTTCAAGCATACACGGATCGTATCAAGTTTTTAAAGTACAATATACTTTAAGAAACTTTGTAACGAAGCTCTGGCACCAATTGTGGAAAACTAGAAGGGGGGTTGAATAGTTTTACCGATTAAAACTTCGTTTTAATATATTTAGATCAACTTATGTCAATCTATTTAATGTGTGAGTTGGATGATGATAGATAAAGCATACGAACAAGTAATGCAAAGATAAAGAGTAAGGAACACAAAACCATGACACGAGTGTTTTTACCAGTTCGGCTACAAGAACACCTTCCTTGCCCTACTCCACTCCCCGAGTTCCCCACTCGAGAATTCGTAAGCACTACACAACACAAGCTCCTTAATGTGGCGGAGAAGCCTTCACAACGTCGCCTACTCTTTATCTGATACAAGGCTAGACACCGGGTTCTTCAACGAGGTAGAACCAAATCTATCACAACGTCACCTACACTTTATCCGGTACAAAGCTAGATATCGAGTTCCATTACAAAGGAGGAACTACTATCCAACACTACACAACTAACCCAAAGGATACACACTCCTTATTACAACATCATAAGGATATCACTATCCTTTAACCTGAACTAACTAACTTGTGCATTGATGCACCATATTGAATGTACTCCCTTGGTACCTTTCACTAATGCCTTCGACTTGACCCTTTGGCACCTTTCACTAATGCCTTCGACGCGACCCTTTGGCACCTTTCACTAATGCCTTGGACTTGACCCTTTTGGCACGTTTCACTAATGCCTTCAACACAACACTTCTAAGGAGGGAGGAAAGAACTATCAACAAGATAACTTCAGTAGTCTTGATGATGACGAAGCTTGGCAACTCATGGACTTGAGCTTGCTCGACTTCAAGAGGTGGTGATCTCGCCTATAAGAGGAACCTAGAGAATCACGCAAACACAAAACTACATAGAAAGATCCTTTGGATCTGAGGTTAGAGATATTACAATACTAAGAGAGAGTATGTGTAAAAGGGGTGAGTTGCAAGAGAGAAATGGCTCACTATTTATAGGCAAATTTCTCTACTGTTCCTCGGTTCCCACGAATCCCTCCCTAGAGGGATCCGACTAGTGCAATCCAAGGGATCCGGCAGCTGGGTCAGCTTAAGTCCGGATTTTGGGTTGCAAACCGGGTTATGGGTTATGGGTTATGGATACCCAACAAGATGCAATGTATCTAGACATTGGGTCATGGGTCTTAGGTTATGGATCATGGATAATACCCAACATGACTTCATGCATGATGTCATGCAATGGGTTATGGATCAAGCTCCAAGGGTATGGGTTATGGACTTTGGGTTTTACCCAACAATATTCAATGTGTCTAGTCAATGGGTTAAGGACTTAGATTTTTACCCATTAAATTATCTATTACAATATATATCAAGTATGTATATATTGGTACATTTCCATATTATGTAAACACTAGTTATAATACTTATGCATTTCTATAAGATGTAAACAATATTACTTGTTTAGTATTTTATATGAAAATGTAAGTGTGTTAGTAAACTATTGGCTCAAACCATTTACGTATTTTATTTGTTTCGTTAAAATGATTTTACGTTTGTTATCGACAAAACATTAGAAGATCGTAAAATATAAATAAACGTTTTTACGGCTTATTTGTATTAACACCTATAATCACAATTATTATTAATTAAGTATCAAAAGTTCAATAGATTGACAAATATATATATGTGTGCGCGCGCGCGCGCGTGTGTGTGCGCATATATGTATATATAAGAAAGGGTTCTTTTCAAAACCCAAAAAAGGTAGAGAACTGCGAGAACCAGCAACAACCAATCAAGTTTTTTTTATATTTATTCTTATTATTTAATTCAAAAAGGTATAATAGTAAAAGTATAATTTTTTTTTGTCTTTTTGATTTTTTTTAATAAAAAAACATTTTTTTAGTTCCTAAATCTTAGGATTTTTTATTTTATTTTAATTTTCAAAATAATTTTTTTAGCATGCATGTTTTCGAAAGTTAAGGTGGTGCATATGTGTTTTCTTTAGATAATGTAAATTTACATGTGTTTTAATTGTTTAATTATATAAACCTCTAATGTATTTTGCTCACAAATATTTTACACAAGTACATGGAATGGAAAACATAAATATTTTACATGTATTGTATATAATTTATATATATGTATATATGTTACAATTAGACGTTATCAATTACGAAATTCAAATAAGAATGTATCATTGTCCCCAAACAATTCTTGTTACTTACGAGTATATTCAACAGTTCGAGTTGTATCGACCAACTGTCTTCTTATTCAATCTAGAGGAATCGTCATATTTCATTAAATTATATTGATAGTATATGCGATAACATATTTCGAGTTACGTAAGTCAGATTCGAAATTATCGTTGTTCCTAAACAAGTCTTACATATCACTTCCGATAGTATTCAACTGATATTTACAAAGTGTCCTCTTATTCATTCGATAAGATAATCATATTTCATTAAATTGTATTGACACTTTTAATACACGACAACATCTTTTGATTTACACAAGTTTAGTACGAATATTGTTTAAACGGTTAGGTAAAAGTCAAGTACGAAATACTAAGATATAATACGACGACATCTTTAGAATTCTTTAATTAATTTTATTTTAATTTATTATTATCAATTAAATACTTTTAAGAGTAAAGTCCAAAATACATCCCTGTAGTTTTTCTTTTGGCTCGCTTTACATCCCTAAACATTTTTTTGGAACAATTATATCCCTTCGTTAGTAAAATTGGCACAAAATCATCCCTTAGGACGAACGATGCAAAGATATCCCCGTTAAGTCCCCCACGTGCTAGTCAAACCCAGCTACCCACCCACCTCTTTTAATACCTAAACACTAAAACCCATAAATTTTTTCCCTCTCAAACTCTCCAAATCACTAAAACCCAGAAACGTTTCCCTCTCAAACTCACCAAAACACAAATCCTATGTTCAATCGTGATTAACAAAAATGGTGGTTGTGGAATGGGTCCTTCGTGACTATGATGATGCTGTGGATGAACAACAAGCATATAGTAAGTTATAATTTGATTAACACATAATCAAAGTTGTTTGTGTTGATCCCAGTTGAGCAAACGATCTAATATAGAAACTGACTTGTAACAAAAGCTTATCAAGTATTACGCGGAATTTAATACTTAATCTTAAGAAGAAGAATAATTAACATTCAACACCTCAATATTATTTATTAATACGAATACTCTTACAGTATTAGGGTTTTGCAACCTTGAAGTGTATCGACCTTAGATATAAAACATACGTATATCTAACCTAACCTAGGACCTCCTTTTATAGGCTAAGGAGTCCTATACAATATACAATACGTAACCTACAAGATAAATATCTTTTCCATATTTATCTAATACAATAAACTAACCGACTATACAAGACTAGCAGTGCTTACTATATATTATCAGTGGTTACACAATACTACTAGCCGCGGTTGTCTTCATCCGTGGTTACACTCTTCTGTCCGTGGTTATATCAAACCTGTCCGTGGTTCCAGTACTTAGAGTAAGTCTTGATGCAAGGAACCTAAAACCCAACAATCCTCCCCTAAACTTGATAAATTCCAACAGAATTCTTCAAGTTTTCTTTAAGCTCAAAACATCTGAATTGGAGGATGTAGCCAAACACTTACTAACTTTAAGTATCTTCTCATACTTCATCAACAAATCATAAGCTTGACCATCATAAGATACTAACATCTTGATACAACCAGGATTCAACATCTGAGCAATTATTCCTGGATGCTTATTCAGTTGAGGATAATCACCTTCTACAAGCATATGAATAACCTTACCAGAAACAGTTAAAACATGAACTCCACAAGTTTGATATAAAAACCATCTAGTAACTAGACCATTGTAGAGTCCTTGCCATTCAGGTTCATCATGAGTAGGTTCAAATAGAATCTTCAAATTATGATACACCAGCCTCTCATGATAATCATTTGGATGTACTTCACCAAATTTATTCTTGTAAAGTATCCAAAGATTCATCAAATCATCTCTATCAAAATACTGAAGCATTTGTGAAAATTTATTATACTCAGAAACTTCATTGTTGAGTCTTTGAATTTTCCAAACTCCTTCACTTCCAACTAAAAGCTTAAACTCATAAGAAATGATTTGATTTACATCTTCAACAACTTTCAATCTTTTAGAATCAGATGTCTCCTGAACCTCAGATTTTCTCTTTCTTTTACTTTGAATCCATTCATTATCCTTTTTAATCCACTCTTCTTCCTTTTTAGAATTCATCGGACATAAATCATCTTTATTAATCCTCATACATCTCTCATAAATCTCAAAAATTATTTCAAATGAACATCTACTAAGATTATCAGAAACATATATGCCTGAATTCTTGATAATCTTCATCAATACATTCCTCATCTGAGCCATAGTAGGAGGTTTCGTTCTTATAACCTGTTTCTTAGTTTTGCTCACATTCCTTGCCCATTCATTCATCAGTCTAGCTTTCTCCTCATCATCCAACAGTTTCCATTCTTGCGCAGTAAACTCATCAAGTATTTGTAAAGAAGCTTGAAGATAGTTTTGTGAGTTATACCATATAGCTAACCATTTCTCACTAGCTTCCTCCTCTTCTTTCTTTCTTTTATCCAAAGCTGCTTGGTCTTCAGCCAATAAGTTTCTTCCATACTCTTCATCATAAGCTTCTTGTTCTGCTTTATTTTTAAACTTCATTACTATCTCTTTACCTTTCCCAAAATCAGATTGAACCACTTTCTTCTTCAAAGGTTCACCAATAACCAAACTTTTAACTCTGGATTTAGTAGCAGTAGACTGAACAGATAAAGCAGGTGCAATGATAGGTGTAGGAATAGATGATGTTTTGCTCAGATTAATCAATGTACTTGCAGCTTCTTTCTCTACTTCTTTAGGTTTAGGTGGTAATATAGAGAGAGTTGTGACAACAGTTGAAGTGGTTATGATAGCAGTGGGTGTGACAGTAGTAGGAACAATAGCCAAGTCTGAAACTGCATCAGTGGTTACAAGAGTACTAACCATGGTTTCAGGTATACTATCAGTTGTTATGTTCTGCACTAATTCAACATTCTTCAATTTTTCAAGAACAACCTCATTCCCATCTTTATCAGAAACCAAAAAATCTTGATCTCCACTATCAACATCTTCTTCCATAGGTACACTAACAGATACATCCACAGCCTCCCCTGAATTCATGCCATCACTCCTCCCCTGTTTGGATACATCCTTCACATTCAGAGCAATAGAGGAGTCCACCTTCTTTTTCTGTCTTCTCATAGCTTTCAAAACAGCAACTCCAGGTCTTTTCACTTTCTCCAAAACCAATACTTTATGCTTCAACCTCCGAATATCCTTACCCTGAAACACAGATAACTCCTGTAGACCTGAAATTTTATCCTCCAGTTTAGCACACTTAACCGTCAATTCATTTAAACGTTCAAGAATATCCTCCCCACTTCGACCTGTGTGAACTGGTCCGAGAGGTGGTTCATTGGAAAATTCATCATGTACAAAGTCATTAACCGTCAATTCAATGTCAGGTTCCAATCTATCCTCATCACTTCGAGCTGTGTTAACGGCTCCGAGAGGTGAATCCTTGGATATAAAAGACATAGCACCAGACCGAGCCTGATCATCTATGTACCATGTAGCATCAAAGCATCAAAGCATGAATCAGTAGTGGAAGCCCTTCCAATCATGTCACCTCCACCCCATGTGACAGCCTCATTAACCATACCACTAACACTAGCCTGAGGAAGCTTAGTGCCCTGTGTTCTCCTAGTCCATGATGCAAGACCTTCATTAAACTCAGAATCAGTAGGCAAAGTAAGCATGTGAGGAAATAAAGGAACATCTCTAATGACAACATTCTATGGCTGATTCCTCATATGTGCAAAAACTCTAGGAAGCATATGATGAACTTCATACTCTCTAGCATGGTCAACAGGTTCCACTATTTGATGTTCCACAAGCAGTTGAACAAACCTAGGATACAAATAGTATTTACCCTTCTTCCTAATATTCTGTACTAACCCCTCATATATCATCCTAGACCAGTTAAATTTCCTTCCATCAGACAAACAAATAATAGCAGTAGCAATTTTTGAAGGAAAGTCATTAAAGCCTGTGGTCTTGTTACTCATACACATCAACAAAGTGTGAATCAAAAACTTCCAGTGTTGTGAAAACAAACTCTTAAAAAATTGTACCTTTTCACCTCTGTATGTGTATCCTAATCTCTCTAAACCAGCAACAATCTCAACATCTTAAAAATTATCAACACCATCAGCATCATCAAGCCTCAAAACTTCTCTAATGATCTCCTCAGAAACAGAAATAGCATTCTCATCCACAACAGTACGAAACACCTCCAAGCCATCAACCTCTTCAAGTTTAGCATTCCTCCAGAACTGATGTATATAGGCTTTAAAAATGGTAGGTTCAACTGTTAAAGCATAGTGAATGGGACTGTGAACTAGGAAATCAATCATTTGATGAAACCCTTCAGATCGAGCATCCTTAGTGAGTATGGCAACAAGATTATGTGAAGTGGAATACGTTTCAGCCATTGTGATTAATGATGGATATGAAGTGGGTTTTGTGAAGAAATCAACAAAAGTGATTAGGGTTTAAGGGTATTGCCAATTGGAAGTGGTTAGAAGATCAAGTAAATTGATCCATCCGTGATTTTGGGGAGAGATATATACTTTTGCCAAAGTGTCGAAACAACCCCTGTAGTATCCAAAACACAGGATCATACTATCCGCGGTTCCATAACAACTATTCGCAGTTGTAACAAACCATCAGTAGATACAGATGATTACTCCTCCAAATATCCAAGAGATAGAGCAAGTAAGGCAGTGAAAGAGCACATACAAATATGAAGGATTACACAACAAGTTTTTTTTTTTTTTTTTTTTTTTAAACAAACACAAGCAGCTCACACACCAAACAAACACAAGCAGCTCCTATGTATACAAATCCTTCATACCTGCAAGACAAAAACACAAAACAAACACAGAGACAAAGATTATGGTTGTCAGTGGTTAGAAATAGCCAGAAGTGTTTACAAAAGACCTATCCGTGGTTAGAACAGGAAGTCAATATAGTCAACTTCTAGAACTTATCTCAGTCCAATACCCAAGAACCTCATTAACTCTCCAACCACATTTAACCTGCCCCATATTTACGTCAATAACCCTAAACTTCACTTATAAAAAGAACCCAAATATCACATAACGCCCAAACCAATCAAAAGTTAAAAACCCTAATTGCTCCAAAATCCCCAATCAACGACAATCAAAATGTGGAACCCTAGTTGGAACAAACCAGAGGTGGTTGATCTAACCTCCTCCTCATCCTCTTCATCATCTTCATCATCAAGTGAAGATGGAAACCCATGGCTGTCCTACTTTCCTCCACAAGAACCAAGACCATTAAAATCCCCATTTCTTCCATCATCAGAAGATGATAGTGTAGTGAATCCAAGTGATGCTTCTGAAGACTCTGATGACTCTTCTAAGAAGAGGACTTCAAACCCCAAACCTTCATCATCTAACCCTCAACCAAGACCACGAGCAAGAAACCCACCACTCCCTAAGGACAGAGAGGTGGTTCTTGGTCTTAGTGCACCAAGTCATGGTGCTTCTTCCCACATCGTAACAAGGAAGGGAAAAAGGAAGATGGAGTAAGTTGCTGAATGGTGGAAAGAGAAGATGCAGCACAAGAAGAATATCATATCATCCATCTATCTGCCACAATCAGCTTCAACTTCTTCATTTGCATCAATCCATCCTTTCCATTTTGATCCTTAGCTGCTTCTTCGTACTGGTCATGCATATGATAAATGCATATCCAGCATTCAAACGATATAAGCAAGGATAGTAGTAGTAGAAATATTAGTAGAAAATCATGTATAGATGTAGTCTTTAATTAGCACTTGAAGTTTCATTGTAAGTTGTAAGCTGTAAACTGTTATGTTGAATGAACAATGTAACTTCAGTACTTCTTGAATCTCTATAATGACTTGTCTTTTATTCTGCACAATGGTTAGTGGAAACACAGAACAACTAGCAGTGGATAGATCAACTCTATCAGTGGTTAGAAGCAACACTATCAGTGGATATAAACAGAAATAGCAATACTAAGATTACATAATAACAGGCCAATTCTTTTACAAACTTATACAAAACAATTTGAGAGTTTAGATATTAATCATTCCAATACTAACTACAAGATACTGAAACCTCCCCACATCAAAAGCTTTGGTGAGAAGATCAGCAACATTGAAATCAGTATGGATTTTTACCATTTGAATCAACCTTTTCTCATTACAATCTCTAATAAAGGATGTCTTATCTCAATATGTTTAGTTCTAGAATGTAAAACAGGATTTTTGATAATGCAAATTGTACTGTTATTATCAATGTAAATCTTAGTATGCATAAAATTGTACCCAAAATCCAGCAATTGATTCTGAATCCATAGAACTTGACCGCAGCAACTAGCAGCAGCCACATATTCAGCCTCAGTTGTAGAATTAGCCACAATAGTTTGCTTTTTACACTGCCAAGAAATTAATCTGCTTCCCAAGAACTGACATCCTCCAGTGGTAGACTTCCTATCCAGACTAGCTCCAGCATAGTCACTATCAGTGTAGGCCACCAAATCAAAAGGGGAATCCTTAGAATACCAAAGGCCCAATTTAGGATGACCTTTCAAATATCTAAAGATCCTCTTAACAGCATTCATGTGTGAGGTATTTGGTGTTACTTGAAATCTTGCACACACACAGACTGAGAACATAATGTCTGGCCTAGATGCAGTAAGATACATCAAAGATCCAATCATGGATCTGTACAACTTCAAATCAACTTTGGGACTTCCATCATCTGGTAGCATAGGTTTCTGAGTCTCCATAGGTGTACTTGCACTCTTTACATCTTGAAACCGAAATTTCTTCAACACATCTGCTACATACTTGTCTTGACTAATGAAAATACCATCAGTCCTTTGTTGAACCTGTAGCCCCAAAAAGAAAGTGAGTTCTCCCATAGAACTCATCTGAAACTTATCATGCATAAGTTTCTCAAAATCTCTACATAGCTCCTTGTTAGTAGAACCAAAGATGATGTCATCTACATAGACTTGAACCAGTAAAATATCATCTTTGTGCTTTCTAATGAACAAAGTTTTATCAATCAGTCCTCTTTTAAACCCATTGTCCATCAAATAAGTAGATAGGCATTCATACCATGCCCTAGGAGCCTGATGCAATCCATACATAGCCTTCCTCACCCTGTAAACCTTGTCAGGATGATCAGGATCTTCAAAACCAGGAGGTTGACAAACATAAACCTCCTCATCAATAGTGCCATATAAAAATGCACTTTTAACATCCATCTGATACACAACAAAATTCTTGAATGAAGCATAAGCCAAAAACAATCTAATAGCCTCTATCCTTGCAACTGGTGCAAATACTTCATCATAGTCCAAACCTTCAGTTTGTGTGTATCCTTGAGCAACCAACCTTGACTTGTTCCTCACTACAATTCCTCTTTCATCCCTCTTGTTTCTGAACACCCATTTAGTCCCAATAGCCCTCTTCCCATTTGGAAGATCAACCAATGTCCAAACTTCTTGAAGTTTGAACTGAAGAAGCTCCTCTTGCATTGATTCTACCCAGCCTTCTTCTGTTAAAGCTTTTTCCACTCTCTTGGGCTCCTTTTGAGACAGAAAACAAGCAAACAAGCAATTTTGCAGATCTTTATGACTGTTTCTTTTGTGAAGAGATCTTGCAAAGAACCCATGTTCAGGAAAGGGTTCTGTGTTCTTTATCCTGCTTCTTGTTTGAACAGGAGTATTCAAATTTCCAAGAATCTGTTCCTTGGGATGAATCTTGTGAATTCTAGTAGTAGTAATTGGACTTTCATTAATTACAGTTTCCAAATTAGTCAAATTAGCATTGAAGAATTCATCCATGTCTTCATCATCAGTAGGAGTATCAATCTCTATTAAATCAGGCATATTAGGATCATGTGGATACTCCTCATCACCAAATAGTGGCTTTGGATGAGGTCCAAAGAAAGTACTATCTCCAGTACTTGTAGCCGGAATTTCACTTGAACTATCAGTGGTAGAAGATGGCTTGTCAGCGTTTACAGATTGCCTATCAGCACTTTCGGTAGGCTTAGCAGTGATTGCAGACTGCTTTTTCTTCTTTTCAATTTCTTCTACTGACATTGAGTTATCTTGCAACAACTCATCCTTATCTTGATGATGATCAACATTGCCTCCAGTATTCAGTACATCATCATCAGAGGGACCTTGCTTGTGTATGATGGAAGGAACAGAACCAGCTTTCCACTTTTCAACCAAATAGAACTCCTTTGGAGAATCAGCTTCCTTTGAAGATGTATCTACTTCAGAATCCTTTTGTATACCTGCATCAGCATTAGTGGAAGTTCCTGCAATGATAGGCTCATAATTCATAGATTTGGTTAGCATATCAATGTTAAACAGCCAGTCTGGTCCTTTGGTCTCAACACTAGGAGTCTTTTCACTGAATTGAACATGTAGGTTCTCTTCAACAAGTCTAGTCCTCCTATTGTATACTCTAAAGGCTTTACTATTTGTAGAATAGCCTAAAAAGTATCCATCATCTGATTTTTCTTGAAACTTGCCTAGGTAGTCTATGGTATTCAAAATGGTAACAGGACACCCAAAAGGTTTTAGGAATGCAATCAGTGGCTTCCTATCATGTAACAGCTCATAGGGGGTCTTGTTATGAGGCTTCACTACCTTACTTCTGTTTTGCACATAACATGCAATTCCTACAGCTTCAGCCCAAAAGGTAGTTGGTAACTTAGACTCTGACAACATTGTCCTAGCAGCCTCAATTAGTGTTCTATTTTTCCTTTTTGACAGGCTACACACAGTTCCTTACACTCAAAAACCTTTGAAGGTAACCCTCTCACTAAGTTTCCTTTTACCAGTTTATTGATTGTTTTGTAATTGAGATAACCTAGCCTTCTATGCCACAATTTTGACTCATCAACAGATGCTTTAGCAAACAAACATAAGGACCTTTTAGGAAGAACGTCTTTAAGATCAAAACAATATATATTTTCCTTCCTAGGTACCCTAAGTTGTATAAACTTCTCATCAGGCATCTTAAACTCAGGAGATAACACCACACACTCAGTTTCCCCAAAAAGTACCCAGTTTTTCTTATCACACATTTGAGAAACACTGAATAAATTGTACTTAAGTCCCTGTACCAAATAGACTTTTTCAAAGTCTAGATTCCCTGTTCTGATTATGCCTCTTCCAAGTATCTTTCCTCCCTTTGGATCATTGCCAAATGCCACATAACCTCCATCATAAGCTTCAGAATCTTCCAGATTGCTTCCATCCCAAGTCATGTGCCCAGAGCAACCACTATCAAAAACTCCTTTATCTTTTAGCTCAGTTTGAAGATTGCCCTGCACATAAAATTACACAAGTTAGTTCCTCTTTTGGACCCAAGCCAGTACTGACTTGGGTCTGCCCTGTGCATCAAAATATTCAAATTTCTTTAGGTCCATTGATGCACAGTTGACATGTGGTAAAACCTTGGTCCTAGGCTTCCATTGCCAACTTGCTGAGGCCTTAACAGCATAAAAATGATTTCCAACCACTGTATCAGTTATCACCTTTGGAATTTTTAAAACTTCTTTTGAATCAGTGGTGATATTTTGCTTAACAGTGGTTTGATTCTGCTTAGCCGTGTTTACATTTTGCTTAGCAGTGGTTGGAACTCATTTAGGTGTAGCAGTGACAATAGATTTTGTGTTCCCATTCCTCATCAGCACTGCTCTTGGTATCATGTTACTGTTAGGATGAGGGTTTGTTTTTCTTGAAAAGTTTTGATGATTTACCCTCCTCCAATGATTCCAAACTTGTGGTCTGTTTTTATGACAATTTCTCTGTAAGTGTTCAAAACTACCACACACAAAACAAGCCTTTTTAATACATTGAAACTCATCACCTAATCTGTTAGAAATTAGACCATTTAAGCTTCTTTGATTACCCCTAGGTTTATATTGTTTCATCTGGTCCCTAGGAATTTCCCTGTACTCTACAACTTTCTTGGTAACTTTAGCTCCAAATCTAGGTACAAGGTTGACTTGCTTAGAATCAACTTTCTTAACTGTCTCTATCTTTTCAGACTTAGTTGATTCAGTTCTATCATCCTCAGAATCTGATTCCCAATCTTCTATTATGGGAGCATCAGATAACTTATCAGAACTTATCTTAGGTGTTTCAGTCTTATTTATCTCTTCAACAGGTTTGTTAAAACTGAATTCACTACTAAATGACAGTTCTTTAGCAGGTGGTGCATGTTTCATCAAAGGGGGTGGTGGCATATCATTGTATCCTAAACCAGTACCATCTTTGAACAGTTTTTGACCTATTGGCTTCTTTACTAGATCAGAAGCATATTGTGTTTTAGCAACCCTTACAACATGTTTTTCTTTTTGATTGCGTGCCAAACAGTCAAGCTAAATCACTCAAGCCTGCCACTTGTGAATGGCAGACCGTAACAAGCTTAAAACGGCTCAGGAACGAACTCAATGAAGATCTGGGGAGTATAGTGTTTCCCCGGGTCGTTATGTCCCAGCGAGTTGTGCAATGGATTATCAAACGTTTAGTGATCGAGAAATTTGAACGGGAAAGGAGATTTGAATTATTATAACTACAGAAAAAGGACATAAACTACAAGGGCTTAAATGCAAATTAAAGGAAATTAAAAAGATAAAAAATATTAAATAAACGCTATCACTATTTTTAAAATTGATGAACGTTTAAATCTTAAAACTTAAAACTTACGTTTAAAATAAAATTACGTAAACGTACAAATTAAAAAGTGAAACTTACACAATATTAAGCCTAAAAATATGAAAAATACATTTTTACAATCCTAATGATAAGAGAAAATTTATAGAAAAAGAAAATCATTTTTACAACTATTTAATTAATTATTATTAATTAAAAACTATTTTTAACTATTAAGTAATTACCTAAAATACAAGAAATTAGGAAATAAAGCTAGAAAAATAAAATTATGAATTGGAAAAGTCTAAAATAACAAAATAGAATTTTCAAAACTATTTTTGTATTTTTCTGAATATTTTTGGATTTTCTAGGAATTAAATACTATTTAAAACTAATTAAATTATTTAAAAATACAAATTTAACTAAGAAAAATCTAGAAAAATATTTTTTTGACTTTTTATATTTATCTAAACTTAAGAAAAATGAAAAATTATTTTTTTGAACCTTTTCTTAATTAATTGTATTAAATCCTATTTAAAAATGCTTAAAAACTAATTTAAATTAAGAAAAATAGCAAACAAGCTTGGAAAAATCTGAAAATTTCAGGAAAACTCTAAAATAATATTAGGAAGCTAGGAAAAATGGAAAAACATGGGGTTGTGTGCAAGATATTGAAACTGATGAGGAAGTGCTTATTGAAATAAGCACTTGAATAAGCAAATGGAGTCCAAAGGCTACCAAACTGATACACAAGCTATAATAAGCTAAGAGAACTAAAATGGAACAAAAATCAACAAGCTACAACCACTGATATGCAAGTTGAACAGGTTTGATGTGTTGAGTAAATGTGCTAAATCAGATTTAAGGGTGTCTACTTTAAGCTACTGCACAGGACTCAAAATAAGCTAAAACTTCAAAACAGAAGTGAGACCCTGAACTAGACCTGGGTGAGACTTAGTAAACCAAAGTACAGACCTAGACAAGCTCAAATGAGACTTGTGCAAGGTCTGCAAAACCTGCATAAAACCTGTGCAGGCCTAATGCCCTGCACAGGGGACTTAGCACCATAATCACAAGCTCTTTTGACCCTTATAGAAATTTAACAAAATTAAGCAAAAATGATAAAAAGAAACTAGACCAGTAGAGCTTTATAAAACCACAAGTTACATTGAAAATGATTCAGAAATGAGCTCATGAAAAATCTTCCTAGATGGGCTCAAACTGAGATTTTGAATTTTGACTTTTTGAGACAGTAATGGTAAGTTGACCAAAATGAATTTTGAAACCAATTTTTGGACTAAACTAGATGTTAATGGATGAAACAAGGTTAATGCAAGCTATATCTAAGTAAATGAAACACAAAATAAGCTTTTGATTTAGCAAAAATCCAACAGTTAACCTGTTAAGGACCAAGGATATGGATTTTGACTTTTGGTGGTTACAAGCACAAAAGTAAGACAGTTATAAGCATGAAATGGCTTAACAAACATGAAGCCACAGAAACCTACTTCTGCATAAACCTATAGCTCAGTTGAAGATACTGAACCAAACACCCTTTAAAACTACTGATAACCAACTAAAACCACTTAAGCTACTGAACCACCTTGCTATATTGATCACATTAAGTTAACTAGACCTAAAAACAACTAATTAAGCAGACCTCAACCATTGGTGACCACAGATACACATTTAAGCATAAAATGCAATATTGACAAGAAATTGAAAATGAGAATATAACTCACAAATGTTCAGCTGGTGTAGCAGGCTAAAAACAAACCCAAACCTAAACTAACCTAATCTATTACAACCCAAATCACCCTCTGCATCTGCTTTAATCATCACCATTCCCAGTTTTGAATCAAAGTTGACTTTTGTTGACCTTGAACCAAACTGGCTAGAAACTTGAATGCAAGCTTTCAAAAAGTTGTGAAAAGCTTGTATAAGCTGATTGAAACTGACAAACAAGCTATATGAAGCTTGGGTTTATGAAATGGAAACTTAAATTTTTAACAGTGAGCACACAAACATGAAACTGAATGAACTTGGAATTACTTATTCAAAACAAGTTACACTGAAAGTTTTTACTTAAATGGGATACATGGAAACTGAAATTACATCATTTTAACTAAAACTAAAACATTCAATTTAAAAACGACATTAAGGTAAATAAAAATAACTAACTACTCATTTGCTTGCTTCAATCTCTCTCTTTTATAGCTCCAAGATGCTTCTCTCCTCTCTCTAAGTGAATCCCACCATGAATCTGGACCCTTGGATGGCTTAAGCAATTTTTTAGCCATTGATTGGTTTTGGCGGGAAATTGGGATTTGACCTGTGGGGTGAGATTGAGTGTTAGGAGAGTGAAGTAATCAATGTGTCTTGTATTCTTATGTTTGGAGGGGACAAGGTGGGTGGAAAATGGGCTGGAGGAGGGGGGTTGTAAGCTTTTGCAGAAAGCAGAAGAAGAAGGTGGGAGGGATAGGCTTTTGGCGCGTAGGGGTTTAGTCAAACCACATTTGACCGGGGGTTAATAACAGGGAAAGGGTCCAAATTGCATTGACAGGGGTCATTTGGTAAGGCAAGGGTCCAAAAGTAGTATTAAAGGGTTTTAAATATAGGGACTAATGTTGTCAAATCTGAAAATTCAAGGGCCAAGGCTGCCAATTAAGCAAAGTTGCTCCAAGGACTTAAAGTGACAATCTTCAAAAGTACAAGGACCAATCTTGCCATTTTCCAATTTTCCAGGGGCCAATCTTGCCAATTTTTAAACTTGAAGGACCATTCTTGTAATTTTCTCAAACTTTTGATATTTTTCACCAAAGGACTAATTTTGACAAGTTATGATTTAAAAAGGACCTTTGGTGATTTTTCTTTTGAAATTAGGACTCAGGGACTATTTTTGACAATTTTAGAAACTTGGGGGACTGAAACTGCCAATTATGCAAACTTTGCTCATTTTTCATCTGATTTTAAACATTTTGCATCTGAAACATATAAAATGCAATTTTGGAATATTTTCAGTATTTTGATGCATTTCTGAGCATTTTTAAACGTTTTGCAGTTCAGATTCGACTAAAAATGATGAGTATTTACACACTCATCACTTTTTCATCTAGGGCCATTAGTTTTACACTTTCTGCCTCTGCTAGTTTATCTTTAAGCATTTTAATCTCTCTGTTTTTAAGATCAATTTCACCACCTAGTATATTGATCTTTTCTACATACTCAAACTCACATTTAATACAGAATTTTAGCTTCTCTTCCACACCCTCTAGACCAACTCTATATCCTAAGTTATCTAGAGTCAATCTCTCTACTTCTTTTCTCATACTCTCAGTGATAGCCTTTTGAGATTCTAAGTTATCAGAACATGATTTAAAAGAACAAGTAGATGTTTTAGAATCATTAGATACCTCAGAATCTGAACCAGAAGATGAAGCATAGGCCATTAGAGCAAAGTTATGCTCTTTTGAGGCTTCACTAGCAAGAAAAGCTGCATTGGGACCTTCTTCAATTGTGGAGTTTGATAGACTCCTTGAGATCGTTTTGAGCCTTAGGGTTTAACAATAACAATGGTTATACGCAGCGGAACATAGAACAAAACATTAATTGTTATTGACACAAGGTTTATGTTTAATAATCACTCCAAGCCCCAAATATTATTTGATCAGAATAATACGGTTACACTAAACTTGTAACAGGGATCAAAGATCCTTGAGGCTAAACTAAACAAACTCTAACCCTAGACGTTTATAGGAACACGTCTAGGTTACACACACACCTTTAGTCGATTACATTATGGAAGACTTAATTATAAAAACCTAGACCCCATGTCTCTTTATATAGTAGAGCATTAGGGTTTACAAGATACTACGAAGGACTAAATAATAAATCTTCTTTTGCAAGCAAGTCCTTCCATCTTTTAGTAGATTTCTTCTCTTTCTCTTTAAGCCCTTGATGTTTCATTCTTGTATTTATTTTGTCTCATCAAATTCAAGGAACCTAAAACCCAACAATCTTCCCCTATTTAATGATGACAAAACAAACAAAGTCGTGTACGAACTTCCCTAGACGAAGTAGCAGAAGTTGAGATGTAAACATCTCCGCGAATGAAACATTCTTGTCTTCCTTTGTCTTCCCCTTAATCCATGCTACGCCACTCCAATATTTCTTCCCCTTTTTGTTATCAACAAATAGAGAATGTAAGCAGTAAAAACTTCCCCTTGAGTGGTGCATGAAAATGATTCTTCAAATCAGTAAGCTCTTTGTAATGATCACTTGTGAAGAAAACCAAGTATAACGAATTTGATAAAGAAGTAGAATAACCCAAACTAATGTCTTATGTCTTGTTTATCCACGTAACTCCAAACTTATACTAATACCATATAAGTAGACCGCAATCTCTTGACAAAATCCTCATCTTCAATGAGACACTGAGCACTACAATGTAACTCCTTTAAGTGATAGTTAACTAGGTCTTCATCCATCCACCCCTTGACCTATGAAAACTAGATTTTGCAAGTCTTCGTCAACATCCTTTAAGCACGAACAAGTTATCTACAAAGTGTAACACCCACTTTGAGATATGATAAGAACACAAACCTGTGAAACTCAACTACAACATCAAATTAGTGATATTCAACCGTCTTCGTAATCAACTAGTCCAATAAACCAAATACGAGCCTTTTTAAAAGCTTTAAGAACAAATACCAATCTTCTTGTGTGTGCGAACCAAAGTCCCATGTGTGTGTCACCAAAAATCTCAGTACCAAAAACATGTACAACTTCCCCTTAACTCCAAATTTCCTCATAATAATATTCACTTAATGGAAATTCACTTGAATATAAAATCCATTCAATGAATAATCCCATGCACTGACCAAATAATAATATATCTTATGCTTCTGTACCATGCATGACTTTGATCATTCATGTAACACAAAGTTGCAATGAGCAGCTTCAAGTGACAAGAACAATACTAATAAGCACGTGTAGCATCAAATTATAATGTAACAGTAGCATAAACCATAATATCTCCACTCCTTATTGCTCCATAAAAATCTAGTAACATGCACTTTAGATAACATGAATGGTTAAAGATAGCAGTAGTATGCACGAGATGGAGCACTAGAAACAATGAGTACAAACTGATAACAACAGTGGTAACGTTCTTCGTACTAGCAGCGGTTACCTTTCGAGAAGCCCGTCAGTGGTTACAAGTAAAGCTATCAGTGGTTTCGATATAACTAGAAGTGGTTTTGAGAAGCTTGTCAGTGGTTACGAGGAATATTAGCCGTGGTTACGAGATGAAGCTATCAGTGGTTGAGAAAACTAGCCATGATTAATGCATCAGTTGTTCACCTCGAGTAGTAGGAATAGTATCGATATCAAGAGCAGCATAAACCATGAACTGAATAAGCAACATTAATAACTCCTTACTAACAAACCAATAGCATCAGTAGTTCCGTAGTCCCATCAGTAAGCAAGTATCCAAGTTATGATCATTAAATCAATTCCACACATTGAGCATTAAAACCAATGAGCAAAAGCATTAGTAAACATGGAACGATAAACCCTCGTAGCAGTAGAGATTGAAAACGCAACAGCAGCGACACTTTAATTTAGTATCATGTTGCAACAGCAGCTTCAGCACTTAAAAACATGTCGAGAGTAGTAGAAACTTCGAATGCTCAAACTAAAACAACTAGAATTGATTGAACCATGAACCATCAAACAATAAATTTAGTCAACTATATCATGCTTCCACCATCCACTGATAAAAGAATGTACTTACGATTCGTAATATTGGCAAACTAATATTCTTTTAAAGCTCCTAGCCAACACCCCCAACCACATATCAATTTTAGTACTAGCTTTACAATTAATGAATCACCAATCAGCTAGTAATGATGATGTCTAGCACAAGATGACAAAACATTAAGTACAAAACCCTAAAATTCGAAATTAATACCTCCTTCTGCAGCCCACTTTGACAGCCTATAACTTACACATGAAAACTCAGATCGACGATTCCTTCGGTGGAAAGTTAGATAGGTATATAGAGAAGCTCCACCAAAAATTTCAGCCCGATCCAACGGTTAACGAAAAAGTTATCGCCGTTTCAAAACAGTGCTGCAGAAAAATATACGAAAAATTTCAGCTTCGAATTTTTTTCTTCTTTCGCCATTCGTCGAACAATAAAACCTTGAGAATCCCTAGGTAACGAGCTCCCCAAGCTCTGATACCAATTGTGGAGTTTGATAGACTCCTTGAGATCGTTTTGAGCCTTAGGGTTTAACAATAACAATGGTTATACGCAGCGGAACATAGAACAAAACATTAATTGTTATTGACACAAGGTTTATGTTTAATAATCACTCCAAGCCCATCCTGAGCAACCAAAGCTGAAGAAGTAGCAGGCTCTTCTGTTGTCTTCTTAATGCTTTCAATTCTTTTAGGAGCTCGACATTCCCTAGCAAAATGACCTTTCTTCTTGCAGTTAAAGCACTCCATCTTGCTTTTGTCGAATCCAGCTCTCCTTTGACCATCATACCTAACATGTCTTCCAGTCCTCCTCAGAAACTTCCTTGCTTGGAGAGTCAGCATTGCCATTTGCCATTGAAGGTTAATTTCATCAAGATCATCAGGATCAATTTGATCTAGATCTTGATTCAAAACATCAACACTAGTAGTTAAATCTGACAGAAAAGCACAAATTGCACCATCACTGACATTATCACTAACAGTGGTATTGTTTGCAATAGCCGTGGTTATACCATAAGCAGCAGTGGATACATCTTGTGGGCTTTTGTGATTAGTGGATACAAAAGCAATGTTTTGATTAGAAGAAGACGAGTTAGAAAAGTTATTCTCAGACTCATAAACCTTCAAGTTATTGAAGAGATTGTCTAGAGTCATTGTAGCAAAGTCCGTCTTATTTCTCCACACAATTGTATGAATAGCCCAATCAGATGATAAGCTCCTAATGAACTTCAAATTAATATCTTCTTGAAGGAACTTGTAACCCACTGCCTTCAGTTGACTGATAAGTTTTTGAAGTCTATTGTATGTTCCATCAATCTTTTCTCCACTAAGAGCAGTGAAGGTTTCAAATTGATGCTTGAGCATATTCATCCTTGACTTCTTTGTAGCTTCATTACCAGCTAACCTTAATTCAAGAGCATCCAATAATTCTTTAGCATATTCATATTGATCAAAGTCCAAGGCAAACTCATTTGGTATTCCCATAGAGAGAATACTGTGAGCTTTGATCTCCATTTTCCTTTTAGCTTTATCAGGTTCACTAATAATAGCAACCTCCTTTCCATCCACACCCTTTAAAGGAAGAGTGTCTCCTTTTTCAACAACATCCCAGAGAGCATAATCAATCATACGAATGTATTGCCTCATTCGCATCCTCCAGATTTGATACTCACCATGTTTGAGCATGGGCACTTTTGAAGCAGTTACCATGTGAGTTTCTTCAGACATCTTAACTTACTTGAATAAAGATTAACAGACTTCTTCTTGGTTACAGTTTCTAGATCACAAGCTCTGATACCACTTGTTGATCCCAGTTGAGCAAATGATCTAATATAGAAACTGACTTGTAACAAAAGCTTATCAAGTATTACGCGGAATTTAATACTTAATCTTAAGAAGAAGAATAATTAACATTCAACACCTCAATATTATTTATTAATACGAATACTCTTACAGTATTAGGGTTTTGCAACCTTGAAGTGTATCGACCTTAGATATAAAACATACGTATATCTAACCTAACCTAGGACCTCCTTTTATAGGCTAAGGAGTCCTATACAATATACAATACGTAACCTACAAGATAAATATCTTTTCCATATTTATCTAATACAATAAACTAACCGACTATACAAGACTAGCAGTGCTTACTATATATTATCAGTGGTTACACAATACTACTAGCCGCGGTTGTCTTCATCCGTGGTTACACTCTTCTGTCCGTGGTTATATCAAACCTGTCCGTGGTTCCAGTACTTAGAGTAATTCTTGATGCAAGGAACCTAAAACCCAACAGTTTGTACATTCATTTGATGTTTATTAATTGAAGATTACTTGCTGATAACAGGTACACAGCCAAACTTTTTCTCATTGAAGATTCATCATGGTGGTTTTTTCACTGAACCTCCAGGTAGGACCTACACAAATGGCCAGGTTACTTACAAAGACTTTATAGATGTTGACTTGTTTTCTGTAATTGAGTTAAATGACATGGTTAAGAGGTTAGGTTACAAAATTCCAAACTGTAAGATGTACTATCAATGGAGAATACCTAACACTGAATTAGACTATGGCTTAGAAGCACTAGGTGGTGATGTAGATGTGTTGAAACTAGTTAGGTATGCTCATAAGGTCAAACTAGTTGATGTCTACATTGAGCATGAGTTTACAGTCCTAGATACTTATTTGAAATCACCATTTAATACATCAAAGGGACCGATTTTGGAGGAAATATATGAAGAAGAACCTACTTCTTTAGTAGTTAGGAATCCTTTCAAGAAGCCTGGTGTGAAGAAAATAGGTTGCCAATGTTGCTTCTTGATGAAGGACCAAGTGTGAATGTTGATGAATTACATAATGATGGTTTTGAGGAGAGTGCTAAGAGTGTTAGTGCAGAGAGTGAAGCTAGTGCAGAGTGTGAGGCTAGTGCAGAGTGTGATCTGGATTTGACACCCATGTCTAATTTCACATTTATATCTGATAGACAAAAGGTAAACATGCTTAATTCCTATTTATCTTTTTGATTGTGTTTAATAATTACTAATTATAATACATGTTATTCTAGGGCATCATACCTGCAATTGCAAAAGTTCTCCCATGTGCTGAGCATAGGTTTTGTGTAAGACATATACATGAGAATATGAAGCATACTTGGAGAGGTAAACAATACAAGGACTTGGTTTGGAAGTGTGCATCAGCTACAATTGTTCACTACTTTGATAAAGCAATGGAGCAGTTGAAAAACTTAGATGAACAAGCCTATGAGTATTTGAAGAAGATACCTGCACAGCACTAGTCAGGAGCTCATTTCAGTGGTAAAGTTGTTATTCTCTTGCTAATTTACTCTGTTACTTATTAGATGTATTGCTTATTATATGTATTGCTGAATGTAGGTAGAGCACATTGTGATGTTTTGTTAAACAATTTATGTGAAGTGTTTAATAAACAGTTGATGGATGGGAGAGATTCTCCAATTCTCACAGCACTAGAATTTGTTAGGGAATACTTGATGAAAATAATTTTTAATGTTCAAAAAGTCAAGGACCTCTAACTCCAGCTGCAACTAAGTTATTTGATGCAATAAAGAATGAGGCCAGCTATTATACGGTAAACTGCTATGTTTCTCAAATGTTCAGTAATTTTAGTCATTAAAAATTGAATTGTTTTAGTAATCAGCTACAACTTGTATGCTTATGGTAGGTGCTTTTCAATGGTGGAACAAAGTACCAAGTTAGTGGGCCATGGGAAGACCAGTGTGTTGTTGATGTCCAAGATAAAACATGCAACTGCAGAAATGGGAGCTTACTGGAATGCCTTGCAAGCATGCTGTTGCAGTGATCAATGACATGGTTGGAAACACAAATGATGTTGAGTTGCCAGAGACATGGGTTCATAGATGTTATTGGCAAACTACTTGGGAAAAGCAATACAGTCACACAATCAACCCTTGCACTGGAACACCTTTGTAGAAGAAACACCCTAGCCCATACATTTTTCCCCCAAAGATCAAAACACAAATAGGGAGGCCACCAAAAAAAAAGGAGAAAGACTGCAGATGAGATATCAAGCCAAAGGATGTCTGCAAATGGTAGGTTATCTAGGGTGGGAAAAAAAGTAACATGCCTAAAATGTCACACCCCTGGACACAACAAAAGAACTTGTAAGGTGAATGCTACTGGATCAAACGGTTCTGGTGTTGGTGGATCACAAAGGTCAAATGTTACTGGAACACAAGGTTCAAGTGTTGGTGGATCTCAAGCTTCTGCAAGAACTAAGGGAAAAGCAAAGAATGAATTTCTTTTGGTCTTTTGGTAATGTCGTTTGTTTATGTCATAATTGTTGGTAATGTGGTCTTTTGGTAATATGGTATGTAATGTTTGAACACTTTAGATCTTCTGGTAATGTGGTTTGTTTATGTCTTGTTGGTAAAAACATTGTATGTCTTATTGGATGATATAGTATGTTTATCCAGTGGTTGCCTTTGTTTATCCTGATGTTGAATTTTTATGCAGTATTTGTTGTATTTTAGCTCTATTATTTTTGTAGCTGTAAATGCTTATGCATTGGTTGTTGAATTTTTGAAATTGTAAATACTTATGCAGTAAATGCTTATGCTTTTTGCAGGTGTAAATACTTATGCTTTTGTGCAGGTGTAAATGCTTATGGTCTTTGGTCTTTCAACCACAATCAAGTCACAACTGTTCAATCCATTTCACACATTTGGTTAGTATTTCAACCCATTTCAGTTGCATTTTTTTACCATTCCTACATGATACTCAACCACACATAAGCATTACATTCATAATATTTGGTACAACAAATTTATAAAGGGCATTTAAGCCATACTTAAGCATTTCATCCATGCTACTAAAACATAGATACTAAACCATAGATACTAAACCAAGAATACTAAAACATTTTTCCTTTCCCCTTCCCTTTTGCATCTGTGGGATTTTTAGGAGCAAATTTTTTGATACCTAGCATTTCACAGGTTGCCTTATTTGGCAGACCTAACACCTTAATCCTATCAGCAAAGTCTTGCTTTGGAGTTATGATACCTTCAACCTTGAATCTGCTAGCATCAACCTTAGGAAAGTAGTTAGACCATCAAATTGGAGATGTTGCATCAGATTCATTACTGCTGGAAATTGTTATGATTTCTTTAGCTTTCTCATCATTGCTGGAAATTGTTATGATTTCTGCACCAAAAAAAGAAAATAAAATTAATGGTTACTTATAGATATGAGAAATGAGATACAAAGATTGGTTCAATACCTAGTTTTTTGTTGGAGCTCATGTTTGCAGTTGTAGGATTAGTTAGAAATGTGAGATGAAAATTACATTGTGATTATGCATGTATATAAACACCATGTGAAAGGGTATGGTACTACAATTAGACATAAGATTCTTACCTTTTTTGCAGATTGGGTAGAAAAAAATAGTGTATTGAATGCCACTAATATTCTCACCCATGTGGAAATGCTTGTGCAGTCATTTCAATATCTATTACCAACACATTGACTGCAAATTACCCTATTGAATCAGTCTCTTTTAGGCCACATCAGCAAATTGGTTGACTGCATTTTTTAATCTGTGATGGTTTTTGGTCCATGTAATTTGCAGATGTATTTTCCAACTGTGGTGTTTGCACATATGGTTTTTGCAGATGTATTTCATCCCTTATCAGTAGCCATTTGAACCAATTGGTAAGTCAACCATTTCAACCCATTTAAAGTCAACAATTTCAACACATTTAAACCATTTCAATCCATTTCAAGCATTTCAACCCATGTGAACATACTGCTAAAAAAGAAGACAACATATTAACATATTTACCAAAGACATTTCATTCATAACAACAACATTACATTACTGGATTTCATTTGATCATGAAATACATAACAAAAAAAGATCAACTAAATCCTACATGAACTTCAATCTTCTAGCTTTTAAAGCATTTTCCTTTGATGATTCTTGAAGCTGATTCATGTTTCTTAATAATCTAGGAATAATCATGACGGATCTTGGACACATTGGAGGATCCACCCAGTCTTGAAACCCATCATTAGGTACCTTAAAGAAAAGAGTTCAATTTTCATATCAACATTCAAAATAGACATAAATCAACCCAATTAAGGTCTTACAGATTTTGGACAACAATAAAAGCTTCTTCCAGGATTTGCTGCTCTCCATGAAGTACAATTAACAGTTGGTAACCCACATCTGCAAATCATAGTGTGGGACATGGTTAGGGGTTTTTGATTTTGGGGATAGATTAATTAGATTAGAATGGTTAGGGTTTTTTTGGATTTGAGGATAGTGAAATTACGTTAAACTAAATTGGGCGAAGATGATTATACGTTTTAAAAGGGGTGTGGGGTTATATCTGGGAGTAACACGTGGGGGTTAGTGACAAATGGACCAAAATACCCCTCACGTGACTAGCACGTGGGGGACTTAACGACGTGACTAGCACGTGGGGACTTAACGGGGATATCTTTGCACCGTTCGTCCTAAGGGATGATTTTGTGCCAACTTTACTATAACAACCCGTAAATTTCTAGATTATTATAATAATATTATTTGCGTCAGAAAATTCAAATCGGCTATTTTCTGACAGTTGTCAATATTTAGATTTAAAAACAAGAGGTCATCTTGTTCCTTTAAAAATAAGACACCGCACGCACGATACTTGTCCACTAAGTATCTGTATAATAAATGTGAAATTTATTATTAAAATTTAAGCACACATAAGCTTAATCCATTGTTTTGAGAAGTTATTCCGCATACTGCAACGCAGTAGCATACGAGATTTAAAAATAAATAATGATATAAGTGAAATATACACATTTTATAATTCAATGATAATTTACGGAATAAAACGAGAGGTTATCTTGTGAATTTAGAAAGTCACGGCACCGCACGCATACCAACACCAAATTAATAACGGTAAACAGATATAACTTAAATCTTACGTAATAATAATACCATATTTTTACGCTCGTAAAATCGTTTCCAAAAACATAAGTTCTATATTTTTCGGGTACCGGGAAGGTACATTTACTCGAGGATTCGAAAAAACACGGGTCACAATCTATATTGTGTCTAATAATAAAACAAAATAAATAAATAAAAAAAACCTTATCCTCAAACCTGCGCCTCCCTACTGTCTCCTCTCCCCTCCTCTTTTGTCGACATACACAGAACACAAACACAAAAATGGGAGATTCTTCTTCCTTTTAAAGTCAATCCCATTTCCACCTCTATCACTATCCTCAAATGAAACCCTATCATCCTAGCAGCCACATGTTTCCTTTGGAAGATGAGTTAGAAAGCGACTAGAGACAAGAAAAGAGTATCAACCTATGAGTTAGGTCAAGAAAGTTAGGAGGCTTCATTTCCCTCCTCCATCTATACAAGGGTCAAGCTTTTCAAGAGCATTCATGCACTTTCAATCAAATCCGAAAAATTAGGGTTTTTCAAAATTGATTAAGGGGTTTCGTTCTTGGATGCTTATGGAAGACTTTCCAAGTGGTTAATTGTTCCAATCCATCCCGAGTCTCCTCCGATTGAGCTTGTGGTTTTCGGTGTCATACCCATACGACCCACCAGTTTATTTAATGTAAGAACATATATTTTTACCCATTGAATTTGTAATCAAATTTTGTTCTTTCGCTTATATATAATTGTTGTCCATTAATGTTGTCTTGGTTAATGTTAAAATAACTCATATGTGTTTTTGTATTTCTGTCGAGACAAAAAAAAGGAGAAAGAAAGAACCAAAAAACGAGTAATAATATCTTAATTTCAGTGTTGTTGTTGTTGTTGTTGTGAGGTGGACAATTATATCCTTAAACTTAGTCTAGGCTTATACCCTTTGGCTTATAATCTCTGTTGGTTCATTTGGTATTCGGCTTATTGATGAAATTTCAGCCTATTTAGGAGCTTATGAGTTTTGGCTTATACGGTTGCCTAACCAAAGTTCTATCCGACCCATTTTCCTCGCTTATTATAGTCAACACATGATTATTCCTTTTTCCCATTAAGGTTAATTCAACCAAGATTAGACTCACTTGAGAAGTGATTGTTTCATTGTTGTGTCGACTCGTACCGCCTTAAATCAAGAACGTCGAGTCATTTACTCAAATCAGGTAGTACCCGATTAGCACGAATCAAGTTTTGGTCATTATGAATTTCAGTTATGGGTTACGTTGTGTTCAGTATATGAGTTAATGATGAGTGTGTAAATACTCATCATTTTTGTTCCTTCTACACTGCAAAAACAGTCAAAAACACTTTGAAAAGTCTCAAAAAGACAGAAAAAATATTTAGACTGTATTTTATGCATAAATTGTCAAAACTAGTCCCTGGTTATTCAAAACAAGTTAATTTTTCATAAAAGGCCCTCAGGGATTTTCAAGTTGTCAAAATTAGCCTTATTAAATTCAATTTTGCAAAATGGCAACTTTAGTCCCTGAAATTTCAAAGATTGACAGAAATTACCCAGGACATTTTTAATTTGAAAATTATTATTTTTGGTCCTTGGGAAAATTAAACTTGTCATAATTGGTCCCTATGATGAATATTGGATAATTACAGTTTCGGTCCTTTGGTTTTTGTGGAATTGCAGTTTTGGTCCTTGTTATTAATACCAATACACATTGGCCCCAAAAACAATCCAAGGTCCAAAACCCTTACCCATCTCAACCCTACCCAAAGCCTCAACCCAGCCACAAACTAACCCGACTCAAATACCCTCTTCACTTTCCCTCTCTTTTCCATCTTCCCAAAAACCCTACCCTGCTCCTTTCTCTCTAACCCAGAACCAACCTCCCATAATCCCTTTGCCCTAGAACACTCAACCTCCAAAACCTCTTTTACCCAGCTTCATCAAAACCCCAAAACCACCCTAACCCTTTTACCCAGTCCACCCCAAATCCCAAACCCACTCCCACAGCTTCTCCCCTTTCCATGGTTGCCAAGCTGGCAATCCCAGCTTCAAAAGGGTCCCTCAATGGCTCTGATCACTTCTTATTGGTACCTAACTATTCAAGGGTCAAGATTGAAGGAAGAAAGCACAACTTTTGTTGTCCTCACACAAGAAACACAAAGAGAAGAAGAAGAACCCAAGAAGACTTAGTATAAATACATGATGTAGCCAAGTTATAAGGCACCCTTTCTTAGTTTTAAAAATTAGTTTTCCATTTTCCTTTTGTAATGAAATTTTCCAGTTAATGAAGAGTATTTTCTTTATTGGTTACTGTTTTTAGTGTTGAAATAGTTGTTATCATTAGTTCTTATTAGTCAAATTTTAGCTTTCAATAAAAAGATCTTCAAAGTTTCTTGTATTAAATCTGTTTCAAGTAAGAATTTCTCCATAAATGTCTGTTTGGATTATGGGTGTTCAGTGGGTCATAATGTGGTTTTCTACCCATTTGACTTAATTCTCTTAAGTTTAACATAAGTTTCAAAGGATAGCAAGGGTGTCATAAGATTTTGTCAAGAATTTGAATGAAAAAAAAGGGTTCTGTTTTGTTTGTGCAGACTGCATCAGCTGCTATAGCTGCTGATCTTGAGGTTATTCAATGGCTTCTTTGATGTTAAAATTGTTTAAAACTAGCTTTTCTCCAATCCTTGCAACCCACTTTAGTATAATTTAGTTTGGAACTCTAGTTTTTATCTCAGATTGGTTCAAATTTAGTCAAAACAAGTATTAATTGAAGGAGTTTTAACTGCATCAGGTTTAAAAAAAAGTGGTCACAGGACCTGATCTAGCTTATTTTTAAGCTGTTCAGTGTACTGATTGTAGGCTCCAATCACATTTTTATAATCTTCACTCTGCTAACTTTTATGTGTTTTATCTGTTTTGTCTTTGGAAGCTACTTTTCAGCTCACAAATAAGCTCCAAAAAGAACCACTGCAGCTTGTTTGCAGCCTGCAAGAACCACAAGTCAGTTACTATCTTTTAGCTTATTAGTAGTATAGTTTAGCTCATTTAAGTTGTTAATTGCTCAATTAGTTTAAGTTAAATCATTGTTAGCTCATTAGTGCTTATCATAGGAGTTTATTGCTTGTTTTACATTTTCCATTTTAGCTTAGGATCCCCTAGTTAGTTTCATTGCCTACTGCTTATTCCCATAGATTAGGATTTTTATAGCTTACTTTAGAGAATTGATCCTAGTTTTAGTTTAGTTCCTATAATAAAGATTTTTTTTCCATTGTTAGTGCATCATAATCTGTCTAGTGCATAAGCTGTGAAAGGGCTGGCCTCCTTGTGCTTAAAATAGCTTTAACTAAGTTTTTATAATCTGAATTGAAAGTCTCTTAGCTTAACTCATTGATTTGCTTAATTTTTTTTCACATCAGATTGTAAAAATGGGTGTTTGGTAGTTGCTTGTTTAAAAAGGGAGGGAGTTAGTTTTTTTATTTATTTATTAAACTGGTTGGAATAAGCTGTTCCAGCAGCTTATTAATTGGTTTTCACAGAAAAAGTCTTCACAAAAATCTTTCCTTTTGATTGCCTCTTGAAGTTTAAATAAGCAAAAATTGAAAAAAAAAAAAAAAAAAAAAAAGGTTCAAAAAATTTTGTCATTGCTGGGATTCGAACACTGGCCACCCAGCCCACCACACACACTCTTAACACTGCGCCCTTGGGACTTGTCTCGTTGAGTTTTACACAAATAATTCTCTTAAGCCTTAAAGGCAGTTTTGCTCATAACCCCTTTTGAGCTTATTTAGTGCTTATTTTCAAAAGCTACCACCACGTTTTTTTATTTTTCTTAGAATCAGTGATACTCAAAGTACTTTCTGTGAAATTTTCAGATTTTTCCAAATTAGTTTAGTATTTTTAATTAATTAACTAGATTAATTTAGTTTTTAATTCATAGAAATTAATTTAAAAGTCAAAAAAATATCCGGTCTTTTTCTAAAATTATTTTTAGTCAATTAGGACGTAGGAAAATTGATATCACACCCGTAGCCCTTAAATTGCAAAAGTTTTACGTTTATGGCTCGGGTTGTTCTCGTTTTTTTCACGTTTTGTAGTTTTAACACCCTAGGACTTAGTCTAGCCTCGTTTTATCATTCCATAGGCTTAGTAGTAGTTAGTTTGTAGTTTATTAGGGTTCCCTTGCCTTAATTACTTTCCCGTTAATTAATTCGTAGAAACGTAATTCAACTCAAACAAATCATTAAAAACCAATTCAAGTTCAAAATCACGAAACTCAACGATTCCTTCCATTCACACCTCGTTGGGACACGACCCGGGAAATCACTTTTCTGGTATCACTTTTATCACACCCGTAAGATTTGATGCGTTAACCTTTTTCCTAAAGGGTTAATTTGTCGAATTTTTACGGTTATTTTGATATACGTTGATATTGTGTTTTTCACCACTCACTTTACACGAATCAGTTAACCTTCCAAAGGTTGTGTCTACATTCGTGTTTGTGGTTGTTTCAAGACACCAAGAGAAACACCTCAAAAAGGGATGTTTATATTCAATCCAACATTAAGCCACGAGGGGTACTTGTTGCTTCAAACGAGTCTAGGTGTAACCGCTTTGTTGGGATCATATAAGTGTCTCGACTAACTTGCGTTTCAGTTCTTTTCCCCGTGTCAAAGAATGGCACCCAATACTGCATTTTATAAACACTGTGTTATGAAAAAATTTCTTTTGGGCTCTAAGCCCACTCCATAGTGGGTGTCACTTAGTTGATAGGTTGATCGTGAAGCCCATTCAGGAAATAAGAGTGTGCCTTGTTTAACGCCAAGGCCCAGATTATGCAAGGGTTTGTTGGTTGTTTTAATTATCTCGAGTCGTTCACGTTTTGTCATTTCCCTACCCGCCTCCGTCCTACCTCGACTCACATACCGTACCGTAAACGTACGATTTGTTGATGCCATCCGCATACCATAAATGACGACACGTCTAACATTATATCGTTAATATTTTAGAAAACACAAGTCACAAAATCCAAGTAACAAAGATGTAAGTTATAAAAGTGGAAAACGTGATGTCTAAAATGAGTTTAAATACTATTATTCATGAAGTAAATGGAAAGTATTTTTCACATCTAGTTATTAACAGTACAAACTTGTAAATAAATACATATAAATTATCTCACAATTTAAAACTTGATAAGGATTATTATGAAACTTGTGACAAACTAAGTAAATAGAAATTTCCACACGAGTCATACTAATTTTCTATAACCATATAGATTACTTCTTCAACTTATCAACAAAATATATTTGTCGAAATTTTTAGCATATATAAATAAAAATCGGGTCTTACATCTTTTCAAAATATATTAGTAATGGTCTACATTTGGAAACCACATTGTGTTTTGTTACTACAAGTGGCATATAAATTTGGCTAAGGCTTAATCATAAATACTACTATACCAAAAAGGCCCTAAACACCAAAATAATATATACCCTATTTTTACCAAGATATATATGTATAAACTTATCAATTTATTTTTTTTATCCATGTCAGAAAAACTTAACCTTTTAGACATGACTTATAGAAACTAGTTTTACAATGAAATCTTTTGCGCATAAAATTTATAAACATATATGTATATATGAACATGAATCAAGTTTTAACATGTATATATCCATATGCATACTTTTCAAAATATATATATATAAATATAGATATATATATATATATATATATATATATATATATATATATATATATATATATATATGTATATATATATATATATATGTATATATATATATATATATGTATATATATATATATGTATATATATATATATATATATATATATATATATATATATATATATATATATATATATATATCCTTTTTATTTACCCCGACAACATCATATCATAAGTATACTAGTATCCGTATGTTATCATTGGTCATTATAAACCGAAATCGTATTCCTTCTTCGAGATTCTTTCCATATCATCCCTCCTAAGCCGAAATCCACCCAATTCCTTGTAAACTGTTCTAAGATAAATGATGCCACATCAACAACAACTACAACAAAACAAACATGTTAATACAAATAAGCCATGAAAACGTTTATTTATATTTTACGATCTTCAAATGTTTTGTCGATAACAAATATAAAATCATTTTAACGAAACAAATAGAGTACGTAAATAGTTTGAGTTAATAGTTTTCTAACACACTTACGCTCTCACATAAAACACTAAAACAAGTATAAGTGATTTTATGATTTAGATACATATGTACAACAACTAGTGTTTACATATTGGGTTAAACATATACTTAAACTAAGTATACTAAAATGGGTAAAAACTAAGTGTATGCTAAATTGGGTAAATACAAGTATATACTAAATGGGTAAATACTAGCAAATGGTTTTGACCCATAACCCATGGTTTTATATATACCACTTAACCAAGTTTATTGTATCCTTAAGATACATTGTATCTAGAAAGAAAACCATGGATCATCCCATAACCCATGACCCATGACCCTTAACCAAAAATACCCATGGGCAAAGAGGAGCGGACCACGGATCCCTAGCTTTGTGCTAGTCGGATCCCTTGTGGTAGGGATCCGTGGGATCCGGGGAAACAGAAGAGAATTTTCTCTATAAATAGAGAGTCATTTCTTCCTTTCTATGTGTGCTTTTAACATATACTTCCCCAAAGTATTCTAACCCTCTAACCTCATATCTAAGTGATCTATGTAGTTTGTCTTTTGTTTTAGTGTGATCTACTAGGTTCCTCCTAAAGGAAAGATCACCACCTCTTGAAGACGTGCAAGCTCAAATTCCATGAGTTGCCATGCTTCGTTATCATCAAGACTACCAAGGTTATCTTGTTGATAGTTCTTCCTTTCTCCATAGATGTTGGGTTGAAGGCATTAGTGAAGAATGCCGAAAGTGTCAAGATGAAAGCATTAGTGAAAGGTGCTCATCATCCGTGTCAAAGCATTAGTGAAGGATGCTAAAGGTGTCAAGACGAAGGCATTAGTGAAGGGTGCCAAGCGTTGTGTCAAAGGCATTAGTGAAGGATGCCAAAGAATCAAATCAAGTAGCATTTGGGAAGAATGCCTAAGTCATATAATCGATGAGGTGCATCGTTATACATATATGTATTTGTTTATATACAAGGATGGTGATATCCTTGATGGTGTTGTAACAAGGAGTAGATCTCCTTGAGATTAGGTGTTGTGTCGTGAAGGTGTAATTCACCTAAGGTGTGAAAGAACTAGGTACTTAGCCTAGTACCTAATAAAGGGTAGGCAAAGTTGTGAAGGATTTTTTCTCCTAAGGTGTGAAAGAACTCGGTGGTTAGCCTAGCACCGTATAAAGGGTAGGCGACGTTGTGTTAGGTGTGGTTCGCCTTGGTGTGAAAAAACTCGGTATTTAGCTTTGTACCGGAAAAAGGTTAAGCGACGTTGTGAAGGCTTCTCCGCCATAAGGAGTTGGTGTAGTGTTTACGAACTCTCGAGTAGGTGACTTGGGGAGTGGAGTAGGGCAAAGAAGGTGTCCTTGTAGCCGAACCACTATAAATACTTGTGTCGTGGTGATGTGCTTCTTACTCTTTATCTTTCATTACACGTTTATATATCTATCTATCAACGTCCAACATAAACATTCAAATAGATTGACATAAGTCGATCTAAATATTTAAAATGAAGTTTTAAATTGGTAAAATATTCAACCCCCCCTTCTAGTTTTCCACAATTGGCATCAGAGCTTCGTTACCAAGTTTCTTATAGTATGTTGTACTTTAAAGACTTGATACGATCCGTGTATGTTTGAAAACTACAAAGAAGGATTTTTTTTAAAAGGTCATATTTTCTTTTAAATCATTTTGTTGGACATTGATAGATCATTCTAACAACTTTTGTTTTCAAGAAATCTTCATGCTAGAATCTCTCCAAAATCTTCATTCAAAGAATGATGAAGACAACATTCAAGGAAGGATCTATAAAGTAATCACTACTTACGTACACCAAGTACAAAAGATTACTTTAAAAGCTCATGAAGTATTTTTGGTATTAAGCCAAACCAAGAAGCATAGAGGTATGTTTTACCTTTCATTAGATAGGTTACATGAGTTCAATTTATTTTATAGTTCTCTTTGTTTAATAATCACTAGCATCATTAGAAGTCTCTTTCGTCACTTTTCCATTTCTTTCATCATTGGGAATAGTATTCCTTTTGATTCATCAAAAGCCTTCATCCAAAAACAATCTTCATCTAAATACCTTCAAACTATTTTTTGTAAGCTTATTTATAAGCCTACTACATAAATAATGCCAAACAATTTTTTTTGTTCACAGTAGCCGGATCCCTCTAGTTGTACTAGCCGGATCCCAAATACAAAGGATCCGGGGGAACCGTGGAACAGAACTCAGCTATACTCTTTCAAAATTTCACCACTGATTACTTTCCCTCTATTCACACAACACAAAAACGACCAAGCTACTGAATTAATCCTCATTGGCTTCCATAATTTCAAGTATTCCTTGCTAGAACATCATTGTAAGTAATTACATTAACTTGTTCTAATTTTCATCATCCTAATTCAAGGGTTTATGGTTTCTTAATTTCTAATCAATTAATTAGGGTTTTTCAAAATTAATCATGAAAAGGTTTTTCTTAAATCACATTGTGTTCAAAACATTGTTAATACAAATCAAAACCATAAACCCATATCAACCAATTTAACCTAACTGAAAATTTTGTATTTTTAGGACCAACCATGCCCAAAGCCACTCAACAAGATCATCATGACACCGTCCATTACCTTACTCATTACTATCGTAAAAGGGGTCTGACCAAAACTAACCGTAAAATTTTCAAAAGCCTCACAAAACGACTTATTCACGAAGGTCGTGTAGTCAAGGAATGTTTCATTGAAGATACCGACATTCGTCAAGTTTTCTCGACAATCAACTTTGATTGCCTTCTTGACATTGATGAACAAATTTGTCCGGTTTTTATTTTTGAGTTTTACAAAAGCTTTAGGATCATTAGGAACACCGATAATAGCATCTCAATCGCCTTTATCATCAACACACAAAACTTTACTCTTCCTCTCAACACTTTTGCTCAAATTCTTTGCATTCCTTGTGAAGGATTTTGTATGTACTCTCAAGATTGGGCAATTAACGCTCAAAACCTTGCACTTGATCCTAAGCCTCTTTACAACACTCCTCTCGACAATCCCGAAACTATTCGTGATACTATCTTTAAAATTAGGACCGACCAATCCCGTTACGATCGTAACAAAAAGCTCATTCACCGTGATCCTTTTCGAAATGCATCCCATGTTTAGAAAATGGGAAGAAATCCTTAGGGAAAACATCATTAGCCTAGTTAGAAACAAAGATCATCCAAACGCATGCCTTGTGCAAATGATCTATTGTCTTACCCACCAAAGGCCATTTAATCTTGCCTATTACATGGTAAGGAGAATGGCTGCGGTATTCAAAGCTTCCAACATGGTACTCCCATATGGTATGCTCCTAACACGACTTTGTAAGTATGTTAGTGCATTGCAACCATCCCCTATCAACGATGATCATTACCTCTCCGATCACGTCATGGTACCTCTTACCAAACAACCCTCTAAACGATTCATGGTCAATGGAGAGAAACCTGAAGCTCTCTCGGACTCCTCGGCCGGAGAAGAAGAAGAAGAAGATGAGGAAGACATCGACCCCGTATCCAACATCAAATTGGAAATCCTTGAATACCACGAACAACTTCCAACCATTCCAAACGAGACCGCGGAATTTAAACAAATAAGAGGCATGATTCAAAACCTCGCTTACAACCTCACTAAGCCGTCAAAAAGGAAAAGGAAGAATTGACGAAAGAGACAATAGGAATGTGCTTAGTTTCATTTATTTTATGTTTGAATGATTTCTCTTTAGTATTTTTAGCTTATGGTATTTTGGATTTGGTTACTTTATCTTGTAAGTGATGTTTTATGATGACTTTCTTGTTCCTATTGCTTGTTTTATAGATTTAATAATGTACAAAATCTGCACATCATTTCTGTGTAGGTTCTGTGTTAGTTCTGATCTGCAGATGCCGGATCCCTAGGATTAGCCTAGCCGGATCCTTCCCTTGAAGGAACCGTGGGATCCGTGACATCAGATCAACAATGCAGCATTCAGCACATCATAACTGCATTCTAGATAACATCACATTAGCTTGGCATATGTTTTTAGAACCCAACTAAGTCCACTTCAAGGATGAGAAAGGCTTAGACTCACTAAAGGCTTACTTAAGATCTTAGTCTAATTTTATCAACACATCCAAAACTCACCATATTTCCGCTTCAACTACTCACAAACTATTTCTCACCTCTCAAAACACTTTAAGAAAGCAAGCTAAACAATTTTAGAAAATTGCTTCTAGTCTTTTATATCTCAAGGTAAGACAAAAATTAGTTTTTCAATTCTTGAAACTTTTAAGAATTTTTCTTAATATCACCTCAAGCTAAAACCTGATCACTAGGATCATTTATTATGACTTGACACCCTCATAACTCTTAGTGTTATCCTTGGACATCCATTGGTAGTCTTCTTGTCCCATCCTTCTTCCATAAAAAGCAATCATTTTCTATAAATCATTCAAGTACCCCCTTCATCCTAAACCCTTAGGAGAACTGAAACATTCCAAATGAGATAAGCCTTAGCTCCCAGAAACCTCATTACAAACCTGTCATAACTGCTGAGAGCCGGATCCCTAGGATTAGCCTAGCCGGATCCCTTCAAGGAGGGAACCGTGGGATCCGGGTGACAGTTTATGCCAAACATAGCTAAAACAATCATTTCAACTTATTTTCCTAACTCAAGCACTCCATCTCATCTTAAATAAGTTCCTAGATCAGTGAAACTCTGAATCTCAACCTTGTGTATGTCAATCATCACATTTCCAAGAACATTAGTGGATTAAGTCTTAAATGCAATTGCAAAGTTCTTCCCTTTATAACCCACATTGCCAAGAACACTTTAGTCATCAAACACAAACATAATTATCAGCAATTACAACCATCCTCCTTAGTCATCTCATCATGAGAAAAGCTCCTAGTGCTTACTCATCCACTCAAAAACCACCTAAGAAACTTGCTAGAATCATACACGAAGTTTCCTCAACCGAATCATCTCCGGTTAAGTCCACCTATGCTAGGATTTCTCCTACACCAAGGAAACCAATCAAACTAATTCCCAAGAAGAGTGTTCTCACTAAGATTTCATCACCAAATTCTATTATACCAAACATACCCTCCACAACTCAACCTATTTCATTAATACCTAGAGCCACCTCCCAATCATCTCCACACTCTCACAATGTAAAAGATTTACCTTCTTGGCCATCTCATCTTTCACCATTACCAACTAATTCACTTGAAAAGATTGAGCAACAAAATCAAAGTGTTGAATCAACACTTGATCCAAAAGCAAACTCTATTATTCCTCCCAATAGTCCATTTTGGATTATGAGAAGACATCAAAGGCAACCACCCTACCAAATGGAAGTTGATGCTTCTTTACCTCTACCCTCAAACATTGTAGAGCCACCACTTAATGAGCCTCCACCAAATCCTCCTTCATTTGAAGATCCTCAACCCACTTCACTTGAACTTTCACCTCAAGAAACCCAAAACCATGACAAGGATTGCTATCATTGTAAACATGTTGAAAAGTTGATACATGAACTACGTGAAGAGCAACGTTTCATGTTTTATCACCTCCTCGAACGTTTCGAAGAGGTTAACAAGCCTAAACTACAATAAGCATCATATTCAAAAGATCAAACTTAGAACATTTAGGAAACCTTTCTCATCCTTGATCATCATTAAGCTTTTAGTCGAATCTTAAGTTTGGGTTAACTTATTAGCATTAGTGGCACTTGTTTGGCTAGTTCATTCTCTTAGTTTTTAGAGATTTGGTTGTGTATCTCTTATTTTATTGAATGAATAGTTATATGCTTTGATTATTATGTGTGTTGTGCTTGTTATATTGTACATATATCTCATTCCCTCAAATAGCACTCCTTGACATTTCTTCACTGCTGAAGAAACTGTAACAGATAGCCGGATCCCTTCCAGATAACTAGAAGGATCCCTCCTTGAATGGAACCGTGGGATCCGTGGTACAGGAGCACAAATTTCTAATAACTTGAGTCTCTTTTGCAGGAAATTATGCACTATACTCTTGTTTTTCTAACCTTTGTTTTGTAGTTATTCAAAATACACATGAAGATATTGACACCATAAAGCTAGGGGGAGCTTTGTGTCAAATGACATTGCAAAATCATTTGCAAACTTAATCCTATTTTGGGTTACACTTCATGACACCCCATTGCAACTTTGCAATATTTAAGGGGGAGCACGTTCTCGTCACTTAGACGAACCATTTGCAAACTTAATTGCAAACACAATTAGTTTATTTTACGTTATGTCCTTGACGTCCTTTCAAAGGGATGGACTCGTCAAGGGGGAGTTAAGACGAGTACCATTCCCGTCACTTTCTCTCTTTACATTTTTACATTTTTTTAAAAAAATTGTGTTAGTTTCTTTTAACACTTTTTGTTTCGACAAAAAGGGGGAGAAGAAAGTAAAAACTACAAATTCAAACTTTTACGAATTTCAGATTTTTCCTTAAAATAATTTTATGTTTTGTCATCAACAAAAAGGGGGAGATTGTTAATACAAATAAGCCATGAAAACGTTTATTTATATTTTACGATCTTCAAATGTTTTGTCGATAACAAATATAAAATCATTTTAACGAAACAAATAGAGTACGTAAATAGTTTGAGCTAATAGTTTTCTAACACACTTACGCTCTCACATAAGACACTAAAACAAGTATAAGTGATTTTATGATTTAGATACATATGTACAACAACTAGTGTTTACATATTGGGTTAAACATATACTTAAACTAAGTATACTAAAATGGGTAAAAACTAAGTGTATGCTAAATTGGGTAAATACAAGTATATACTAAATGGGTAAATACTAGCAAATGGTTTTGACCCATAACCCATGGTTTTATATATACCACTTAACCAAGTTCATTGTATCCTTAAGATACATTGTATCTAGATAGAAAACCATGGATCAACCCATAACCCATGACCCATGACCCTTAACCAAAAATACCCATGGGCAAAGAGGAGCGGACCACGGATCCCTAGCTTTGTGCTAGCCGGATCCCTTGTGGTAGGGATCCGGGGAAACAGAAAAGAATTTCCTCTATAAATAGAGAGCCATTTCTTCCTTTCTATGTGTGCTTTTAACATATATTTCCCCAAAGTATTCTAACCCTCTAACCTCATATCTAAGTGATCTATGTAGTTTGTCTTTTGTTTTAGTGTGATCTACTAGGTTCCTCCTAAAGGAAAGATCACCACCTCTTGAAGACGTGCAAGCTCAAAGTCCATGAGTTGCCATGCTTCGTCATCATCAAGACTACCAAGGTTATCTTGTTGATAGTTCTTCCTTTCTCCATAGATGTTGGGTTGAAGGCATTAGTGAAGAATGCCGAAAGTGTCAAGATGAAAGCATTAGTGAAAGGTGCTCATCATCCGTGTCAAAGCATTAGTGAAGGATGCTAAAGGTGTCAAGACGAAGGCATTAGTGAAGGGTGCCAAGCGTTGTGTCAAAGGCATTAGTGAAGGATGCCAAAGAATCAAATCAAGTAGCATTTGGGAAGAATGCCTAAGTCGTATAATCGACGAGGTGCATCGTTATACATATATGTATTTGTTTATATACAAGGATGGTGATATCCTTGATGGTGTTGTAACAAGGAGTAGATCTCCTTGAGATTAGGTGTTGTGTCGTGAAGGTGTAGTTCACCTAAGGTGTGAAAGAACTAGGTACTTAGCCTAGTACCTAATAAAGGGTAGGCAACGTTGTGAAGGATTAGTTCTTCTAACGTGTGAAAGAACTCGGTGGTTAGCCTAGCACCGTATAAAGGGTAGGCGATGTTGTGTTAGGTGTGGTTCGCCTTGGTGTGAAAGAACTCGGTATTTAGCTTTGTACCGGAAAAAGGTTAAGCGACGTTGTGAAGGCTTCTCCGCCATAAGGAGTTGGTGTAGTGTTTACGAACTAGCGAGTAGGTGACTCGGGGAGTGGAGTAGGGCAAGGAAGGTGTCCTTGTAGCCGAACCACTATAAATACTTGTGTCGTGGTGATGTGCTTCTTACTCTTTATCTTTCATTACACGTTTATATATCTATCTATCAACGTCCAACAAAAACAATCAAATAGATTGACATAAGTCGATCTAAATATTTAAAAGGAAGTTTTAAATTGGTAAAACTATTCAACCCCCCCCCCCTTCTAGTTTTCCACAAAACAATTAAAATTTATAAAGTTAGTTAAACTTTATCGAGTCTTAAACATAAGGACTAAATTGCCGTATTAATTAGGTTGCGTGTCGGAGCCGTGCACTATCATCCCTTGATTTAATTCCCTTTGGTCTACTAATTGCCAAGGTGAGTTTAATAGCCCATACTTTTAATCTGTTTTATACTTGTTTTCGGGGAAGATATTTGCTCATTTTACTTAAATGATTTTAATGGTGCATTTCCATGCATACTATGCCTTTTGATTGATTTGTTTTAAGATATATCATACATAGATGTTTTATGGACCATACCAAAATGCTTGACTTAGAATATTACGCAGCTTAGCCTAAGTCTTTAGATCCCAAATTGCCCTTTTCATGAACCGTCAATTCCTGCTGGGAAGCGCGAATGTTATAAATAGATCTATTGGGGGTGACTCCCCTGTTCGGTTGACCCAGCTTGGGTCAAGGCAAAACATATAGCATGTCGGAACCGAGTGTATTGGGATAAACACTCGCCATGGGCTCCTTGTTTTTATGACTTCTTTTTGCATACAGAAACTGTCGTAGCTTCGGTTGCATGAACTTGGTGCTGGCGTAATAGATTTATAATATATGGCATTATATTCGTTGTAATGTGCATATACCCTGCTTATGGTCCACTAATGAAATTCTTTTATGAAATGTAATCATAAATTTTATGACATTATGCAAGACGTAATGGTCATCAAAACCAAATGTTAAATGATATACTGAAGTGCCTTTTAAATAAATCTATGAACTCACCAACCACGTGTTGACACTTTTTAGCATGTATCTTCAGGTTTTGAGGTGATAGCTTATCTTTGGAGGCGCAAGGCAAAGGCATGGCATAGTCATAGACGACTCTGATTTATGTATTGGGACCACTTGTTTATAATGGGCCATTTTCCGCACTATTCAATAATGTAAACATTGTTTTCAAGAAATGAATAAAAGATCTTTATGAAAATCAGTTGTTCTATGCTTATGTTGTGATATCAATTTAGTAGCACCTCATTACTTGTGTGCTTCCGCTGAGCCATTTTGGGGGTGTTACGGATTGGTATCAGAGCCTAGGTTATAGAGAACTGGGTAATTTTAAAGCCTAGACTGTAACCACTTTTACAAAAACTTAACCCTATGACCGACACGTGCCTGCCTGCCTGCCAAGCTAATGCCTCACTTATGATCCTATTGAGATCATACTTGATAAGATACATGTTTTATCACTGCTCACCTAAATTCATTATAGGTTATAATTATCTTCCCTATACGTACATTTACGTATCACAGCACCGCACCTTTCCCCTCACATAATTGGAATAATGGTTCTAGTCTTTAAGATAACTTTTAAAAGTATTGGGACATATTACTAGCGTAACTAAGCTAATTATTTCAAAATTCATTGAACCTCGGTTGAATATAGATTGATCACCTATATTCAACCAGGGACAGTAGAACATAGCCTGATCACCTATGTCCGACTCAGAGATGAATTTTGCAATACTTAGGATAGTTACAATAGCGTTATGTCCAGTAAAATTTGATTAATATTAATATTTGAATAAACATATAACAAGCCACTCACTGGCATTCTTTAATCATAAGCCACTCACTGGCATTCCTTAATCATAAGCCACTCACTGGCATTTCTTAATCACAAGCCACTCACTAGCATTCCTTAATCATAAGCCACTCACTGGCATTCCTTAATTATAAGCCACTCACTGGCGTCACACTATTATTTCCCTATATAGAATATTTTCATATCACAATCGGGTTATGTTATAGTCACTCCTACCCCAAACCTTACATTCCGTGGACGAACCATACCATTTTAGGAGCAACCTTCCCATAGCACCTATGAGAAAGGTACAATAAACCTTTGGCAAAATCTAGAAAGGCATGATAAAGGACCTATAATCCCACAGAAACTTGAAAACCTTACGCCCTACCTTGAGAATTAAATACCTAGAAGCTCCACCCACCTCTTAAGAATAACAGTGCCTACCTTGTTACCCTCCTACAAACGAACTAAAAAGAATTGCCATACAAACCGTTTCCGATTATCCCACAGACCATTATAATCAAAATACTTCATGAATCACTTCATGAATTATTCTACAAACCGAGTTGCCACCTTACTATTACACCATAAAGTAAACTACAATTCTACCCATACCTTACCAAAATAAAGTATTTTACGTTAGTACCTCATAAACAGAAATAACCAATGTTCCCCTTGGTAGCTAAGCCTGACCTTAGGATGTATCCTACACCTCTGCCTAAAACCATATATAACCATGAGGTTCATCAACTATTAAATCCCTAACTTTACCAAACTTAGACAACTAAACTCTACTAGTAGCTATGGGTAAATGTTATATCCTGCTACACATCCTTGCTACCATATAGTTCTAAACTTTGAGAATTCTCCTTTAAAATCCAACAATAATACTTTTCAAATCCCTCGTTAAAATGAGACAAAATGCTGAAACACTAAAAGTTTCACAAAACTTTCTTATACATACCATAATTAAGAACCGGTTTTACAATCTTTTGGAAAATGTGTCATTTTTACACATTATCTATTTTGAAATCTGGTCTTAGTCAAACTTGTATAAACATTTAGTCGAAAGAGAAATTCGAAAAAAAACAAACAAAACAAAAAACAAACTTCATCCCTTAAGAATCAACCCATATACTTTAGAATCATGAAACGCCAGAAATGGGTACGTTTTGATAAGACCATGAGATGTTAGAGGTGCCCACACTAACAAAATAGTGAAACCTCATAACATCAAGAATTAGAACTTTCACCCAATGAACCTACCCCAGAAAATCATGGCTCCTCAGATAGAGGATGTGCTGCTGACATAACACCTAGGTAGCCATACCCAAAAGGGAAACCCTAGAACAACCTAGGGAAAATTCAAAACTTGTTCCAAATACTATCAGCTCATTTCCGACACCCTATCGGGTAACGTAAACTGAGATCCGGGACGGATCTCCTGTAAGGTGGGTAGACTATAACAACCCGTAAATTTTTAGATTATTATAATAATATTTATTGCGTCAGAAAATTCAAATCGGCTATTTTCTGACAGTTGTCAATATTTAGATTTAAAACGAGGGGTCATCTCGTTCCTTTAAAAATAATACATCGCACGCACGATACTTGTCCACTAAGTATCTGTATAATAAATGTGAAATTTATTATTAAAATTGCACACATAAGCTTAATCCATTGTTTCGAGAAGTTATTCCGCATACTGCAACGCAGTAGCATACGAGATTTAAAAATAAATAATGAGATAAGTGAAATATACACATTTTATCATTCAAGGATAATTTACGGAATAAAACAAGAGGTTATCTCGTGAATTTAGAAAGTCATGGCATCGGCACCGCACGCATACCGACACCAAATTAATAACGGTAAACAGATATAACCTAAATCTTACGTAATAATAATACCATATTATTACCCTCGTAAAATTGTTTCCAAAAACATAAGTTCTATATTTTTTGGGTACCGGGAAGGTACATTTACTCGAGGATTCGACAAAACACGGGGCACAATCTATATTGTGTCGAATAATAAAACAAAATAAATAAATAAATAAATAACTTATCCTCAAACCTACGCCTCCCTACTGTCTCCTCTCCCCTCCTCTTTTGTCGACATACACAGAACACAAACACAAAAATGGGAGATTCTTCTTCCTTTTAAAGTAAATCCCATTTCCACCTCTATCACTATCCTTAAATGAAACCTTGTCATCCTAGCAGCCACATGTTTCCTTTGAAAGATGAGTTAGAAAGCGACTAGAGCCAAGAAAAGAGTATCAACCTATGAGTTAGGTCAAGAAAGTTAGGAGGCTTCCTTTCCCTCCTCCATCTATACAAGGGTCAAGCTTTTCAAGAGCATTCATGCACTTTCAATCAAATCCAAAAAATTAGGGTTTTTCAAAATTGATTAAGGGGTTTCGTTCTTGGATGCTTATGGAAGACTTTCCAAGTGGTTAATTGTTCCAATCCATCCTGAGTCTCCTCCGATTGAGCTTGTCGTTTTCGGTGTCATACCCATACGACCCACCAGTTTATTTAATGTAAGAACATATATTTTTACCCATTGAATTTGTAATCAAATTTTGTTCTTTTGCTTATATATAATTGTTGTCCATTAATGTTGTCTTGGTTAATTTTAAAATAACTCATATGTGTTTTTGTATTTCTGACGAGACAAAAAAAAAGGAGAAAGAAAGAACCAAAAATGAGTAATAATATCTTAATTTCAGTGTTGTTGTTGTTGTTGTTGTGAGGTGGACAATTATATCCTTAAACTTAGTCTAGGCTTATACCCTTTGGCTTATAATCTCTGTTGGTTCATTTGGTATTCGGCTTATTGATGAAATTTCAGCCTGTTTAGGAGCTTATGAGTTTTGGCTTATACGGTTGCCTAACCAAAGTTCTATCCGACCCATTTTGCTCACTTATTATAGTCATTACATGATTATTCCTTTTTCCCATTAAGGTTTATTCAACCAAGATTAGACTCACTTGAGAAGTGATTGTTTCATTGTTGTGTCGACTTGTACCGCCTTAAATCAAGAACGTCGAGTCATTTACTCAAATCAGGTAGTACCCGATTAGCACGAATCAAGTTTTGGTCATTATGAATTTCAGTTATGTGTTACGTCGTGTTCAGTATATGAGTAAACCTTCCAAAGGTTGTGTCTACATTCGTGTATGTGATTGCTTCAAGACACCAAGAGAAACACCTCAAAAAGGGATGTTTATATTCAATCCAACATTAAGCCACGAGGGGTACTTGTTGCTTCAAACGAGTCTAGGTGTAACCGCTTTGTTGGGATCATATAAGTGTCTCGACTAACTTGCGTTTCAATTGTTTTCCCCGTGTCAAAGAATGGCTCCCAATACTGCATTTTTTAAACACTGTGTTATGCAAAAATTTCTTTTGGGCTCTAAGCCCACTCCATAGTGGGTGTCAGTTAGTTGATAGGTGGATCGTGAGGCCCATTCATGAAATAAGAGTGTGCCATGTTTAACGCCAAGGCCCAGATTATGCAAGGGTTTGTTGGTTGTTTTAATTATCTCGAGTCGTTCACGTTTTGTCATTTCCCAGCCCGCCTCAGTCCTACCTCGACTCACATAGCGTACCGTAAACGTACGACTTGTTGATGCCATCCGCATACCATAAATGATGACACGTCTAACATTACATTGTCAATATTTTAGAAAACACAAGTCACAAAATCCAAGTAACAAAGATGTAAGTTATAAAAGTGGAAAACGTGATGTCTAAAATGAGTTTAAATATTACTATTCATGAAGTAAATGGAAAGTATTTTTCACATCTAGTTATTAACAGTACAAACTTGTAAATAAATACATATATATTTTCTCACAATTTAAAACTTGATAAGGATTATTATGAAACTTGTGACAAACTAAGTAAATAGAAATTTCCACACGAGTCATACTAATTTTCTATAACCATATAGATTACTTCTTCAACTTATCAACAAAATATATTTGTCAAAATTTTTAGCATATATAAATAAGAATCGGGTCTTACATCTTTTCAAAATATATTAGTAATGGTCTACATTTGGAAACCACATTGTGTTTTGTTACTACAAGTGGCATATAAATTTGGCTAAGGCTTAATCATAAATACTACTATACCAAAAAGGTCCTAAACACCAAAATAATATATACCCTATTTTTACCAAGATATATATGTATAAACTTATCAATTTATTTATTTTTATCCATGTCAGAAAAACTTAACCTTTTAGACATGACTGATAGAAACTAGTTTTACAATGAAATCGTTTGTGCATAAAATTTATTAATATATATGTATATATGAACATGAATCAAGTTTTAACATGTATATATCCATATGCCTACTTTTCAAAATATATTATTGACTTAATATATATATATATATATATATATATATATATATATATCCTTTTTATTTACCCCGGCAACATCATATCATAAGTATACTATTATCCGTATGTTATCATTGGTCATCATAAACTGAAATCGTATTCCTTCTTCGAGATTCTTTCCATGTCATCCCTCCTAAGCCGAAATCCACCCAATTCCTTGTAAATTGTTCTAAGATAAATGATGTCACATCAACAACAACAACAACAACAAAACAAACAATTAAAATTTATAAAGTTATTTAAACTTTATCGAGTCTTAAACATAAAGACTAAATTGCCGTATTAATTAGGTTGCGTGTCAGAGCCGTGCACTATCATCCCTTGATTTAATTCCCTTTGGTCTACTAATTGCCAAGGTGAGTTTCATAGCCCATACTTTTAATCTGTATTATACTTTTTTTCGGGGAAGATACATGCTCATTTTACTTAAATGATTTTAATGGTGCATTTCCATGCATACTATGCCTTTTGATTGATATGTTTTAAGATATATCATATATAGATGTTTTATGGACCATACCAAAATGTTTGACTTAGAATATTACGCAGCTTAGCCTAAGTCTTTAGATCCCAAATTGCCCTTTTCATGAACCGTCAATTCCTGCTGGGAAGCGCGAATGTTATAAATAGATCTATTGGGGTCACTCCCTTGTTCGGTTGACCCCGCTTGGGTCAAGGCGAAACATATAGCATGTCGGAACCGAGTGTATTGGGATAAACACTCGCCATGGGCTCCTTGTTTATATGACTTCTTTTTGCGTACAGAAACTGTCGTAGCTTCGGTTGCATGAACTTAGTGTTGGCGTAATTGATTTATAATATATGGCATTATATTCGTTGTAATGTGCATATACCCTGCTTATGGTCCACTAATGAAATTCTTTTATGAAATGTAATCATAAATTTTATGACATTATGCAAGACGTAATGGTCATCAAAACCAAATGTTAAATGATATACTGAAGTGCCTTTTAAATAAATCTATGAACTCACCAACCTCGTGTTGACACTTTTTAGCATGTATCTTCAGGTTTTGAGGTGATAGCTTATCTTTGGAGGCGCAAGGCAAAGGCATGGCATAGTCATAGACGACTCTGATTTATGTATTGGGACCACCTGTTTATAATGGGCCAATTTCCGCACTATTCAATAATGTAAATATTGTTTTCAAGAAATGAATAAAAGTTTTTTATAAAAATCAGTTGTTTTATGCTTATGTTGTGATATCAATTTAGTAGCACCCCATTACTTGTGTGCTTTCGCTGAGCCATTTTGGGGGTGTTACATTTACTAACAGAGGGATGTAATTGTTCCAAGAAAAAGTTTAGGGATGTAAAGCGAGCCAAAGAAAAAACCACAGGGATGTATTTTGGACTTTACTCTACTTTTAATCTACTTACTGTTTAATTAATTTTTTTAACATACTATGGAAACAACTATTAGCGAGTGCATGCCACCGCCAATACCCTTTCGACTTCGCCATTTTTTTTCATGAAACTTTTAGATACTCCCTTCGGATTTTTACTTTATCCCGCTAAAAACACTAAATGGCAAAATAGAGTTTTGGCGAGGACATATCCTTGCCAAAGGTGAAAAAACGTCGTCGCTAGTTAGGTCATCTTTAGAGATCTTCTTTTCACCTCAACACAAACACATAAACACATACCCAAATACCTAAATCGTTTTCTTCTTCTTTCACTTACCAAAATCACCACAGTGTAACATAAATTATCCACCTTCACCACCAACTCCATCACCACCGCCTGCACCATTGTGCACCGGCCACCACAACCGCCCCTACCACCAAAATTCTGTGGGCCCAGGTTGTGTTGTTTTACTGAGAATTTATGTGGGCCCTACTTAGTCGTCACTAAAAGCTCGTCATAGCCGTCGCCAATACTTTTCTGTGACGGTCTTTTGGCGAGGACCTTTTTAGGCCGACATGCCTTCGCCCAAAACCTTTAGCCGATATGTTTTCGCCAAAAACCTTTAAAGAGGACATATTCTTGCCAAAAGGCTCTAATATTGAATTGTATATTGTATATATTAAAACTATCCTAGTGAAAAATGAATTTGTTTTAACACGTAGCATTCAAATAATATTGATGTCACTGATGACGTATAGTCTATATTCGGGTCACGCGCCCGACTAAAGTCCGATACTAACGAGCCCAGCACGAACTGGGCTAAGCCGATAAGTGTTTGGGCCCACGAAGGCCCAATCCGAAAGTTATTTATGGAATACGATATCGGATATCTTCTAATCTTTGAAGATAATCGTTCCCCAACCGACTTAGGCGGGATACGCCGAAAGTTGGGGAACACGGAACCAACAAGGATTCTGTGTGTATATAAAGGGAATATTATCCCTCGTTAAAGGTACGATCTAAACCCTAACTCTCCTTTAACCCTAAACCGATTACTTACTCTCACGCCGGAGGATAATCGTGGGAGACAATCCCACGATAAGCCTAACGGTGTTTTCTGTTACTTAGTGCGTAGGTCTCAAGAATCAAGACTCAATTGATACGAGAGCCGGAGCCCCAAACAAGGAACGTCCAACTTTTGTATCAACAAGTGGCGCCATCCATGGGACCACTGACTAAGAACTAAGAACTAGAATGACGAAACACGGAAATCAGCGATCGCAAACAGACCTTACAGGAAAGAAGCTGCACACCGGATCAGCTTCCAAGCAGACCTCTGGGACAACCAGTGTCGCTAAAAATCAAGGGTTAGGCCCAGACCTAGTCTTCCCTACAGTGGAACAATGCTCGGGGACAACCCAGGCGACTACCACCACCACCAGTGCAGGAGATCCGCTGCACACTGTTTTTGCTACTCCCCTTCAATCAGTATTAGAAACTGACCCCTTGAAGGCACCAGATGCACCTGACAGAAACAAGGGCCCGGTAGTAGAAGCAGACACCCTCACTCTAGAAGGAGTTGCACCGGAACTCGCACCGGGAGATTTCGTATCTCAAAATTACGAAACCTTGGCAGCCCTCATGCAAGAGGAAGCAAAAAAGAGGACGAGTCGAAGCCTGCATGCTCGACTCAATTTCGACTCAGAATACGAAACGTCCCCACCGCGCCGTCAGAAGGAGAAGCGCGGAAGGGATAGCCGCCGACCCCAGTGTTTAACAGAATTGGGAGGAGAGTTGAGGATGATGAGACATCTAACTCGCAGCATCTGGAAGGAAGCGAGGAAGATGAACGGCGTACCAATGTCCACACCAGGCTTGGTAGCCGCAAAGTTCAGGACAGACTTGGGCGACGACACTCCCCAAGTGAAAGTCCTTCAAGTGCAGATTCTGAGGACAGTCGGTGCAAACGTCGAAAAAGGGAAAGTTTGTCCTCTGGTAACTCCTCGGACAACGAGGATAGCGAAACTGGACACTGGAAGTCCGGAAACAAATATTGTAACCAGGAGGATGAAGATATATCCCTCCCGTGGCACCGTCAAAAAGTGGATGCGTTTACTCGGCGCATCAGTGATTTCTCAGAGAACAAAAGGAGGCGCATGCCCGCCAACGTAAAAACCTATGATGGAACAGGTGATCCTGATGATCACCTAAAACTTTTTGAATCAGCTGCTACAATTGAAAACTGGCCACAGCTTGTATGGTGCCACATGTTCAATTCTACACTAGTAGGAAATGCGCGGAACTGGTTCAACAAGCTTCCACGCAGAAGCATCAATGGTTTTGAAGAGTTGAGAAAGGCGTTCCGCCTAAACTTCACTCAGCGGAAGAAGTGTGCTAAGAACCCCGTTGAACTCGCCAGGGTCAAACATCGCCAAGGGGAATCTACAAGCGCTTATATGGAGCGCTTCAAAGACGAATGCATACAAGTTAAAGCATGTCCCGAAGTGCTAAAAATCTCAGGGTTCATGAATGGGGTCAATAATACAGAACTCATCAAAAGGTTCAATGACAAGATTCCCCAATCCTTTGATGAACTCATGAAACGCACACGGTCCTTCGTCCAAGGAGAGGCCGCAGCGGCGGATAGCAAGAAAAGCTACTCGAACTACCGGTCACAGGAACAACCTGGGAGACAATCCACCGACGGGATTAGTAACCGTAACAGGAGTTATCACAGCCAGGGGAGCGGGCGGGACAACGACAAGTATATCCCGCTGACAAAGACTCCAAAGGAAATACTCGCAACAGAACGTGCGAATTTCCCAATACCTCCACCAATGCGTACCCTAGAGGATCGGCTCGTAGGGGGTGGGTATTGCGACTATCACGGACAAAAGGGCCACACTACTAATGAATGTGTCCAGCTGCGCCAGCTCATCGACAAACTAGTCAAGGAGGGTAGACTGGACCATCTTGTCAAGAACATCAAAGAAGGGAAAGATAGACAAAAGACCGGGAATAAGAAGGAAGGACCCAAAGATAAAGCTGACACCATTTACATGATACAGTCATGGCAGCGAGTAACCAGGCAGAAGGTCAGCCAGAAGTTTTCCCACGGAAGTGCAATCACTTTCCCTACCTTAACTACGCATAACGCAGTAGTAGAGCCGCTCATCATCGAAATTAATGCGGGGGGTCACGACATCCACCGCATGTATGTTGATGGTGGAGCGTCTGCAGATATAATGTACGAACACTGCTTCAAGCGACTGCGCCCGGAGATACGCAGTCAGTTGAGCCCGGTCACAACAGCGCTGATTGGCTTCACAGGCGAAAAGATATGGCCTATGGGGCAATTACGACTACTAGTCAGAGTGGGGAATAACTACCACTACACAACAGCCTGGATGAATTTTATGGTGATCAAATCCCCCTCACCATACAATGGCATTATCGGACGACTAGGGATATCAGCCATGCGCGCAGTACCATCTACAGCACACGGGATGCTTAAATTCCCAGTGGAAGGAGGTATTGTTACCCTCTACAACGCCGTTGTACCACCTAAAGAATGTAACGCGGTCACATGCGAAACCGCACCCATTACAGAACAGCGCGCGACCAAAGTTCCAAACCTGAAGGTCGCAATTCATCCCGAATACCCTGAACAGGAAGTATCGATAGGAGGATCACTGTCAGACAGCGGTAAGGCAGCTGTGTGTGCACTCTTGCAAAAGAACCTGGATATCTTTGCATGGGAACCAAAGCACATGACTGGTGTACCACGCTCAAGCACAGAACACAAGCTGCAAATCCGACAAGGATACGCACCGATCCGCCAGAAGAAGCGCGGCCAAGCTCCAGAGCGCGCGCAAGCTATCCTGGCAAAAGTACACAAGCTTGTGGATGAAGGAATCATGCGAGAAGTCTACTACCATGACTGGCTTTCCAACCCAGTAATGGTAAAGAAAAGCGATGGTAGCTGGCGGATGTGCGTGGACTTCACGGATCTCAACAAGGCATGCCCACAAGACTGCTACCCACTACCAGAGATAGATTGGAAAGTCGAGTCCCTATGCGGATATCCACTCAAATGGGTTTTAGACGCATATAAGGGATATCACCAAATCCAGATGGCTAAGGAAGATGAGGAAAAAATGGCTTTTCATACAAGCCAAGGCGTCTACTGCTATACCAAAATGCCTTTTGGCTTGAAGAACGCAGGTGCCACCTACCAGCGGTTAGTAGATAATGCATTTGCCAAACAGGTGGGCCGCAACCTAGAGGTTTACGTCGACGATTTAGTCATCAAAAGCCATACTGAAGAGGAACTGGTGTGCGACATTGAGGAAACGTTTAGGACCCTTAAAGAGATCAACATGAATCTCAATCCTAAAAAATGCACTTTTGGCGCTACAGAAGGCATGTTTCTTGGGTACCTGATAGAACCGGATGGCATTAAACCATGCCCAGAAAAAACTAAGGCCGTCATTGAACTTCCTTCACCGCGCACATTGAAGGAAGTCCAATCTCTCAATGGAAAGTTGGCCGGCCTAAACAGATTTTTGTCTAAGTTCGCAGACAAGTCATTACCCCTCTTCAAAACACTCAAGAAGTGTATAAAGAAGGGAGATTTCCGCTGGACTATGGAGGCAGAAGAAGCCTTTACACAGCTCAAAAAACACTTGGCAGAGCTTCCCACGCTAGTTGCACCCCGACCAGGGGAAGAACTGATTATGTACTTATCAGCGACACAGGGAGCAGTCAGTGCAGTGCTACTGAAAGACAGGAACTCAGTGCAAACACCTGTCTATTTTGTAAGCAAAGCGCTCAAGAAGACGGAGATGAATTATAGCGTAATGGAAAAGTTGGTCTTGGCATTAGTAATCGTCGCCAAACGGCTGCGCAGATACTTCCAAGCGCACCCGATAGCAGTAATCACAGACCAACCAATCAAGCAAATCATCTCCAAACCTGACGCATCAGGACAACTACAGAATTGGAGCGTGTTGCTAGGTGAGCACAATATCTCCTACAGACCACGAACTGCAGTAAAAGGGCAGATACTAGCCGATTTCATCATCGAAAAGCCAGTCACTGATGATGCACCTGCACCACGCAAGAGTGAATTACAAGATCCATGGATCTTGTTTACGGATGGATCTTCATGCGTTGATGGGTCAGGAGCAGGCCTCATCCTCACAAATCCAGAAGGAATGGAATTCACCTACGCACTGCGTTTTGAATTCACAGCAACAAACAACGAGGCAGAGTATGAAGCCCTAATCTCTGGACTACGCATAGCAGCTCGAATGGGTGTACGTAACCTGGAAGCGAATGTAGATTCCCGGCTAGTGGCCAACCATGTGTTGGGTGAGTACGTGGCCAAGGAAGAAAATATGATTCAGTATCTCGATACGACCAAGGCACTAATCCAAGGCTTTGACAGGTTTAATATCAAGCAGGTTCCTAGAGGGGAAAATCGAAAGGCTGATGCACTAAGCAAGATCGCATCGACAAGCTTTACACACCTGTCAAAACAAGTGCTGGTGGAAACGTTAAAAAACAAATCCATCTCAGAGATGGAAATATCCACAGTAATAGAAGAAGACGGCCCTACGTGGATGACACCGATAGTGGAATTCGTAAGCAAGGGAGTATTACCCCAAGAGCAGAAGGAAGCCCGAAGGATACGGCGCACAGCACAGAGGTTTGAACTTCGGGACAACATACTATATCGACGCTCCTTCCTGCAACCATGGCTCCGCTGTGTTGGCCCCCTACAAGCAAATTATGTACTGCGGGAAATCCACGAAGGTTCATGCAGCATGCATTCAGGACCACGGTCCGTGGTGGCGCGCGCTTTAAGGTCAGGATACTATTGGCCTACCATGCACCGCGATGCGCGAGACTTAATAAGAAAGTGCAGCGACTGCCAAGTACACAGACCCGTTCCACGCCAACCACAACAGGAGCTAACACCAATCACGGCACCATGGCCATTCTACAAATGGGGTATTGACATCGCAGGTCCTTTCCCTGTTGCAGCAGGAGGATTAAAATTCCTCGTAGTCGCCATTGACTACTTCACCAAGTAGATCGAAGCAAAGGCAGTGGTAACAATCACTGGCAACCAGGTGAAACGCTTTGTATGGGAAAATATTGTATGTCGCTTCGGTCTACCGGGGGAAATCATCTCGGATAACAGGAAACAATTCTGCGACAACCCGTTTAAGGACTGGTGTGAGAAGTTAAAAATCACACAGCACTTCGCATCAGTTAAACACCCACAAACCAACGGCTTAGTAGAGCGGGCAAATCGGAGCCTGGGTGAAGGAATTAAGGCACGCCTGGACAAGCACAAAGGAAGGTGGGTGGAAGAACTATCGCATGTTCTGTGGGCGCACCGCACTTCAATCAAAAACAGCACAGGGGACACTCCCTTTTCTCTAGTCTATGGGACTGAGGCTGTCATACCAGCCGAAATTGGGATGCCAACTATTCGCACTGCTGAAATCAATGTGGCTACCAATGACGACGAGCGGCGCATCGACTTAGACCTGCTGGACGAAAGGCGCGAACGCGCAGCTATACGCGAAGCAAGATCAAAGTCAAAGATGAAGGGATACTATGATGCTAAAGTACGAAGTGTTTCATTCAGACCAGGTGACTTTGTTTACCGCGCCAATGATGCAAGCCACGCAGAAGACACGGGCAAACTTGGACCAAAGTGGGAAGGACCATATGAGGTCACCGAAGCATTCGGAACAGGCGCGTACAAGCTACGAGACATGGATGGTCGTGAATTACCATGCACATGGAACATCTGCAATCTTAAGAGGTGTTATCTATAGGAATGGCTACGGCCCAGCGCACGGAAATTCCTGCACTTTAGTACGGTGCCCAATAAATATCTGTGTATTTACTTTTTTATTTAGGCATAGGTCTTATTTATTTTCTTTCATAAAAACTTGCAAGTATTAATAAAACGTCGCGGTTTCTAGCTAACTCCGCGACACATTTCAATTTGTTATTTCCATATACTTTATGTCTTAACATTTTTGATTTTTTTTGCCTACATGGCGTGCATGCACTTACAAAACCCACGATGGTAAAAGGATGAGTAAACCTACTAAATAACTCGTTGAGTAAGAGGGTTGCAAACCCGTCAACAGTGGATCACATATCCTTGTTAAACACCTTGTTCTCAAGAAGTTGGAATAAGTTATGTGCGCATCCCACGACGGGTGCGCAACAACGCATACGATGCACGTTTAACAAATTAGGAATCAAGACACTTGACTCCTTAAAAGTGATATTTACAGTACGCTGCATTTCACAACATACACGACTATGATAAAAAGTACTTAGAAATTATGACTTAAGTATCCGATGAATCTCATACATGATTATGAATTTAACATATTACCCGCGCTTATACAACAGTTTGCCTCTTAGACAATACGCACGTTTACTATGGAGAAACAAGTGACTAAGTGCAAATATTATGAGTAGCAACAACGTTTACCAAAAATAATGTTCCATTAAGTACCATGCGTGCTTACAAAAGGATGTTTACAATACAAGTTACTATCTACATACTATTACAACGTCTAAGAGACGAATTCCCTACGCAGCTTGTAGCATCTCCAACCTTATCCAACTTCTTCAATAGATCGGAGTCTTGGCGAGATACCGTGGCAACGCTAACCGGTATCCCGTCAGATCTGGGAAGATGAGCTGCACCAACGCCGCACAAAACTGCTTTACCTTTAATCCCTTCCCTTTTAGCAAGTCTGGTAGCATGCGCTTCCAACACTTCCTTCAAGGACATCTCTTTCTCTAAAGCAAAGGGGTTCAGAATGTCTCTAGGACGAGCAAAAATAGGCACTTGAAGCTGCGAGTCATCGGGCTTCAAATAATAGTCCGGCTGCGCTTCTGCATTATCAGTACGATGGCTTGCTAAAGTCAACCCCTCCATAACAACACTTATGGGATAATCCTGGTCGCGCTCCATTTCAGCAATCATGGGAAGCTCTAAGGCCTTCATCCTCTCCATAGCAGCAACCAGGTTATCATAGGACTGCGCATCGTACCCGGGTACCTTTTCAGCAGGCACCTTCAGCAAGTCAGCTTCTTGCAGCGCCTCCACAGCCTCTGACTTCCCCCTCACCAAGGCACATTGGACCACCCCACCAAATGCGTCCACTACCTCCTTGGACTCCAGGGTGCTAAGCGCAGCAAGGCGCAGGCCATGGCTGATAAGCCACCTGCGCTCAACAATGACAGACATGAGATGAGGATATAATTCCTCATTATACTCCAAACTGAGCTTACGCAGCTTCATCTCTTGCGTTTCAGAGCACTGCTCACAATGGCACCAAATTCTTCCAACTGCGCGGTCAACGTATCCTTGCCCTTCTCCAGATATTTTATTGCCCAGAGACACGAAGCCTTGTACTTTGATGACTCTGCGCGCTCTTGGTTTATTTGGCCCATTAGCGCCATTTTCTCCTCAGCGACTTTCTGAGCATACACACTCAAGCCTTCTGCCTCAAACTTGGCACTAGCTAGCTGCACCTCCAGCGACGCAATTTTTTGATCTTTCTGCGCGCCTTGGCTGTCTTCCCCAGCAATCTTAGCCTTTAGCCACTCCACTAATGAGGCCTGATGCGCAGCAGCCACCATCAATTCCTCAACAAGTTGGTCCATGGGTGCATCCCCAGCCGCCACGGGCTCGGCATTTTGACTGATTGGCTGGGATGACTCTGAACGTACAGGACTATCTTTGGGGGGCGACTCAATAGCGTGCTCAGACCTGCACATATACAAGTAGATTAGCAATTGTTTCATAATATCAGAAGGAATGCGACAAAGACTTTTGCAATTAATACTTACTGCGGAGTAGCAGTATCAACGGAAGGAGGAGGTGATGCGACATCGCTTGACGACTCCACGGTAAGAGCAACGGGACGTTTCTTCCTGGAAGAACTTGCGCCATCGTCACCACGCGTAGGTACCCTAGGACTCGGCACACTCTGTAGAGGGGTAGCTTCCAACGCATTGGGACCACTGCTCCCAGCCTCTTCAAGGTTCAGCTCCGTGACATGCCCCGCTGTTGCTGTCATAATGGGCTCTTCCCCTTCTCTCAGGGGGCGCGCCCCTACTGTGGCCAGGCACGGCTTCGCTAACTGGACGACCCTGAACAAATCCATCTCTGCGCAAAAGAAAAACACACAACACAGTAGGTTACAAAATAATGAAGATGATAAGAAAGGCTCACACTAATAAAACACAAGGATTGCGTAAAGGATGAGCACCCACCCTGGCCATCCGCGCCTACGAAGATTGGCACCTCATCAGGTCTACCAAAATAATTACGGCTTATGCCCATGTGTACCAAAAATTCTTCTGGATAGACACTGATGGGAATACGGTTGGCATTTATTGTATCCGCATCTTCCGCATTATATGATCCAGGAAGGGGGCGCTCATCCCTTGGCAGTGTTCCCTGAGTGTAGAATCGAAGCGTGATGGGAAGCACACGTCGTCTACCCAGAAAAAATTTTCTCTCCAATTCCTGAGCGCGTCCAGTTTTTCCGTATAACACTGAAAGCGCCCAGCGCGTTTAGCAAATGATACCCACCCGTGCGACCACGTTGTGTGGTAGAACGCACGGAATAGGTGGATAGTCGGGTTAATTGCCAGTAATCGACAATTAACCTCGAAGTTGGTGATTTTAGCTGCACCTATGCAGTGCAGCTGGGATATCGGCAGACGGTAGTAATTTAACACGTCGCTCAGAAATAAAGATATGGGTACGCGTTGATTCGCGAATTCGAAAAAACCCGTATATACCCCTATTTTCCCTTCGGGAAAGTCAGCAATTGACGCCCGTGCACCCGGAACTTCCGGATGCACTGCGACAGGAATATAATAATCCGAAGCGAACTCTAAAAGTTCGTCCTCAGTTATATCGGAGGTGAAATCAGATAACTGTTTGACCATGGTATTGTTTTTAAGCGCACGCGCAGTTACCTTTTGAATGGCAATTTTCTAGGTTGCACGTTGAAGGATTATTAACAATGGCGGATTGAGTTTTTACTGTGATAATCACAGTGAATTGAAGGTCGAAGGTTATATAAGTTCTCTCATCCACGCGATGAACGACACGTGGATTCCACTATCTTCAATATGTGGCTAGGATCACTTGATGTGACGCTGTTGCAGTTACTTTCCCCCGATTTACGAGGCGTCCATTTTAAAATACTATGTCTAGATACAATGTATATCTTTCAAGGCGGGAACCTTTTTGGCTTCTTTGCTACGCTTCGTAGTTTTTCATTGACTGTAGTTATTAGTCTAGCATCCGCAGTCAGTTACTGCGCATACTAGACTGGGGGGACATGATGACGTATAGTCTATATTCGGGTCACGCGCCCGACTAAAGTCTGATACTAACGAGCCCAGCACGAACTGGGCTAAGCCGATAAGTGTTTGGGCCCACGAAGGCCCAATCCGAAAGTTATTTATGGAATACGATATCGGATATCTTCTAATCTTTGGAGATAATCGTTCCCCAACCGACTTAGGAGGGATACGCCGAAGGTTGGGGAACACGGAACCAACAAGGATTCCGTGTGTATATAAAGTGAATCATATCCCTCGTTAAAGGTACGATCTAAACCCTAACTCTCCTTTAACCCTAAACCGATTACTTACTCTCACGCCGGAGGATAATCGTGGGAGACAATCCCACGATAAGCCTAACGGTGTTTTCTGTTACTTAGTGCGCAGGTCTCAAGAATCAAGACTCAATTGATACGAGAGCCAGAGCCCCAAACAAGGAACATCCAACTTTTGTATCAACAGTCACTATATGATAATCATAGATTCATAGGTGTGCTTGTTACTTGTATAGGATCTAGGATTGTGTTATACGAGCTGAGCAAGTGAGCATCATCTTATCATAAGTTGACATGCATAGGCGTACAATGTAGAAACTGAAAGACACATAACTATGTATATAGAAGTTAAAGCTTAACATGTTTATTTAACGTGTAACTAGAGATAGACGACATGAACTAGAAAAAGTCATTTCTACTGTAGAAGTTGTATATAAGAGTTTGGAAAGTTGATTTGTAAAGTCAAAGTTATTGCTTTGATCTTTATGAGTTGAGTTTGTTCAACAAAATTGTGCTATAGGTTAAAAGGAGAATGAAGCGTTGTGTAAATTTGAATTGTTCAAACAACGACATTAGCATGAAGGAAAGTCACAAAAATAGAAAGTTTATAAATGAAACCAAGTTTAGCTGGCTAGGTGTAGGAGTAGGACTATTGTATCGTGAGGGACGTAGTCCTAGTCCAAATGAGAATATTGGAAGTCTTTAGGTTTGTGAGTAGAAAGGGGAGAAAGTAGAAAGGGGAGAAAGTCTAAAAATTATATAAAAGTCATTACATTTTTTGCTATTTTCTCTTTTAACAAACTAACATCTAACTAATAAATATTTTGATTTTTTTTAAAAAAAAACTGATGAAAAACATGATATTTAAAAAAATAAACAAATACTGACAAAAATAGTGATAACAAAATATTAAAAATTCTTTAAAAAACGGTGGAAAAAAAATGATGTACATTATGATTAAGAAAAGAAAAAGTTCTTAAAAAAACTGATAAAAAACATGATCTTAAAAGAAAACTGATGACCATTGTAATGTTGTTCATCATATAAACTAATAAACAATGTGTTAAAAAATATAAATAAATAAATAATTCTTAAAAAATGAAAACTGACGAACAACATGATCTAACTAACGAACATTATAGTCCATCGAAGAAACTTATTAATATTGTTATAACAAAAAAACAAAAAGTTATTTGAAATAAAAACTGATGAACAACGTGATTTAATCAATTAACATTGTGATGTTGTTTTTCTTAAAAAATACCAGTTTTGAAAAAAAAACAAAAAAAAAAAAAAAAAAACAAAAAAAACAACTATACGGCCGATTAATTGTCGCCTAGGCTTTACTGGGCCACCAACCTTTTCGATTTGTGTAAATCAGTCAAACAAGTCGTTTAACCATGATCAATGGCAGAACGATGGTCAAAATTTCTGAAAACTTGCAAATCTTGCCGGAAATACCCAAAAATCGGCATAAACTAGTTTTTATCACTTATACTCGTTGTTAATATCTACTACAATATATTTTTTAAGGAAATTCTTGCCGGAAATTATCAAAACTTGCTAAAAATGTCAATCCGATTAATCACCGATTAATTTCACCTAGAACGATTACAAGTACAAGCAGGTCGACCGCCCGACAGCCGGTTCACGATTTTCGCAACCTTGAAGAAAATTGATGACAACTGTGATAAAATAAAAATAAAATAAATAAAAACTTATTTATCCGTGAAATTATATATGAAGAGCTAATTTTTTTTATAAAAAGTATAAGTATTTACTTTTTATAATACACTTTAAAAGTCCTAAATTAAAGAAAAATTCATTGAGACATTTCATCAAACAACTTGTAGGCATTTTCATGAACATTTTATTTATTTGAATTTTCTGAAAGAAAAATAGAGAAACCACAAAAGATGAAAAACTAACCACGAGTTTTAGTTTTATATATTTTAATTTGTAACAAAAAAAAGGAAAAGAAAAAAGAAAAAACTACATCGAATTGAAGATATTAGATCCCAAATTAAAAATAAATAAATAAAGTCTTGAATTGATATAATTAATCACGAGTTGAAAGTGATTAAATTTTGAATTAAAGTATTAAAATATGATTGAAAAAAATTAAAATGAAGAAAAATAGTATTTAGCTACTTAAGAAAAGGAAGGAATATGGAGGGAGAAAAGAAAGAGAAAGTCATTATTTATTCATTTATTTTTTTTTTTTTTTGCTTTTTTTCAATTTATTATTACAAGTTAAAATATATAAAATGATAACTCGTGGCTAGTTTTTCATCTTTTGCGGTTTTTCTATTTTCCTTTCAAAAAATTCAAATAAATAAAGTGTTCATGAAAATGCTTACAAGTTGTTTGATTAAATGTCTTAATGAGTTTTCCTTTAAATTAGGACTTTTAAAGTGTATTATCAAAAGTAAATACTTATACTTTTTATATAAAACATTAGTTATTGATATATAATCTCATGGATGAATTTTTTTTTTTTTTTTTCTTTCTTTTTTTTTTTTTTTTTTATCACAATTTTTATCAGTTTTTTTTAAGGTTGCAAAAATCGTGAACCAGCAATCGGATTCGACCTGCTTGTAGCTTGTAATCGTTCTAGGCGAGATTATTTGATGATTAATCGGATTTGCATTTTTAGCAAGTTTTGGGTATTTTTGGCGAGTTTTGCGTATTTCCGGTGAAATTTTCCTTAAAAAAACATATTGTAATAGATATAAACAACGACTATAAGTGATTAAAACTAGTTTATGCCGAGTTTTGGGTATTTCCGGTAAGATTTGGAAGTTTTCGAAAAGTTTGACAATCGCTGACTGCCATTGATCACGGTTAAACGATATGTTTAAATGATTTACACAAATCGAAAAGGTTGGTAGCTCAGTAACGCCTAGACGGCGATTAATCGGCCTTGTAGGTCTTTTTTTGCGAAACTGGTTTTCTTTGATGAACAACATCACAATGTTAATCGGTTAGATCACGTTGTTCAACAGTTTTTTTAAAAAACTTTTTTTTTTTTTTTTATAATAATATTAATCAGTTTTTTTTTTTTATGAACTATCAGAATGTTCGTCAGTTATTATTACAAACTAAAATAAAGAGAAGGGGTTGTCACGTGTCGAATGCTAGATCTCTTTTTAGATTTCTTTTTTTTTAGTGGCTTTTTATTTGAACACCTAGCTAGACTTTAAAGGGTGTAGGACTATGACTTCGAGGGCCACATCGCCTCACGCCAATGTAAAAATTTGCTAGATAAGTCGTTCATTAACAGTAGAATCACTAGAATGTAGTATAAAAGATTTACATGTTAGTAGCTAGTTTGACACCAATTCCAGTTGAAATAATATTACTATAATACTTAGAGAATTCATGTCATATCCTTTCAAGAGAAAGCAGTACTTCACAGTTTACATGAATCTAAAGTGGCTTGATAATTTAATAATTTATTGAGCCAAATTAACTTCTGTTCGCCTTACGAGTCTATATATGTATGTGTTCGTCGTTAAACAATCAAAATTGCCCATTATCAGGGTAATTTCGAGTCAGAAGTGGAACTTAAAACAGTCGGTCTATTAATTACATATCTCCAAGATTTGTAATACTCCGTATATGTTTTAGATTGTTTGGATAGTGGATACTGGTTTACGGTTTAAGCTTCCATGGTTGATTCAGTGCATGTTTTTTTCTTTCAGTGTAATGTGGTTAATTAAGATTAATAAGTATTGCGCTGTTGTGCAAGTAAAAAAAATTAGGGTCAAAAGAAAATTCTATTTTGGAGTTTTATCAACAATTTGCTTGTGAAGCCCAAGCCCGGTATTATAAAGATCAAAGTTTTTCAGATTAATTTCCTTCTCATTTAAATGTGATGTATAACAGTTGAGCAAAACAAGAAAAGGAAAGAAAAAAGGACAATGTTGTTGGTTTGTGGGAGTATTTAAACACGACAAAACGACTAATTGTGTATGAGCCGATGGGGGCACACGCGATAAACACGAGTATACGTGTTGAACGTAAACTAATACTTGAATACTCTTTACCCGTTATGCATGAAATTGACCCGAGTACATATTTGACCCGTGGGCTGTTTTCAGCTTCTGATATGGGTCGTTTGGGGTGAAGCCTTGGGCCTAGTTAATCCTAAACTGATCGGGCAGCAGGAGGAATAAAAGGAGGATGTGGGCTTGAGACTTGTTGATCAAGTCACAACCCAAACAAAGGGTCGATTGGATTTGCTATAAAACAAACGCACCCTGCTTTTCATTCTTCCCTGACATGTACGATGCGTAACATTACTTCTCTAAACCCTAAACCGATCCATAATCTACTGCTTCTTGTTCCTGGTCGTTTACCTCAAGAAAACGATTAAGGTTTTTGTAGTTTTGTTGATTCCTAAACTTGTAATCAAGACAAGTGTTTAGGTGTATTGGTTAGCTATTGTTTCTTGTTTCCTGGTTGACACAAAAACAGAAGCAACAAGGTAATAATCTGCTCCTGCTCGTGGGTTATTATCTCGGACCGGAAGTGGGTTTTATCGGACAAGGCAGTGTCCGATATCGGGTAAGGTTTAAAAGTTGTTTTCCAGCTTTGGTGATCACGGACAGAAAGTGAAGTGGTTCTTTGGTGGTATTCTGTACGTGGGTATTCAAGTGGTCAAGGTTGTTGACTTGGTTTATTGTTTACGTTCTCGGACTAGCGTTAATCGAACGTATACGTTAATCGGGTTTGTGTGTGATACTCTTCGAGGTATATATTTTATATACTTAAGGTTTCGTTTTGGTTTCTTGTTCCGTTACTAGAGATCAATTGCCAAGCAAGGTTAGCTTTTCTATATCCCTTTTAATTAATTAATATTGTATTAATTATTTGTTTATTAAATACGTGCTTAACATAATTGCATTAACTAGATCCAATATCCGCTGCGTACTCATAGAGGTTAATGGTTAACTGGTTCTAAAATCCCAACAGTGGCATCACGAGTCAACTCGTTTTTGCGATTATAGGTTACACGTTTCTGGATTAATAAACATGTTTTAAAAGGCTGCATGAAACCTAATTTAGTTATTTATTTTATTTTATTTTGACAATTACATGCAATACTTGTCAATTTTTAATAAATATTAACTAGTCACACACAAATTAAATTTATATTGATAATTAGAATTAATTGTTAATTGGAATTAATTTGTTAATTAGAATTTAATTTACATGTTAATTATAAATTACTTTGTTAATTGAAATTAAATTGTTAATTAAGAATTACATGTTAATTAAAATTACTTGCTAATTAGAATTAAAAGTTAATTTGAATTTATTAATTTTTAATTAGAATTATTATGATAATTAGAATTACATATTGTTTATTAAATACATAAAATTGCGTAATTACTTGTTAATTGAGATTGCCATGCGTTTTATGTGTTTTCCGGCCACAAGACCCACTCAATTGCTTTTCTAAGTGATGTATGGGGCGATCTAGGTATTACATCCTAGTGACGGTCTTATGGTTCTCCGTTTGGGGAAGACTCGCAAGAGAACTCGGAACAATATGTGGTTATTTATATTGATGTTTATGCTTGTATGTTTGTGATTCCTATATATGCATTATTACTTGCTTTGACACCTAATTGTATGCAATATGGAATAATACATATCGTAACCATAAACATTAATATTGGTCTTTATTTACACGCCTAAATACCATACTCATTGTGACCCGCTATTTGTTTCGTGGAAAATTGTTTTTGTAAAATAAAGTGACCTAATATATGAAACACGTTTTCAAGAATTTAAAAACTAGACGCTATGGACACTTGGGATGTACGGCTTACCCACTAGAACAAACTCAAAAGGGGGTTCAAAGAGGTGCGCACAGTCGCACTGAAAGGATGTCTAGGTTTTGCTTCAGCGCTTACCTGGTCCTCTGCCTCCCTGTACGTTCGATTGGAGCTACCGTGAACCATGATGATCACTACAGTGTCATTACCAAAAGTTTTTAAAATTAGTGTTACAAAGTTGTTTTGCATGCTTCTTTGTACACGACTTTTACCACATTTATATGTGCATACCTATTTGTTAATTTTAAGTCTATGCCATCCAACTATGAACACGTGCACTTGGATTGACTTCTCTGGTCAGACCTAAGGGCCTTTCCAACCCATGGTAATTATTTCTCACTGGTCAGACCTCTGGTTATTTTTACACGTTCATACTTGGTCGACTTATCTCGAGTTAACTTTGTCAGACCTCGAACCCGAGGCATAAGATGAGAACTAAATATGCTTTTGACATTATTACTTGATACTAATGCCTTAAACAGTCTCATAAATCTAAGAGTTGCATTATGCAATTAACGCTCGTCGCTTACCTCTTGTCCTATTTTTTTATACACTGGTCAGACCTATGGTAATTAAGTGGGGTTGCAAGATGGATCTTAGTCTTAATTAGTAATTAATTGGGTAGTTAATTCTTTTAAGAATGTAATTATCGAAAATACTAGAATTGAACTTTTTATGTTCTGATTAATTGTGTTATTGCAACATAATTCGTAAACAAATTTATTTTCTTCAAAAGACAAACTTAGTCTTTTTTCCTAGTAAGAAGAGTGAGACTTATTCCTATCTTTTCTCCTTAGTTGACTAACTAAGATAGGATTCCAAAATTGATAAACTCATTTATGATCTTTCATTACCCTTTCGTGGTCTAGAGTTAATTGAAAGATAGAGTATTTTGTGTAACTGGAAACATTGTGTTTAGAGCTACCAAAATAAATAACATCCTGGACTTGTCACGATGTATGAGTTTAAACCGCAAAGAGTAAAGGAATTACTAGCATATTTGCTAGGTAATCTTCTTAGACTCTTATTATTCCTAAAGTGCTAAATACCCTTGGGGCTTTGTAGACGATAAAAGAGGAATTGCATGCTAAAAATTCAAGTTAATTGAATAAAAGAATGGCTAGTCCATTGTCTACATAAGTAAAATTTCATATACTCTGCTCAATACCTAAGTACATGCTACTCGTAGGTAATTGAAGAGAATAGGAAAGTATATAAAACTGTATATGCTTTCTACTGGAAATGTAACACTTGTAATGTTGACAAATCCAGTGGGAGCAATTACATTTTATTACTGAAATATCATTCATGTAATGTTGTCAATTTCAGTGGGAGCTACGGGATTTATTTCCTGTTAGTCACCCATATCATTTCAAACTAGCTTTGAAATAATCCATTACTTTCCGAATATGAACAACCATTGCTTAAAGGAAAATTGCATTTTATTTTATAAGATAACACGTTGCCTTCCTGCTGTCGCTTCCTGAAGTGTTATCTATAGAATAATAATCCACAATTCCTTATTAAAGGTTATGGTTCTAAAACTACATATGATATCTATGACATTATCATATCGTTTGAACAATCAATCACGTGTTGTTTGTTTTCATAATATGATGTTGTACCTTACACAAGTGGGAGAAATCTCAAAGTGTGTGCAAGGAACAACAATATTATTGGTATATCTTGAACGCAAGGTAAGAATACTAATAAATCTACTAGGACTTAAACACGTTAGATGTTTAATGCCCTACTACATGTAAATAAGAATTCTACTAGGACTTAAACACATGAGATGCTTATTGCCCTACTACATTCTAATAATGATTCTACTAGGACTTGAACACGCTAGATGTTTGTTGCCCTACTACATTCAAATGTCATGATATAATGTAAAGATACTTCAACATTTGACTACATGTTTTAGTCAACATAATTATGGTTATATGATAATAATCATAATTATGAAGTATAAAATTAACTTGAAATTACTATAGAACTCAAGAGTTTGCGTTCATGATTACTTTTGTTAGTATAATTATGCTTACATGTTAAGACATAATTATAAAGTCCTTGGATTATTCAATGACTTGTAACATAAAGTATATATAGTAAAAGTGTTATGTCTTCTAGTTAACACATAAACATAAGGCCTTTGAATTATTCAAAGACTTATAATGTATTATTGAAATGTTATGTTTTCTTGTTAACACATGAACATATAATCCTTGAACAGTTCTGTCTTCTTGTGAACACATGAACATAAGGTTCTTGTATTATTCAATGAATATACATTATACCATGTACTTGGTTCGTAAATACTTTATACGCAATTTGGCTCGACCCAATTGACAAGTATTTGGTCCTAAGAGAATTAAGTTATCTATAGAATTCTGATATAGTTTCACAATTCTAATAACTCATAGGATACCACTTCATTATGGTATGTCTAATGTGTTGGATCAAACTTTATTCTTATTGTTTGGTTCCTGATGGCTTTAATTGCTCTACCTCCAAAACATATCAAGGTTAGAAATTGTGTGTGTCATGGATACACTCAATAGAGTTCAAACCTAGAAGGTATTCAAGACAAACCATAACTGAAAACCCAAATTCATTAGGAATTTGAGGTTTTACTACTCAAACCAATTGAATCATAAACCCTTTTGGATTTTGATTTTCTACACTTCCTAGCTTGAAGATTGTAGTTTTGGTGTTCTTCCTAGCTTGACGAAACACAAAACTATTGCTAGAACTTTTGGTTAAAGAGTGATACTAAATTAGAGTTTTTCTATAAACCCTAATTTGAGTTGCTGGAAGGAATTCCATTATGTCTTGATTTAAGTTCTGAATTTGTTAAAATCTTATGAAGCATTTTGTTAACAAATCTTGAGACGAGAACTTAAAATGTATTTTGTGGTTCTCCATAAAGAACAATTTATTGTTGCTTAAGTACTTAGTATTTAGAGAATTGTCTCTACTTACAAATGTAAGTGGGAGTATACACATATCTCAAAGTTTTTGAGACCAAAATACTTAACCTTCTAAAATGCACTTATTAATGTCATACTAAGGTTAAACATGAAAATGTCGACTGAAGTATAATGATTACTCTCATTCATAAATCCGAAAGGATGCCTCATCACTAGAGTGATATTTTATATCAATGCTGAGGGATATAAGTTAGAAGATTATTGTAAATCAGCTAACTACTAAAATATATTATCACATCTTGAATCTGATAAATGTTTTAGAACTATGAATGATAAAATGCAGTCCTTATACGGCAAATCGAGTTTTGAGCTTGATTGTTATTTCGCCTAACAGTTAACCTATGAGGTTAGAATGAGCTTCTTTTGAAGAATGACTCACATGGACAAAATTGTATACATATTAATGCTTGGTATTTAATAAGAAGTTTTTAATCATACTTAAGCAGTTGACTGTGATTAAATTTTATTATATATAATACATGCATTAATTATATAAAGATATTTAATTGTCATACATGTGATTTGTATGTTGAATATGACAATTAGATTTTATAACTCTTTCTTTATGATTACCTTTTGCGAGGACGGTGTGTAATCAAAAGGGTTATGAATCTATATAATCTTTATGTAGTATACAAATTTATGCAATCCATGTTTTTGGATTGGATCATGCATCTAAGAGCTGAGATCTTGAATTTAATTACAATATGATTCTGATTGAATTAAGATATCTCTTGAGTACATCTGACATTGAGTGGGAGCAATGTGTTTTTCCTTAAATTTTACATGTTGAAGATATCATTCTATTTAAGCTAGATATTAATCCTTAAGCTTGGAATGAAACTTCACTTGGAATATAGGGAATAAAACAAACAACCTTGAAATAAATGTTTATCTGGAATAAACAAATGCGGAAAATTAAGTCTGACACAAATGCAATACATCATTCAAGCAAGTCTTCAATGATATATTTCACTTGGAATAATTTACATGGATGGAAATCTTGTGTCTTTAAACTAAGGGTTTATCATGTATATATTATATTGTGTATAAGACTAGTTGTTGCTTTTGTGCAAGAACAAAATGAGCTGACAACAACAATATCTAATTGAGAGTGTTTAGATTATTGTTTTTATAAATGTTTACGAATTATAAAACATAGTGTTGTATAAGTACAAATGATGCTAGAGGATTATTAATACTAGTTGTAGTAGGATTTTATCTTTTATGATAAATCTGCTAACTAGTTATGCTCAACATAGAGCATTGTTGCATTACACATTAAGGAATGAGAATACGTTACACTTTTAGAAACTGTGAAGATGACTGTCAGTATGTCGTTGATTTCTAATACCTCATGCAAGGTAAGACGACATCTCCATACTATAACTCTTGCAATAGTATGAGCATATGAGATAAGATACTCATCTTATATTTCAAATCACTCACTATAAGTGATATTTGAAACAAGTATTCGGAAAGTTTACTCAGATGACTATTTAGTTTTTCTTGTAAAAGAAAGGTTGAGAATGTTGGAAACATTAGGCTTCAACTTACTAAATTAGTTTTATGCATATCTGTTTTAGTATTTGGATAATTGGGATTGATAGACAATTTTACTTTATGATGAATAAAGATACTTGGTATTTGTTATTCATTCATATAATAGTTGTTATCCTATATTTTCATGTTTAATCCTTGAATGATTTTATTGTTCTAAACATGTCCATTGTCGGTTAACAATATGGGAATATTGTTATGATAAGGCAAATGTGAGTGTTGGTTATAATTTTAACGAGAATTCGGATTGTTCCCACAAAACTCATATGTATTCAATAGAGATGCATATTGGATTCCCCAACTTTCAAACATTTACTTTTGGATCCTTGTCATAAGTAAAATATTAAAAACGGTTTGTTATCTTCGTCCTTAGACTTGAGATACAAGCAAGTTCTGTTATGTGTGGATATCATTTTTTGAAAGTATACGCAAAACGCTATCTGAATAAGGTAGTTATAAAAGCTATATTTCGGAGTGATGTGAAGCAGCATCCACAAAACTTGTAGTCAATAAAGGATTTGTTACTCCACTTGATATGTGCAGAAAGATACCATGGCGCCTCTCCAGAATTAATAAGATAATTGTTCGGCCGAACCCAAAGGGTAATGCAAGATGATACTTGATTACATTTGGTATATCTAATTAAATTCTATAACGAGATTCTAAATGGTTAAACTATATGGAATGATTTGAGATCCATAATCCATGGTTTAACGGTATCTATAACAAAGGATGATTAGAGCAAGACATTGAATGACTATGCTACTGAGAAACTTTTACGAAACTATTCTCTCAGACACATTTTAGTTAAAAAGCGAGTGAGAGCGTTTGCTAGGCGTTTTCGTCGTTAGTTTTGTGTGCCATTCGACACACCAACTCCCAAGTGGGAGCTGTTGGTTTGTGGGAGTATTTAAACACGACAAAACGACTAATTGTGTATGAGCCGATGGGGGCACACGCGATAAACACGAGTATACGTGTTGAACGTAAACTAATACTTGAATACTCTTTACCCGTTATGCATGAAATTGACCCGAGTACATATTTGACCCGTTGGCTGTTTTCAGCTTCTGATATGGGTCGTTTGGGGTGAAGCCTTGGGCCTAGTTAATCCTAAACTAATCGGGCAGCAGGAGGAATAAAAGGAGGATGTGGGCTTGAGACTTGTTGATCAAGTCACAACCCATACAAAGGGTCGATTGGATTTGCTATAAAACAAACGCACCCTGCTTTTCATTCTTCCCTGACATGTACGATGCATAACATTACTTCTCTAAACCCTAAACCGATCCATAATCTACTGCATCTTGTTCCTGGTCGTTTACCTCAAGAAAACGATTAAGGTTTTTGTAGTTTTGTTGATTCCTAAACTTGTAATCAAGACAAGTTTTTAGGTGTATTGGTTAGCTATTGTTTCTTGTTTCCTGGTGGACACAAAAACAGAAGCAACAAGGTAATAATCTGCTCCTGCTCGTGGGTTATTATCTCGGACAGGAAGTGGGTTTTATCGGACAAGGCGTGTCCGATATCGGGTAAGGTTTAAAAGCTGTTTTCCAGCTTTGGTGATCACGGACAGAAAGTGAAGTGGTTCTTTAGTGGTATTCTGTATGTGGGTATTCAAGTGGTCAAGGTTGTTGACTTGGTTTGTTGTTTACGTTCTCGACTAGCGTTAATCGAACGTATACGTTAATCGGGTTTGTGTGTGATACTCTTCGAGGTATCTATTTTAGATACTTAAGGTTTCGTTTTGGTTTCTTGTTCTGTTACTAGAGATCAATTGCCAAGCAAGGTTAGCTTTTCTATATCCCTTTTAATTAATTAATATTGTATTAATTATTTGTTTATTAAATACGTGCTTAACATAATTGCATTAACTAGATCCAATATCCGATGCGTACTCGTAGAGGTTAATGGTTAATTGGTTCTAAAATCCCAACAAATGTGACTATAAGGAGTTGAACTAAAAGTATTGTAACTTTAATCTTGTGCATTTGTTAGGGTCCGTTTGGTATGTGGATATGGGAATGAAGGTATGGGTTTAGGAATGGTTAAGGGTGCGTTTGGTAGGGGGAATCGGAATGATGGAATCATAATAGATATAATTCAAGTGTTTGGTTAGTGAGCCCCGGTATCAAATATAGATATGAAATTTCAATATTGGCCATACTCCATACCCTAGCAACTTGTCTCCTATGAAATTTGATTCACGAGCCACCATATCCCCTCACATAATTTTATACTACAATTCATCTAATTATCCTACCAAACAACATTTATGAGATTGATACTTCAACTTATAGTCATTTATATTCCACCCCTATATCAAATCCATACTGATTATCATTTCGGACAACAAACCAAACAACACCTTAATGTCTTTGATTAGTGATATGGGTTTAATAAAACCCTTAGAACAATGGTGTCCTTATACCTCATCATATCAGTAGGTTTATGGAAACCATCATATTTCTATCAAAAGAAATGATAATATAAAACGTTGGTACGGACAATCTGCCATCTTTAGTTCGATATGGACAAATAGGAAAATGATTATTTTATTTAATTATTATTTAATGCTAGAAAAGGACAAATGAAATAATTATTATTTTATTTAAGTATTATTATTATTGAAAGCAGTAATGTTTGTACCAAATAACATTTTGAAAAACTCATTTCTATTTTCATTCTATTCTATCATTAAACCTATACACATAGTGATTCACATAAGTAAACCAAACGGCACCTTAGATTTTAAACTTTGGGAGGTGGTTGTTTAAGCTTCTTTATGGGCTTATGAGTTTATACGATTAGCTTATTTTACTTTGTGGTATTCTTCATGGCCGACATTATTTTAACCAAATGATACACCTAATTGTGAGCTATGATATACTATCTATAATGCCTTCATATTTAATAATGCTTTATGAAAAGAGCTTTTGAACAAATTAACAATGTTTTTTTTAAGACTAATCTAAATTAAAAAATAAAAAATAAAATAAAAAAAAAGTCCTGATCAGACTTGCATTGGAGATGCCCTAAGCTCTTTCAATATGATATATATCAACAGTTTTTGTTGCACATTTCGACGGTTCAACAGTTTGTAAAAACTAGAAGGGGAGTTGAATAGTTTACGTTATTAAACTTTTGAAACTTTTTGTTATTTTCTTGAAAAATGTTTGATTCAAGGTTATGTGATATCAATCAACAATATATATAAATACGATAGATATGCATGAAATAAATAATATATAAATGTAAAGAAGATAAAGAGATGGAAACAACCAAACCGAGACACGGAGATTTATAGTGGTTCGACACGAAACTCACTCTTCGCCCTACTCCACTCCTCGAGTATCACACTCACGAGTTCGCAATCACTATGTCAACAAACTCCCTTCAGGCGGAGAAAATGGTACACCAACGCTTACACCAATTTACGACACTAAGCGGAATGTTGAGTCCTAATCCTAACTAGAATCAATCTACACAGCAAAACACGATCCTACACGATCTAACACCATGTTCACTTGGACCTTCACCCAATCCAAGTCAGCACACAAAATTTTACGAACTTTTAACTTCGTCCTCTTGGATCTTCACCCAATCCAAGTCTTGATACGATGCTCCACAAACTTATCACTTCGTCCACTTGAATCTTCACCCAATCCAAGTCTTCACACCACGGACTTCTCACTTCGTCCTAATTACAAAACTACACTGACACACCTTGTCCAAACTTACACAAACACTACACGGACTTTCACCACGTCCTATTTCACGGACTTACACATTGTCCTAATCTACATACAACAATACATGGACAAACACCTTGTTTAAATCTACACATATCAAAACTAATATCGACTCACACACAAGTCGAATACAACAATATACAAGAAGGTGATATAGAGAGAGTTTAGATGAAGAATAGAATCGTAACACAAGTTACGTGAGTGTGTGTGATGCCTAATCTATAACACTTCATTTCTTGACGAATACGCGTGTTCTTCTCATGCACTTACAGGTAGAAGATAGAAGGTAGCGGGATCACTTATAAACACGTAACAAAAAGTTATAGTGATCAAAGAAGAGAGGTTTGGAAATCAGAAAGTTTTTGGGCTAAGAGGACTGCATTTTTTCTGTGGAATAATGCAGTATTTATAGTCACCAGGAGGAGCGGGGGTGGTCCCTTAAACCTTGGACGGTCCTATATATATAAGGGATCGTCGCCTTGTTTACGGGACCATACCGACATACACTCCTATTTTTTCCTGATGTGGTGAAAATTTTATCTGGTTTTGTGCGGGAAAAATAGTTGTTTGATAATTTGAAATTTAGGGTGCGTTTGGTTTGTCGCTATGAATCACAATGAGTATGGGTGTTGGTGTAGAGTGGAATGATAATGGAGGGTATGAAGAAACCACTCATACACATAATAGATGAGGAAACCTTTACATTTGGGTATCCTCATTCCATTGTGGTGGGCCCATAACCAACCAAACAACATTAACGATTTTCAAAGTCATAGAACCATACCTATACACCCATACCAAACGGACCCTTAGATCTATTTTTCTTATTAAAACATTTCTTTATAATTACAAAAATACTTTGTAAAAATGTGAGGTTTGAAGAAAAATTAATTCTTTGATCACTTAACAAAGCTGGTAGGTAGTTTGTTCATACCTTAAGTGATGTTGTAGTCGAAACAAGTTTTTCTCGATTAAAACCTTATCAAGTATAGTTTTACGTAACGTGTCTTTATATTTTGTGATTATCAAAATGTATAGGGATTGAAGAATGCAAATAAGCAAATGACGTTTTTCACGTTGCTTGTATTAACAATCTCCCCGTTTTTTATGATTACAAAATATTAACTCATTTTAGGTAAAATTATGTTTTAATAAGTTTTTAATGAGTTTTCGTTTACTTCTCCCCTTTTTTTGTAGAATCAAAAAGGCTTTGTCAATTTGTAGAGAGGAAAAGAGATCGACGATGCTAATGTTCCCCCTTGATTAGTGCTCCCTTGTTGAGGGCACCGGAGAATCGAGCTATGGTGTCATGCTACAAAAACAAATTAGAGGACAAGCGCGCGCGCACACACACACATACATATATGCATGCATGTATGTATGTATGTATATATATAGAATCCAGATCGATTGAGAAGGTTTTTATTTTGAGAAGCTTGAGAAGGTGTTCAAAAACGATAGATTTTTAACTTTGATTCATGTTTTTCAAGCGTAAAACTCATTTTAATGTGATTAAAATTCAAAATGTGTAAAAAAAATTGAATCAATGTTAAAAATCTCTGGATTTTGCGATATATGTAGATTACTGAATCATCTATACAAATTTAATGAATCATCATCATAACTCGATTTTAACAATGATTTGTGAATCAAATTTGTGATTTATAGATTTGATTCACCATAAAATGATGTTTACTTGTGAATCAAATAAAAAACATGAATCAATTTGCTCAAACGAAGATTTCTCAATCTTCTCAAAATAAAAACCTTCTCAATGGAACCAGGGCCTATATATATATATAATCTAGATCAAATAAGATCAAACTTAAAGTTCTTAAAATGAGATCAATCTAAAATTTGACAAGCGACACTCTCCTTACAACAAAAATAAATTTTTTATTAATTACAACTAAAATTGTCAAAGTTTCGATAGATTTCTTTTTAAAATTTATGAAACCTATGTGATACACTTTAATTAGAAGTGTAATGTGTATCAGGTTTTTGTATGTGTATCAGGTTTTGAAATATTTATTAGTGTAATGTGTATCAGGTGTATCACTAATCCAAACTCATATATCATTTGGTTATTAGTTGCTAAAATGTTAATTTGTATTAAAATATTTTTTTTATATGTATTATTGCTAAAATTGTTATTTATAAATGTTTTAGTAGTTTTTTAGACTTGATCTTACTTTTATAACTTTAAGCTTGATCTTACGTTAACTCTCCCCTATATATATATATATATATATATATATATATATATATATATATATATATATATATATATATATATATATATATATATATATATATACATATATATATATACGTATATATATATATGTATATATATATACATACGTATATACATATACATACGTATATATATATATACGTATATATATATACATACGTATATATATATATACATACGTATATATATATATATATACATACGTATATATATATACATACGTATATATATATATATATACATACGTATATATATATATATACGTATGTATATATATATATACGTATGTATATATATATACGTATGTATATATATATATATATATATATATACGTATATATATATATACGTATATATATATATATATATATATATATATATATATATATATATATATATATATATATATATATATACGTATATATATATATATACGTATATATATATACGTATATATATATATATATATATATATATATATATATATATATATATATATATATATATATATATATATATATACGTATATATATATACGTATATACGTATATATACGTATATATATATACGTATATACGTATATATATATACGTATATATATATATATATATATATATATATATATATATATATATATATATATATATATATATATATATATATATATATATATATATATATATATATATATATATATATATATATATATATATATATATATATATATATATATATATATATATATATATATATATATATATATATATATATATATATATATATATATATATATATATATATATATATATATATATATATATATATATATATATACGTATATATATATATATATATATATATATATATATATACATACGTGTATATACATACGTATATATATATATATATACGTATATATATATATATATATATATATATATATATATATAGGGGAGAGTTAACGTAAGATCAAGCTTAAAGTTATAAAAGTAAGATCAAGTCTAAAAAACTACTAAAACATTTATAAATAACAATTTTAGCAATAATACATATACGTATATATATATATATACGTATATATATATATATATATGTATACGTATATATATATATATGTATATATATATATATACGTATATATATATATATACGTATATATATATATATATATACGTATATATATATATATATATATATATATATATATATATATATATACATATATATATATATATATATATATATATACGTATATATACGTATATATATATATATATATATATATATATATATATATATATATATATGTATACGTATATATATGTATACGTATATATATATGTATACGTATATATATATATATATACGTATATATATATATACGTATATATATATATATATATATATATATATATATATATATATATACGTATATATATATACGTATATATAAGATAGAGAGGGGAGGAGAGTTGAGAAAGATGATTAAGATAAAAAGGAGATGTTAGAGTACAAGAACATACACATGGGAGAGATAAGAAGCAGAAATTAGAGGAGAAGAAAGAGAGAATCAGATATAAATGTTAAAATATAAATGAGATGGGAAATCAGATAGATCAGATAAGAAATCAGATATTCATAGTAGAAGAAGCTGATAATTCAGCATGACTAGGGATGGTCATGTATATATATTGACGGTCCCTTATATATTGGGACTGTCCTTATATAAAGGACCGTCGCCAGTGAGGTTGTTTTGGACAAATTGTTGTGATTTCAGTTTTTGTCATTTTAAAGTTGGTTAGTGTCATATAATATAAAAACAACCATGACAAGTATCACAATATTAAAGGATAGATTTCATTAATCATATTAAGAAATCATACATTCAAGAAACATGCATAGCACATACATCCCATAACACATAGATGGAGTCATACTACAAACTAAGAAGAAAAACATAACACTACAAGCTGTTTATAGATCAACCTAAGCTCCTAGAACATGCTTGGCCCAAAAGATAATCCTTGATTATTTTGACTAAACATATAAGGATGCTTAGTTAGAAGGTGGAGAAGAAATTGGTGGAGAAGAAAGTGAAGGGGTTGGTGGCATGGTAGCTAGTGGAGTTTGTTGCACATTAGGTTGAGAGAGAAGGTACTCAACATGGGAAAACATGTAATGAAGTTCTTCTCTAAAGGATGAAATGAGGTTGAAGTTGTGATAGAAACAAGCACAACTCATAATGTGGTTTTGACAGAGTTGTAAAGAATGGGATATCCCATGATAGGAGATGATGATGAAGTAGAATGAGTGTAATCCAAGGGCCCATTTGTTGATAGAGATAGGGTGGTGGTGGAGGTAGATTTAAGCTTCTTGGTGGTGGTGACATGTTTCCAAGATATGGTGAAAGATTTCCAACGAATGAAAAAAATGCAGTAAACAAACGAGTCATCCCTTAATAATGCAAAAAAGACATAAAGTCAGATGAAACTTTAATAATGCAATGAGACATAAATTGACATGAATCTTGGATTGTTTACTGCATTCCATTGAAAATTTGAGGACATAAAGTCACACTATCCAAGATTTAACATCTAACAACATATAGTTTAAACCAAATACTCCTACCAACACATAGTTTAGTGCACATACAACTTCAAATGTTTGAATACATAGACTTCAAACTAAATACTATTTGATTAGTTCAAATACACCATTCATGGTTCTGCAAGAACATCATCAGCATCCTAGGCTTTATCAGCACTAGAACCTGCACCATCTAGTCCAAACGTGTATCCTTTGGCTCTTTTGGCTATCCTCTCTGATTTACACCTTCTTTTTATATTTTTTATGAAAGCAACTAAAATCTCGGTGTTTGGATTGAGGGTTTGATTATCAAATACTTGAACTAATAATTAAAATAACTAAATCTAATAATTAAAACTAATATTTCAAGTAAAATAAATGAGATTCTTATGAAAGGTAAAAATGTGTTTACTAAGATTTCATTACTCCCTAGTTATCTCCTATTAATTAGTCGAATTATCAGATCCTTGTTTAATTGGCGCATTGTATTTCATTATTCGTATGGAGGTGCCTAATACCCTAACTCTATGAATGTATTGATATCCTCTAAAAAACCGATATCGCCAAGTAACCTAAGTTATCTCCCCCAAATCTCCTATTATCAATAATCGTAATTCACGCAATAAACAGAACAAAAAGTCTACTAGTGCACTCTAGGACATAAATACGTTTAGGACGTTCAAGCTCGCAACACTAAAGGAAGAAGCAAGTTTTCCTAACCTAACGTTTAACAACCATTCAAACAAGAGACAACAATCAATAGTTAACAACTAGGTTTCATTACATCTAAGCAAACACTATGTTAAAAGCTAAACATGTTAAAGATAAAGAAACAAGTAACCATAATCAAGTATGAATCAAACATAATGATAGAATAGATTAAGAGACTTATCTCGTATTGATAGAGGGTGTTAAAACCCTAAAATTACTTTAGAAACCGGATAAAAATCGTACACCAAAGTTACTCTACAATGTTGAACATTTAATGCAGAAAATTATAAAACTATATATAGATTTACAGTTGCAACGACGTCACTTTATAGCTGTGATGCATTCAACTCGCCGCCATTACGGTTTCGTCTCTTCCAAGTCAGCATTGTGACAGGGTCACTTTGTAACTTCAGACGCCATTCAGAAATCTCTGACACCGTCCCTCTTTGTTTATTTTGGACCGTCATGTTATAATTTGACAAAAAATTCCAGCTCTTCTAACAAGTGACGGCGTCACTTGTTACTTCATGATGCGTGATTCGGAGTCGAAAGACTTCCCTTTCAACGAGCAAGCTTTACAACCCACTAGGTAGTGTATCTAATCACTGCATTGTAGTATGGGTAAGACCAGGGGGTTGATTGTTCTCTTGAGGGATAGAGATGCTAGTAGAGATGTATGACAAGAAGGTGAGGTTAAGGGCGATTCTTTTTACCTTTTTATATTTTTTAGAAAGCAAGTAAAAATATCGAGGTTTGAAGAGTGGGGGTCTCATAATTCTACCAATTTAAACTACTTAACATATAAAATTAAAAGCTAATTAACTAATGAAAATAAAGCTATGGATTGATTGAGTGAGTTCTTATGATAATTAAAAACGTGTTTACTTAGATTTTCTTACTCCTTAGTTATCTCTTATTGGTTGGTTGAATTGTCACATCCTCATTCTAATTGGGGTGTTGTATTCCATGTTAGTCATAAGGGGTGCCTAATTCCCTAGTTCTATGAATTGTAACTCTCCTCTAGACTATCCGGGATCGCCAAGTACCATAGTATCTCCCCCGAATACTCTATTATCCTAAAGCTAAAACTCACGCAATAAACACAACGATGGCTTAAGTGCACTCTCAAGCTTTTTGCTATTTAGGACGTTCAAGCTCACAACAATTAAAGAAGAAGCCAGTTTTCCTTACTCTAGCGTCTACCAATTAAAACAAGAGACAACCTAACAATAATCAACAACTAGGTTTCACTGGATCTAAGCAAACACTAGATTAATTTAGCTACGCATGATAGATAAATAAGAACACAAACAAACAATTGAACATAGAACAAACATGATGATAGATTGGATAAACAAACTCATCTTTTAGTGTAAAGAAGGGTTTGGAACCCTAAAATACTGCCCAAGTTGGACTATGAACAAACTCGGGTTTGCTCTCCAAAATACTACACACAAAATACAGAAAATTTGAAGTCTATATATAGAATTACACTTGCGACGCCGTCGCCTTTTGATGGTGACGCCGTCTGGTCGTCGTCATTAGGGTTTCGTTATGGACAAGTCATCTTTGGGATGGTGTCATGTGAGGAAGTGTGATGTCGTCTGGCTTTATTATGGACGTCATCTTGGAATGGGTCTTGGTCGTCTGGTGAAAAAGAAAGGGCGACGCCCTTCTGGAATAAGGCATGACGCCGTCATGTTGTAAAACCAAAATATGACCTGAGCCGTCGCTTGAGACTTTTTAGAAAAACTTGTGAGCGACGGCGTCGCCCTATGGGTTGGGACGCCGTCAAGTATGTAAATCAACCTTTTAATCTTGACTTTGTCGTTTTCTTCATATTTTTGCTTCTTTTCGTCCAAAAGTGCTTGATTCCACCAATTTGCTTCCAAAAGACCTAAAATGTGAAAAGGAACGATTTTAAGCAGTAAAGGATATAACATGTATCGATTTAGGGCTTAAATGACCCCCTAAAAATGTATGTTTTAAATCTTTATCACTTCATCACTTTTTCACTGGGTCGTCTCTAGTAAAATCTGGGTTGTTTTGGTATCTTCCTTTGCAAGTGACGGCATCACCTTATAGGTTGTGACGCCGTGTGGTGCTCTTTTCCAGACTTTTCATGATTTGGTCATTTTCTTAACATTTTCATCCCTTTTCATACAAATATGCTTGATTTCCAGCTTTTGCTTCCAAAGTACCTAAAAAGTGAAAAGGAACAATTTTAGGCAATATTTGATCATAAATACATTAGTTTAGGGCTTAAATGACCTCCTAAAAACGTACGTTTTAAATCCTTATCAAATATCCCTACACTTGAGATTTTCTTATCCTCAAGCAAACGTACTTTTATCTAATCAATTTATAAGTTAGGGGTCATTTAACATTGGTTTAAAATAGTTTACAGCAAATGCAAGCTCTACAATAGTCATAACAAGCACAAAAATTATACACTAGCACCTCACATATAGTGTTTGGATTCTCTCATCTCTCAGGTATAATGAATATAACATGTATGGAAATGGAATATAACACTCTCTACCTGTCATAGAACATAGATTACCATAGGCTTGAGACTAGATCAAACATCCACCGCTTTGGCGTAACCACCTAAGATAAACTATAAAATAGGGCTTTTAAAGGATTGTAATGTTAGGTGTAAGGGTATGAAAAAACACGGGTTATTTGGATATGGGGGAATTTACTGGTGGCAAGTAAAAAATTTAAGTTAATTACATGTAAAACGAGGCGTTGCTAAGCCAATAATCGACTAACTAAACTAACTTATAACTTGACTTAAATAAAAATAAATGATAAAAGATAAAGGATAGAGACGAGATGGTAGCCCGTATGTTTAATTTTTCTTATTTTTTTAGTTTTCTTTCTTTTTCATTTTTTTTTTCTCTTTTTTTTTATTTTTTTTTTTTCATACGCAAAAGATAACATCATAGCAAAGGAATTTATAGTAGCATCCCTACACTTGAATTTTTATTAGACTAAACTAATGACCCGTGTTGTGAGGACCAAAACACTTGATTGATTAAGAATATAAAGGAATTTAAATTTGACATTCCTTCCCGTTACTCCATAAAATACTACTTAACCCATGAGTCTCAATCGTCCCAAAACTGTATTTACACAAATATGACTCGGCTTAACAATCATGTAATTAACTAGATAATTGAACTAAGAGTTTAACATAATACGATAATGCACTAAAAATAATTGAACTAAGGGTTTGATATTCCGGAAACCGGAACATCACGAGAACCGCAAAAAAGATAGGCTCTGAGGGGTTAACTAGGGGTATCGTGTACTTATTATGAGTAAATATCAAAGGTCTGGGGTCATTACTCAACCGATGTGGCCAATGTAATTATTTAAACAGGTTTAAAACAAGGGTTATCCTAATACCTCTTATCATTTAGAAAATCCTACATAGTTTCACTAGCGATCTCGGAATGCATCACAAAAACAAGTTCTAGAATTTATATACCACCAGTACCCTCATAAGCATTAAAGATAAATGTTTTTATCCTAAAGATCTCGGGGTGAACCTCACATTTTTTGGGTGAAACTTGAGTGGTAAAGGTGTTTGTGCTAGTCATATAACTCCTATCCATGAGACGCTTTATTAAGACTAAAGTTTTGCTCATAAGTGTCGTAAAAAATTAAAAATTTGGTGCTAAAATTACCCTAACAAGTACTTCTTTTAGTTTATTACACTATTACTAAGGACAAGACAAATATCAAGCGAGTAAATAGTTTCTAAGGTATCCCTTTTTTCCCTCCCTACACTTAAACTGAACATTGTCCCCAGTGTTCACTGAAAGTATCAAAGTTATAATAATGGGGAGTAAATAAAAGAGAAAGAAACTAGTACTCCCCTGATTAGCTCGGATGATCGGTGTAGAATCAAGGTTACATCCTCCTCCAAGAAGAATAAGTAAATCGTAAATGTTGCTTCCTTTGTGTATTTGCAACTTCTTGTCCAATATAACCAATAAATTATAAGAAAACGTACAAAAGACCATGTGTAAAATCGACGGTAAAACTATATATAATATAAATCTAAACTAGAAAGCTAGTAAGATATAATGCTTACAAAATAGATGTTTGCAGGTTTCTAGAAAATTAAAAATTCTGGAAATTATTTTAGATATTCAGTTTCGACAGAAAAACGAAAATCTGGAAAACTGTTTGCTACAGTGCATGACGTCGTCGGGTTATAGATCCTGACGCCGTCGGGATTGACCTAATAGAATTTTAAACTTTATTTTCTAGAAAATTTCTGGAAAAATATACTTCTTAAGAACCTGTAAATTACTGCAAAACAACCATTGTGACTCGATACAAGCGTTTGACTCAAACACATAAATATATGCTCACCATGTATTGTTAATTTCATGTTCAGTTTTGTTCTATTAAACATATGTGATCTTTCCTACACTTATCTTTTTGTAAAATACCTTTATATGTGATTAAGACGAGGTTAAAAACAAAATAAAGCATTCTCACAATAATATTTGAAACATGAAAATTAAACAATAATGATGAGGCATATATGACACACAAATAAATCAAACAAACAATCAAACAAATAAACATGGGTTGCCTCTCAAGAAGCGCTTTTCTTTATTTACGAGTCTTGAAGCTAGACTCAAAGTCATGCTCCCTACGTTACTTCACTACCATCCATTATATCCCCTCCATCTTCGATCTTAGTTTTGTATTCGGGTCCTAATTCTAGACACTCCTTTTCAAACCCGAATATCTTTCTCATCACATAATCAACATCTCTCTTCCTATCCTCATCAATCCTATAGTGTACCGATTGTTTAAGTTCCTTTTCTAAGTTAGGCATCAATCGGAATTGTTCAATCTTATATGGTATTTGGTAAGCGATTTCGTCTTTAAATCTAACTATCCCAAGTGATGGGTTATGTGTCATTCCAGAGGTTTCCACGAATAGCTTTCCAAGAACTACATGGGATAAGGTAGGATCTATTATAGAACTAATATCCTCAATGACCACAAAGTTCGTTATATAAGTGAAGTTTCCTACTATTACATGTATGCCATTGACTCTACCAACAAAAATTACTTTTTCGCCAAATTTCATCAGGATCTTGTCTAGGTAGGAGTAATTTTCTTCTTATCCAATTATAGTTAGTCCTAGTCATAACGTTTATTGGATACCTAAGATCAATGTAAGCTTTACATATGTGCACATGTCCTATATTGCATGGTATGTTTATATTTGAAGGATTTCCATGTGCAATGATTGGGGATCTTCCTACATAGGATGGGTGAGGATTGTGCATTAAGTACTTATGGTAGGCTAGTTCCTCTTCCGTTGGAAATTTATTGAAGTAATGTTCCTCTACTTCGTTTACTTCATTATTAGGATCACCCTTAATTTCTTCCTTAGTGTTGGGTTCAGTAAATACCCAAACCCCTTAATCTAGGATTTGAATAGAAAATAGCCCAAGTGTTTAATCCGTTAACTCAAACAGGTCACTGAGTGCATAGTCTCTCAGTGAGTCGTCTTCAGGATACTCAGTATGAGGCGAAGAAGAAGTTTCTCCACTCAGTAAGGCGGAACTTAAAGGGTGAAGACTGAGTCAAGAAGAAGATGATGGATTCAGTGAGTGATGGCAATAACTCACTGAATCCCTAATATTCCTCTCCAACTTCTTACACTGAAGACAAACTAAAGTAGAAGACTGAAGGATGTAAAGACTGAAGAAAGAGCGGGACAAGGCGGGAAAAGGTTGAATCAGATAAGACGAAGTCCTTATCAACCAAAGTCAACTTTCCCTGAATGGCAAAAGATCAGGCTCAGTGTCATCACTGAACTTAGGAAAGTAGTCTTGTCTCTTACCTAGAATAGTCTTTGTAAACAGAGACAAAATACATCAGTATTTTGTCTTCTGTATGATGTCAGTTTGTCACTTAGGAAAGAGTCAAATATCATACATGTATAAATAGCATAAGAGATGGAGTGAAAAGGTTAAGCTTGTGAATTGTAAAAACACACATACACGCAAGCCATCTTTTCACTCCTCCAAATACAACTTAGTTCCTGAGATAGCTCATTGAGCTCTAAGAGTTGTGCTCAGACTTAGCCTGAGCTTAGAGAGGAGTCACCCAACTTTGTCATTTCAATCCCAAGTGCTATTCCGCAAGTACTTGGGTAACGTATTCTTTGTTGATTTATTTCTAATAAGAATATGATGTTGAAAATTACTTAGTGTGCTTTTCTTATGTTAATTTCAGTCATAGTTCACTATTAACTTGTTTTTATAAACTTAAACTGTTTTAAACGATAGTGAACGGGGAACAACAAGTGGTATCAGAGTCAGGCTAATTATAAAACTCGTTTTTTAGGCCTCTCTAAAAGTTTTTAAATTAGGATCCTAAATGGCTGAAATTGATGTACCCCAACTAGTCGATAAAAAGGGTGGAGCTTATTCAGCTGTTGCCCCTAGACTTGAAGTTGGCAAATTCAATAAATGGAAAAAGCGAATGCTTTGCTATTTGATTGGGATGGAACCTTATTATATCAAGTGTATAAATGAAATATGAGATATCTGACTGTGCCTCAGTGAAGACACCAATGGTCCCACCTAACAACCTTGGACCTGATCTCACTGGCAAATCAGTCAATCAAACTCATTTCAGAGGGATTGTTGGCTCACTGATGTATCTAACCGCTACTAGACCAGACATACAATTTTCAGTCTGTTTAATAGCAAGATATCAGTCCAATCCCAAAGAATCTCACCTCACTGCAGCCAAAAGAATACTCAGGTACCTGAAAGGAACCCCAAATCTTGGACTCTATTATCCAAAATGCTCAGGGTTTGATCTCAAGGGTTACTCTGATTCTGATTATGCTGGCTGCAACATGGACAAAAAAAGTACCTCAGGGTCCTGTCAATTTCTTGGAGGAAAACTGGTTTGTTGGAGTGCAAAGAAGCAACAATCAGTGGCTATGTCCTCAGCTAAAGCTGAATATGTAGCTGCAGCAGGATGTTGTGCCAATGTATTATGGATGAAAAGTCAACTCAGTGACTATGACATCCATTACAAAATGGTGCCCATCTTCTGTGATAACACTAGTGCTATTGCAATCTCCAACAACCCTGTCCTCCACCAAAGAACCAAACACATTGATATCAGATATCACTTCATCAGGGATCACATAATGAAAGGAGATATTGAATTACATTTCATCCCTACTGAATATCAACTGGATGATATCTTCACCAAACCCTTGGATGAACCTACCTTCAGGAGACTGAAAGCTGAATTAGGAATGCTTGACATTGAAAGCCAAGTATCTGAAAACCAATCTCAGTAAGTTCTCTGAAATGGTTCATTCTCCCTGAACATCCAAAACCAACCTCTCACTGAATAAGTAAGACTCATTCAGGGTCCCTGACACTTGACAAAGAGCATTGAATGAGTAACTAAATGAACCAAATATCAGTTACTTAAATGTCCTAGGTTGGTAACTATGCCAATTTAATAAATGAATATATGTCTCTTTGTCTTACTGTCATCCCACTTGGCATTTAATGCCTCTCACAAAAAATATCAAATTGATATTTTATCTCTGCAAAAGTGCACTTTTACTGTGCACTGCAATTGTTCCCTTGAAAAACGGGATTTTACTGCGGGTAATGGAGTGGTAGCATTAAATGTGGAAATTCAAACGTCTTTCAAAAACCGACTCTTAATATTCCCATTTGTGCACAAAACACCCCTCTTATCACTCTATAAATACCCTCTTCCAACACAAACAAAAACACAAAAATTATTTTCTGCAACTAAACTCTGTCAAAATTCTTTCTCAAATCCAGAAATATTTGTGTGTTCTCAATATCTTCAAAACCTTTTTTTGAAAAACCCTCCTTGTAAACATTTACAAAAGTTTTTCATCACAAACTTGATGAGATCTATATACTTTGATTGTTCTAGTCAAAACATTTTTTAAACCCTAAAATCTTAGTTAATGGAAATGGCTAGAACACAATCTCTCCAGTTTGCTTCTCAGTGGGTAGGGGATCTTACTAACGTTGAATTTAAAACAAATAATGTCATAGGAAATTTTGAATATCCTGAAAATGTCCCAACCTATAAAGACATTATAAATTTTTTATTCAACTGCCCACTCAAAACGGCCTTTGTAAAATGTCCCTCAGTAGTGTACCCAAACTACCTCAGGGAGTTTTGGGCTACTGCTAGAGCCTTTGACCCGACACCTTCTACTGATGAGAATAACCTTAGACCTCTCAGGGAGTATCTCATCAGGTTCAGGCTAAATGGGGGGAAACAATACACCCTGGATTACAAAACGTTTTGCACTTCAACAGGGTTAGATTATAACAAAGGTGCTTATGTCGCCCATCCTGAACCCTCCACAGTGAAGGATGGGTTAAAACAAATCGTTTTAGATCAAACTTTTTTGGACAAGAGCCCAGTCACTAAAATCTCATTCCCCGTGGCTTGGAGGATCCTCTTCACTTTTGTGATTCAGGTCCTCGGCGGGAACCACTCATCCACTGAACAAGTTAACTCTATTCAGTTGATGATGGCATACTGCTTGATGAATGGGGTCATTGTCGACATAGGGGAGATCATTTACAGTGATCTCGTAACGAGGCTACAGAGCAAAACTAGGACGAACTATGTTTCGTATCCTAGGTTTGTCTCCTGTGCTTTGCAATCGTTACGGGGTTCAAATTATACTCAGGATGAAAAATTTGGAAATTTACCTGGCATCCTGAGCCCATCAAAATTTTAAAAGGACCCATCCCTTGTCACTCCCACAGAATTGACGGCCCACATGATTGCTGTAAACAATCAAAGTGGATCAGTGTCTCCAAACCCTGCTCCTAAAAAGAAGGAAGTCTCAGACTGGGACTAAGACTAAACCAAAGTCTCAGGGCCCTGAGGCTTCAGGAGCACAACCTAAGAGGCACAAAAAGCCCGAGACCAAAAAGACACCCACTGACCAGGCAACAACCACCCCAGTGACAACGAAGGACACTGATACATCACAGTCAGTGCCCTTGGTCACACCTACTACTCCCCAAGATCCAGAGGGAAACAAAAAACCCGCTGGTAGGGGAGCGCCTTCCACAACGCCCAGTGATGACATTAGCAAATCCAAGCCTTTGTCTGAGGGCACACTGATCTCTCCCAAAGACTCAGAGGGAATCAAACAACCCGCTGATAGGGATACAACTATCACTGACTCAGCTAAAGGCACTGGGAAACGCCCACAAGTGTCTCAGGGGTCACTGGGGGACAAAGACTCGGAGGGAAAGGAACAACCCGCCAATACGGAACCCACAACCAATCCTGACTCCAGCGAAGGCACTGGGAAACGCCCACCAGTGTCCGAGGGGTCAACGGGGGACAAAGACTCAGAGGGAAACATACCACCCGCTGATATGGAACCCATCACCAACCCCTGGTTAACTGTTGCTGATGTCACTGGGATATTATTCTCTGAAGATGAGCTTGCTGAGACTGATGATGAAATCTTATCAGCTGGAGAAGAAATGGACGCTGAGGTTCAATCTGAACAAGAGCCTCAGCCTGATCCAAAGGAGCATACTGAGTCACCATTTCATCCAGAAGAAAATGACTCTGACTCCTCATCATCCAGCTCCGGGGAATTTAACCGTTTTGACAACATTCTTCCAGTCACTGAAAGACAACTGGTTCAGTGGATCACTAAAGCCTCAAGGAGACTGTACACTGGGGTTACTGAACAATTTTGGGATCAACACACTGAAGCAGCAGCCAGCTACGCTGATCTTCGTTCTGATGTGCTCACCTTCAATGAAAATGTTCATGAGCACAAAGATCTCATGTACCAACACCTTATCAGACTGGATGAAAACCTGGTTAAGTTTCTCAAGCATCTTCAGTCATGTGGAGTTACTATTGATGAAATCAGGGATGCTGTTAAAGAGGACCCTGCAATCAATGCCAAAGTACTGGAAGCCACTGAGGTGTATGTGAAAAATTCATCTCGACTAACTGAACTGATTGAAATGCTCCAATCTGCCAATGTTCAGGGTCTCTAATCTTCAGTTCAGTCTCTTCAGACCTCAGTGGACTCATTGAACACCCAGGTAGCTGCTATGGCTCAGGCCTCGTCTTCCATGGCCTGGAATCTTGGTCCCCGGATGACTGCTTTGGAGCTTTCTCAGGCTAACTTGGATACAAAGGTCACTGGTCTTCAAGCAGATACTTCAGAGATTAAGGCTATGATCACTGAAATATATCAGGCCTTCAAGGGTCAGGCAGCTCCGTCCCCCTCAGCACCAACTCCAACTCTTGCCCTCACTGAAGTTCCGGCAATAGTTGAGGGGGATAATATTGCTGATGAAACTCCTTCTCACACTGAGGGGGAGCCAACACCAACATCATCAGTGGCTCAAATCTCATCATCCCCACCAGTCTCAGCAACACCTATCTCATCAATCCCACCAACAACATCAACAACAACAACACTGACAGTAATCACTCCAATAACAACAACACCACCACCCCTGGTAGCAACTTCATCTTCCTCAGGCCAGGACAAAGGAAAAGGCAAAATGGCAACTTCTGAGCCTGAGAAGATTCCCTATAAAATCGGCGACACTGAATACCTGCTCACACCACAACAGCTGAGTAAACACCTTGCTAAAGAAGAAAAAAGGTTGAAACAAGCTGAGGAAGAGAAAAGGAACAGAAAAGCACTGGAAAAGGTTGTCGCTGAAGAAGTTGAGAACATGGGATTAGATCCAAGCAAACTTCAAAAGGGTCAGGCAGGGCAAAAGTTCAAGGAAGCTTAGGCTGCTCAGATGGCTGCAATGAAAAAGCAGTTGGAAGAAAAGAAGAAGAAAACTGAAGCTCTCAGGCAAAGCATAATTGAGGATTACAACTGGACAATGACAAGCCGAAGGCTTCCTGAAAAGATCACTAATGTCAGAATCATCCCCAATACCAAACCACTGGCCATGAACGTTTATAGAGGGATTGAGAAAAGACACTTCGAGGTCCATGATCCCCTCAAATTCACTGACTGTGGGATCACTGAACTTGATGAGCTTGGTCCAATTATTGAAAAGAAGAAGAATGCGGTGGTTAAGGACCTGATGAAGATGCTCAGTAAAAGATATGAAAGACTGAGAGATTGTCCAGCTCAACTGGGAATTCAGCCCGCCTTAACTGCACCTCAAGGATCTCAACCACAATCATCCACTGGCAAAAGGAAGAGAGTTGAGTTCCAACCTGAGATTAAAGTACCTGGACTGGAGTGTAATAGGGAGCTGCCTGAAGGGGTTAAATTTGTGAACTGTCTAGTGATTGAGAAGCCTGAAAGAGGGCTATTCCACATTGATGTCTATGGAAACCCTGCTTTTCAAAGATGGAGTGATATTGATCAGGCTGGTATGGTTGCAATGCTGAGCTACATACCAGTGGCCTCTCAAATACAAACCCCAGCAAACATCAGGTTCTGCCAAGACCTGAATGCTAAGATAAGAGACCATCCTGACATAGAAACACTCGTCACCAAAAAGGTCAAGCTTGAAGCATTGGGAATCCATCTGGATTGACATCATTTTGTTTTATCTTTTGTACTAGTGATAGGAACTATGTAATCTGATCAATAAACGATGTATGTTTTATTCATTTACTCAGTGTTCCTTATTGTATTCATTAGTACATTCAGTGTAAGAAGAAGCCTCTTGCTCACTTACACTGATCAACCACTTAGGCTATCTGTATATCCAAATAGGGGGAGACTGTTGGGTTCAGTAAATACCCAAACCCCTTAATCTAGGATTTGAATAGAAAATAGCCCAAGTGTTTAATCCGTTAACTCAAACAGGTCACTGAGTGCATAGTCTCTCAGTGAGTCGTCTTCAGGATACTCAGTATGAGGCGAAGAAGAAGTCTCTCCACTCAGTAAGGCAAAACTTAAAGGGTGAAGACTGATTCAAGAAGAAGATGATGGATTCAGTGAGTGATGGCAATAACTCACTGAATCCCTAAGATTCCTCTCCAACTTCTTACACTGAAGACAAACTAAAGTAGAAGACTGAAGGATGTAAAGACTAAAGAAAGAGCGGGATAAGGCGGGAAAAGGTTGAATCAGATAAGACGAAGTCCTTATCAACCAAAGTCAACTTTCCCTGAATGGCAAAAGATCAGGCTCAGTGTCATCACTGAACTTAGGAAAGTAGTCTTGTCTCTTACCTAGAATAGTCTTTGTAAACAGAGACAAAATACATCAGTATTTTGTCTTCTGTATGATGTCAGTTTGTCACTTAGGAAAGAGTCAAATATCATACATGTATAAATAGCATAAGAGATGGAGTGAAAAGGTTAAGCTTGTGAATTGTAAAAACACACATACACGCAAGCCATCTTTTCACTCCTCCAAATACAACTTAGTTCCTGAGATAGCTCAGTGAGCTCTAAGAGTTGTGCTCAGACTTAGCCTGAGCTTAGAGAGGAGTCACCCAACTTTGTCATTTCAATCCCAAGTGCTATTCCGCAAGTACTTGGGTAACGTATTCTTTGTTGATTTATTTCTAATAAGAATATGATGTTGAAAATTACTTAGTGTGCTTTTCTTATGTTAATTTCAGTCATAGTTCACTATTAACTTGTTTTTATTAACTTAAACTGTTTTAAACGATAGTGAACGGGGAACAACACTTAGGGGTCTTATTATCCCCATTTGGTGGTACTAGAGTGATAGTATTGACAAAGTGAACATGTTTTGATGAGAATGGATCCTTGATTTCAATGTTTTTCGAAGGTTTACTAGGTGAAGTTGTCAAGTGATTGTTGAAAACCTTCAACAAATTGTCAGTTTTGTTTGTCATCTCGGTTTGTTGTTGTTTGAAATCGGCTTCAAACCTTGACAATCGAGCTTCTTAAGATGATATAAAATTAGACACCAATCCTTCAAGATTTTAGAGTTATTGGAAATGGAAGAATTGTTGTTAAAGGACGGTTCGAGGATGAACCGTTTGGTTGAAAACGATTAGGTGGAGTTGAATAATTGTTTTGAGACGGGTTTGAGTTTTGTTTCCACCTAAGGTTTGGGTGATTTCTCCAAGAGGGGTTGTATGAATCACCTAAGTTGTTTTTCTCATGTTTGAAAGTGTACCACTTATCTCCCGCTTCATCGGTACGCGAGGATGCGTAGTCCGCAAAAGCTTGTTAGGGGAGTTTCATGCAATCACTAGTGTCGTAAGGACCACTACATAACTCACACGAGGAAGTGACTTTGTTCACTTGGCGTGAAGGTCTAGGAGCTTCGTAAGAACTCTATAGGTATTTGACTTAATCTTCAATTTCAAGAATCATACGATCGGAAGTATGTGAGTCATTTGAAGGCAAGGATATTGCCTTGGCGGTTTTGCTTAACTCACGAGGGTCGTTCCAACATTCGTTATCTCTATTATTTCCCATGATTCTTCCACTGTTAGATCACGAAGCTTACCATCGGTTGCATGGTCAATGGTTTGCCTTGTGGAGAGATTGACATGATCATAGTAAATTTGGACTTAAAGCCAAAGATCAATGCCATGGTAAGCGACTTTATGGAGTAAGTCCTTGAATCGAGTCCATGCTTCATAGAGAGTTTCACCTTGATGTTGTTGGAACATCAAAATGTCATTCCTAAGTTTAGTAGTTTTTCCCGGTGGGAAGAATTGAGCCAGGAAACGAGTAGTAAGATTATCCCAACTTGAGATAGATCCTGCGGCTAGACGCTTAAGCCAATTGCTAGGTTTATCACGTAGAGAAAATTGGAAGAGACGCAATCGCGTTGTCTCCCAAGTAGCAACATCAAGGTCAATTGAATCGACAATTTTAAGGAAGTCCTTGAGATGTTGATTTGGATCTTCGGAACGAAGTCCATGGAATGCACATCCGTTTTGCACCAACCAGATGGTGTCAGATCTCAGGGTCGTAGTTTAAGCTTGATGTGGAAGCTCAATGGTGTTCCTATAGCCTTGATGGCTCGGTCTAGAGTACTCACCTAGGGTACGGGCTCGAGGTGGTATTGGTGGGTCTTGTGGTGGTAGGTTAAGAATTGGTGGGTCTTGGTTTGGTGGGTCTTGGTGAAAAGGCATCTCATTCACCATTATGGTAAATGAGAAGTTTTACGAACAAAGGGAACAAAGAAAAAGATAGACTACTGGAAAGCTACAACGTAAAAATAAAAATCTCACTTGATAGGAATCTAGTGAATGGACCTAAACGAGATAGAAAATGAACCTAAACTATTCCCCGACATCGGTGCCAAAAACTTGATGCGGCAGATGTAACCCTTCAAAGAATTTTTACAATCCTCCTATGCAGTGTACCTAACCGTTATAGTGTAGTATATGTAAGACTCGGGGGATTGATCGTTCTCTAGGAGAATAGTGTTGGGAAGGTCGAGATGTATGACAAATAGGTCTAAGGTGAGGGATGATTCTTTTTGTATTTTTATATTTTATATGAAAGTAATTAAAATCTCGGTGTTTGGATTGGGGGTTTGATTATCAAATACTTAAACTAATACTTAAACTAATTAAAACTAATATTACAAGTAGAATAAATGAGATTCTTATGATAAGTAAAAGCGTGTTTACTTAGATTTCATTACTCCCTAGTTATCTCCTATTGATTAGTCGAATTGTCACATCATTGTTTAATTGGCACGTTGTATTCCATTATTCGTATGGAGGTGACTAATGACCTAACTCTATGAATGTATTGATATCCTCTAAAAAACCGGGATCGCCAAGTAACCTAAGTTATCTCCCCCAAATCTCCTATTATCAACAATCGCAATTCACGCAATAAACACAACGAAAAGTCTACTGGTGCACTCTAGGACATAAATACGTTTTTTAGGACGTTCAAGCTCGCAACACTAAAGGAAGAAGCAAGTTTTCCTAACCTAACGTGTAACAACCATTCAAACAAGAGACGACAATCAATAGTTAACAACTAGGTTTCATTACATCTAAGCAAACAATATGCTTAATTAGCTAGACATGTTAAAGATAAAGAAACAAGTAACCATAATCAACCATAATGATAGAAGAGATTAAGAGACTTATCTCTTATTGATAGAGGGTGTTAAAACTCTAAAATTACTGTAAAAATCAGATAAAAATCATACACCAAAGTTACTCTTCAATGTTTCACAATTAATGCAGAAAATTCTAAAACTATGTATAGATTTACAGTTACGACGGTGTCACTTTATAGTTGTGACACCGTCAAGTCGCCGCCATTAGGGTTTCGTCTCTTCAAAGTCAGCATTGTAACGGGGTCGCTTGTAACTTCAGACGCCGTCCATAATCTCTAACGCCGTCCCTATTTGTTTATTTTAGACCTTCACGTTATAACTTTTACATAAAATTCCAACTCTTCTAACAAGTGACGTCGTCACTTGTTACTTCATCACTTTTTCACTAAGCCGTCTATAGTAATATATGGTTGTTTTGGTATCTTCATTTACAAGTGACGACGTCACCTTATAGGTTGTGATGCCGTCTGGTGCTCTTTTCCAGACTTTTCATGACTTGGTCGTTTTATTCACATTTTCATCCTTTTTCATACAAATATGCTTGATTTCCAGCTTTTGCTTCCAAAGTACCTAAAAAAGTAAAAAGGAACGATTTTAGGCAATATTTGATCATAAACACATTAGTTTGGGGCTTAAAATGACCTCCTAAAAACGTACGTTTTAAATCCTTATCAGTCCCATTTGGTATAATTACATCATCTTCTTCTACAAAATCACTAACACCAAAACTAGTTATGTCTTCCATCTCACCAACATCTGAAACCTCATCATCCTGAACCTCAGTTTGCAACCAATGGCTTAAATCATACCCATAATGTTCCAAATAAATATCAATTATCTTTTCATTCTTAAAAGCTAGGCCAATACACTCAGCTAGGTTAGAATCATCCCTAATCTCCGTTCAACCATTACTAAGTTTTTTACAAGGATAAGAAAGTATATACCTTTGATGGGGAATTGAGATGTTCCTTTGAGTTTCTTCATCAATGCAATAAGAGTCATCCCTTCGAATTCAATATCGCGAATTGTAGAAACATCTCCTTCTTTATACATGAGAGGTGATGAGGAGAATAAACCATCGTGATGGAAATTGCCAGATATACGCATTTTTTAGGTTTAAATAGGGTTAAGGTTTGAATCATATGAATTAGGGCTAGAAGATGAATCGGGGAAAATTAGTAGGTAGATTAAATTAGGGTTAGGAAATGAATTGGGGGTAAAAAAGAGTAGTATAAGTAGTGTTATTTCCACGTATTATCATTTTACTTATTTAATATTGCCATGTAGGAAGATAGTCGGTTTTAAAACTTTTTATCCGGTTGCCCGTAAAAGATGGTGCAAATCGACACAAAACATGAAAGTTCAATACATTAAATCAAACAAAAAAAAAAAAATTAAGGCACCAAATCAGTACATTTAAAAAAGTTCGTTAATAATGTACGGGTTAATCCCTTTGCCCAAAAAGTTTAAACTAAGAAAAACAATATAGAAATTTGAAAAACCGAAATCTATTAAATCCCGTAAAAGTGAAAAGCGGGCAAAACAATTACTCAAAACTCAAACTGTCAAAAAAACAAGAAACCTCGCGCGGCAATCTCTCATTTTCAAACCCACATTCTCCCTCTCTCCACCTATACATAATTACATACACTCCCATCTATATCTACACATCCCCATCTCACAAATCACCAAACCCTCATTCCATTTCCATATTTTAACAATGAATTCCGACGAAAACTGCGTCGAAATCGTCAACCGTTCGTCTCGAAAACGGTCTTTTCCTAATCAACATAACTTAAAACAAACTAAGAAACGAGTTGTGTTGGGTGAGCTGACTAATTGTGGTGACACTAGCTTTAAAAGTAATTCTTTTATTAAAGAGAATGTAAATGAGGCGGGCGATGAGGAGTGTGCGAAAAGAGATATTTCGGTTTCGTCTGGATGGGTTTGGGAGAATAGGTTGTTGTATGCGCCTCTTATGTATCAGCATCTTCATGCGTTGGAGGTATTTGACCAATTGATTTACGCGTATTGTTAAACGGATGTAAACGAATGAGGTTTTCCCTATACAGGTTTTGACTCAGATGTAAGCGGCTTAGCCCAAAAAGTGAATTTGCCCATGTGTGGTTATATTGATATTGGTTTTAAATTAGTAGCATATAATTGGAGGTTATGTTAGTTTTAACCAATTTGTTGGGTTATCTCGTGACCGTTTTTGACCCATTCCTTGGGCAACCCCAAAAGGAAATTTACCCACAAATTGTTATGTTTGTTAATTTTTGGGATTTACTGAAATTGGCTTTGAGTTGGAGGCATATAATTGGAAGTTCTATTAGTTTTTGTTTTTTGGAAGTTATTCTAATGGGCTTGTAAGTTAATCGTAAAATAGCTAATTTAAAGATTAAACGAGTGTAGTGGTATTTGGAAGGTAGTTTAGACTGAGTGCTTGGTTTTTTTTAGTTGTTTTGATTGGTTGGCTGTTTGGTGTGCTATTCTGTTCATGGCGATGTTTTGTTTTTGGCTTTGGGGTTAGATTTTGGTGTTTAGTTTTCGAGGGGATCCATGCTTTAAGGTCTTTCATTTGTCTTTTGACTCTTCTCTAATGATTTTATGGATTTTGATTTCTTTTAAGGATATATTTTTGCGTTTCTTGTAACTTTTAGGGCCTTGTGATTCTTTTAGAAATTAAATTGTTTAAATTCACTTATCTTGGCATTGATATAAATGAAACTTGTCAAAATTTGAAACTGTTTGGTAAAGTATACTATACTAACATAAAGTTTTTGATGAAGATTGAAGAAAACAGAAGGCCGTTGCCTGATTATATGGAAAGGGTTCAGAAGGACGTGACGATAAGTATGCGAGAGATATTGGTGGATTGGCTGGTTGAGGTGGCAGAGGAGTATAGACTTGTGTCGGATACATTGTTTCTCACGGTCTCATACATTGATAGATTCCTATCTTATCGATGTTTGAGCAGAAACAAGCTTCAGCTTCTTGGTGTTTGCAGCATGCTTATAGCCTCGTATGCTCATAATCCTGTATAAATTACTTGTTTTATTATAACTATGCTATGATTAGTTTTGTTAATAAAAAAGTATGTATTTTAGGAAAAATGAAGAGATTAGCCCTCCACATGCTGAAGATTTCTGTTACATAACAGACAATACATACACAAAAGACGAGGTTGGTTTATGGTTCTTTCGGAATTAAGATGCAATGTTTGTATTACATGTCTAGAAAAAGTTGAATAAACATTCATCATGTAGGTGGTTCGAATGGAGGGAGACTTGCTCAAATTTTTGGACTCAGAAGTTAGCACTCCAACATCAAAAACTTTTCTTAGGTATGTATGCCAATATGCGCAGTGATGTTTCCGACTAATGTTTGGGTGATCATAACTATGTATACTAATTTTTACATATTGAATTGGCAGAATCTTTATTAGAGCCGTTCAAGAAGATAATATGGTATTCTGAATTTCATTTTCTAACTCTCCAGTCTGTTATGATGTATAAATACATTACATCAGTATCCATATCTGTGCTGACATGTATTAATTTGTCGAATGCAGCCACAGCCATCATGTTCATCATTGGAATTTTTGAGCTGGTTTCTTGTGGAGCTAAGCTTGGTAGATTACAGTTGCTTAAGGTTTTTGCCATCAATGGTAGCAGCCTCTGCCATTTTTATTGCAAAGTTTACACTCGAACCAGAAAAGCATCCTTGGGTGAGAAACATCTCCGTTTGCAACATTTCTTGGCTCTATTTATTTTGAGATTCTTTGTGCTCGTCAGATTGGGATACTGGATAGAAAATGATCAAATTTTGTTACCAGTGGCTATTCTTTTACTATACTAGGCTTGACTCTAAAAGGTCACGGTGATATCTTTGTTATTTGCAGGGCATGAAAATGCAACGTTGTTCAGGTTATACCACATCTGAGCTAGAGGATTGTGTGCTTACCATGCATGAATTACAGCTGAACAGAAGAGGATCATCGTCTAAAGCAATAAGAGAGAAATACTTGCAGCATAAGGCAATGCAAATTTCATATCTGATATACTTTTGTATTATGCAAAGATGATCTGACGACTAATATGTTCTTTTATTTTTGTGAAAACAGTTCAAGTCTGTTGCAGCCTTGCCGTGCCCTTCAGAAATTCCAGTGTCTTACTTCGAAGACATTGATGAATAAAACCACAAAAGCAATCATAAGTGTTGTAGAGTTTGTTTTTCTTAATAGATGTTGAATCATCTTTAGTTGCAGCCTAATTGAAGAGGGTGTAACTATGTCGGGAGCAATTAGTTTGAAGCTGAAATTCTGTTCATTTTTAGAGGCTTCTTGTTACGAATTTTAGTGCTGATTTTGAGTACATATCATGAGATCCAATGGACTCTGTTCAGTTTTGCTCTCTCATTGATGAGTAAATTGTATGTTTCTACTTGATATTGTTCTTTATTGCTCATTATTGAGGTTTCTTATAAAGGATACTTGACAATGTTTATCATGGCACAAACCACACTGACTCACGGTTAGCCAATTTGCCTGTTTTGCTCGGTAGATGATTCATTATGATTGCTGATGATTAGAATTGTTCACTTGCGGATTAGAATTACATCAATCAGAAAATCCTTCAAAAGATCATAGGTGGGTTTCCATTGCCCAAAAGAACTTCTGGACTACTGATTATTGGCGGTGAGGCCCTGAGGGTGTGCTTAGTTGCATAATGTTATTTTTTTTTACCAAGAAACTAGACAAATGATTTTATGAAGTATTTGGCATCTGTGAACAAATTAATTAAATCAAACGTACATTTTAACACCAGGTCCATTCTCTATCAAAATTCCCTTAAAATGAAATTCGCCATCTGGAATTTGTATATATGAAATCGTTATGAGTCATCTTATTATTTTGAAATTGCTTATTAAAACCGCTTGTGTGCTTATTCAAGCAGACAACTTATATATTTTACAAACATATAGAAGGGTTTGACTAAACTTGTTCAAGCTTTTCATTAGCTTATTAGACAATCACTCTAAGAAAAATGCTTTAATAACTTGTTGATGACTAGAGTGAGTATTTTAAAAACTGATTATTTGGGATTATTTTGTGAAGCTCATCTGAGTGCTAGCCTGTTCATCCCAAACCATAAGTTACTTATTTATAGACATGTTCAAGTCAAAAAAGTACGGTTAAAATATGTTTGACAAAAATAGTCGTAACTCTGAAGTGACAGTTTCAAATTTATAATGTGTTGGCCAAACACCCCCTTAATAACTTTTGTTGACTACCTAAAAATAGGGGGGGGGGGGGGGGGGGGGGGGGGGAAGCTCGAACTCCAGCTCGAGCTTTTTTTAGCTCAATCGTGGCTTGTGATAAATTTCACAAGTTCGGGCTATATCTATATATATATATGGGACTAAACATGACACGTCACTAATGCTGACTAAGCATTATAATGATGACATGGAGCACTTATTATGACGTGGAAATGCTTACATGGCACACCATCCGACTACATATTTAAAAAAAAATTTGTCACAAGCAAGTTTCGAACACTGGTCATTTAGTCCACAGATGTACGCCTCAACCAGTAGACCAATCCACAAGTTGTGACCTAAGATGCATTCCAAACTTGCTATAGCAACAAAACCACCAGCTATATCAGTCAAAAACTTTGTAACCGACTCCCCCTTCACACGCATTTCCTAAAATAAGAGAGTAACTCATCTCCTAAACTACCTCCCCCAATATATTCGGCCTTTCCAAACCAAAAAAAATCCACCAAATATCAAAACGCATTCCCTAATTGAATGAGATCTTCAGTTTATCATCCCTCCACCAACATCAAAACAATTGCCACAATACATCGCCACCTAACTAATCCAATTTTTACTGATGTGGTTCATATTTTAAAACACAACATCTGATCACGATTTTGGTAGGTAAATTGAATTACTCAATTTTATTGTTTTTTTAACCATTAATAATGACAGTTTATGATTGTCCAATTCGATTTCAAATGATGTTTGTGATTTTTGTTTGGTTTACCTGAAAATTAAATTAACCAATATATAAATTAGCAATTGTAATCAGTTTTTTTGAAGGTTATACCAAACTAACATATGTGTTATTATTATATCAGTTTCATGATACCATGTTTGTTGTGCTTTGTCTATTTGTAATCAGGTGGGCACACAGGAATGTTGCAGCTCAAACCATGCAGGCTGTCACTTCCACCATCTCTTATGTTTTTGTGAGGTTAGTAAGGTAATCATCTTGGTTTCTTGATATATAATTGGTTTGTTGATAACCAATACAGTGGAAACTTTTATAGGGCAAGGTAAGAATCCTCTGGTCATTAGATGAGTTTTTGTATGCTCTTTTTTAGGACAGGATATTTCTCAGTCTCTCGACAAGGCCATACCCCATTGCACGGTAGGGCATACTACCAGATGATTGAGTTTTTAGGAGTAAGTTCATCTAAATCACCTACATGTTTAAAACTATCATTTGGGGTCTCTTAAAACCTTTTATATGCTTTTTATATTTAAATAAGGTATTCTACGTAGATAGTTTGAAGTTGCTTATTAAATTGTATTTTTGCTCAAGATAGATAAGCGTTTTTTACTTTGTGACTAATATCCCTTTAGACAGGTTACACAATCTTACGCAACAGTCCCTCTGTCTTGCTATTTGGGAGAGAATAAAAGACGGTCTTAAAATGAGGTAACACATGACAAACTTTTTACGTTTTTTAATGTGGAAGCAAACCGGTTGTCCAAGTTTAAATATATGGGCATGGTTTGCCTTCATTTGGATTATGTGTATTACATGATTCTTTTTTTGTTTGTATTGACGGACAATATAAATGAATGGCACGATTTTTTCTAGACTGCAGGTTCTTGCCAACTTCCTGTCCACTCCATTAGCCTCTTGGATAGATGGTAAAGCTTAAAATTTATATCATGGTCCTAGTGTACAGTTGAGATCGTATGGAGTATGTATCTTGCATCTTAGAACTTATAGCATCTTTGGGTGTGAAAATCTTGTATCAATAATTGCATTCAGCTATCCTGAAAGCGAGTCTGCGTTATGGAGAATCATTCAAGCACAATATGGTTATGGTTGTCTAAGGATTACAATAGTCTAAAGCTGTTAAAAGTGATACCGTACTAATATTATACCAGCAACTTCTTTTTTGTGGTGATCACAGAAATAAAAATTGCACTGTTTGCTTTCTTTTCCTAATTGCTGAGCTATGGATTTCTTGGAAGCAACTGAGACCCAAATTGTCATTGCGGGTTTTGTTGTTGCGATTGCTGCATTCTACATAATCAACTCCAAGAAACCCAAAGGTTCACCATGAACTCACTTTGAATCATTATTTCTTTATGTATCTCTTCATTATGTTTTTTAATTAGCATCAGTGGTATTAAATAATCAAAAGTAGCAATCTAAAAATAACAAAAGCTTCACTTCAGTAATGTGTGTGGCCTTGTGGTCCCAGGGTCGCCTGTTCTTTAATGTTAACATTCTAACTTTCATTTTTATCTGCAAAACTGATCATAAATTGGTGTGCTGTCATTAGGATGCCTAGATCCTGAAAATTTTCGAGATTTCAAGCTTGTCAAGCGCACACAGCTTAGCCATAATGTAGCCAAGTTCAGATTTGCTCTTGCTACACCAACTTCGGTGTTCGGACTTCCTATTGGACAACATATTAGTTGCAGGTATGTCAAACTTGCTTCATCATTTCTGATTACCACTCTTCACAGTCAATGTTGCTCAGAATAGTCGTGAAGTCATAAGTCAATTACAGTTTCTGTATATATGACATGAATTTTGGAACTCTGGCTGGAAAAGTTGATTATAAAAATGAACGTTATAGTTGTTATTAGTTACAAAGCTGATAAATCTCAACCTTAAATATAAAAATGTATCATTGTTGGATCCAGGAACAGATGGTGTAGTAAGATTTGTTTTTTACGTGCACCTTCATTAGAGGGGCATGGTTCTTTTAACTGATGACTTCGCTTCTTTTGTACTTCGTCGTTTAGGGGTAAGGATAGTCAGGGTGAAGAGGTTATTAAACCATACACCCCAACCACTGTGGATACTGATCTTGGATATTTTGAGTTGGTTATCAAGGTACTGATCTTATTTCTTTCAATTTTTGCTTACATGCGTTTCGGTAATACATGGTTAGTCTTTTAAGACATGGCAAAATAAGCTGAGTTCGGTTGACCCATACACACTTTTTTCCGTGTTTTGAAGTTATATGTAGCCGAGTTAAAACTTTATTATTAACATAAATTATTCATTCGAAAAAATCGGTTTAGTTGGTGGAAAACTACTAAATAACACTTTGGGTGACTTCTAACTATTTGACCGGCTTGAACCGTTTTAAAATGTCCGCATTTGAGGAGTTGGTCTGAATCAGGGCCGTCTCATGAAATTTGGTGGCCCTGTGCCAGACCGATATAAGAGGCCTTTTAAAACACGATTTTGTTATATAAAAAATACTCTATCAAAGTTTTAAGATAAATTTTATAAGTGCTTTCATTTAAGAAACATGGTTTTCTTTTTTTCTTTTGTAAGTCGTTAAAAGTTTTTATAATAAGAAAATCAAACTTCACATATTCAATATTAGATGATTTAACCAGTGAGATTTAATAGAAAATGGATAAATGATAATTAATGAGGAGCCGCTTTTTATAATCAGTCTGTCACTCTTCTCAAATGAAAAACGTAAGAAGCTTTTCAGAAATTAGTGGACTTTTTTTAGTTATATATTGGATTTTACATGTAAATTGGAGGACCTTTAGTTTAGTGGGCCCTGTGCCATTGCCCCTATTGCACATGCTTTGGGCCGGCCCTGGTCTGAATACATAACCCATATCGGCCCATTTTTAAGTAGATGATTTGCGGTTCACACTTTGGCGAATTTTACCAAATGCATGTATAGTCTTTTGATCAGCATAATGTGATGCATGTTATGCAGATGTATCCACAAGGTAGAATGTCACACCACTTCCGAGAGATGAAAGAAGGTGACTACTTGTCCGTTAAGGGCCCTAAGGTACATTAAATTCTTTGATAACTAAAAGTCATGCTTGGATTCGTCGCCAAGAGTGCATCATTTGTACTTATCCTATGTGATTTCTTATTTTAAACTAATATAGCCCCATGTGTTACATAGTTAAAATAAATTGTTATAAAACAATTATTTATTGGATTTCTTTTAACATGTCAGTATGCTGGCATCATCACAAGTCTCCTTTAGTAGATAAATGGACTTATCAGGCGATATCTTGGTTTAAGCTCTTTATTCATAACATGAGTATATAGAGTCTGTCAAAATATGTCGACTGATGTTCAGTTGATATGTCAACATTTTTTATGTGTAGTGTAATAAATGGATTAGTAAACATTCTTTTATCTGAACATAGACTTATTTTCCTGTTAATTGCAGGGGCGGTTCAAGTATCGGTTTGGCGATGTGAGAGCATACGGAATGCTTGCTGGGGGATCCGGCATAACTCCAATGTTTCAGGTTTTTCAATTTGTAGAAAAGTTCATATATATCCCTCCAAACTTGCACATATCATATATTATATAAATGTATTTTTGTGCTTATATCGTAGGTTGCCAGATATGTTCTGGAAGGAGAATCACATGAGAGTCAAACCACGATTGATCTCATTTATGCTAATGTCACGTATGATGACAACTTTTGTATGAAAAAATCTTGTATCAACTTTTGGGGGAAGAAATTGGAAAAGGGCATACGTGAAAAAAGACTTCACCAAAATTATTGATACAAGATTTTTTCTAGAATGACTAAATTAAATTTTGCTTTGTCTTGGTTGTTATAAATTCCTTTTTATATTAAACTTATGATATGCTTAAAATTTATATCATGGTCCAGTGTAATGAAATAATTAAATGTGTATTCCTTTTGTATGAAATAATTAAATGTGTTGAACATAATTACTACCGGCTCATAACTTTTTATGCATTCATTATTATTATCTTCATAGAATAGATGTATGCCGTTATTCATTATTTATTTACGTCCAATTAAACTTCGTCAAGTAATATTATGAAGCTAGCCCGCCCATTCGGGCGGGCTATGAAGCTAGTTAACTTATAATTGGATAAGTTCAATTAGGTTATATTTGTAACAGGTTAAGTAGTAAAATATAGCTAATGAGTAAATATACTAAACAACATGGTTTAGAAACTATAGTGTGGCTTTCTATCATCAGTAATCATATGAAAGTTTGTGACAGTTTAATTTATGTGCCTCTTGCTAAAATATTTGAGTCATTTTGTTTTGGGGATTTTTGTAGTATGTCAATGGTACCTAATATAAACCAGCCTTGTGAGGCCTTCTGCTTATATTAAGGCGTCAAGTGGTTGTGTATTCCTGGGCCAACTTTTCAGTTTGTTATACTCATCCTGTCAATTTGTTGGAACCATAGGGTTTTAGTGATTCTAGGATGTTACTATGTTAATGTTTTGCTTATTGGACCTATTCTGATGCATGTCTTCTAATATTGTTTTATTTAATAATTCAATTTTCATGCCTTTAGAAAATAATAATTGAGGACTCTCTGTATTTCAAAAATTTAGCTAGGCTTCAATGATGCAAACAAATCAACCTTCTTGTATCTTTTATGTAGCTCATCCATATAAAGAAGAAAAAGAAATGGAAACTTGACTAAAGAAAATACGGACACCATGGAAGCATAAGAGGTAATCAAAGTTGGACACCATGGAAGCATAACAGGTAATCAATGGCACAAAAAAATTTAAATGACTTGTTATTGTTGCAAGTCCTTTAAGGAATTATAACTTAAAGTTGTATCTGGTGTTTTCATGTAGTGCATAATTTGATATATTAGTTTGATTTGATTGGGTTAAACGAGACAACATAAAGTTGTAACCATTTTTTTCAAGGATTATAGCTTATGTTGTAGCAGAATTGATTTTTACTACTTACCTTTGTGTCTTTCAACTTTCATTTTGTTCTTTATATTAGAATCTCTGAAATTACTATCCCCACTTACATGATATTAAAACAATAATGTCAGAACTGCTGAAATTTCTAGTTGATTATATGTATTGATAGAAAAAGTTTATGATATGTTTAATGTATCTTCATGAGCGTTAGTTAAAATGTTATGAGATGTGACAAATGAGATACTAATGATTTGTGAACAACGGGTCAAGTTTTTTTCCTTTTCCTTTTATTGTGTTTCATACCTTCTAATCTAGCCTAATATATGTGACATATATGAGGACGATGCGTAGCAAGATGGAAAAGAAGTGGAACCCAATGTCAAAGGAATGCATATTTCGCTCAGTTGATATGTTTGTGACATTCTTCTCCATTAACTGTATTCTTTGTTGTTTGTAAGGCTATTTGAAGCCTGTGACCTTAATGTTACCTATATTGGAAATTGCAAATTTTGGTTTGACATGTTTACGTATTAATGATATTTTATATTATAGCAATTTTGAATATTACTCTAAATACATGATTCATGGGCTGTTTGGGAATCTTTTTTTTTAAGTTAATGCTTATAGGGTTGTTCGGGATTGCTATTTGAATTAACTGTTTGTAAGGAGTGTTTTGATTGCTTATTGAAGCTGCTTACTTTGATAAGTAATTTCTATAAACGATCCCAAACAGTCCCTATCAGCAGCTTTAATACGCAATCCCAAATAACCATTTATTTTTTTTTTTAAAAAGAATATAATAGAGACCGGGTTTTAGCATAAATACCGGTTCCTATGTTATTTTCACACAAAGGCAAGCCTGCTATTTACTCTCTAATAAAGACTACTTTCTAGCGGAAACCGGTATTGATGTATGTAATAGAAACCGGTTGCTGAACCGGTTCCTTTGTATTTCCATCATGGAGATACCCCCTCACAGAGAGTGGTTCAAAAACCACTTTCCGTGAGTCATTTTAACCAGTTTCCATGAAACTTTTTGTAGTAGTGCTCCCCCATGTCCTTCATGGAGAACCTTGATGACAAAAATTCCTTTGTCAAGTCAACCTGATTTTGGTCAGTGCCAAAGATCAACATGTCATCAACATATAGACAAATGATGACTCCTTTACCAGATTCATCAAATTTGCTATATACACATTTGTCAGCTTGGTTAAGAACATAACCACTAGACAAAACCACTTCATCAAATTTTTGATGCCATTGCTTAGGTGTCTGCTTAAGTCCATAGAGAGAATTAATCAGTTTACACACCTTGTTTTCATTGCCAGGCATGATGAAGCCCTGAGGTTGGTTCATGTAAACCTCCTCATCCTATTCACCATTCAAGAAAGCTGTCTTCACATCCATCTGATGAATAACCAGATTGTGAATAGATGCCAAAGCAATCAGCAGTCTTATGGTACTGATACGAGCCACAAGGGCATAAGTATCAAAATAGTCTATCCCTGACTTTTGTTTAAAGCCATGAATGACTAGTCTAGCCTTAAACTTTTCAATAGTTCCATCTACCTTCATTTTCCTTTTGAAAATCCATTAGCAACTCAAAGGTTTGCAACCAGGAGGTAGATCAACCAACACCCAAGTGTTGTTCCCCATGATGGAATCCATCTCATCATTGATTGCTTCTTTCCAGAAAGCAATATCCTGGGACTTCATTGCTTCTTCAAATGTCTTGTGATCATCCTCAACAATGAAGCAATAGGAGTATTGGTCAGAGACCTCATTCCTTGTTCCTTCAACTAAATATAGTTGAAACTCAGGTCCAAATGACTTTGGAGTCCTGACCCTTTTGCTCTTCCTGAGCACAGGTTCAGGTTGTTGAACCACAACCTCATCAGGGACCACTGATGGTTCATCATCAGGGACTTCTGACACACCAGTGTCATGAGTTCCATTAGGAATCCTCTGACTTGGTCTAGGGACTGATGAGAATCTATTCTCATCAAAGTCTGCATCCCTTGATTCAATTATTGAGTTAACTGAAACATATTCATTAGGTTCAATAACATAGAACCTAAAAGCCTTGGAATGCTCAGCATATCCAACAAAGATGCAATCAATGCCTCTTTCACCCAAAGTCTTTAGCTTTGGATCAGGGAGTCTTACAACAGCCCTACAACCCCAAACCTTGAGATAATTCAGGTTGGGTTTCCTTTTAGTCCATAGCTCATAAGGGGTAACCTTGTTCCTTTTGTTTAGAACCCTATTTAATAAATAGCAAGCTGTTAACATAACTTCACCCCAGAACCCTTGACTCAGTCCTGAATAGGACAACATGGAATTAACTATCTCCTTCAGCACCCTGTTTTTCCTTTCAGAAATACCATTTTGCTGAGGAGTATAAGGGGCAGTCGTTTCATGGATTATACCAACAGATTGAAAATACAGAGTATCCATGTACTCACCTCCCCTATCAGTCCTTAATCTTTTGATCAGGGACCCAAGTTGTAATTCAACTTCAGTTTTAAACACTTTGAATTTATCTAGTGCTTCATCCTTGGTATGTAACAGATAGACATAACAAAACCTTGAAGCATCATCAATAAATGTCACAAAGTACTTCTTATTCCCCAAAGAATGAGTGGCATGCAAATCACACAGGTCACTGTGTATAAGCTCCAAGAGCTTAGTCTCACGACTAACACCTTGAAAAGGTTTCTTGGTTATCTTGGTCAACATGCAAGTTTTACACTTTTCAGTGTCCATGTCAAATGCTGGGATTAAACCATCCCTAGACATATCATGCATTCTTTTATAGTGTACATGGCCAAGTCTTGCATGCCATAGGGTAGAGTCAGTCAGGTCAGTGGTGGTCACAAAAGCTGAATAAACACTATCAGAGGAAATATTAAGCCTGAACATTTGATTACATAAATAACCAAAACCAATAAAAACACCATGCTTAGAAAGCACAAATTTATCAGACTCAATAACTTGTTTATATCCATGATTATTCAAAACACTACTTGAAACCAAGTTTTTCCTTATATCAGGAACATGAATAACATTAAACAAAGTTACAATCTTTCCAGAACTAAACCTAAGGTCTACACAACCACGACCATGAACCAAGGCTGTTGACTCATTTCCCATGTGAAGAATAGAACCATCATTCAGTAACTCATAAGTCTTGAACCAGCTTCTATCTTTGCACACATGAACTGTTGCACCAGATTCAACCCACCACGCAACATCATCATCCTGCACATAATGAGATTCAGATACATATGTAACATAATAAATCTGAAAAGACTTATTAACCATATTCTGACCTTTCAGTGAGTTAGAAGAACCACCACTCCCTGAACCATTAGTGCCTGATCCATTGGCTTTACCACCAACTTTAACACCCTTGCAGTCCCTTTTAATGTGACCAGTTTTGCCACATTTCCAATAAGTAGGTGTTGCCGTCTTGTTAAGATCTGCCCTTGTGTTGTCATGATATTTGCGTTTGCCTTTGTTGTCGTTGTACCTGGTGGAGTTGTTATGCTCTACCATATTGACAACAGATGGTCCAGCAACATTGCTACCCTTTGGCTTGTCATTATCCTGCACCTTGAGAGATTCCTCAATGTGCAGATGACTGCCCAACTCAACCAGAGTTAATTCCTCTTTCTTATGTTTCAAGGTATGCTTGAAATCTTTCCAAGAAGGAGGAAGTTTATCAATAACACAAGAGACTTGAATAGCCTCATCCATGTGCATATTGTGTTGTGTAAACCTTCCAAGTATTCCAAGAAGTTCATTGTATTGTTCCATGACTGGTCTTGAATCAGTCATTTTGTAATTTGTGAAATTACTTACAAGAAACTACTTACTTGATGCATCCTCAGCCATATATTTGGCATCCAAGGAATCCCACAGTTCTTTGGAAGATTCAAAGTTCTGATAAATATCAAACAGAGCATCAGACATACCATTGAGAATAAGACCTCTGCATATGTAGTCATCATTCTCCCATTTGCTCCTCCTCCTGATCTGCTCCACAGTAGCATCATCCCCATCATCAGGAATTGGTGTAGTTAGCACATACACCACACTCATGCTTGACAGCAAGAAGTGCATCTTCTTCTGCCACCTCCTAAAGTCCACCCCTTTAAACTTATCAAGCTTGGCAAAGTTTGAAGCCATGTGTTTCATTGCAGCAGCAGCCATTGATTATCACAAAATAGTTTACTTTGATTGTTGGGGTGTAGCTCCCAGAACAGGGTAAGATAATCAATGTCAGCAGAAACAAGTATCAAGTCAGCATAAACAAATACCACTAGGTGGTTACCGGATATCACTTGGAATCGTGTGATCACTTTCCAAAGTAAACTATTCGACCCTAATGCCTGGGTTACACGAATATCTACTTGGGATAAGACCAAATGTATGTTATTAAATTAGGCACAAATCAATAACCCTTGCGCTTATAAGTGTTAATAGTTTTTTGTATATATTTCATGCATAATCGGATCTCCTATTTATAGGAGGTTACTCTGAGCTAGTCAAATGGAATTATGAGAATTAATCGGCCCATTAAACTCCTCATAATTATCCCCATTATAGCTGTTAGTGGTTACATGACCAATTAAACGTGGTCATTATGCAGTTGTAACTGCCACTTGAATAGGTCAAAGCCCGTTACAAGCAGTACTTTCATCAGTACTTTAATAGCACTATCAGTGGAAACACTGCTTCAGTGGAAACTCTGCTTATCAGTGGAAACCACAAGCAGTACTTTCCACCAGCAGTACTTTCTATTAAGCAGTACTTTCTACCAGCAGTACTTTCTACTAGCACTACCAATACAAACCACTATTAGAGTCAGGATGTTCATGGACCTTATGGGTGTACACTCCGTACCTCCTAACCCATTACAAGGTGTGAACTAATCCTACAAGTGCACTAAATTTTCCAACATCAACAATATAACAACCAAATAAGATTAAACAAACAACATGAATCAATAAAGTTCAACACTAAAAAAAGACACTGATTATATGGATATAGACATGTTAGCAGAGGTAACCATTTGGGATAAATAAAAAAACCATCTCTAAAATTGTGGAAGTAGCAAACACTCGATTATGTAATTAGCATTGTATCTACACAAAATCTGACCATCGGTGTGTTAACAACATGAGGCGGATATGTGATTAAACTGAGGTACCAAAGTTAACAAACAGAAGGCAACAACAAATGGTTTTCCAAGACTCGCAAGTAATCAATCAACCCGACAACAACATACAATTGCTTAATTAGCTAAAATTAGCGAAAAATCAAGGAACATTTAGAACCTGCTCTTTCATAGCATCACGAATCAAATTCTAGAAATTAAAAACTGTGACATCGCCTTTCCCACAAATAAACATGATGCTAACTCCCAAATGCACGAAAGAGTCGCAATACCAAACGATAACATATTTAATGCTTCAAATCATTGAATAACCTATGGTGCAAATAGCCAACAATCTAAGAAACTTAGAAAATAACACTATGATGTTACACTTAAGTTGCTATTCTATCAGGACCGATATGAGAATACAATTCAACAATCTAAGCAACTTAGTAAACAACACTATGCTATTACTCAAGTAGCTATTCTGACAAGACCAATACGTGAATAAAATTTTCCGTATCTGCTTGACTCTTGCCTTATTATGAAATACAGACTCGAAAGGTTACACTATGAGAGTCACAAACCGTCGTGCAAAGGCATTCTTATTACTCATGTCGACTTTAACATGACCTTTCTGACATAGTTAAAAGACTTTTGTAGCTAAGATGCAAAAATCCTTTGTAGCATATTTTTAGGCCTACACTTTCTCAGCATCAAGTATCAACTTTCCAGAATATAATACTGACATATATTCTCTAATGTCGTCAAAACTTAACCGTATAGTTGCCCAACAAACTAAAAGCTCAACACAAGTACTTACATAGCTATTTCATCAAAACCAATATTTCTGAATGCAAGTATTTATACCGTTTTGTTTGCTATAAAGCATAAACCCCGATACATACACTCAATTGCTAAATCATGCCTCAACATTCTCCTAAATTGCACTCATGCATAGTAGGGGCCTAATTTTCCATGTATTCAAACTTCATTCAAGATCTTATGTAGCTAACGTTTGGACCTAATCTTTCATAGCATCAAGTATCATCTCATTTTCCATGGTTTAACATAATATTAACTCTAATAATTGCACACAAAATCGGAATTCCAAACGATACAGCTTAAAACAAGGAAACAACGTCAACCTGTAGTGCCGGTAGCCAACAATCCAAGAAACTTGGTAACCGGGAAAAGATGAGTAACACTGGCTGGGTCCAATAGCTTGTCCTGCACACACACATACATAAATCAAAACTTTTGAAATCGCCGAAATGATGAGAGTTGTAGTGAATAAGCTCTTATAAGCTGGTAAGTTGGATAAGCCAAATGGCACGTGAGGCGCAGGTGTGTGTATACACACGTGAGGTGCACATGACATGCTCTCCTTTGGATTAACCAACTCTTCCGCCCAAACATCTTCCTTTAAATACTTGTAACATCATTTCCATTCATTAGCTTTTGTGATATACACTTTTCTCTTGAATCTCTCTCTCTCTCATTGTAACAAATCCACCATTGATAATACATTGAAGCTTTCGATAATCTTTTCTTCTCTTGATTGTCCAAGTTCTTGTAAAACACATTTATCGATATTCGTTGATCCTAAGTGTATCTATCAATTGGTATCAGAGACCTTTCCTGGAGGTCTCATTATCACAAAAATTCAATTCAATTTTTCCTGCCAAATTCTGTTATCAAGATTCAAGATTCCGGCCATTATTTCCAGATTCCGGCCATTATTTCCAGATTCCGGCAATCATTTCAAGATTCAGAGTATTACACTGATACTCTGATTATACGTTTATGCTATCTGTCAGAAACACGACCAAGTTGTCAAGTAATCATCGCAACCACGAGAACAGCGCATTAGTGCTTAAATCCTCTGTTTTCGAACGAATGGTTTGTTTTGATTGACTTGAAGTTGGCCAAGAACGTTTACGGTTGTTGGTAATTGTTCAATAGAAGAAGAAGGAGTGGTTACTAACAACTATTTCATACAATTCAAGAAAATAGCATAATCTGATGGCACCATCAACAAGAAATGCAAGTACAAGCAGTCATGGAGAAAGTGTGGATGAAAATACAAGAAGATATATTGATGAGACATTGGCTGGGTTCAGACAAACTATGGAGGAAATGATGGGTCAATTCTTGCAAAGTCAAATCTCAAACAGTGCTATAACAAGAACATCCACTCAAGGGCAAAATGGTCAAACTCAAGTTAGTAGGATGACTAAAGTGGAGTTTCCAAAGTTCTCAGGGGATGATGTGAGGGGATGGATGTTTAGATGTGAACAGTTTTATGCCATTGACAATATCCCTGATGAACAAAAGGTAAGGCTCATCTCTCTCCATCTTTTTGATAAGGCATTATTGTGGCATAGACAATTCATTATACTGCATGGTGAATTGGTGTTATGGACTGTGTATAGAGATGCTATTATTCAAAGATTTGGTACAGTGTATGATGATCCCATGTCTGAACTTAAAAATGTGAAGTATGAGTCAAATGCTAGAGATTACCAAGATGTGTTTGACAATTTGTTAAGTAGAGTGGAAATAAGTGAAGAACATGCTATTAGCTTCTATTTGGGTGGGTTGCCTACTGAATTGGAAATGGTTGTAAGGATGTTTAGGCCCAAAACATTAGCTGATGCTTATTCTCTCACTAACTATCAAGAAGCTACTTTGAATGCTATTAAGAAGAAGAACAGGTTACAGACCAATATGACTAGCAACAGATTTGGTCCTGTTAATCAAGTGGCTAAACCATTGTTAGCATTGCCAAGTGCTAATAGGAATTGGAACAATAGGCCAAAAAATACTCAGCCTAGAAGACAGTTGACACAAAAAGAGTATGAGGAAAAGAGGGCTAAAAACCTCTGTTCCTATTGTGATAAAAAGTTTGTGCCAGGGCATAAATATGAAGGGCAGTTGTTCAGTCTAGTAGTATTGCTGAAAATGAGGAGGTGGAGGAGGAGTTTGAAGATGCTACAGATGAGTTGGAGGAATAACAGTCTCTTGAAGTTCAGCCACAAATTTCATTAAATGCATTGAATGGAGTAAGTTCTTATCAGACATTGAGGGTAGTAGGGGTGTTTGGTAATAAACATGAATTGCACATCCTTGTTGACTCAGGGTCTACTCACAACTTTGTTGACATTAATGTAGCCAAAAGGATGGGGTGTAAGATTAGACAGACTTGTCCTTTGACAGTCATTGTGGCTGGTGGAAGGAAGTTGCTCAGTGTCAGTGAGTGCAAAGGATTTACTTGGAAATTGAAAGGGGAAACTTTTGTATCTGATGTGATGTTGATTCTTTTAGGAGGATGTGATATGGTTTTGGGAATTCAATGGCTCTCTACTCTTGGAGAAATTATGTGTAATTTCAAGGAGTTGAGAATGCAATTTATGTATAAGGGTAAACATGTGGCTTTAAGAGGAACTTCTAAACCAACAGTTCAGTGGTTAAAAGGGAAGAAACAATTACAAAGGCAAGAAGGTACACCACTAGCAGAGCTTTCAATGCTGTGTGTGTATCCAAATACTGGAATTGAGCTTATGTCTGCAGAAGGAACAGGGAAAAGCCAAGAAATGAACCTTGCATTAGTTGAAGTGATTAAGGAGTATGATGATGTATTTGAGGAACCCAAGGAGTTGTCACCAAAGAGAGATTTTAATCACATAATTCCTCTATTCCCAAATACTCAACCAGTTAACACAAGACCTTATAGACATCCACCTGTGCAAAAGGATGCCATTGAGGCCATGGTCAAAGAGTTGCTTGAGGCAGGGGTGATTAAGCAAAGCCGCAGCCCATTTGCCTCACCCATAGTAATGGTAAAAAAGAAAGACAATAGTTGGAGAATGCGTGTGGATTATAGACAATTAAATAAGCACACAGTCAAGGACAAATTTCCCATCTCAGTCATTGATGAGCTCATTGATGAGTTACATGGGGCAACAGTGTTTTCAAAATTGGACCCCAGATCAGGGTACCAGCAGATCAGAATGTTTGAAGATGATATAGCCAAAACTGCTTTCAAAACACATGAAGGTCATTATGAGTTCCTTGTCATGCCCTTTGGACTCACAAATGCACCATCTACCTTTCAAGCCCTCATGAATCATGTGTTCAAAAGCTATTTGAGGAAGTTCACCTTAGTATTCTTTGATGATATTTTGGTCTATTCCAGGAATATGTCTGATCATGTGGAGCATTTAACAATGGTACTCAAGACTATGAGGCAAAATAGGTTGTATGCAAAGAAGTCTAAATGTGTGTTTGGCACTACTCATGTGGAGTATCTGGGGCATGTTTTGTCTAAAGAAGGAGTTGTTACTGATCCCACTAAGATAGTGGCAATGCAAGGATGGCCTATACCAACTAATATCAAACAGCTAAGAGGATTTCTTGGACTCACAGGGTACTACAGGAAATTCATCAAATATTTTGCTACTATTAGTAGGCCATTGACTCAGTTGCTCAAGAAGAATGCATTCAAATGGTCTGAGGAAGCTATGACAGCATTTGAAACATTAAAGAAAGCTATGACACAAGCACCTGTTTTGGCACTTCCAAACTTTGACATTCCTTTTGAAGTAGAAACTGATGCCTCTGGAAGTGGAATTGGTGCAATACTACATCAGAATGGTCATCCTATTGCCTATTTGAGTAAAAGTTTGGCTCCAAAACATCAAACACAATCCACTTATGAGAAGGAATTATTGGCTGTTATGTTGGCATTGGAGAAGTGGAGATGTTATTTGTTAGATAGACATTTTGTTATCAAAACAGATCACTATAGTTTGAAGTATTTACTAGATCAAAGAATATCTACCCCTGCACAAATGAAGTAGCTTCCAAAATTGATGAGGTTTGACTATGAGGTGAAGTACAAAAAGGGAGTTGACAATGCAGCTGCTGATGCCTTATCCATGGTACAAGAAAGGGGAACCTTAATGCAAGCTACAGTAGTCACCATGACCACTGAATTGGCTGCTAGAATAGCTGCTAGTTGGAATACAGATGTCACATTGAAGACCATAATTGATCACTTGCAGAATGGTACTCCTACTAAGAAACATTATATTTGGTCTAATGGACAACTGTTAAGGAAGAATAAGATGGTGGTTGGTCAGGATAAGGAGCTAAGAAATGAACTGATTGCCCATTTTCATGGTGGATCTGTGGGAGGACATTCTGGTGTTAAAGTAACCACCCACAAGATTTGTTCTGCATTATATTGGAAGGGGTTGAGAAAGGAAGTCAAGCAGTTTATTAATGAGTGTATTACTTGTCAAAGGTGTAAACCAGATTTGGCAGCTTATCCTGGTCTTTTACAACCTTTGCCTATTCCTCAAAGGTTATGGGAAAGCATCTCCATGGATTTCATTGAAGGATTACCCAAGTCTAATGGGTATAATGTGATTTTGGTAGTGGTTGACAAGCTTACCAAGTATGGTCATTTTATGGCTCTAGCTCATCCATTCACTGCTGTTCAAGTTGCTCAAAAGTTCTTAGACACTGTCTACAAATTACATGGGTTGCCTTCTACCATTGTGTCAGACAGGGACAAGGTGTTTCTAAGTGGTTTTTGGAAAGAATTGTTCAAGCTATTGCAAGTTAAATTATTGATGTCCACCTCTTATCACCCACAAACAGATAGACAATCAGAAGTAGTTAATAGATGTTTGGAGTGCTACCTTAAATGCATGTCTGGGGAAAGGCCAAAAGAGTGGACAAAGTGGTTGTCATTAGCTGAGTTGTGGTATAATTCTAACTTTTATGAAACCTCTCTTGAATAAGACGAAGGGAACAGATTATCTGTGGACAGATACTCCAACATTAAAGTTCTTGTGGTATAGGGGAAAGAAGTATTGAGAAAGTGAAGATGAGAACAGACTAACAACGAAGTAAGATAAAACCCGAGAAAGGTTTACCTTGAAATTGTCAACTTATCGAACAAGAGATCGACGGTTGCAAGACAGATGATGTAGTTGGAATGAGTCTGGAGGATATATACCATGTACCTAACCACCTCGAACTGGTATATCACGGAGTTTTCCACATCAATTTTACCTTCATACTTTCAATCTTAATATGGTGTTGAGTCGATTACTGTTGGTGAAACAGGTGAGAAAACCGGAAAGGGGTCTGTACGTAAATTCCATCGTGAGGTTTGTAGATAATTGATGAAGACTA
>BPTQ01000005.1:236502422-236515553 GCA_019973895.1 Chrysanthemum seticuspe
TTTGAAACTACCAAAGGGTCTTGTTTACAAATCCTCTAGTGATTTATAGACGCCTACTCTACGGTTGTCCTTGAATACTTTATCCTACAATTACCTAGATAATTATATTCTAAAGTTCACAAAGAAATTTCAAGCATTAAGTACACAACGAATAATCTAGCGCACTCTAGATCATTAGTCAACTAAGATAAGTATCAACCAATCAATATTCAATAATTAAGTTTCATATTCCCTAAGCAAACACACAAATAAATTAGCCGGACATGGAGAACATGCAAGCATACACACAAATAATCAAAGACATAATTAAATTAATGAAGTAAATACTTAGCTTGATGTATAATAGGGTTTAGAACCCTAAAATACTGCACAAGAAAGCCTTGGTTCGGTTTTAGGTTTTTACTCCAAAAGACTACACACCAAAAACTGAAAAATTCGGATTATATATATAAGATTACATCTGCGACGACGTCACCTTATGTTTCGTGACGCCGTCGTGTCGCCGTCATTAGGGTTTCGTCTTGGCCACGTAAACCTTGCGACGGCGTCACCTTATGACTGTGACGCCGTCCCCTTCAGCTCTGACGCCGTCTTGGCTGCATCTAGGCCGTCTGAGTAGCGACGGCCTATTCCTTTAGAACCTGACGTCGTCCCTTGAAAACATGCAATTTTTCCTCTGAGCCGTCGCAAAATTCCTTCCCGACGGCGTCGCAGATATGCAGTGACGCCGTCGCCTTATGTTTCAGCAGCTTTGAGTGTCTCGATTCTGACTTTGGCCATTTTCTTCGTATACTCGCGCCTTTTCGTCCAAATAAGCATCATTCCAGCATTTTGCCTTCAAGAGACCTAAAAAGTGAAAAGGAACGATATTAAGCAATAACGGATACAGAAGTGATCGAATAAGGGCTTAAATGACCCCTCAAAAAGGTACCTTTTAAAACCTTATCAGTGAGTATCCAAATACTGGAATTGAGCTTATGTCCGCAGAAGGAACAGGGAAAAGCCAAGAAATGAACCCTGCATTAGTTGAAGTGATTAAGGAGTATGCTGATGTATTTGAGGAACCCAAGGAGTTGCCACCAAAGAGAGATTTTGATCACAGAATTCCTCTATTCCCAAATAATCAACCAGTTAACACAAGACCTTATAGACATCCACCTGTGCAAAAGGATGCCATTGAGGCCATGGTCAAAGAGTTGCTTGAGGCAGGGGTGATTAAGCAAAACCGCAGCCCATTTGCCTCACCCATAGTAATGGTAAAAAAGAAAGACAATAGCTGGAGAATGTGTGTGGATTATAGACAATTAAATAAGCACACAGTCAAGGACAAATTTCCCATCCCAGTCATTGATGAGCTCATTGATGAGTTACATGGGGCAGCAGTGTTTTCAAAATTGGACCTCAGATCAGGGTACCATCAGATCAGAATGTTTGAAGATGATATAGCCAAAACTTCTTTCAAAACACATGAAGGTCATTATGAGTTCCTTGTCATGCCCTTTGGACTCACAAATGCACCATCTACCTTTCAAGCCCTCATGAATCATGTGTTCAAAAGCTATTTGAGGAAGTTCACCTTAGTATTCTTTGATGATATTTTGGTCTATTCCAGGAATATGTCTGATCATGTGGAGCATTTAACAATGGTACTCAAGACTATGAGGCAAAATAGGTTGTATGCAAAGAAGTCTAAATGTGTGTTTGGCACTACTCATGTGGAGTATCTGGGGCATGTTTTGTCTAAAGAAGGAGTTGCTATTGATCCCACTAAAATAGTGGCAATGCAAGGATGGCCTATACCAACTAATATCAAACAGCTAAGAGGATTTCTTGGACTCACAGGGTACTACAGGAAATTCATCAAAGATTTTGCTACTATTAGTAGGCCATTGACTCAGTTGCTCAAGAAGAATGCAATCAAATGGTCTGAGGAAGCTATGACAGCATTTGAAACATTAAAGAAAGCTATGACACAAGCACCTGTTTTGGCACTTCCAAACTTTGACATTCCTTTTGAAGTAGAAACTGATGCCTCTGGAAGTGGAATTGGTGCAGTACTACAGCAAAATGGTCATCCTATTGCCTATTTGAGCAAAAGTTTGGCTCCAAAACATCAAACACTATCCACTTATGAGAAGGAATTCTTGGCTGTTATGTTGGCATTGGAGAAGTGGAGAGGTTATTTGTTAGATAGACATTTTGTTATCAAAACAGATCACTATAGTTTGAAGTATTTACTGGATCAAAGAATATCTACCCCTGCACAAATGAAGTGGCTTCCAAAATTGATGGGGTTTGACTATGAGGTGAAGTACAAAAAGGGACTTGACAATGCAGCTGTTGATGCCTTATCAAGGGTACAAGAAAGGGGAACCTTAATGCAAGCTACAGTAGTCACCATGACCACTGAATTGGCTGCTAGAATAACTGCTAGTTAGAATACAGATGTCACATTGAAGACCATAATTGATCACTTGGAGAATGGTACTCCTACTAAGAAACATTATATTTGGTCTAATGGACAACTGTTAAGGAAGAATAATATGGTGGTTGGTCAGGATAAGGAGCTAAGAAATGAACTGATTGCCCATTTTCATGGTGGATCTGTGGGAGGACATTCTGGTGTTAAAGTAACCACCCACAAGATTTGTTCTGCGTTATATTGGAAGGGGTTGAGAAAGGAAGTCAAGCAGTTTATTAATGAGTGTATTACTTGTCAAAGGTGTAAACCAGATTCGGCAGCTTATCCTGGTCTTTTAGAACCTTTGCCTATTCCTCAAAGTGTAACCACCCGCATTTTTAGGTTACTTTTCATTTTCGAGAATTTACTATTCACTTTTTTACTATTCATATTTACTATTCACTTTCACTATTCATCCGTAAAACTTTTATTTCACATTCTCGTAAGATAAATTATTTTAGTAATGACCTGAGAGTTCGACCATCGTTAGATCATTTTCGCAAAAGTTATTAAGTAAACATCGCTTTAAAGTTTCGTTTTGGACGGTCCACCGTTTAAACATCACGCGCTTAACGAAAATCAACCCTGATAATTTTCCTCGCATCAGATAAATTTTTAGATCATTCATGATTAATTTGAGAGTTTTTAAGAATTATTATTTTTAGTATTACCAAATAAGCCCAGCGCTGAACAAACTAAACTTATGTTTTAAACAATTCTACTTACATCCAGACTTAACGATTCCTGCACTGTGTTTCTAATATGTTTTTGACACTTTTACATTTTTTGGAAAAGTCAAACATATTTCCCTCCTCCTTTGACCATAAAGGAATTAACCTTGTACGTTCTACATTTCTGCTTAAATCGCGTAACTTTTAAACTTCACGAATAACTGTAAAGTTATCCCGCGTATGACGAAAACCACATTTTGAAATCTCATATCACTTTTAGACAAATTTTAGTCTACTATAAATAAATTCACGGTCATTTCCCTGAAATTTCGTTCTTTTCTGATAAACTGCGAATAACTCGTTTTTGACCCGTATTTCCAGCTTTAAGCAGCGTTTTTGCACCCAATGAGACTTATCACCCATTTTATATTTTTAGATGGAGTATAATGATGAGTCTCATCATTCCTACAAGTTTCGTATTTTTACGATACCCGGTTTTACGTTTTATGGCTTAACGACTTACAGTTGGCATTTAACGGAACCAAAACTTACTCTAAACTCAAGATAAGATCAAAAATAACCACCTAAGTCATCTTATCATGTCTTGGCTGACTTAGGGGGGGGAGTCATTATTTTGGTGGCATCATCCTAACCATGGTTCATTTAGATCTTTACAAGTGTCCTAACTTAACCATGGTTAATATTTAACCCAATATATGGTTAACCAAACTTACCCTCCGATAAATAGGAAGTGAAATACATCATAAACTCCCTCACTTACTGATTTGGGTCGTTCATAACTTAAAACATTCACATCTTCCATCATTTGATCTATAAACTCCAAGTTTATGCAAGGAAGTTCCAAAGATCAAGCTTACTTCATCAAATCTCTAGCAAGTTTAAGTGATCCTCTTGAGTTTAAATCCACTCAAGTCACTTAGTACTTCATCACCAACTCTTCAAGTTTGCAAGGGTGCCAAGGTGTGGAAAGCTAGCTCAATACAAAGTCTTACCCGATCAATCAAAGTCCTATCCTTACTAAGTTACTCCTTTCTATTTTGAAAGCCAAAAGTTGTAAGCAACTTATCACCACCATCATCTCATCTTTATTATTCATAATCTTAACTATTTCATGCTATATATATAGTTACTATGTTGATTCATGATGTACATATACTCAATCACTTGTTTTAATTCACATATTGTCATAAAAGTAACAAACTAGTAAACTAGTCATATTCTACACATGAGAGACCATTAAAAACAGTAACATAAGGACTTTATAACTTACATAATATGGTAGAAAAGATTAAAAGGTAAACATAGCAATTTGAATCACCCGAAACGGACAAACGAGTCAAAAGTTATAAGCAAAAGAAGTTAGCGAAACCTAAACGCCGAAACTGCCCATAACTTTCTGTTTTGAGTTCTGCCCTTTTTAAAATGGTACTTATGGTCCGAATCATCAAAAAGTTAAAACACGAAAGTTGTCCGGAACGACGTTTTCCTTCGATATCAAAGAAGCTCGGACCTTGAAAACGCATAAATAGGCCAAAATCTTTCAAAAACAGAAACTGCCGTAAATATAGTCTCATAACTATACTTTTGTCACAACTAAAAGCAAACCAAGAGGCCTAATGGCCATTAGCCAAGACCAAGGCTACGGCTAAGGCCAAAGCTAAGTCTCAAGACCATGGAAGTCAAGACCAAAGTCACGGCAAGGCCATGGCTAAAGCCTCGAGGCTTGTTTGAAACGACGAGAACTTGTAAAAACTAGATAGTTATTAAAACATGATAAACTTTATGTTATAACAATCTTCACTCAAAACATATGTTGTATTTACTAAGTGCTACAATAGTAGGGAGCTTCATGTGAGGGGTTTCATTTGAGTAAAACGTATCCACGAGTTGCTGGATTTACGAATTAAAGTGTCCTAGCTCCTCGAACGTTTACTGCATGACCTTTGAATTATGATGGCCTGAACGGTAGTACGATATCTATAAACTAAATACGTTTTCACATATTAAAGATCTTTCTATAAACATCAAATGAAAATTGACTACATCATGATCAACATAGGGATGTATATAGGATGGTTTATGTTTTCCTAAAACATTATTCCAAACTTAAGTCGCAACATTTTATTTTTAGGTTGCACGTAGAAGTCTTCCGACTTATCCATCATCCGTTAAAGTACTTAATATCATCAACTATTGGTGAGTTTCATAGCCCCTACTTTTATATGTTTTGAATTACTTTTGGGGGAGATACATGCTCAATTATTTTCATTTACTTTCATAAGTACTCTAAACTTTTACTGATTATCGTGAGTTCATAGCCCCACTTTCTATTACTTAATTGTTTTACAAACCCTTGGGGGAGATACATGCTTTATTTTAAACCGAACACATTGCTTTCAAATTGTATGCTTATCTGATTGTTTTATTAGTACTAAGTTACCGCATTTGCCAAACATAAGTCCCTAAATCATGAATCATTAATCACTATGTGAGAGTGGGCGCGAATATTGTGAATAGATCTATTGGGATTGACGAATCCCGTTTGTGTTGGCCCGTTAGAGGCAAACAAACGCACTATATTTGAGTAACATTAGGTAAAAATGGCAATTTTACCTACTAGGGCACGTACCAACAATTTCTCCAATTAAATTTGGAACACGTTAATGCCTTGATTGCATGATGCTTAGTCTAATAATAACTGTTTTGTTTTCAAACCATTGGTGTGAGTCTAATTAACTCACAATACCAACATAATGTGTTCAACCATTTAACAAACTCTATGAATTTCACTCAACCTTTGTGTTGACAGTTTTAAGCATGTATTTCAGGTCCATAATGTCGGAAGCTGGCACGGAAGGGCAAGATCAAGAAGGCTATGTAAATAAATAATTTATCATTCACAAAACATCAAAAACTTTATATTGATGTGTTTTGTAATCAATGGAACCAACTGGGACCTATTTTGTAAACTCTGATATATTTGAATGATAAAGCCTTTTTAAAACGACTCCTTTAGAGATCGTTTTCTATTATTATGACTATTGTGCCATCAAGTAATACCCAGTTTGAATTCCGTTGCATATCAAGAATTGGGGGTGTTACAGATTGGTATCAGAGACACAGTTATAGAGAAACGGGTCTAATTGAGACTTAAACTATAACTACTTTTTCAAACAAAAACATTTTATAGCCTTCCATTCTCTGTGCCTTCCATCCTGCAGAAGATTATGTGACTTTTAGGCATTTTAAGCTATACAAACATACTAGTATATTGACATATACACTCGACATATTTTCAATTATTTTAGCTAAATGATAGACTAAACATATCTGTGTATATTCTAAGGCATTACGGCACATCGTATTTTCCCAATCATGTATCTACTTGTACATTTTAGGATTACGAAACTTCCTCCAAGACATTGTAAATCCTACAATGGTCTTTCCTACTTCCTAGAAATTGTGAGATACAATGGTCTCATTCATTTTTCAAGACACTGTGAGATACAGTGGTCTCTATTACATTCTCAGACACTGTAAATCCTACAGTGATCTCAATTATTTCTCAAGATATTGTGGGTTACACAATGATCTCTCCATCATTTCTTAGACATTGTGAGTTGCACAATGGTCTCAACTACTCCTCAGATATTATAAGTTATACAATAGTCTCTAAAAATTATCTTTTAAAATCATCTACAAAAGCTGAAGTTCAGCAACGTTCTCTACATTCATCAAAATTATCTTCTGAAATCTTCATTGTTAAAGGTCCGTGATTCTAGCATAGACAATCTTAGGATTACTTCAGATTTCCTTTCCACACGTATCTACCCATACTATCTTTCTATGCAATGGAATGTGAAAACATAGGTTACAAGTCTTTTATGGCCAGGACTTGCAACTGAATGGTTTGATATCGCCTTTACTTAGTGGACAATTTCTCAAAAGCTATGAACATATCACAAGTATACCTAATTTAGGTATTTGAAAAATATATCGAACCTCGGCTAAATATAGCCTAATCACCTATATTTAACCCTGGGATAATGGATCATAGTCTCATTAACTATGTTCGACTTAATTTTTTCAAACACTGAGAATAGTTATACAAGGGTTATATTCAGGTGAATTTCCTACTTAAACTCGATAAAACCACCAGAAAAGATCTAGAGACGCGATAGTGTTTTACCACTCAGCGAGATCTTAACACTTATGTATACTACCTAATTTCATTCTTGAAAGTTTTCATTTATGAAACAATCCTAACTACTATCTTGGGATAGTCATCAAATCTTCTCGTCATTTCTTAGAGGTACTAGCTTGATTAGGTTTCAAGGCTATCATTCTGCCATATTCCTTTAAAATTCACTTTTGATTTTAAAACAAACTTGACATCCCTACCTAAGAATAATGGTAAGCGTATGCTACACTCTTCTAATCGTCAACATATCACATCATTATATGAACCCCATTGTAAGTCAATATATAAAACTTCACACTATCACGTTTCCTTCAAACACTAGTTGACATAAACACTATAGGATATGACCTTCATCCCGAAACCACCTAAGACAATGATCAACTTTGGAAATGGTTTGGATAACCACTTGCCACTAGCAAGACTTTCCTACAACGACAATTGTCACATTATTATAAACCATTTCACATCAACAATATCTTACACCTTTGATTAACAAAAGTTACCCTAACAACAAAAAAACTATTCCATTTTGAGGCACTATATAGACGAAAGTGTTAGTTAACCATTTGCTGGACTAAGGTGTTTAGAAAATCACCCACGAAACAACTAAGGAAACCATACAAATACAAATTAGGCTCCATGCCACACACTATCACCAAAAACTCCATGTTAGAAATTAAGGTTTTATTGATAGCCTCGATACAATAAGATATGATTCGTTTTGAGAATCGGGAAAAGCCAAACTTGAGGTATATTGGACTCTATAAGATTTTAACAAAACCCTTTAAGTGATCAACTTAAGCCACATAGTACATAATACATTCTATGACCAGAAACTTGAAAACGCAAAGGCTAGGATTCGGCGTATACACCCTCATGTTCCTAGACACCTCAACATCAAGTAACACACATTGAATTCCAGGACGGAATTCCCATTAATGGGGTGAGACTGTAACCACCCGCATTTTTAGGTTACTTTTCATTTTCGAGAATTTACTATTTACTTTTACTATTCACATTTACTATTCACTTTCACTATTCATCCGTAAAACTTTTATTTCACATTCTCGTAAGATAAATTATTTTAGTAATGACATGAGAGTTCAACCATCGTTAGATCATTTTCGCAAAAGTTATTAAGTAAACATCGCTTTAAAGTTTCGTTTTGGACGGTCCACCGTTTAAACATCACGCGCTTAACGAAAATCAACCCTGATAATTTTCCTCGCATCAGATAAATTTTTAGATCATTCATGATTAATTTGAGAATTTTTAAGAATTATTATTTTTAGTATTACCAAATAAGCCCAGCGCTGAACAAAACTAAACTTATGTTTTAAACAATTCTACTTACATCCAGACTTAACGATTCCTGCACTGTGTTTCTAATATGCTTTTGACACTTTTACATTTTTTGGAAAAGTCAAACATATTTCCCTCCTCCTTTGACCATAAAAGAATTAACCTTGTACGTTCTACATTTCTGCTTAAATCGCGTAACTTTTAAACTTCACGAATAACTGTAAAGTTATCCCGCGTATGACGAAAACCACATTTTGACATCTCATATCACTTTTAGACTAATTTTAGTCTACTCTAAATAAATTCACGGTCATTTCCCTGAAATTTCGTTCTTTTCTGATAAACTGCGAATTACGCGTTTTTGACCCGTATTTCCAGCTTTAAGCAGCGTTTTTGCACCCAATGAGACTTATCACCCATTTTATATTTTTAGATGGAGTATAATGATGAGTCTCATCATTCCTACAAGTTTCGTATTTTTACGATACCCGGTTTTACGTTTTATGGCTTAACGACTTACAGTTGGCATTTAACGGAACCAAAACTTACTCTAAACTCAAGATAAGATCAAAAATAACCACCTAAGTCATCTTATCATGTCTTGGCCGACTTAGGGGGGGGGAGTCATCATTTTGGTGGCATCATCCTAACCATGGTTCATTTAGATCTTTACAAGTGTCCTAACTTAACCATGGTTAATATTTAACCCAATATATGGTTAACCAAACTTACCCTCCTATAAATAGGAAGTGAAATACATCATAAACTCCCTCACTTACTGATTTGGGTCGTTCATAACTTAAAACATTCACATCTTCCATCATTTGATCTATAAACTCCAAGTTTATGCAAGGAAGTTCCAAAGATCAAGCTTACTTCATCAAATCTCTAGCAAGTTTAAGTGATCCTCTTGAGTTTAAATCCACTCAAGTCACTTAGTACTTCATCACCAACTCTTCAAGTTTGCAAGGGTGCCAAGGTGTGGAAAGCTAGCTCAATACAAAGTCTTACCCGATCAATCAAAGTCCTATCCTTACTAAGTTACTCCTTTCTATTTTGAAAGCCAAAAGTTGTAAGCAACTTATCACCACCATCATCTCATCTTTATTATTCATAATCTTAACTATTTCATGCTATATATATAGTTACTATGTTGATTCATGATGTACATATACTCAATCACTTGTTTTAATTCACATATTGTCATAAAAGTAACAAACTAGTAAACTAGTCATATTCTACACATGAGAGACCATTAAAAACAGTAACATAAGGACTTTATAACTTACATAATATGGTAGAAAAGATTAAAAGGTAAACATAGCAATTTGAATCACCCGAAACGGACAAACGAGTCAAAAGTTATAAGCAAAAGAAGTTAGCGAAACCTAAACGCCGAAACTGCCCATAACTTTCTGTTTTGAGTTCTGCCCTTTTTAAAATGGTACTTATGGTCCGAATCATCAAAAAGTTAAAACACGAAAGTTGTCCGGAACGACGTTTTCCTTCAATATAAAAGAAGCTCGGACCTTGAAAACGCATAAATAGGCCAAAATCTTTCAAAAACAGAAACTGCCGTAAATATAGTCTCATAACTATACTTTTGTCACAACTAAAAGCAAACCAAGAGGCCTAATGGCCATTAGCCAAGACCACGGCTACGGCTAAGGCCAAAGCTAAGTCTCAAGACCATGGAAGTCAAGACCAAAGTCATGGCAAGGCCATGGCTAAAGCCTCGAGGCTTGTTTGAAACGACGAGAACTTGTAAAAACTAGATAGTTATTAAAACATGATAAACTTTATGTTATAACAATCTTCACTCAAAACATATGTTGTATTTACTAAGTGCTACAATAGTAGGGAGCTTCATGTGAGGGGTTTCATTTGAGTAAAACGTATCGACGAGTTGCTGGATTTACGAATTAAAGTGTCCTAGCTCCTCGAACGTTTACTGCATGACCTCTGAATTATGATGGCCTGAACGGTAGTACGATATCTATAAACTAAATACGTTTTCACATATTAAAGATCTTTCTATAAACATCAAATGAAAATTGACTACATCATGATCAACATAGGGATGTATATAGGATGGTTTATGTTTTCCTAAAACATTATTCCAAACTTAAGTCGCAACATTTCATTTTTAGGTTGCACGTAGAAGTCTTCCGACTTATCCATCATCCGTTAAAGTACTTAATATCATCAACTATTGGTGAGTTTCATAGCCCCTACTTTTATACGTTTTGAATTACTTTTGGGGGAGATACATGCTCAACTATTTTCATTTACTTTCATAAGTACTCTAAACTTTTACTGATTATCGTGAGTTCATAGCCCCACTTTCTATTACTTAATTGTTTTACAAACCCTTGGGGGAGATACATGCTTTATTTTAAACCGAACACATTGCTTTCAAATTGTATGCTTATCTGATTGTTTTATTAGTACTAAGTTACCGCATTTGCCAAACATAAGTCCCTAAATCATGAATCATTAATCACTATGTGAGAGTGGGCGCGAATATTGTGAATAGATCTATTGGGATTGACGAATCCCGTTTGTGTTGGCCCGTTAGAGGTAAACAAACGCACTATATTTGAGTAACATTAGGTAAAAATGGCAATTTTACCTACTAGGGCACGTACCAACAATTTCTCCAATTAAATTTGGAACACGTTAACGCCTTGATTGCATGATGCTTAGTCTAATAATAAATGTTTTGTTTTCAAACCATTGGTGTGAGTCTAATTAACTCACGCTACCAACATAATGTGTTCAACCATTTAACAAACTCTATGAATTTCACTCAACCTTTGTGTTGACAGTTTTAAGCATGTATTTCAGGTCCATAATGTCGGAAGCTGACACGGAAGGGCAAGATCAAGAAGGCTATATAAATAAATAATTTATCATTCATAAAACATCAAAAACTTTATATTGATGTGTTTTGTAATCAATGGAACCAACTAGGACCTATTTTGTAAACTCTGATATATTTGAATGATAAAGCCTTTTTAAAACGACTCCTTTAGAGATCGTTTTTTATTATTATGACTGTTGTGCCATCAAGTAATACCCAGTTTGAATTCCGCTGCATATCAAGAATTGGGGGTGTTACACAAAGGGTATGGGAAAGCATCTCCATGGATTTCATTGAAGGATTACCCAAGTCTAATGGGTATAATGTGATTTTGGTAGTGGTTGACAGGCTTACCAAGTATGGTCATTTTATGGCTCTAGATCATGCATTCACTGCAGTTCAAGTTGCTCAAAAGTTCTTAGACATTGTCTACAAATTACATGGGTTGCCTTCTACCATTGTGTCAGACAGGGACAAGGTGTTTCTAAGTGGTTTTTGGAAAGAATTGTTCAAGCTATTGCAAGTTAAACTATTGATGTCCACCTCTTATCACCCACAGACAGATGGACAATCAAAAGTAGTTAATAGATGTTTGGAGTGCTACCTTAGATGCATGTCTGGGGAAAGGCCAAAAGAGTGGACAAAGTGGTTGTCATTAGTTGAGTTGTGGTATAATTCTAACTTTCATACTTCCATTTTAACTACACCTTTTGAGGCACTATATGGTCAAGCTCCACCAATCCATGTACCATATATAGGAGGTCTGAGTAAGGTTGATGCAGTAGACAGAACATTGGCAGATAGAGAACAAGCTATTCAACTGTTAAAGTTCCATTTGGAAAGAGCCCAAAATAGAATGAAGCAACAATCAGACAAGAGTAGAAGTGAAAGAGTTCTGAAGGAAGGGGATATGGTGTTCTTGAAATTAAAACCTCATAGACATGTGTCTATTAGACAAGGGAAGCAGAATAAGTTCTCTCCAAAGTATTTTGGACCCTTTCAGATCACTGAGAAGATAGGACAAGTAGCATACAAACTGGCATTACCAGCTCATAGCCAAATCCATAATGTTTTTCATGTGTCCCAATTGAAACTTTGCAAAGGAATACCACCACCAACACAAGTCAGTGATCTTCCCAGCTATGATCAAGAAGGTTTAATAGCAGTTCAGCCTATAGTGATATTGGATAGAAAAATGGTGAAGAAGAAGAATGTTGTTGTAGTGTATGGACTGATTCAGTGGACAAATGGTACCCAAGAAGATGCTACTTGGGAGAACTTGGAGGATTTATATGCCAAGTTTCCAACTTTTGATTCACATTCTTGAGGACATTAGAAGTGGAGTGCACACATATGTGTGTGGACGCGGAGTGCACGGTAAACCGAATAGATTGAATGGTCGAATATTCTCGAATAAGTGATGTTGAGAATAGTTAGGAAGGGAGAAGTTTAGTAAGAACAGGAGTTCTTACACTTAGTTTTCAACCTTTGAACCGTATATTTAGGAGGTTCAAGAGGGTTCATCGTAGAAGAACCCATGGTAAACAGGTGACTTAGTCAGGTATGTGATGTTGTTGTAAGAAGAAGAAGTGGTAAAAAGATAGGTTATAGT
>BPTQ01000005.1:236534215-236571468 GCA_019973895.1 Chrysanthemum seticuspe
AAATTTATATCATGGTCCAGTGTAATGAAATAATTAAATGTGTATTCCTTTTGTATGAAATAATTAAATGTGTTGAACATAATTACTACCGGCTCATAACTTTTTATGCATTCATTATTATTATCTTCATAGAATAGATGTATGCCGTTATTCATTATTTATTTACGTCCAATTAAACTTCGTCAAGTAATATTATGAAGCTAGGCCGCCCATTCGGGCGGGCTATGAAGCTAGTTATTATATAACGAGCTAAACGAAATAAATTTCTAATGCAATTAAACACACTACTCAAGGTTTTTTTGTTTTTCGTTTTTTTGTTTTTGTTTTTTTTTTTTTTTTTTTTGTTTTGTTTTTTTTTTGGAATATTTTATGCATAGTTATACATCGTTTAGGCTCGCAAGACTAGTCACATTTTATTTATAAAGCTCGTTTTATTGAATACTTAGGGCCCGTTTGGTTTGTAGATGGGTTAGGATTTGGATTAGGATTTGAATTTAGGGTAGAATTTGGGTAGACTTTTGTTTAAGGGGTGTTGCATTGTAGTACTAGCTTGATACCTAAAGTGAATTGTTTGGTTTAAATTAGTGGGCCCAATTTTTGGGTTGAATCCCGCACATTTTCTTTATGGTTTGTTGGTGGGTTTATGATTATGATTTGGATTTGAATTAGTATTTGAATTTGATGTAAGAGAGAAAAAATAATATTTTTAATTAATATTATAACTAAATTGTATTTAAATATTATATTTTGATATAAATCTATACTACATAAAAAACAAAAATGGTCAACAAGTCAAAAAATGGAAATGTGAAATGTGAGGCTAGCCCCAGTAATGTTGATCGCCTAGTCGATCTAGCATATACTCGATCGATTTCTATCGATCCTTGTTGTGGTGGACAAATCGATCGCCAAGCAAATAGATCGTGTCTACGATCGAATTCAAAGGTTATTTCAAATTCACCGTTTGGTTTGCAACGGTTAAAAAAATAAATAAATAAATAAAAAAAAAATACTACCCTATAAATACACAATACAAACACACTTCAATCCACAAATCTATTTCACACAATTCAAACTCAAAATACTTCTCAACACAAGATTTAATATGGCTTGCCGTCTCCCCCATTCCGTTGAAGATATGCAAGTGTACGTTCAAAATCAATGCAATATCGACGATGAGGCTCGAAAAAACGCTATTATAAGCGTCATCGAATTGTTTGACCAGGCGAAGGCGGAGAAGGAACAAATGAGACAAAACTACCAGAGTTGCAACGACATTACTCCTGAAAGAAAAGCTGTGATCGACAATTTTTTGAAAGATCAAGCCCGCAAAGATCGCGAGGTTGCTGACAAGTTGTGGCGGTGTGTTTCGAAGATAACGAACAACGTCAGCACCAAAATCAATTGGAGCTATCGGGAGAACAAAGACGATGGTGTAGACGAGGAAGATTTGGCTCGCTTCGAGGGATTTGCCGGTTCTCGTACTCCCTCGTATGACTCTGCATGCGGGGAGCATTCAGATTAGATTTATGATTTATGTATTTCGTATCGTTTTTATTTATGTAACGTTTTAATATGATTAATGAAATTTTATTTTGTGTTAAAAATGTTTTTTTTTTTTTTTTTAAAAAAAAAAAAAAAATGAACTTGGTCGCCCTTACTGGGGCACCTAATCGCCTGAAGGTCGCTAGAGAGAGAAAGCTGACGTGGCAAGGAAAATGAGGGGGATTGGGGCTCCTTACTGGGGGCAGCCTGAAAAGTGAAAAATGTGGTTTGCATGGTAACTTTGGAAAATATTCATGGTTTGCAAGTGAAATGTGAAACATTAAAATGCTATTGAAGGAAACATTAAAATGCATGCTAGAATATTAAATTGCAAGGCTAGAAAATGCTATTGAAGTAAACATTAAAATGCATGGAATGTTAAATTTCTATACTACATAAAAAACAAAAATGGTCAATAATTCAAAAATTGGAAAGTGAAATGTGAAAAGTGAAAAATGTGGTTTGCATGGTAATTTTAAAAAGTATTCATGGTTTGCAAGTGAAATGTGAAACATTAAAATGCTATTGAAAGAAACATTAAAATGCATGCTGGAATATTAAATTGCAATGCTAGAAAATGCTATTGAAAGAAACATTAAAATGCATGTTGGAATATTAAATTGCAAGGCTGAAAAATGCAAGGCGAATGTACGACCCTACTTACCACACACTTAACCCATTATTTACACATACACATGATTCACTCATGTCTGTATTCACTCTTTCTCTCAAAAAGTACACCATCTCCTTCACCGCCACCATTTCCAAGCCACCATCTCCTTAGCCACACTCGAACCACGACCACCGCATCCACACTTGAACTACCACCACCACAACGGCTGAGTACCCGCAACAAACCACCTCCGAAACTCACTACAAAGTTGTTGGAGGTACTTTTTTGTTGAGTTTTTTCATACTCGGTACAACTTCTTTAATTCTTCTTTTATTTTATTTAGTTTTTTTAGTATTTTATAAATCTTGTATAAGTTTGGCTTTTTTTTTTGAATTAATCTCGATTTTGATTTAGTTTTATTTGTAGATCTGTGTTTTTTTAAACATTTTTGGTACTTTTTTTGTTCAGCCGCCACATCGCAGTCGGAACTGTTGCCGGAAACTGCTGCTACAACAGCTGTTTCGCTGGAAAAATCTGATGGCACCGCTGGTATTGTTTTCTTGAATTTTGGAATATATCTATGCATTTTCTTTATTTTTTGTTATTATTTTACAAATCTTTTTTTGTTATATTGATCTATTTTTTTAATATATAAATGTGTATCACATATTTGATTTTCCATCTTTGGATTTTCTATTTGCATCTCATGATGACCCAAAGGTGATGGTGTGATTAAAAAAGTTACAAAAATTGGAGCATTAGTGGCTAAAGAGGAGCTTGGTGCTGGTTCCTTCAACTGTTGCCGCAAATCCAAGCAAGGAAGAAGATGGCAGGACTCGTGGAAATTATATGGTAGGGCTGTTGGCAGGAACGGTCCTGCATTTCTCGATGCCTTGGGCTAGAGGTGCACATCCGAACCGGTTAACCGAACCGCATCCGAAGACAAACCGAAAAACACAACCGGTCAAAACCGGTTTTAACCATAACCGGTCCGGTTTTTATCCAAACCGCCGGTTAGGAACCGGTTTGACATTTTGAAAAAACCACCGGTTTGGAGACCGGTTTTTATTAACCGAATAACCAAACCGGTTAGGAACCGGTTTTTGGGTTAGGGGCGGGTTTTTTTGGGTTTTTTTGAATTTTAAAATTTTGAATTTGAAATTTTGAAAGAGGGGCGGGAAGGAGCGTGGGAGGGGGGGATTTTATTAAATATGTTTTAAAAATTACCATTTTGCCATCTAAATGTTAGTATAAATAGATGTGTTATGTATTTGGTTAATTATCACTTTCAAGCAATCAAAAAACACTCAAAAAAATCAAAACCGAAAGTATGGAAAGTTCAAACACCAACAACACCACCAACACCGAAGCTGGTTCAACAAGTGCAGCGACGATTATCAAAGTTTTACCATGCGACCGTGTAAAAGATCCATGGGAACACTTCAACTACGTCCTATTGTCGGACGGTAAGAAAAAGGCTCAATGTAAACTTTGCTTGAGTATATTGTCTGCCGGTTCCAACTCGACGTTCAGGGCTCATATCTAACAAAAGTATTTCAAGGCACTCAAATCGGTTCCGGAAGCCGGTCAATCGTCCATGGCTCGAGAATAGGACTATTTTTGCATCGATCATGATTTACTCCGTAAAAAATTGGCCGGTTTGGTGATTCAACGTGGTTTGCCGTTCAACCACTATGACCACGATGGGACGACGGAGGTGTATCAGAATTATATGCAACCGCAGTACCATCATGTAAGTCGTATGACTCTAAAACGCGATGCTATGAAAATGTGGAAAACGGCTAAACAAGATTTAAAAAATACTTTTTTAAATTTAGATGCTTGTGTTAATTTAACAACCGATGTTTGGTCCGCTCCTCATAATTTGCTATTTTCGTACCTTTGTGTTACCGCACATTGGGTTGATCCCGAAAGTTGGCAAATGATGAAGCGAGTCGTAGCATTTGAAAACTTTCCGGTTCCTCACTCCGGAGAAGCTTTATACAATTTGTTGAGAAAAGTGTTTCATAAGTTTAACTTGACAGAAATCTTTTTTTCAATAACGTTGGATAATGCTAGTAACAACACAAATGCAATGGGTAGACTAAAAATGGAATACGAGCCACCTTGTAGTGGCGATTTTTTTCATAGTCGATGTGTTGCACACATCATTAACTTGGCCGTGCAATCGGGATTAAAAGATCCGCATTTGAGTGAAGTGAAAGAAAATTTTAAAAGAATGTTAGTCGATGTTTTTAAAATGGAAAGATATAATGCATACATTCGGTTGTGTGAAAATGCGGGGAAACCTTGGTTACAACCTTGGGATATTGAAACACGATGGAACTCCACTTATCTTATGTTCATAAGTGGTTTAAAACAAAAGGTGACTTTGCAATATTTTCATGATGAGAAATTGTCGGGGAGGGGTAGGTGTGCTCTATTTAATGCCGATAATTGGGATACTCTTGAAAAACTAACCCGATTACTTGAAGTTTTTTACAACGCAACAAAAAAATTGTCGGGGGTTTATTATCCAACGGCTCATTTGGTACTCGAGCAACTATTCTTGATGTCTTCACAAATTTCCGCATTTGAATTTCATGGTGGTGTTTATACAAGCATGGTTTCCGGGATGAAAGAAAAGCTTTTGAAATATTTTGAAACTTTGCCGCCGTTAATTACTTGTGCGGCTGCATTAAATCCATGTTATAATGTAAGCGGGGTAGAGGTGCTTATTGACTCGATTGTGACTGATTTGGGTTGTTTCGCGTCAAACCCGAACTATGCTGATGATGCAAAATAGTCCTTTGGCCATTCTTTTAAAAGTTTGTGGGAATATTATTTTGAAAAATATGGTAACCCACCTCCTACTGTTCACGAGTCTTCTTCATCATCATCAAGGGGTTTTAGAGGGAATCCGATACTTGCTTTGCATAAAAGGATAAGAGAGAATCCCAACAAACGGTCAAAAAATGATCGTTTCGCGAACAGTGAATATGAAAGATATACCACAACCGATTTTATCTCACATATTCTGCCCGAGCAAGTTGAAAATTTTGATGTGTTGGCGTTTTGAAAAGCAAAGGAAGCAATGTTTCCCGTTCTATCCCGAATGGCTCGTGATGTACTAAGTGTACAAGCTACTTCGGTAGCTTCTGAATCCGCTTTTTCAACAAGTGGAAGGGTTTTATCAAATCTGAGAAACAGACTCACACCGGCTTCTTTGGAGATGTGTATGGGTTTGAAAGATCACTTGGACGCAATGAAGCGAGTGCAAGATAAAAGTGATCTTGAAAATACCGCAGACTTCGAAGGGGAGGTCTACGTGGAAGAGGCACAAGCGGGTGAAATCGAGATGCTTTCCGATGAAGAACTAAGACAAGATGCAGCTGCTCAAGAAGCTAGGGGATCCAATGACGACTATTAGGACTTTTATGCTTACGTATTATGTTTTAAGTTTATGTATTTCCTTTAATGTACTTCCTTTAAGTTTATGTATTTCCTTTCAGTTTATGTATTTCCGACGTTATAAATAAAAGTTGAAGTTTATTCAGTGTAAGTTTGTTTAAATTTTGAAAAACGAAAAAAAAAAAAAAATCGGTTAACCGGTTAAAAACTGGTTCCAAACCGGTTAAATATTTAAAAACTTTGAATTTTGGACTTGGCTGCAAAGACTTTTTCAAAAAATTTGAATTTCACAACCGGTTAACGGGTTAAAAACCGGTCCGAAACCGGTTAAAACTGGTCAAACCGGTCCGACATAAAATTTTTAAAATTTCAAAATTTGAAGGTTTTTGAGGGGGAAGGCGGGTAAATTTTCAAAATTTGAATTTTTTTTAATATTTACAAGTTTGCCATTGTAAGACTAGTATAAATAAATAGATTGTGTTTTTATTTTTTTGCAACTTTTATACAATTAAAATTACACTCTAAAAAATAAAAATCGGAAGCATTTCACTAATGGCTGATCCTGCACCGCCTCCACCACCCCTGCCACAGGTTATTGCTCGTTATTTTCCGGTAGACCGTGCACACGGTAATCCCAAGGTTTGGGCTCACTACAACTACGTCGAAATGTCGGATGGCAAACGAATGGCTCAATGTAAGTATTGTTTATGTTTCTTCAAACCCACTTCCGGCGTGCCGTTGAGGGTTCACACACAGAAGAATTGCCGCCAAGCACCTGCAGTTGATGCCTGATTCGAGACCTCGAGTTGACGTTGAGTATCTTATCAAGTTATCGATGATTTATGTTTAAGTTATTATGTGTTGTGTTTTAAGTTTATATGTAATGTGTGATGTATCATGTATTCTCCGTTCTATTAAATAAAAATTCTAGTTTATTAATACACGAAACAAGAAAACGATTACAAACGACGACGGAAAACGAAAATAAAATAAAATACTAGAACCGATCAAAACCGGTTAACCGGTCTAGACCGGTCCCAAACCGAGCCCAAACCGGTTTGGACCGGTTGGGTTTCTCCATCCTCACAGCCGGTTCGGAACCGAACCGGTTAACCGGCCAGACCGGTTTTTTTTGCGTTGACTCAAACCGGTTCGGGTTTGACCGGTCGTCAAACCGAACCGGTTAACCGAAATGTGCACCTCTACCTTGGGCGAACCTATTGAAAAATCCAATATATTGATGTAGTTAGTATTATACTATTGAAAAATCCATTGTATTGATGTATAGTTGGTATTATAGTTAAGTTGCTCGAAAATAGTTATAATTGGTCATTGTTGTTAATTTGGTCATAAATAGTTGTATTTGGTCGTCCGCATGGTTTCGATTTCATAGTGAACTTTATGGCACTAAAAATAATCATTAGACAAGATGCATTCATATATTTAGTTTTTGGCTGTAGGTATATAACTTTCTCCGAATATATTTTGAAGCATTGAAATTATGATTGTGTGTTTTGAAAAAGGCATGTGTATAACAATCTCTATATACAAAGTTGACTTTGAAACCAACATTTGAATTGGACGTTAATATAAGAAACTCATTATTAAGTTTAACAAGAGCTTATAATAAATTTATGTGCGGTATCAATTTTATGTACTTTTCACGACTTTACAAAACCTTTGTGTTGTACGTGTGCTTTAGTTTAAAATGGAAGACGGTCTTGAAGAATGTTATGTATTTGATCCTGATCCTAATCTTGAGTTTAAGAAAAAACGACGAAGAGTTTTAGTTCCTTATTTCATATTTTCCAAAGGTTCATATTATATTTCTAAGAAGAAATTATTTTAGTTGTTTCTATTCAGAAATATTGTGCGTAACTATCTAAAACAATGTTATACTTCTGATTGAATCAATGGGTGATGCGTTAAGATGGTAAATGTGAACATCATGAAACATCAATTTCACCCTTGCGCAAGTGTTCTTTTTTTGGATGATCACCAAGAACTTGTACTCCCTTGTATATGGACTACCGTTCAAATACATTTTTTTGTTTATGTGCACCAACTATTTATGTACTACATCTCTCTAGGGACAAAAAAATGGCGTTATTATTATTTTAATATTAATTGATTAATGCAACTTACAAAAATGCTATCAAAAAAGACAATCTCAAATACAAAATAACGCTATCGGAAAAACAATATAATCATTTAAAATGGATTCCTTAACGCTTAAAATACTGATTCATGAAACAAACTTAATCGCCGCTAAAATTTTATCGAAACGAGACACCGCTACCGCTAGGCACGGGTAGGGCAGAGCATCGGGCCGGATCCCGACCCGACCCGACCCGACTGAGCCCGAAACCGAAAATAGTGAATACAGCATACCGAATCCCGAACCGAATGTTAGTCGGTCGGTTTCGGTAAAGTTCGGGTCTAACGGGCCGGTTAGTCGGTATTAGCCTTGTTGGCCCGAATTGCAGATAACATGGACTGGCCCATCAAATAACCAACAACCAAGTGATACAAATAGGAAGAAAACATGGATTGGGCCCATAGTACATTTCGGTATACAAGCAGAAAGCCAGAAACATTAGAAATTGATATTTGCAAATTGCAAATAAAAGCAGAAACACATTGGCTACTGCTACTGCAGTTCCATTCTTTTTTTGACCATATGGCTACTGTTCACAGTGTCTTCACAATTCTTGCATCAATTCATCAAACATACAAAACCAAATACCATATGGCTCCAAATACAAACACAAATGACAAATGTCTTGAATCATTTCTCCAAATACAAATACCAAATACTAATCACGACATTCTTGAATTTCCATGTTCTCCTTTTTGTTTCTCTAACGCCTCTTGAATTTCTAGAAAAAACATGAGAACATAACTACATAAGTACAAACATAAGTTACTAATATAACCAATAAACTAAAATATAAATATTTTACCTTTAGCAACTTCGTCGTCTTTCATTAAAGAAAGGGCGCTTGAGTGACTGCGTTAGAATGAAAAGAAAGGGCGCTTTAGTTATTCGGGTTTTGAGATTTGAGAAGCCAAAAGTTATGAGTGACTGCGTTAGAATGAAAAGAAAGGGCGCTTGTTTTTTAGAAACCCTATTTACTTTCGGGCTGGCGGGTGTTATCGGGTGTACTTGGGTTTTTTAACCGAACCCGACCCGATACCGAGTATATAACAAAATTGCAACCGAGTCCCGACCCGAAACATAGTCGGTCGGTTAGTCGGGCCTGTCGGGTCGGTCGGTTTGTCGGGCTTGTCGGGTATCGGTCGGTTTTGCTCAGCCCTAGGCACGGGTACTCGTCTAGTATTAAAAAAATGTGAGAGGAAGAAAGTGGACCCCATAGGTATTGAGTGAAACATTACTTATTGGTAAGGATTGGAAAAATATGGACCCCGTAGGTTTTGAAGAATACATTTTAACAACCAAACAACATATTATTACCTTTATTCCTGAATCTAACCCCACGCCCACCAACCAAACGGACCTGAAATGAATCGGTGTAAATTGGGAGGAATAGATAAAAGACTACTGCCATTGTTGTCCTTACCAAAAAAAAAGTGGGCCACTAACTTTTCTACACCACTCAAATTTAATTACTTTTTCTTTATATATTTTTGAATAATAATATTATACCACTTATATATTTTCTATCTGGGGTGGGCTAATGCCACACCCCATATTTTGCTAATTTTGCACCCCATATGTACTTTTGTATCATTTTTGTCTTTATTATGTTTGGTACTTTTTTTTTTTTTTTTTTTTTTTTTTTTTTTTTTTTTTTTTTTTTTTTGTAAAGTATGTAAAGTGTATGTGTGTATATGTATTTGTGTAAAATATATTTATGTAGTTTTTTACGTTATGTTTTTTTATTGTGTATTTGTTATATTTTTGTGTTATTTTTTATTCGTCTAATTTGTTTCCATTTAATTAAACAACAACAATAAACACGTTAAACATTAAAACATTAAACAAGTACAACAACAAATGCTACTACTACTACAACGAAATCTACTACACATGAAGATTATTAATGTCATCTATAAGGTCATAGAGTATTCCACTCGACTGACATGCGTGATCAACGGGATTTCTTGTCAATTCCAGTGATGCCTCCATCGTCTTTATTCTTGCCTTCAACATATTATTTTGAGACAATAACATCCTGTTTCTTGTTTCAAGCATGTTGATCGTGTTATCTTTAGTTTCGCAGTTTGAGCACTGCGATGAAGAAGAGCCTTGACTAAAGTACTCTTGTTGAAATTCATCCTTCCACATAAAGTATGGACACCCATAATAATTTGTTCATGGCTGTTACATGGTGAAACAATTATAAGAAATGTAAGTTATTGATATATTTACGTAAATGAGCAAACGTATAATTATTTACCTTTGATAAAGGACATGCATAATACTTCCGACCATAACTTTTGGGCTTTTGGGATGTTCTTTCAATGATAAGTCCTCGTTCACAACGACACAAGAAATGATTTTTTTGTTCCATCTGGCCAAAGAATATGTATAATAATTTACAACATGGTTATTTACAATATAGAATAATAGTCGATACATGGTTATTTACAATATAAATCAGTAACTCGGTGTGACAACTCGTAATTTCAGGTCATTTCTCAAATTTACTATTCATCGGTTACTATTCATCATTTTTGAAGTCAATTTGATATTTTGAAAGGTTATTTCAAAATTTATTATTCATGAAACACTATTCATTCCCGGAGAAAAATCACTATTCATGATTCACTATTCATCATTTTTCGTAAACTAGGTTTACGAGTATCAAATTCGCGTAACCGTAAGGGTTAAGCTGCGAATTCATGAAACATCATTGAGGACACTTCATATAGACTAGATTTAGTCTACATATCATCAGTAACATCAATTTTCATATTAGTTCATGCATGGGTTTGCATATCTCATAAACGTATATTTATTTATTTAATAAACGCTATCGCACGATCATTTATTTTGAATATTTGATCCGACACTTCCAACAATTGTTCAGATATATTTTTATACTCATTTTAAGGCTATAAAAATTATATTATTAGTTTACCCGATGTTTTGGATTTATTTCTTATATATATTGTTACATATATATATATTTGAGACGGTTTTCGTAAATACCATTCGATAATTATTAATTCACTCAATACTTATGAGAAATGTATTTTTATAATTTTTATGACTTCAATACATTTTATTTTATTCCGTTAAAATCGATTTCTAGCTAACGCTACACCAAATAACTAATTATATGTACAAAATATACATTAAACATAACCTTAATACATTTTATTACAAAAATTATGCACAAAGTCTTTCTTCTCATCCTATTTCCACGCCCCCTAGTCACAAGAGGTAACCAAGTTGATTTTTGTTACTTAATTGTACACCTACACAAATTGGAAAGATATTTGCAATATACAAGTTACTTACCAAATCCAACACAAATACAACACACAATACAAAGGTGTAAAACAAATCATATCCTCTCCTTCTCTTTGGTATTCGGCGAAGCAAGAAACACAAGCAAGAATCAAAAGTCTCTCAAAATCAAGTGCTTATATTAACACTAGTATACTTCTTTTAAGGTTTTGCAATAAAAACCTTGGAGTATTTAGGAAACCTAGTTTCTTAAACCTCATCATATAACTAGTAAGGTTTTCATGATCTTTACTAATCTTTTATAATCCTACTTGAGTTATTTTTATCATTCTAGTAAGAAATCATGCAAGTATCATATGTATTTATACCACTTTTAATTGTTTTTAGTACTTATTATAAGTTTTGATCATCCTATAATTAATCTCTTGAAACATATCATTGTTGATGATGTTTAGGAACCCATGACACCCTAAGAAGGTGTATGGTAGGTTTAGAATAGATTTGATGTTGATTTGAAGTGATTGAAACAAGAGTTACGCAAGAAAAACCATTTTCGACAACACTAGATTTGGGTCTGATCGTTTTTACAAAATCTGGAAATTTCGACAGGTCATGGATTATTTTGGGCTATATATTCAGAAAATAGACTTTAAAACGAAACCGTGGTCGCTTGAACGGGTTAAAACAGATTTATAACGAAGAAGTTACGCTATTTTTAAGTTTAACGACGAAAACTATATTTTCAGAAAAATACATGCTGTCCAGAATTCTTTTAAGGGCAAAAATGAGTTTTAAGCGTTATCCAAATGAGTCGATTTATCAAAAATATATTAGTATACATTAACACGAAACCAAGGATATATAAAACATAGAAAACGGACTTATAACGACTAAGTTACACGCGTTTAAATAGGGTTATCGTAATTATTTTATACAAGTATAAGCACTTATATATATTTTCTATTAGTCAAAATAGTTGTCGCAAGTAACCATGTTTGGAGTCGTTTTTCACATCGATAGAATACTTTTGAGAAAACGATGTCTTCTAGTAAAAGTGAGTTCACCTAGCCTATTTTCCAAAATGTTCAACCGTTCGTCAAACGGAGTTGTAACGAATAATATACGGTCACTCAAACTTTGCCGAAAACTAACCTTAAACAATATTTTTAGTCCGACTACCCTACTTCATCTATATTTTTCTCCATGATCGAGACCTCTATGATCAAAAGTTAAATGATAAGACTTTTAGATAATGTGACAAGCTTTCAAAAACCATTGAGTTTGTTTCCTAACACTCGATATTCACTATTTTACGACTAGCTTTTCGAGGCCATTTAGTCACTTTCGTGAATTGTCAAATTATATTGTTTTACGACGAAAAACTATAATTTCTTAATAAATCACTAAATGACTATCGTAGGATATCATTTCAACGTAAGTACTTTTAAAGTAATGTATAACTTGACAATACGTTATAAACTTATTTTTCGACGATAAACTTTATTTTCAAAAATGCACAAGTGGTATGGATATCATATGAGTTTGCATGCATAACATTAAATCATGACTTATATTAGATCATATCATCATTAATAGGTCGCAGTTAGAGATTGCGCCTCATTTCAGTGTATCCACTTTTGCCATCATATCATTGTATCAAGTGAGTTTTCATAGCCCCGTCTTTCAAGTTTATACTTTATATCAAACCTACGGGGGAGAATACATTGCACATCATTTTATTACGAGCCCAAGTATATCAAATTCATTACATTGCTTAAGTTACCTCATTGCCAATTGAATGTCCCCATTTCATAATCATGAACCGTTAATTCCGAAAGAAGCGAGGGTGAGTGAATAGATCTATTGAGGGTGACTCCTCCATCCGGGTTGGTGGTCCCAACTGGTCAAACGGATGCATTTCATTTAATATCATAATTTGAGTTGTTTGGCAAAACACTCTGTTGGGGCGAACATCATGATCAGTCTAGCTTCGGTGTCATGTGCTTATAGCAATTGTAACATTTTTATGTGACATATTTGTCATACATGGCCTATACTTGTGGTAGTCGTATAAAACATTTTCATAAACTCTATGAACTCACTCAACCTTTGTGTTGACACTTTTAGCAATGTATTATTAGGTATCTAAGGCATATACTTCATGGCATGCATGTGGACTTATCATAGAGTCGCGGTGACGACGCGTCTCACACGGGATTTATGCACTTTAAAAACATCGTTTGGTTTGTAACAAACTTATTTCCGTAAATGTTGATTACCTTTTGGGACCTATCTTTTGTAAACTCTGAATGTTTTATTATATCAAACGATGTGCTTTTCAAACGACACTTTAGGTCGTTCAATATAATTGTAACTGTGATGCTATGACAGTCAACCCCCAGGAATTCCATTCCGCTGCAAAACAGGTAATTTGGGGGTGTGACACTCGGTCAGAATACAAATACTTATTTACAACATAAATCAATAATCGTTTACTACATTTGTCTATACATGTTTTGTCGTTCAGCATATAGATTTGCCCATCCCAAGGCCACGTCATGTCTGAACGCCCTCCATTATGGGTGAGTAGGCAGAAGTGGTGAGTTTTCATCTAGAATCGCATGAACGTAGTGAGCAGTCACTCCTTCCCCCACACGAAGAATCACAATGGGGGACAATACTTGTGCAGTATCTGGACCGGACCTAAGCGGAAGACACGTAACACATGCTGAATATGATATACATACAACTGGCCGGTAAAGCATTGTAGCAATAGCCGCTCCCGTGTCTGGCATAACCATCCAGTATTCTTAGGTTGCAAATCCATCACCAAACCAACCAAGGGAGTGCGAAATCTGTTCAAACCAACTCCCCCACATTCCCCTGTAAAGTTCCAGGTTATTTATTTACCTATCCCACGACATGAGCTCGAAGGCTGCGCCATACATCTTCGGAATAACCAAGACCTACGCCAATGGCCCGATAGCCACAATTTCCATCACCTTCCACGTTAAGAATCCTTATGATGTACGGTCGGAGAAGCTCTGGAATTCGAGCCATAAAATATTCGCTCTCGTTATCTGCAATGTACAACTCGTGTCTTAAATCGCTTTCGTTAGTAGCCTCTCCCACGTATGAACTATGTCTCGCATGTTCTTCGTTTAAGTCTGGGACTTTTTTAGATTTTGAATAACTTCTGCGGTGATCTGTGGTTGGTTTTTTGTTCAAATCTGGGATTTTTGTAGCCTTGGACTTTTTGTCCTTTGTGCTCGGACTTCCACGAGTACTTGCATGAATAGCAGGTTCACGGGTTGATGCAGATTCGGGAGTGTATATACCTCTCATCATGTTTAACATATTTTTCTTGACAAACAACGAAGCTTTGCCAAAAACATTTTGGAATTTTTCTACGTCAGCTTGAAAAGAAAAATCATCTTCAGGCTCTTCAGGCGAATGAGTAGGTCGAGCTCTAGGCCAGGGAACACTTAGGGTTCTCCAAAAATTATCAACACGATCAAGTGGAATAGGCCTTCCTGCATTCGAAAAAAGTGGATAATATAAATTATCGGTATTGACGGGGAGAATAACTTGATATGCATAAATTTAATATACTTACCATGAATTTGACAGTAAACCAGTTCGTGATAGCATGGTAACCCACAAACTGACCGCAACTGATGACCACATTCATGTGGGTCCATATCCAGTTTGAGTTCTGCGACAATGAGTTGCAAAGCATGTTTTGAAACTTTATACCGCAATTCATCAAATAGTGTGTCCCCACACACATGCAGTTTCTCGGTTATGCTTCTATTAAAAGTTTCTCTTATCGCATTTTCTTGCGCAACTAGCATTTTATCGACCGAACTCAACAACGTGTCTAAGTTGGACTATGTGGAGCCCAAGTATAACTTCAACAACGCGTGTTGACCCTCAACTCTACATGCTATTGTCTGGCTGAAGCTGGGATATGGATCGGTAATGTACGACACGAACATGTGGTCGTAATGTTGCAGCTAGTTATCCAGATACCGCAAAACTTCTGAGAAAACAATTAATTAATAAAGTGTTTAATCTTATAAAAAAAGTCATCCGGGTATTTATTTATTAGATAATAAAAAAATGAATTAATAGTTAAGTACCCTGTATTTGGACCAATAACTCTTGTAGGTTCCGATAATAGTGAATGAACATATCTTGTGTCGGAGCTTTAACCATCAAATCCTATGACCATCTAACAGACGCATACTCCTCTTCCGTTTCGAATCTATGTTTGCAATTCTTGAGCACATTTTGATTAATATGTCATCGACAGAGTAATTTGTTAGCGTTTGGGAATTCTGCTCTGCATGCCCCAAGCAACGCTAAATCTCTGTCGGTGACGATAACGCGCGGGTAATATTGTTCGTCTATCACCTCTTAAAACATTGCAACACCCATCTGAAATTTGGCCCTTTTCACAGTTCAAAAAGCAAAACGCCATTGAAAATGTTTTGTTTGTTGAAGTATGTAACACCCCCAAAATTTTAAAGCGGAAGCGTTCGGGTCATGAGGTGCTACTAAATCAATATACACAACACAAGGTAATAAAGAATGGAAATTCTATTCCATTTTCAAAATATAGATTTAATTTAAGAAATAGTTTTACATCATTGTTTCAAAGTGCGGAAGTAAAGCCCATAAAAATATATGTTGTCCCATTAAAAGGTGTATTAAATATGTTTGGAAACACTTCGGATGCCAGTCTTCAACGAATGCCTTTGCCATTGCCCACGCCAATAAGTAAACCTGAGAAAAACATGCTAAAATGTCAACACAAAGGTTGGTGAGTTCATAGGTTTAAGTAATCAAGTTTTCAAGTTGGACCACAGTTGCACATATAGCACCTCCGTAAATGACACTATATGCAAAAAGGCTATTACGCTAATAACAAGTTCATGCGACCGAAACTACGACAGTGTGCATGCATCTAGAAGCATGATAAATAAAACCTCATCAAGTGTATTTCCAGTACACTCAATCAATACGATATGATATACGCCCGACGTTTGCCTATCCGGTCAAACTCGAACGGGGGTGTCATCCCCAATAGATCTATCCATAACAATCGCGCCTCCCCAAAGGGAACTAACGGTAGCATAGTTGGGATTCAATGTTGTTTCACGTAATAGTGTTTTCAGTTTCAGGTCCGAAAAGAGTTTTACATGTTTCTCACCCATCTATACTATATTATAAAGCATTTGAGACATTCCTAAACAGGAAGACTTAAAAAATTAAGATTCAACACTTGCTAATAATGACAAATTTTAATAAGTACATATATAATAGCATTTGTTGCAACACTTTAAAGCACTTTTTTAGACATGTTTTAAAAAAAAAATAATAAAAAAATACAAAGTAATTTAATATAAGAAAAAAAACGTTCATAACAATAAATACCTAATAAATGTTATTTTTAAAAACCCCTAATATGAAAAATACTTGTTATTATACATATTGTACAAACTAATAAAACACACAAATCTTCATGCAATTTATATGTAAACAAGTTCATGGTACATATGGTTTTAAAAAACGGACCGGGCCAACGGGTTCAACCGGGAACCGGAGTCACCACCGGTTCGGCTAGCCCATAAAAGTCGTCCGAAAACGATATTGTTAAATCAATAGAGTTTAAAAATGCATACTAAAATACAATGTTCAAAAATTATTATTAAATCGCAAGAGTGCCTCGAGAATCAACATATGCGCATTTTGGAATTTTATAATAAAACTTACCGTAAAAAATAAAAACTTTGTTTTATAAAAATCGAACGATTTTTTCAAAGCAAAGGATGCAAAGGTGTAAAGTCCTAATTATATGATTATACACATTTACACATATCTATACTAAATTATAAAGCATTTGGGACATTCCTAAAAAGGAAGGCTTAAGTACATATATAATAGCATTTGTTGCAACACTTTAAAGCACTTTTTTTAGACATGTTTTTAAAAAAAATAATAAAAAAATACAAATTAATTTAATATAAGAAAAAAAAAAACGTTCATAACAATAAATACCTAATAAATGTTATTTTTAAATCACCCCTAATATGAAAAATACTTGTTATTATACATATTGTACAAACTAATAAAACACACAAATCTTCATGCAATTTATATGTAAACAAGTTCATGGTACATATGGTTTTAAAAAACGGACCGGGCCAACGGATTCAACCGGGAACCGGAGTCACCAACGGTTCGGCTAGCCTATAAAAGTCTTCCGAAAACGATATTGTTAAATCAATAGAGTTTAAAAATGCATACTAAAATACAATGTTCAAAAAATATTATTAAATCGTAAGAGTGCCTCGAGAATCAATATATGCGGCTTTTGGAATTTTATAATAAAACTTACCGTAAAAAATAAAAACTTTGTTTTATCAAAAATCGGACGATTTTTTCAAAGCAAAGGATGTAAAGATGTAAAGTCCTAATTATATGATTATACACATTTACACATATCTATACTATATTATAAAGCATTTGGGACATTCCTAAAAATGAAGGCTTAAAAAATTAAGATTCAACACTTGCTAATAATGGCAAATTTTGATAAGTACATATATAATAGCATTTGTTGCAACACTTTAAAGCACTTTTTTTAGACATGTTTTAAAAAATAAAAAATAAAAAAATACAAAGTAATTTAATATAAGAAAAAAAAACGCTCCTAACAATAAATACCTAATAAATGTTATTTTTAAAACACCCCTAATATGAAAAATACTTGTTATTATACATATTGTACAAACTAATAAAAAACACAAATCTTCATGCAATTTATATGTAAACAAGTTCATGGTACATATGGTTTTAAAAAACGGACCGGGCCAACGGGTTCAACCGGAAACCGGAGTCACCACCGGTTCGGCTAGCCCATAAAAGTCGTCCGAAAACGATATTGTTATATCAATAGAGTTTAAAAATGTCTACTAAAATACAATGTTCAAAAAATAATATTAAATCGCAATAGTGCCTCGAGAATCAACATATGCGCCTTTTGGAATTTTATAATAAAACTTACCGTAAAAAATAAAAACTTTGTTTTATAAAAATCGGACGATTTTTTCAGAGCAAAGGATGCAAAGGTGTAAAGCCCTAATTATATGATTATACACATTTACACATATCTATCTATACTACATTATAATGTATTTAGGACTTCCTATAAAAGGAAGTCTTAAAACTATAAGCCTACACATGTTACTATAATTAGTAATTCATATAATTAAGAAAAGAAGCATAATGTACAACACTTTAATGCACATAATTTTCAGACGTACAAGACAAGAAGCCTAGCGTACACCAATTTAATGCACATATTAAAAAAAACAAAACACCACATTAATGCTATTTAATATAGTTAATTAGTTAACTGATCAATAAATACGATTAATACAGTTATTAAAACACCCCTAACATAATAAATACAAGTTATCAAGCATGTTGTACAAAAAAATTAAATACAATTCTTACATTAAATGTTACTAATACAAATAATATTAAAGCCAATGTGTCTAATGGATATGAAATTCAACATATGCGCCTTTTAGAATTTTTTTAATAAAACTTACCGTAAAAACTAAAAACATTGTTTTATAAAAATCGGACCATTTTTTCAAAGCAAATGATGCAAATGTGCAAAGTGCTAATTATATGATTATACACATTTACGCATATCTATACTATATTATAAAGCATTTGGGACATTCCAGAAAAGGAAGGCTTAAAAAAATTAAGATTCAACACTTGCTAATAATGGCAAATTTTAATATGTACATCTATAATAGCATTTGTTGCAACACTTTAAAGCACTCTTTTTAGACATGTTTTTAAAAAATAATAATAAAAAATAAATTTAATATAAGAAAAAAAAACGTTCTCAACAATAAATACCTAATAAATGTTATTTTTAAAACACCCATAATATGAAAAATACTTGTTATTATACATATTGTACAAACTAATAAAACACACAAATCTTCATGCAATTTATATGTAAACAAGTTGATGGTATATATAATTTTAAAAACGGATCGGGCCAACGGGTTCAACCGGGAACCGGAGTCACCACCTGTTCGGCTAGCCCATAAAAGTCGTCCGAAAACGATATTGTTAATTTAATAGAGTTTAAAAATGCATACTAAAATACAATGTTCAAAAAATATTATTAAATCGCAAGACTGCCTCGAGAATCAACATATGCGACTTTTAGAATTATTTTAATAAAACTTTCCGTAAAAAGTAAAAACATTGTTTTATAAAAATCGGACGATTTTTTCAAAGCAAATGATGCAAAGGTGCAAAGTGCGAATTATATGATTATACACATTTACACATATATATACTATATTATAAAGTATTTGGGACATTCCTAAAAAGGAAGGCTTAAAAAATTAAGATTCAACACTTGCTAATAATGGCAAATTTTAATATGTACATTTATAATAGCATTTGTTGCAACACTTTAAAGCACTCGTTTTAGACATGTTTTTAAAAAATAATTAAAAAAAATAAATTTAATATAAGAAAAAAAACGTCCACAACAATAAATATCTAATAAATGTTATTTTTAAAACAGCCATAATATGAAAAATACTTATTATTATACATATTGTACAAACTAATAAAACACACAAATCTTCATGCAATTTATATGTAAACAAGTTGATGGTACATATGGTTTTAAAAAACGGACCGGGCCAACGGGTTCAACCGGGAACCGGAGTCACCACCGGTTCGGCTAGCCCATAAAAGTCGTCCGAAAACGATATTGTTAAATCAATAGAGTTTAAAAATGCATACTAAAATACAATGTTCAAAAAATATTATTAAATCGCAAGAGTGCCTCGAGAATCAACATATGCGCCTTTTAGAATTTTTTTAATAAAACTTACCGTAAAAACTAAAAACATTGTTTTATAAAAATCGGACCATTTTTTCAAAGCAAATGATTCAAAGGTGCAAAGTGCTAATTATATGATTATACACATTTACACATATCTATACTTCTATACTATATTATAAACATTTGGGACATTCCTAAAAAGGAAGGCTTAAAAAATTAAGATTTAACACTTGCTAATAATGGCAAATTTTAATATGTACATCTATAATAGCATTTGTTGCAGCCCTTTAAAGCACTCTTTTTAGACATGTTTTTAAAAAAAATAATAAAAAATAAATTTAATATAAGAAAAAAAAAACGTCCACAACAGTAAATACCTAATAAATGTTATTTTTAAAACACCCCTAATATGAAAAATACTTGTTATTATACATATGTACAAACTAATAAAACACACAAATCTTCATGCAATTTATATGTAAACAAGTTGATGGTACATATGGTTTTAAAAAACGGACCGGGCCAACGGGTTCAACCGGGAACCGGAGTCACCACCGGTTTGGCTAGCCCATAAAAGTCGTACAAAAACGATATTGTTAAATCAATAGAGTTTAAAAATGCATACTAAAATACAATGTTCAAAATATATTATTAAATCGCAAGAGTGCCTCGAGAATCAACATATGCGCCTTTTGGAATTTTATAATAAAACTTACCGTAAAAAATAAAAACTTTGTTTTATAAAATCGGATGATTTTTTCAAAGCAAAGGATGCAATAGTGCTAAGTGCTAAGTGCTAATTATATATATATATATATATATATATATATATATATATATATATATATATATATATATATATATATATATATTTTAATATTAATAATAATACTCTTTAAAGTAACCCACATGATTTATTGAATATTTAGTTTTACTTTATCTTTTTAAGTAATATTTTGCTTGTATCATCCATCTATGTGGGACAAATTAAACAAACATTATTTTTGGGAACTAAATTTTCTTAATATAATGTAAGTGGTTTTTAAAAGTCGTTATGGTGTTATTATTTAATGATAACTTATAACTACGGGCTATTGTCAACTACTTTTATCTCATACATTTACAATATACCTACTACCAACTCATTATTGTCACCACATCACGTGGATAATCTACAATTTTTATATGAAAAATTTTATTATTGCATAACAGTATTCAAAACTAAAATTATCGTCGTCCGTATATCTATCGTATTGTAAAATATAGATCTAAAAAAAAATTCACTGAATATTTTAATTATATGGTACCCGCCGCCACAACGCGTGGGTACCCTGCTAGTAGTTTTATAAAGCAAGTAAATAAGAGTAAAAGTGGGGCTATAAACTCACCTTAGCAATTCGGTGAATAAAGCACAAAGAGATCGAGTGTGATGTAGCAGCGGCTCCTACCCGGAACCTAAGAACGAGATGTCATGACTCAGAATAATGATAACGTTTGGTTTACGACCAAAATGATAGAGCATTGAATATAGGTTCAAGTTAAATACAAATATAATTGTATTTATTTGATTTATTTGGTTTCGAAGTGTGAAAGTATATATATATATATATATATATATATATATATATATATATATATATATATATATATATATATGCAATACATATTTATTGAAGTCGTAGTTAAATAATATATTTGGAAAAATATAGTATTTAAAGTTTACGCCGATAAGGTCGTCAAAAGATATGCGTTAAATATATTTACTTAAACGAAAAAGTGGTAAAATGTATAAGTTCATCAAGTTTGAAAAAGTTTTAGGGTGACAAGTGTGAAAGTATCAAGCTTGAGGATTTAAGTTGTAATGATTATTATATGTTTCAAAACTTATAAAAGTTTCTAAGAAAATTGTTAGTTGGTTTGAAGTTAAGGGACTATAGTCGTAAAAACATATATAAGTTACAAACTTATAAGAGTTTATAGAAAAGTGACAAGGGATTTAAAGTTGAGGGGCTAAGAGTGCCAAAATGCAAAACTTGCAAATGAAAATTAAATATCACAAAAGGGTGGCACCCGGGTCTGTTGGGTTAAATCTGAGCGAGACTACCACTGGAGCCAAGGCTTTTTCTTGTTCATTTTTACAAATCATTTTTATTTAACCAGTTCTTTACTGTGTTGTATTTATATATATATTCACATTGAGATATACGATCATGCTTGTACTTAATTTCTTTGTGACAAAAATAGTTTGTAAACTTAGACACATGTTATCAATTTAAGATGTAATAACAAATGTAAGATGCTAGTACTTCAAGAACTTAGGAGAGCACAAGATATAATATTCGACCCTTAAAGTGTGGTGGTGAAGGGAGTCGAGCAAAAGAGAACACAAAGATACAAGGATCTTAACCCATGCTACGAACAGAAACCTTCGCGTTCGGTTCTTCCCTTCGATCCCACAGTAGACGATTCATGTCTAGTTGAGAGTGTGATAGATATGATTTGGATGTGTGAGTTGTTGAGTTCAACAAAGGTCTTAGAAGTTTATATAGGGGAAGATGGTATGAAAAAGAGGAGATGAAGTTTGTTTGAGCTTTTAACGTGCGTGATATGGCAGCAAATGGGGAGAACATTTTGTGTTGTCTTTGTCAAGTGAGAAGGATAGTTCAAGCATGCTCGACAATGACCTAACTTTGGGGCATGTTTTAGTGTTGAGTCATTATCAAGAATAGGCATGGAAGCATTAGGGTTCTAGGTCAAAAGTAATTTAAGGTGATGTAGTTAGGGTGGCTAGATTGATGCTTGTCTCCTTTATGAATACACGCACGCACGCATGTGATAAAAGTTGGGGTTTTGTTTCTTTTTGTTTAATGGTCACGTTGATATCACAAGAACAAGGAAACACATATGCAATTTTTAATTGACAAACTTTTGTTATACCCTTTCAAAGGGGCGCTGGGCCATCTCAGAAGAAAGAAAAAATAGAAATATTGGTTTAGTTTTGTCTTGGTGTTCGTTGCTAGGGTCACAGAAACAAGAAAAATAAAATGGCCATTGCACATACCCACATGCAAGATATGATAGATCAAGGTGATGCATGTGGCTTTTGTTTGCTTTTCGTTGACTGCACAAGAAAGAAAGAAGAAAAGACTTGTCTCTTTTATTTGTTATATGTATTAAAACAAAAAGGTGGTGTTTGACTTTGTTTTTTGTCTCCATAATCCTACACATGCACACATGTTTTAAGACCAAAGTAGAATTTGGTTTTGGGTTCGCTGGGTCACAAACGAGGGAGACGAGAATGATATACAAAGACCAAGGTGGGGATTTGGGTTGTGTTGATTTTGCTGCTCGTGGGGTTCACAAAAGAAAATAATAACATTGGTTTTGTTTTGCTTGGGTATTTCGTTGGGTCACAAATATAGGAGACACATGCCAATTTTGTGTTACTAATAAAATAAGGTGTGATGGATCTAAACACACACCTTGTGTTAGTGATATTTTGAGTTATATTACTAAACACGCGGAATATACTTAGTAATACTTAGAAGACAGATTATATGTTGTAATGTAAGTAAGAACAATAAACACAAAGCTCCAATATTATTAAGAAATAATACGAGTGATCTTGCTTATCACTAGGGTTACACCTTGAAGCTAATATGAATAATACCTATACTTAGCAATGACCTAGGATCTCCTTTTATAGCACAAGGAGTCCTTTACAAGATAAGTATAAACCTAACAATATAGAATATACACAAGATCTTTTCTATACTTATCAATACACGGATACATAACATTTATCCTAATAGCAGTGGTAATATTTGTACTGGCAGTGGTAATGTGTTTCCACTGCTAGTGTAATCTTTAGCAGTGTTAACCACAAGACTATCAGTGATAACTGTTATTATTATTCCCAACAATCCTCCCCTAAACTTATGATTTCTCTGCAAATCAATAAGTTTCTTCGATCTTCATTATCTGAAAGGATTTGGGGAATTCTTTCAAACACTTCATCTTTTTCTCAATGCTTGAATAGCTCTTGAACATTGATCTTGAAGCCTGTGTAACAATGCTCTGACTTTCTCACTATCTTCATGAACTCTTATAGTAGTACACAGCATCACAGTGAGAGTTTCAGCTATGAGTGGATATTCTTTCTCAGCAAGCATGAATGCATCTACTCCATTTGCTGTAGAAACATGATGAACTTCACATGAATCATAGTAGAACCATTTAGTACCAGGACATGAACACGAGAATTTCCAGAAATCATCATTAACATCTGGTTCATAGAGCCTTCTAAGATTAACCCATAACTGCATCTCCTTCATATCTTTGAGATCTTCAGCATTAAACCTTTCTTGAACTAACTTCCATAGTGTATCAAGATCATCTCTGTCAAAAGCTTTGATGAGATCTTCAAACTGAATAAATGATGAAGTTTCACCACCTAGCCTTGTAATCTTCCATGTTGAAGCAAAGTTGCTAGCAGTAAACAATTCCCAGTCAATGATATGATGTCTGACTTGCAGTGGTTTAGGGTAGAAATATTCTTCTTCAATCACACTCATATCAGTCAGCTGTTCTTCAGTGAATTTCTCGGTTGGAACTTCTTGTTCTTCAGCAAACTTTGTCTTCTTAACAGTCTGAGAATCACTGTCTTTGGCCTTTCTCTTCAAATCATGATACCTTCTTGCTTCTTCTTCAGAGTTCATTGGAATGAAATCTTTATCTTGTCTTTGAACTCTGTAGTAGATACTTTCAACTTTATCATCAGGCATTCCTTTGAATTGATGTCTTTTCCAGCCACCAACATTACAACAATAAGTCTTCATGTATGCAATAATTTGTGCTTTAGTTGGTTGCCTTGGTTTCTTTTGACCTTTTCTGACTGAACCAATTACCTCTTGAAGTGCTTGATTATTCTTCATCTAAATAAAGTCCTTTAACTGAGCTGTTCTTTGTTCTTCAGTTAAAGACTTATCTGCAACTAGGTCAATTGCTTTCTTCTTAATCACTGGATCATTTGCAATCAAGAACTCAATTTCTTCTTCAGTAGGTATATAGCTGAACTCTAGAGTCATTTCTCTGAATATTGTAGGTTAAAAAGTGGAAAGTGGATCTTCCATTCTATCCAGCCTTTTAGCCTCCATAAAGCTTGCAATCTCCAATTCTTCAAGCTTTTTCTTTTCAGCAACTTCATCTTCATTAATCTTTCTTGCAACTTCAGCATCATGAGCAATCTGAATTTGTACTTTCTTTGAAACCTTTCTTCTTGTTTGCTCCTTGCTTTGCATAACGGCTTTACCTTTGTCTTTCTTCAGTTTATCAATTTCTTCACTTGCAGTGGCAATATCATGTCCAGCAGTGGGAATATTTGGCTCTGCAGTGGAATTATATCAGTGGTAAAATCATCAGTTGCAGTACTAAAAATGTCTTGATCCAGTTGCTCTTCTTGAGTATCAGCTCCCTCTGCACCTTTACTAGAAACACCTTCATCTTCAAAATCAATTCTCCTCCCCTGAGTTCCAGCATCTGTTTTCCTCCCCTGTTTGGGAGAATTTCCCAAATCTTGATTAAAATCAGCTGAATCACCATCATTAGGTGAGGATGAAGATGATGTCACAAGCTTTGCAGTTTTCCTTTGCTTTTTCAACCCCTGCAACTCTTCTTTCAAGGTCTGAATCTCCTCTTTTAAGTGTGTAATGTCCTTGGCATGCTGCTTCTTTACTTGTGCCAGATTTTGTTGTAGAGATTCAACCTGCTTGGCTAATTTGGTACACAAATCCATCAATTCCTTTTGTTGCCCACTGCCCTCAACACTTCCAACCGTGTGACCTGTTGGGAGAGGTGAATCATGGGGCAATGGCTCAGATTCCTCCCTAGTTGGACTAGGTTGAAGTCTAGAACCACCACTGCTTGTTCCTAAACCAGAAGGATCAGGGACATGTTGTGTTGTAATGAGAGAAGTTGGCTGTTTTGACCTCCTCTCATAGGTGTGAGAAACTTGTGGAGTATAATCAATGTTTGGAACAGTAATTATTGGTGAAGTTTGTACCTGTGAAATCTTTGCAAGCATTTGAAGAAAAAGAGGTGTAATAATCCTATTGCCATCTTTGTTCATGTTTTGAAAAACTTTAGGCTTAAGGCAACGGATTTTATAAACTCTAGTGTGGGGTTGCAGTTGAAACTCATTTAGCACTGCTTGCACAAACCTTGGATACATCAAAAATTTTGTTGAACTCTTTACATTGCCTTGCATACTTTGAAAAATATATTTTGACCAATTAAAAGTCCTATCTAAAGCTAGACAAACCAAAGGGTAAGGCATGGTTGAACTGAATTGTTCATAAGAAGTTTTCTTAGGACTTAGGCAATGCAAAAGAGTATGTATCAAAAATCTCCAATGGGGACAAAGACCACTCTTTTTGAAAGTAGCCTTTTTGTCAGTGGTATCATACCCCATGGATGAAAGATGTGTATGAATTTCGGGCATGGGTAATGTGATGATACCATTGAGATCATCCAATTGGAGAATTCTCCTCAAGGATGCCTCAGTAACATCAATGGTTACCCCATCCACAGTGGCTCTAAGAGCATCCACTGTTTCATGTGTATCTCTAGTTTCAATGGTTATGGACTGAGCAGAAGTCCAAAACTGTTTGATTTGAGAGATATAGATTGTGGGATTAAGAAGTAAAGCATACCTTATATGGGTAGTATTAAGAAAGTCCACAATCTGGTGAAAAACAGGGCCACTCTTCTCGTTTGACTTTTGTAAGTAGGCCACTTGGTTGTGCTCATCTGCAAAAGTGATAGGTGCCATAGAATCTTTTGATGAAAAATAGATTGTGTCAGTATGAATTGTATAAAGAACTCGCCAATTGAGAGAAAATATATAAACAGTTAGGGTTTTAGAGTTTTGCGCAAGAAAGATTATCTAAGGAAAAGATTTATCTTAAGAAGATAAATTAGAAGTAGGAAAGTAGATAATCTTCTAAAAATTTATCCCTTTTTATATATAGAAAGTAATTAACTCTCAACGGCTAGTAAAATTTTTGTTACAGACACAACAGTTGTAACGGCTAGATCAACAGTGGTAAAAATAACACTGTCAGTGGAAACTGTGAACTAGCAGTGGGAATTTTTCACAAAGATTTTCAAAGAGCAGTGGTAAAGAAAAACATTTAAAAATTGGACTGCCCTTTATCATAGTTTTTAGCAAACTACCAGCTATCAACGGATTTGATATGTATTTACCATGAGCCGTTTGCTATGGACTAGCCAACTCTTAATCATAAAGAATATGGTGAGTTGATAACCATATAGTTTTTGGTAAACTATCAACCATAAACGGATTTGTCAAGTCTTTACCAGTAGCCGTTTGCTCTGGACTAGTTGATTCTTATGTGGATTAGACATGGTGAATCAATAACTATTTGTTGTGTATCTCAGTTATACACCTTTTAAGATCAACTCCCAGCCAAGATTGGTTATGTATCTGCATGTGTCAAAGAGTAGGAATAACCAACTTGTTCTCAACCAAAGTTACTTTTAACCAAGCCACTATCTAAAAATATCTTCCAAAGTTAACCCGATAATATCTATATTTACTCTTTAACCTACCAAAATAGGGAAAAGTAAATATATTCATTAATGAACCCTTGTGACCGACTTTGCCTATATAAAGAGGCTTGGCATATGTAGTCTTTATCAAAACACATTCAAACTCACAAAAACCCTAAAAATCATCATGAGTAATCCTTCCAACATTATTGACATCTCCTCTGATTTAGAGGAAGAGTTTGTGATTGCTTCAGAGTCTTCCTCAGAGGCATCAGGGTGGGCTGGATACTTTCCACCATGGGCTGGAAGCACTTCATCTAAGAAGAAAATGAAAGAGACTGCCAAGCGTGCACCTGCTGCCAAACCTGCACCATCTCTTGAGTTTTACTCCAGCTCATCAGATGATGATGAGAATAATGATGAGACCTATTCCTTGGCCAAAGATTTGCCAAGGGCTCTTACAAAAGCATTGGGAGTAGCTCTCTCTAACATGAAGCAGATATCCATACCAAAGAAGCCTGCAATGCTACCAAGGCCTCCTCCACAAGTTCGTGGTCTTCCTTGTCCAAGAATGCGGTCAACCTTTGAGAACAAAAGGAAGAGAGCACAGAAGAACAAGCATGACTATGTGGGCAAAGGCAAGAAGCCAATGGAGTAACTGGTGTAGGTTGTAGGAATGTAGGATGTGTTAGATTGCAGTATTTTGTGTTGATTGTGGTTTAAAGCACTTTCTCTTTGGTTGTAATGAATCTTCATGATGACTTGAATAAAATTTCTTTGTTTTACTGAATTCTCTATGAGAGTACCTGTTACCACTGCTTGCATTGTAGTTTCCACTGTTAAGCATAATTTCTTCATAAGATGTAGTGGACAACTAAAGATACTAGCACTAAACAGCAACAACTTCAATGTAAACAAAGAATCCTTCAAATCTTCATGTCACAAACATAAACCATACACTGAAAGCATTGTTAAGATTTGCAGTGGTTAGAAAATAACTAAAAGAGGATAAAGATTTCTGCTGGCAGTGGTTAGTCCAAAACTAAACCGCTCAGTCAATAGGTCAACTCCAAGTCATTAATCCGGCCACCAAAGTCAAAGACTTCATTTACTTCTCAACAACTTATACCTTCCCTTCATTAACTAACTGATTCCAACTTAATCACGTATTTAAGAACCATGTACCCACAAACTTCTAACACACCAACACTTCTCGCTCCGAAAATCTGTCAAAAACAACTTTACCAAAAATCACCATGAGCAATTCTAATCCCATCAATGTTTCTTCTGACAGCTCCTTCTCAGACAGTATGTGGGATGAGAATGCTTGGCATTATGTTTTGAACAATCCAGGTAATAAGAAGAAAGAGGTGTTTGAAGCAATTTCATCAAGAAAAAGAACTCATGCAGATGCTTATTCAAACCCTGTTGCTGCTGGTCCTTCTTCAACTCAACCAATGCCACAAGATGCTGTCATCACTGAAGAAAGCTCAGACTCTATGTCAAGCTACATTTCCCCATGTGAAAGCACAAATAATGTTACTACTTCAAGGGTCTTGGATGTGCCTCCCCTTGCAAGAATCCTTCCATCAAGAGAACTGTAGATGCCACCTTTTCCACCACTGTTGACAGCACCACCACAAGAGAGACCTTCATCATCCTCACCACCTGTTGGAGTAGTGGTGATGGGGCTAGCAAGCCCTAAGGTGTATGGTGTGATTGATAGGCGTATGGCGCCTAAGGTGATGCCAGAGTGGGCCTTCCCAAAGAAGCCATAGGTGGTTGATGGTGATTAGGCTAGGGTTGTGTTGGGGTAGTATGTGAAGCTTTTGTGATTAGGTTGTAGATGTGTGATGTTTTGTGTTTCACTTTCATGTAATGTTGCTGGTGGTATGAATCTAATGGATGTAACCTCTGCACTCAGAGTGCAGATTTGTTAAATATTAATAACAATCCATGTCTTTTACTTTAAATTTCTTGCATCATACATGTTGTTTCAGTTTACTTATCAGATAACTTCATCTCTAAAGCTGACATACTGTCCATCATTATGTTCAAAATTTGAGAGATAGGACTTGTTGCCAGTCATGTGCCTTGAACATCCACTATCTGTGTAGCCTTGATCTGATCTTTTTGTCCTTGGATGTTCCTGTACATAAAAGTAAAGAGTTAGTTTCTTTTGGGGACCCAAGCCATGATTGACTTGGATCTGCCTCGTGTATCAATATAGTTAAATCTATCAAAGGTCATTGATACACCATTGGGATTAGTTGATGAGGTAATTCCTTTAGGTTTCCATTCCCAACGTGCTGAGGCCTTCACAGCATTGCCCATGTCCCCCTTTTCTTGTTTACAACCCTTGCAGTGGGAACTTTTGAATAAGTAGTGGAAACTGCTGGTTTGGTTTTAGGTACCCACTGTTGGTTATAATGAACCTTTTTATTTTGAAAATTTCTTTTCCCTGTTTGTGCAGATTTGTAAAAGTTGTTTTGAATTTTGCACTTGTAGCAGGTGACTTAGGGTGAGCAGTGTTAACATTGTTTGCAGTGGCAAAAGTTTTGAGGCCACTTCTTAGTTGAACTGCTCTTGGGATCATTTTGCTGTGTGAATTAGGGTGCAAATTATTTTGAAATCTGTTAGACTCCACCCTTTTATTCCCATGGACTTCCCTTCTCCCAACATGATAGTCACAATAAGCATGTAAATGATCAAAACTACCACATATATAGCATGCTTTATTGTACATCACAAAATCACTACCTAGTTGTTGAGATTTAACATGATTCCAAATCCTCTGGTTACCCTTAGGAGCTGTAGGCTTGTTACTATACATCTCAGCATACCTTACAGTTGATCTAGGTTTATTAGCTTGTTTCCTAGGTTCCTCTGTAACAGTATTAACAACTTTTGGGATAGAAGCCTCTACATTCTTTTTAACATTCTCATCAACAACTGATGAGTCACTAGCACTTTCAAAAACATCAGTTTCATGCTTAACCTGTTCCTCACTTTTCACAAATGTGTCCTTTCGAGGACCATATTCACATTGAAGTTCCTGAAAATCCTCTAGGCCTGTATGAGATAAATCTATGCCTGGAGGTGATGGAACACCTCTTAGTGGTGGTGGAACAGTATGGTATCCCATACCTGACTTAGCTTTACTCATAATTTGAGCATTCCAAATTTTATCAATTGACTTAGACTGATAATAACAGGTGTCTACAGTTAAATTGACATTTTCATTTATCTTTTTAAGTTTTTCAAGCTCTTCTTGGTATGCCTCATTCACAACTGTCTTATGATCTACCTCTCTTCTAAGAAGATTCATATCATCATTATATTTTGACTCATTTTCTCTATAGTGCTCTAGTTGTTTTTCTATTACAACTATAGCTCTCCTAATGTTTGACACAGCATAATTAGCAGCAAACAACTCTGTTCTTTGACTTTCATAAGATTCATTAAGTCTTTCAACTTCTCTAGCAGCCCTACATATTTTAGAACAACTTTCAAAGTTTTGTACCTCAGAGTCAGAGAAAGCCATGAGAGCAAATTCAGTAGACACAAGAGCAGCATCTGAAGGTTCATTCTCTTGTTCATCAGCCATGAAACTCCAATCATAGCTCACACCATCAATTGCCAACATTGCCTTTGGTTCTTCCACAGTTGGCTCTTTCTTTTGCTTGTACCAAGTAGACCTGTTGTCCTTCATCTTTGTTGTTAGGACCCTTTTATCAATCCATTTCACACAATATAACTAGAAAGATGAAGAAAAGATATGGTGACTTGAATGATGATATGAATGTTTTAGAGAGACAAAGAGTAGAAGATGAAACACTATTTCATAAGTAAAACACACACACACACACACTCAAGCACACCCCTCAAATGAGACTTTGAGGGGTATTTATAGTTCCTTACATATACCCTAATGGGCTTTGGGATGGGCTTGGATTGGACTTGGATTGGATGACGACTTATACAAGGCTAGCTTAACATAACCTCTAGCCATTTAGCTTAGTCCAATCCACGAGCCCGTTGACTATTCTAATACGATATCTACCACACGTTACAAAGTTCCTAAAAGTGAATGACCATCACTTCTAATAAAAACTATTAAGGCTAACAATCTCCCCTAAGGGGTGGTCATTCAAAAGATGCTCCACTTGATTAGGTCTGTACTTTTCTCGAGCTTGAACTTTGTGTGTAGATATAGAATAGTCTTAATTCATTGTTCCTTCATGCTTTGTGATCGATTAATGTGGTTGTCTGCCGTTGTCAACTTCGTTGGTTAGGTGTCTCCACGCCTTTCTCCACCATGCTCACACTTTTATTTGTCTTTTGGTTACCAATGATGTAGTTCTCGAGTCTTTAAACTTTGTAGATTCTTTGACATTGATGAAGAATCATCTTAAACTTTTGTTGCCTATGATTTTAATGAGAACTTTCATGTGTTGTTGGTATGAGCATGTGGAGAATCTGCACGATCAATCCGCTCCGGAGCTTCCATAAGAAGAAAACATAAAAACAGGTTAGTAATAAGCGGATTCCGGCACTTACAAGTTTAAATTTCGAGTGTGTTATCAGCATAGTGTGAAAACACGTCTCTAATTCTTACAAAGGCCGTTCCTGAACTGGAGTCCCACAAGTGAGATAACGCGATATACCGAAGTACATCTACAATTCAGGTGAGTCGCTGAGGTACACCGAAGCATCACCCCACGACTGTAGACCGTTTGAGACACACTAAGCGTAATCCACGGGGAGTTACCGAAGTGACCTGCTGTCAGGGCTGCTTGATGTTGACCCTGGCAGGAGTTTCCATTCAATCATTGAAGATCACAGTTGTGAAACTTCTCATAAATGTTCTGGACGATTGCTAAGATCTGCGTAGGACTCTAGAATATATCACTTGTGTCCTTATTGATGAACAACAAGCGATGTCATGTCAAGTGTTCCTATGAGATCTTTTGATGAATCTCGTGGCTCTAGACTCAATAGTTCATTTTGGTTTTCCTGAGCGGAGACTAGGGAGAGGGTCTCCTTCTTCAATATCAACAATCTCTAAGAGAAAGTCGATAGATTATGTAGGGTTCCCAGTGAGAATGAAACAAATCCTTTTGAGAGGAATTGAGTGGCAAGAAGGTTTAGTGTAGTGCGCCACTGGGTCCATGACGTCTTTGTCTTCAATACCGGCGTCATCTAAGTGACAACCAATAGCATATGAATTAAACCCGGTTTCTGCCCTAAGGTTGAATATGGAGGGCTATTTCTTTTCACCCTTTTTCATTACATTTCTTTTTAATTCTTCAACCCCTTCTGTTAATACAAATAAACCGTAAAAACGTTTATTAATATTTTGCGATCTCTTTGTGTTTTGTTGATAACATATATAAAGCTGTCTTAAGTATAATTATAAGGATACATGTTATTTTTGTAAAGCATTTACATATAATCTTTTAAATACAAAAATGTAGTAACTAAAAAGCATTTGTTGTAATAGTTAATTAGGATGGGTAAAAATCACAACCCATGGATCTTAACCCATACCTAAAGAGACTTGATACAATGTATACTTAGATACATTGAATCTAGATATAACCCATGGACCAACCCATGTCCCATAACCAAAAAACCCATGGGCAAAGAGGAGCGTTCCACGGATCCCTAGCTTTGTGCTAGCCGGATCCCAAGTGGAAGGGATCCGTGGGATCCGTGTGAACAGTGAGGAAATTTGCCTATAAATAGAGAGCCATTTCTTCATTCTAACTCACCCCTCTTCTTACTAAATCTCTCATACACTCTCATTCTCTTCTAACATATAGATCACTTGATCTAGAGAGTTGTTCTTCTTTTCTTTCTATTTGTGATCCTCATATAGGTCCTTCTCTAAGGCGAGATCACGAGCATTCTACAAGTCATCCAAGCAAGGGGTGCTTGATTGATTTGTCACTCCGCAAGATTTCTGTAGCGAAGATCTTGTATTTGATATTTCACATATTTGTTGTGTAATAGTTGTGTTGGTTTGGTCCACCGTGCTACGGACTCGGTATCTAGCTTTGTACCGGATAAAGTGTAAGCAACGTTGTGAAGGCTTCTCCGCCAAGTGAAGGAGTTTGTTGACATAGTGCTTGAACTCTCGAGTAGGTGACTCGGGGAGTGGAGTAGGGCAAGGAAGGTGTCCTTGTAGCCGAACCACTATAAATATGTTGTGTCATTTCTATCCTTTATCTTTGTTTATTTGCTTACATTATCATTAGATCTATACGTTCTCAACATCCATACGATTTCACATAATATTGAATCTAAAGTTTTTGAAATCAATTTAAAATCGGCAAAACTATTCAACCCCCCCTTCTAGTTTTCCACAATTGGCATCAAGAGCTAAGTTTATAAAAGTTTTAAAATAAAACTGTATTTTAAAAACTTTTCGATCACTATGGGTTCTGAAAATTATAAGGAAGGGCAATCTATGCAACGACCACCACTACTTGAAACTAATGGTTTTATATATTGGAAAAATAGATTCGAAACATATGTGAAGTCTAAAGATATTGATCTTTGGTACATTATTGTTGAAGGTGATTTTGAGGCTACTGATTGGTCTCCAAACAGTCAAGTTTAATCACACAAGCTAACCACTTGTGAATGGTCAACCGTAATAAACTTAAAACAGCTCAGAAAGCAATACAATTAAGATCAGAGGAATATAGTGGATTCCTGGGTCGTTAAGTCCCACGGAGGATGAATGGTGTTTGAACAAATTCAGATGTCGAATAATCACTAAGGATAGTGATCAGTAAGGATTTTGAGATATTTATACCTAAAGAAAAAGTTTTGTAAATTACAGGGGCTTAAATGCAAATTAAAGAAAATTAAAAAACTAAAATATATTAAATAAATGCTATCACTATTTTTACAATGATGTTTTTGTGATTTATAAAATAAAATAACTTAAATAAACTATTTTAATTAAAACGTAAACCTAAATTATCTAAAAACGTGACTTAAAATGAAAACGTACGTTATGTATAAAAATTACGCGAGTGCGCAAGTAAAAACGTAAAATTTATGAAATAAAAGTCCTACAAGTGTAAAAACAATTTTCTTACTTAATATATGACAAAAGAAAATTTTAGAAAAAAGATTTATATTTTTTTTACTTTTATATTTTTTATTATGAATTAAATACTATTTTAAACTAATTAAATGATTAAAAATACTAAAACTATTAAGAAAAATCTGAAACTTTTTTTATAAATTACTTTATACTAATACAAAGTTAGGAAAAATACAAAAGTTGAAAAAGCTAGTGTTAATAAGCTGGAAATAAGCTAAAAAGCTCGTATAAGCTAAAAAGGAAAAAAAAACAGGTTATATATTAAACGTTGCAAAGATAAACCAGAAAAAGACCCAAGGGCAGTTGGTGAGGTGTGTGTGTGGTGAGCTGGGTGGCCAGGGTTCGAATCCCAGCAACTCCCTTTTTGCTTTTTATTTTATTTTTGGACTTTTTCTTTACAAACTTATTAAGCTAACTGAAATAAGCAAATTATAAAACTACAACTATTTATAAAAACTACCAATAAGCTCAGTGAGAGCTTATTTATCTTAACAGTTGACAAAAAGATTGAATAAGCACAATGATGAGCCAAAATGGCTAATAAGCTACTCAATAAGCAAAATTTGAATGAAAATAAACTTAACAACTGTTAATAAGCTAAAATGAAAAGTGAAAAAGCAAATTTCTCAGAAATAAGCACTGAATAAGCCAAAATAAGCACTAGTTTTAACTGTTACACAGCACACTTTTGTTTTTACTAGGCACCTTTAAGCTAATTTTTAAGCACTTTAATAAGCTAAAAAATGAAAAAGAACTTTGGAACTAACAAGTCTACCAGTTAAGCTTTCCAAAAAGCTAGTTTTCAAGGTTTGGCTTCCATTAATAAGCTTGTGACAAGCTTGAGAAAAAACTGAAAAACCACTGAGTAAATACTCAGTGTATGCTGAGTGGTTTGGACAAACAAAAAGCTCTTAGCAGACCTATCAAATAAGCTAGAGATTGAAAAGCTAAACTTGGAACTTTGAGATAGCTAGGTGAGCTTCTCAAAAAGCTAAATTACATAAGCTAGTACTCACTAATGAGCTCTGAATAAGCTTGTGAACTAGGCATGCAACAACTGTGCACAGAGCAGTTCTTGACTTTTTAAGAAAATGAACTATGTTGACTTTTATGAGTTTTGGATTAATCTCACTAACTAATTATGATATATTAAGCTAAGATAAGATTATATTAAGCTATGTTAACAAGTTTTAAGCTACTTAGCTGAGATTTGTACTTAAAAATCCTAACAGTGAACTAATGAGGGTGAGATTGAGATGATTTTGACTTTTTAATAAATAAGGACTGGTTTTCTTTGTTGCAGTGGGTTATTAAGACCAAGTTTGACAGATAAGAACCAATGACAAAGACTTAAACAACCTTCAACACAGTTAAACAAGTTAAACCAAACAACCCTTAACTAAACTGATTTGGTGATTTTAGTACTAAAACAGATTTTTAAAACAGAAAACCTAGTGATTAACTTATATTAACTATGATGAGACAAGATTAAACCAAAATTAACTTACTTTAAACACTTAAACTAAAAATTGCAAATTATGAGAAAATGCTTACAAGGTGAGTCTAAGCACAGAACTGAGAACTGAGGTACAAGACCACAACCTATAGCTTCCCAAGAAGCTCTAAACCAAGGCCATCCACAATTTACCCTGCTCCAGCTGTAACCTTCATTTCCATGGATTTTTGATTTTTCAACTATTTTTAGTAATTTTTGGTATTTTTGCTTTTGACTTCTAAACTGAATTTTATTGTTTCTAAAAGCTTAAATAAGATTTCTGAGGAGCTAATATGGCTTATTCAGTCCAAGATAACATCTACAAATAACATTCGAACATTTTGAGAATTTTAACTTGAAACTGCATAAACTTGAAAATGAAACTTAAAACTGAAATTGATGTTAACAAAAGCTTAATTATACATTAAAGACTTGAAATACAGAGTTTGAAAGCTAAAACATACACTTGGAATTAAAAATTACTAAAAACGACAAAGATATTAAAAATTACTCTCTATATCTTCCCACATTGTTTCTCTCCTCTTTATAATGATCTTTTCCACTCTTGTCGACATCTCTGAACATATCCCACCTCATTCCAACCATTGGATTGGTCAAAATCATCATATTCGTACAAGTGTCATTTTGGCGCCAAAATAGTCTTGAGCAGGTTTGAGTCAATTAAAGCTTCTTGGATGATTGTAGAGGTGGAAGGGAGTGGGTAAACAAGTGGTGAGGTGAAATGTTGAAAAAGGTGGAAAAACCAGCTCTGGTTTTGGATTTTCAGGCATTGTGAGGAAAAGGTGGAAAAAGTTGTAAAGTGGAGTGGTGAACAAATGGGTGAGGGAAGGTGGAGATGTTAGTAGGTTCTTCGAAATTAACTGAGTTTGGACGAGTTCTGATAAAACCGCGGTTTTACTGTGAACATGCTTATACTACTAAAACTGGTTAGGTTACCAACCTTACTCCACCCTATACAAGTCTCTACAGCTGTTCTCACCTTTTCTAGTAATATTTCTCCTCTCTTTGTTACACCCTTCTATATCTCTCATTAAAAATTATAGAAACAGCAAAAATCATTAAAAATTAAGGTTCACATACAAAATCGAAAGTTTGAGACATAAAGTTCAGAAATTACATATTAATTCGAAAACAATTGTAGTTAAA
>BPTQ01000005.1:236573058-236599603 GCA_019973895.1 Chrysanthemum seticuspe
CCCTAATATGCAAAACGGTTTCTCTTTTCAAAACTTTGCTCCATGGAATGCATACTCATCTTATCCATACATGTCTAACATGAATGAAATGTTTAACACTAATGGACCCATGAATAAATGGGGACCAAACTTTTGAGTTTATTATTGTTTTAGGTGTGCTTAAAGGTCGACCTAGACCCCGATGAATGGGTCAAGGATAGCGGGTGCACGAGGCACATGACCGGCAATAGGGATCTATTCTCCACATATGAATCCGTAAATGGAGGTAATGTGGTGTTTGGAAATAGCAAAAGTAGAATCATCGGTAAAGGTACGGTTTCTAACAAATCTCTAACCATTAACGATGTGTGTCACGTAGAAAACCTAAACTTTAATCTCTTAAGTATAGGACAAATATGTGATAAAAAGTGCAATGTACTTTTTACCGAAACCGGTAGTAAGATACTTAATAATGGCATAACCATAGGAAGAGGAATTAGGAAACATGGAGTCTATGTCATTAAAATCGGTAATGAACCTAAAGACAAACTATGTCTTACCTCTATGGATGATACTTCGACCTTATGGCATCGAAGATTGGGTCATGCCAATATGCGACTTCTTCAATCGCTATCATCCAAAGATCTAGTAAGAGATCTACCTAAGTTAAAATATGAACATCATTTTTGTGATGCTTGTAATATAGGAAAACAAGCTCACTCGAGTCATAAAGCTAAAAACATGGTGTCCACAACTAGGTGTCTAGAATTACTACATATGGATTTATTTGGTCCATCCGCTATCCAAAGTTATGGAGGCAACTACTATACTTTGGTAATAGTGGATGACTACTCTAGGTATACTTGGACAAAATTTTTAAAGAACAAAACAGAAACCTTTAACTATTTTGAAATATTAAGCAAAAAGATCCAAAGACAACTAGGAAAACCCATAGTGTCTATTAGGACGGATCATGGTAGGGAATTCGATAATGAAGTGCAATTCGGAGCTTTTTGTGACGCTAATGGTATTACTCACAACTTCTCGGCTCCACGCACTCCACAATCGAATGGGGTAGTAGAAAGAAAGAATAGAACCCTTCAAGAAATGAGTAGAACCATGCTTAACGAACAATCCATACCTCAAAAATTTTGGTGTAATGCTGTTGATACCTCAACGTACATACTCAATCGAGTCTTAATTAGACCAATCTTAGGTAAAACTCCATATGAGTTACTCCGAGGCAAAAAGCCTACTTTAAATCATTTTAGAGTCTTTGGAAGCAAATGCTTCATTCTTAACACTAAAGATTACCTTACAAAATTTGATCCTAAATCAACCGAAGGTATCTTTCTAGGTTACTCGCCTAATAGCAAAGCTTACGTCATATTAAACAAAGAAACAATGAAGGTAGAAGAGTCATTAAACATAAAATTTGATGAAAGTCCACCCAAACCCTCTCCACCTCTTGTCAATGACGAGATCATAGAAAGTGAAGCTATTGTAATTAAGAAAAAGATAAACGAAGAAGAAGAACCTTCAATTAGTGAAATCACAAACATTAAAGAATCCAAAGATCACCCCGTAGATAAGGTCATAGGAAAGCTAAACGAACGAACATTAAGGTCTCAAGTTCAAAACCTAAGTAGCTTATTTTGTTTTGTTTCAACTATAGAACCTAAGAACACACAAGAAGCCATAAAAGATGAAAGTTGGGTAATGGCTATGCAAGAAGAATTAAATCAATTTGTTTCTAATGATGTCTGGACACTTGTCCCTCCACCTAGTAATCAAACCATAATAGGAACAAAATGGGTGTATAAAAACAAATTAGATGCAAACGGAGTAGTATCTAGGAACAAGGCTAGACTTGTTGCCCAAGGGTATAACCAACAAGAAGGAATACACTTTGATGAGACCTATGCCCCCGTGGCTAGATTAGAGTCTATAAGAATACTTCTTGCGTATGCTTGTGCTAATGATCTAAAGCTTTATCAAATGGATGTCAAAAGCGCTTTTCTAAATGGTCTTATTAATGAAGAAGTATATGTAGCTCAACCTCCGGGCTTCATCAATTTTGAAAAACCCAAACACGTTTATAAATTAAAGAAAGCCCTTTATGGTCTTAAACAAGCTCCAAAAGCTTGGTATGATAGACTCAAGTCCTTTTTAATTAAACATAACTATACCATAGGGTTAGTTGACAACACACTTTTTACTAAGAAAAAGGAGTCACACATAATCATAGTACAAATATACGTAGATGATATTATATTCGGATCCACTTGTCAAGACATGTGTGATGATTTCTCTAAAATCATGCATGACGAGTTCGAGATGAGTATGATGGGAGAACTTAGTTTCTTTCTTGGTCTACAAATTAAACAAGTAGAAGATGGTATCTTCTTCAATCAATCTAAATACATCAAGGAGATGTTAAAGAAATTTGGTCTAGAAGAGTCGAAACCAATTAGGACACCCATGTCATCCGACACCAAACTCACAAAAGATGAAGACGGCGAATCCGTAGATAATACTAAATATCGTGGCATGATAGGTAGTCTTCTCTACCTCACGGCAAGTAGGCCGGATATCATGTTTAGTGTCTGCCTATGTGCTAGGTTTCAAGAAAACCCCAAAACTTCACACCTAGAAGCCGTAAAAAGAATTTTTAGATACATTAAGGGTACAACACAATTAGGATTATGGTATCCTAAGGGCACGGGTGTAGAAACAATTGTATATGCAGATTCTGACCATGCAGGGGATTACGTTGATAGAAAAAGTACAAGTGGAGTGTGTACTTTCATGGGATGTTGTTTAACATCATGGTTTTCTAAGAAACAAACGGCTCTAGCAATATCAACAACCGAAGCCGAGTACGTCTCCGCCGGCAAAGCATGCCAACAAGCACTATGGATGAAACAAGCGTTAGTAGACTACGACATTCATCTAAGCGACATAGCCATTCTATGTGACAACAAAGGTGCCATCGACTTAAGCAAGAATCCGGTATTGCATTCTCGCACCAAGCATATAGAGATTCGTCATCACTTCTTAAGAGACAATGTTCAAAAGGGGAACATTTCTATTGAGAAGGTAGCATCCGAAGATAACATAGCCGACGTCCTCACCAAACCGTTGAAGTGGGAACAATTCAACCTACTTCGTCTTGGTTTTGGTTTAATGGAACACACGTCGTAATTTATTTTGACTCTACAAGGTATGTAAACACTAGCCTTCTTCCCTCTGAGTCTAGGATCTCTATTTCACGCACAACTCACAAACAATACGGGAATTTTCAAAACCCAAAGATAAGTTTTTTTTTTCTTCTTATAGCTCTCCTACTTTTTATATACACATTTTCAAAGAAAACCTACTTTCACAATGTTTTCTAAAAGGATGATACCTTCCCGTATCAATTTCACAAAAGCAATCTCTTACGTCTAGGACAAATCGCTTTTTCATTATTAATACAAAGTAAAAACCCGTTTTCATTGCATCTCATGTCTTTTGAATGCTAAAGGGGACACACAACTAATATGTCTTTTCAGGTACATTCATTTAAGCTACAATGAATTAGGAGCATTGACAACACAAGATTACGTACTTATGTACTAAATATGTGTTTTCGGGTTATCTTAATAGGATACTTTTTATACTTCTAGTTTAGTTTTTATTTCGTTTTAGGGGTCGAGATAACCGCAACTCCAAATAGTTTGCATATAGGCACACAATAGGCAAAAATATTTCCAAAAGGAGAATTTTGTACTGCCTGAAACACCAGACCCACGGATCCCAGCCTTCATGCTGGACGGATCCCTCATGGGAAGGATCCGTGGGATCCGTGTATACAGAAGCTGTTTTCAACTTCTATTTTGTCATTTTGGATGAAATATCCACATTTGTCTTATTTTTGGGAGTATGTTCTTTAACGCTTGTGTTCTCATGATCACATGCCTTGAATTCATATCTAATCATTAGATTTTAATCCACATTTTGGGTCAAGCATTCATTACAATGTGTTGTTTTTCTATATATATAACTCCCAAAATGCTTGCATACTCCATCTCCTTCTCACAAACACACTTCATAATGTCATCCAAAAACCCTTTAGGAGAATCATCTAGTACAAAAAATCATGATATCCAAACCTTTGTACTTCCACCATCCAAAATACCACAATCAAATGCTAGGATATCCGCCCGGATTAGTATCCGATCTTGTTGTTTAGCAAAACCAACCTCAAATGATTCATCCTCAAATAACTCACCACAAGATGCTTCCATTATAGCACCACCCTCATCACCAACAAGTACACCAACTTCATCACCACCTAAAATAACTCTTTTGGAACTCCTTAGGACTCCAACAAGATCTACCCAACCTAAAGAAAAAGAAATAGTCTTTTCCACACCCCCCACATCACCAAATACTATTTTTCAAGATCTTGAAACATCACCACCTCTAGCTCCCATCACATCACAAGAACATCTAGGTTCTTTTCCACCACCACATACAAACATTCCGGATTTTGATCCATATTTTCCTATTTTTCCACCACAACTTCCGCATAACTCAAATCAAAACAACCCGGAAAACTTCCGCACTCATTACCCACATCATCTACATTGTGAACATTGCCAATCCACTAGGGAAATTGCAATAGAAGTTAGGGAAGAAATGCGTTTCATACTCAACCTCATCCTTGATCGCATCAATACAATTACTCATCAAAACCTCCATCCATAACCTTATGCAAGCATGGAAGGAATCTCTACTACTATTTTTCACTTTTTATATCTTTTTGTCATTTTCAAGAACAAGTCTTGTTCTTATTTTTACATGCTTGTAAGTGGCTTAACTACCACTACAATTTGTCGTTTTATTACAAGGCCTTGTTTACATACCTTGGCTCCCTATCTTGTTTCTCGACAACCATAAGATCAATTAAGCATGTTACTAACTTTCTTTTGTAGATTTTTTTTCTTCTCTTGACGCCCCAAACTAGGGGGAGCTACCGACAAGGGGGAGTAAGTAGACTACTTTTTCTTCCAAGGGTTAACTTTTTGTTTCGACAAAAAGGGGGAGAAGAAGTAAAACTTAGGAGCTTTCAAAACTTACATCTATTCTTAAGTTTTACTCATCATAACATTATATTTTGTCATCAACAAAAAGGGGGAGATTGTTAATACAAATAAACCGTAAAAACGTTTATTAATATTTTGCGATCTCTTTGTGTTTTGTTGATAACATATATAATGTTGTCTTAAGTATAATTATAAGGATACATGTTATTTTTGTAAAGCATTTACATATAATCTTTTAAATACAAAAATGTAGTAACAAAAGCATTTGTTGTAATAGTTAATTAGGATGGGTAAAAATCACAACCCATGGATCTTAACCCATACCCAAAGAGACTTGATACAATGTATACTTAGATACATTGAATCTAGATATAACCCATGGACCAACCCATGACCCATAACCAAAAAACCCATGGGCAAAGAGGAGCGTTCCACGGATCCCTAACTTTGTGCTAGCCGGATCCCAAGTGGAAGGGATCCGTGGGATCCGTGTGAACAGTGAGGAAATTTGCCTATAAATAGAGAGCCATTTCTTCATTCTAACTCACCCCTCTTCTTACTAAATCTCTCATACACTCTCATTCTCTTCTAACATATAGATCACTTGATCTAGAGAGTTGTTCTTCTTTTCTTTCTATTTGTGATTCTCATATAGGTCCTTCTCTAAGGCGAGATCACGAGCATTCTACAAGTCATCCAAGCAAGGGGTCCTTGATTGATTTGCCACTCCGCAAGATTTCTGTAGCGAAGATCTTGTATTTGATATTTCACATATTTGTTGTGTAATAGTTGTGTTGGCTTGGTCCACCGTGCTACGGACTCGGTATCTAGCTTTGTACCGGATAAAGTGTAAGCAACGTTGTGAAGGCTTCTCCGCCAAGTGAAGGAGTTTGTTGACATAGTGCTTGAACTCTCAAGTAGGTGACTCGGGGAGTGGAGTAGGGCAAGGAAGGTGTCCTTGTAGCCGAACCACTATAAATCGGTTGTGTCATTTCTATCCCTTATCTTTGTTTATTTACTTACATTATCATTAGATCTATACGTTCTCAACATCCATACGATTTCACATAATATCGAATCTAAAGTTTTTGAAATCAACTTAAAATCGACAAAACTATTCAACCCCCCCTTCTAGTTTTCCACAGACTTGTCCGGGACGGGTAATAATTTCAAGCTAGTTCTCTAGTAATGTAAACGTGTCTCGCAAAGGACTTGTCCAAGTAGAAAGTACCATTCGAGAAACTCTTGGTAGACATGAACTCTGACGGGTATGACAACCTTTCGAGGTTTGTCTACACCTTCAAGGTAGTTATTAGAGCTAGTTGTCACCTAAAAGCTGACAATGTAACTCTTTAACTATGCAACGTAACCGTGTCTCGCGGGGGATTGTCTATCTTGAGTTGATCAATTCAAAAGTGCGCGCTCTTCCCACACAGTGTAGATTTCCGTCATAACTCTAAAGCACGTGTGGAGGGGGAGTATTTCTGCTAAAAGATAAAACTCTCACAGTGGATCAAACATGTTTTTCATTTACAAACCCTTTGAGAGATTTTCTTGAAAATTGGTTTTATGGCAACATAGGTTAGTCCTGGAGTGATAAGGTGACTAAGGTTAAGAATAACCGTCATATGATCCGCCAGAGCCGGAGGGATCTACCCAAGGACATCACAAATAGTTAGTACTTAGAAGTCCTTAGGTATGATTATAAAAAGGAGAAAATGAGAATCGGTGAAAGAAGGAGTTGAAGAATTAAAAAGAAATGCAAAGAAAAGGGTGAAAAGAAATAGCCCTCCAAATTATTCAACTTAGGGCAGACACCGGGTTCAATTCATATGCTACTGGTTGTCACTTAGTGACGCCGGTATTGAAGATTAAAAGTCGTCATGGACCCAGTGACGCATGCACTAAACCTTCTTAGCTACTCAAGTTTCTCTCAACAGAAGCTTGTTTCATTCTCACAGGGAACCCTAAGTAAACTATTGGCCTTCTCTTAGAGATCGCTGGTATTGAAGAAGGAGACCCTCTCCCCAGTCTCCGCTCAGGAAAACCAAAACGTACTATTGAGTCTAGAGCCACGAGATTCATCAAAAGATCTCTTAGGTACACTTGACATTTCATCACTTGATGTTCATCAATAAGAACATCAGTGGTACATTATCGAGTCCTTCACAGATCTTAGCAATCTGTCGAGAACATTTATGAGAGGTTCACAACTGTGATCCTTAGTGATTGAATGGAAACTCCTGCCAGGGTCAACATCAAACAGCCCTGACAGCAGGTCACTTCGGTAACTCCCCGTGGATTACGCTTAGTGTGTCTCAAACGGTCTACAGTCGTGAGGTGATGCTTCGGTGTACCTCAGCGACTCATCTGAACTGTAGATGTACTTCGATACATCGCGTTATCTCACTTGTGGGACTCCAGTTCAGGAACGGCCTTTGTGAGAATTAGAGTTGTGTTTTCACACTATGATGTTAACACTCTCGAAGTTCAAACTTGTAAGTGCCGGAATCCGCTTATTACTAACCGTTTTAAATGTTTTCTTCTTATGGAAGCTTCGGAGCGGGATGATCGTGCAGATTCTTCTCATGCTCACGCCAACATCATCACTAATGGAAGTTCCATCCAAAAGCAACACAACAGTCAGAATGATTCTTCGTCAAATCAAAGAATCTACAAAGTTAAAGACTTAAAGAACTTCATCAGTACTGAATTCCAACGTCAAAGAGCGTGTGAGCATGTTGAAGAATGACGTGGAGACACTGTAGCGGCGAAGCAGACCTGAGGTAGGCTTGATGCAGACAACAACATACTATCACTTCCATCACAAAGAACAATAATCAAAGAACAAAGTTGAGGATGACGTCAAAGCAGAACCGTTTAAAGAAAACAATTTCTCTACACTGGGGAGATTGTTCAAATCAAGGCAATTCTTCTCACAAGAAAGAAGAATGTCAGAAGACGTCAAAGCTACTATTACATCAACACCTTCACCGTTTTTCATCACTAACACTTAGGGGGAGATTGTTGGAATCACTCCTAAACCTAAATCAAGTGTTAGTAATTTACATGTAATAGTTAGCTTAATTATGGCCTTTATGTTTGTTATTAGCCTTAAGCTTATGTAGAAGGCCCATGAGCTTAGGCCCAAGCCCATAAAGGAAAGGAAGGGAACTAGGAGTGTTGCCCTAGCTTCCCTCCTATAAATACTCTTGTATAACCCTCACTTGAGGGTTGGTTGTTCAATTTATTCCTTTCATTCACTCCTTACGCATAACCGGTTATAAGCTTTACGTGTGTGTTTGTTTGGTTTATTGTTCAATCGCCTTTATCTCTTTCTTATAAGCTTGTGTTGTAAATCTAGTGACCTAACAAAGCATTTAAAAGAGTAGGGGCTATGACTCACGGTAATCCTTAAAAGTTTAGAGTACTTGTGAAAGTAAATAAAAATAGTTGAGCATGTATCTCCCCCAAAGAGTTTATAAAGTAATTAAACGAGTAAAAGTGGGGCTATGAAACTCACCTTAATAATGATATCACAACGTATAACGGGATCGATGGATAAGCCTGGAAGTCTCTACGTATAACCTAGAATATGATGTCAACTCTTAGGTTCAGAATAATGCCTAAGAAAACATGAACGAGCCTATATATGCCATTATATTGATCATGACGTAGTATTTGTTTGTTTGTTTATAGAAATGGTTTTAGTTTGTATATCTCGTACTACCGTTCGGGCCATCATAATTCAGAGGTCACGCAGTAAACGTTCGAGGAGCTAGGACACTTTAAATCGTAAATCCAGCAACTCGTCGATCCGTTTACCGACGTCTTTTTGGAGACTTGAACTTATTTGAAGATTATAACGACTCTTTATTGAAAACTTCCAAGAACGAAGATCAAACGCTAGTTTTTCTTCAAGAACACATGAATGTTCTTACAAGATCTATAAGAAATGCCTTAGGTTTAGGACTTTAGATGTTAAGAAGGTGTGGTGCAAGAAATTATGAAGGTTTTACTTGGTATTTATAGGCTAGAGATTATGGTTAACTATATATTGGGTTAAAAACTAACCATGGTTAAGTTGTATACTTGTAATGATCTAAGGAATGATCAAATATCATCCCTACATGTGTTTTGCACGTTTCATATGAGGTGGTGGTGATAAGATTGGAATTTTCTTGATATTATCTTGTTTTTACGGAGTGTAGTTCGGTTCTGAAAATCGCTAACGGTAAGTATTTAATTCATGAAACGTAAAATCGGGTGTCGTAAAAATATAAAACTTATGGGAATGAATAAACTCATCAATATACTCCATCTAAAAATATAAAATGGGTGATAAGTCTCATTGGGTGCAAAAACGCGTAATTCGCAGTTTATCAGAAAAGAATGAAATTTCAGGGAAACGACCGTGAATTTATTTAGAGTAGATTAAAATTAGTCTAAAAGTGATATGAGATGTAAAAATGTGGTTTTCGTCATACGTGGGATAACTTAACAGTTATTTGTGAAGTTTAAAAGTTCCGCGATTTAAGCAAAAATGTAGAACGTACAAGGTTAATTTCTTTATGGTCAAAGGAGGAGGGAAATATGTTTGACTTTTCCAAAAATGTAAAAGTGTCAAAAACATATTAGAAACACAGTGCAGGAATCGTTATGTCTGGATGTAAGTAGAATTGTTTAAAACGTAAGTTTAGTTTTGTATTGCGCTGGGCTTATTTGGTAACATAAAAATAATTTTAAAAATTCTCAAATTAATCATGAGTGATCTAAAAATTAATCTGATGTGAGAAAAATTATCAGGGTTGATTTTCGTTATGCGCGTGATGTTTAAATGGTGTACCTTCCAAAACGAAACTTTAAAACGATGTTTTCTTAATAACTTTTGCGAAAATGATCTAACGATTGTCGAACTCTCATGTCATTACTAAAATAATTTATCCTACGAGAATGTGAAATAAAAATTTTACGGGATGAATAGTGAAAAGTGAATAGTAACAGTGAATAGTAAAAATGAATAGTGACCCGAAAATGCGAATTGTTACACTTGGCGCTTAACACGAACCATAATCACACACAACACTCAATTTTACTAATCCCAAATCCCACGAACCCTAATCTTACAATGGCGAACAAACTTTCAACTTCCCACAACTTGGTTGCTTACTTGGTAAAGAATGAAGCTTCTGAAGGTTTCCATGAGATGATTGACTTCATCAAACTATGCCCTATCTATTATGCTTTGACGGCTACACCAGTTATTCTTAAGTCTTACATTCGTCAATTTTGGAGGACGGCTGAGATTGAACAAAGGGATGGTGCAGACACGATTAGGGCAGTGATTATTGGAAAGGAGATTTTGGTTACAGAGTAGGTTATAAGGACTGTGTTATAGTTTTAGGATGCTGATGGCGAGGTTAATATGGCAAATATAGAGATCTTTGCTGGTTTGGAGAGAATGAGATATGAAAGACGGGGCACAAGTTTAAAGTTTCAAAAAGGTATGTTTTCCCCACAATGGAAGTTCTTGATACATACCTGTCTCATGTGCCTTAGTAGCAAAACAACTGGTTTTGATGAATTTCCTTCTAAGATTGCTACTGTCCTTATTTGCCTCACTCAACAAAAGGTATATAATTGGTCAAAGATGATATTTGAAGCTTTGCAAAAGAATATAAGGGATCAGGGCAAATATTTTTTATATCCTAGATTTATTCAGTTGATAATAGATAGTCAGATTGTGGATCCCAAACCACATCAGGGAAAGTATGATCTGTTGTTCATCACCACCAGAATATTTTCCAACATGAAAAGAACTTGTAAAGGTTTTACTGGGGCTGTTACTCCTCTCTTTCCACATATGCTTGATTTGCCACTTGCCCCAGAGAATGAAGAAGAGAATGAACAACAACCTATCCAAACCACTGCTGATATTGAGGATTCCACTGCTACCACACCACCTACAACCACTGCTGAGCCATCACCATCAACTTCACAACCTCAACGGATATTAGTCATACGTAGGAAGAGGAAGGGCACTGAGCTTCCTCAGACTGGTGCTAGTGGTGTAGATAATGAGCCTGTCACAGGGGATGGAGGTGATATGATTGGAAGGGCTTTCACTATTGCCTCAAGCTTAGTAGCTGAGCAGGACAGTGATATCATCAATAAGACCCAACCAATGGCAACTCCTAATGTGGAGAGTTCTTTTGAACTCAATATAAGTGAAGGAATCCCCATCCAACTGGCTAATATGGGGGACATGGATGTTCAGGCTGGGTCTGATGCCATGTTAAACACACCCTATGATTCACCTCTCGGAGGATGTCACACAACTCGAAGTGATGAGGGTAGACTAGAAAATGAACATGAATTAATGGCTAATATTTTTGTACAAACTAACAATTCCAATGACCTACCTCTCGGACCAGGTTACACAGGTCGAAGTGGTGAGGATACCATGAAACTTTTACAGGAATTGACGGATAAATGTACCACAATGGAGTCTAAGATCACTGGCCTACAACCACTAACAACTTCTAAGGCTGACACAATAAGAAAGTTGCAGCACAGGGTTAGAGTTTTGGAGAGACAAAGGAGGCCAAGGGTCAACACATTTACAAGAGTGAAGAAGGTGGGTACTGCTAAAAGGGTAAGCTCATCTGGAAATAAAGATTTGGAGGATGCATCCAAACAGGGGAGGAATGAAAGCATAAATTCAGGGGAGGATTTTACTACATGGAGATGGATAGTAGAGATAAGGTTGATGATTATTTGGTGGCTGACAAGGATGGCAATGAAGTAGTGTTGGAAAATCCTAAGACTACATTTGTGGAGAAGGAGAAAGAAGTGGAGCAGGCAACCACTGCTAGTATTGTTGCAACCACTGCTAGTGTTGCTGCAATCACTGCTGCAACCACTGCTGATGCCACGGCTAGTGCACTTCTGACCACTTCAAGTTCAGAAGTTTCTACTACAGAACCAACCACTGCTACAACAACCACCACTACAATAACAACAACAACCAAATCAAAGGAGGCTGAAGATGAGATTGCATTACAACTGCTCAACTTAAACAATTTCAACCCAAATCTACATCTAAAACTTCAACCAAATCAACTGCTAAAAGTATCAGAATTGGTGAGCCTGTACAAAAGCAATTAGTTACTTAACCTAAGGATCTAGGAAAGGGTAAAGCTGCTATTATTGAAGAAGAGCCACCTTTGAAGTTTAGGAATAGAGAATAGCAAGAAGCATTTGATAAAGAGGAAGCTAAAAAGTTACATGAGGAGTTGAATGCTGATGTTCTTGTTAAAGAAAATATGGCTGCAAAACAAGAAGAAGCTTCTCTTAAGGCTATTGAAGAGTGGAATAAGGAACAAAGGTTTTTTCAAGCCTCTGAGAGACTGCAGCATGAGATGACCATGGATGAATGGGGTCAATATGATATTGATACAAGGTCAAAGTTGCTGGTTGAGATGGTCAGGAAGATGAAACAACATAATGAATTTAAAGCATATCATGCTAAGAAGAACAAGCCACCTACCAAGCAACAAATGAGGAATCAAATGATCAGATTCATCAAACACATGGATGAAAATAGGAACTTAAATTTGAAGAGCTATTCTTATGAGAGAGTTGAGGAGCTGTACAACTCTTGCAAAAGAAGGTTTGATAATTTCATCTACATGAATTCTGAACAGGAAGCTAAGTTGTTAAGGAAACAAAAGAGAGCTGGATCTGTAATGGAGGAATCTAGTTCTAAAAGACATAAGTTGAATGATGAAGAGAGATTGGATCATCTTCTTGTGGTGAATGAGCAAATGCCTGAAGATCCTATTTCTGCTACACCTTTAAAGTCTAAGTTCCCTCTTATAGATTGGCAGATTGTTTCAGTGAAAGGAATGGATGTTATTGAGTTAACAAGATCAGATGGATACAGAAGTCAGTATTTTTATTTTGACTATCTTCTATTCTTTTTAACTAGAAGTGATTTAGAGAAGTTGTAGGAGTTAGTCTCATTCAGATGTGGTAAGTTAGGACCCACAGGTACCATGGCTTATTCTATATTGTCTGCATTAAGGTGTCTTTTTTAGCCTAATCCAAATGTTAAATGTTGGGAAGACTGTGTGGTTCAAGAATGGGTGTTGTATGAGTATTGTGGAGTGCATGCTGTAAAGCTTACTGATGGGAAAATCTATATGCTAGTAGATACAGATTATCCACTGATGCAAATTGTAGCTAGATAGTTGCTGGAAGTCAAGCTTACCTTATCATTTTCAAATCCAAAACATCCACTAATTCATCTACTGCTAAAAAAGATTGAAAAGATTGCCAATTTTGAAACTCCTTTAGCAATCAAGGATAAGCTTAATGGGAGAAAGAAGAGAATGACTGATATATAAAAAGCTGTGGATTATAATTTTGAGTCTAAGACAGAGAATCCAGAGACTGAATAGTGTTTGGAAGCATCCTCCAAGTAAGGTGTTCTGTGCATAAAAAGAAACTTGATGATTTTGGTAGTAAATATCAAGTTTAGGGGAGGATTGTTGGGTTTTTGGTTCTGCTAGATGAATTACTGTGGAACCACTGCTAGTATATCAGATACCACGGCTAGTTGGAATGGAATCACTGCTCAAGATAAAGCACTCCTAGTAGAAGGAGCGTACCACTGCTAATGTTATTTACCACTGCTAGTGTGTTATGTCAGTTTAATGGTTTGTATTATTCTAGAATGTCTTGAGTAAATTTTTTTGTATTAGATAAATATAGAAAAGATATTTATCTTGTAGATTACGTATTGTATATTGTAAAGGACTCCTTAGCCTATAAAAGGATGTCCTAGGTTAGAGTTAGATATACGTTTTAGTGATATCTAAAGTCGATCACTTCAAGGCTGTAAAACCCTAATACTATCAAGAGTATTCATATATTAATAAATATATTGAGGTGTTTAGTGATAATTACTGTTTGATTATTATTATTCTTCTTAAGGTTAAACACTAGATTCCGCATAGTGTTTAATAGATTGTGTTCGTTTAGTCTGCTTCTATATTAGATCGTTTGCTCAACTGAGATTAACAACGAGTTTTCTGAAATTTTCATCAGAAGGTTTCTACGGCGTAACTCACCTCTGTGGTTATGTCATAACTATTTACTAGCAGGCATGCATTGAAAGGTCACTTGAATTACGGCCTAACTAAGACTATGAGGTTACGCCGTAGCTTCTTACTGTAGCAAACCATTTTTCAAAAGCATTTACCAAGTTTGTATATTTTTAGTAGTGAAATGAACTTTGTGGGTGTGTTCCTTGTAAACCCTCACGAGACTTCACTCATCCACTCGGGACACCGAGTGGTTTAATTGGCTTGTTGCATTCGCTAAATGCAACCGTGGTTCCTACGAAAGTGAGTTAGGATTTTCATTTTCTTTTTATACTTGTTGTTTTTCTAGTATGATGCATTTTGTTGTCTTAAGTGAATTTAGGTAATTAAAGTTTGCTCATGGATCTCAAGGCGAGACACGTTTGCACGTGTATCTTTGATCATTCTGAGCAAATCCAGGGGAGTTTTTTGTTCCATTTCTAACCCTTTTTATTTTACACTTTATGCTTAGTGTGACCCGAGTGGGGGGAAGGGATTAGACATAGACACCCGCTTGACTTACTTGCCTTTATTTATCTAGTTTTTAGTGAAAAGTGTTTCATTTGTAAAATTTTGATATGTTTTTCATTACTTAACTAGATTAATCTTACCTGAGCACACCTACCCTATATTTCGATTGTGTGAGGATAAGCCTTTCCATTTTCCCCTTATACATAATCCCATAAATATGAGTGTGCCGGTGGCTATAGTAGACTTTAGAACTTGGCCTTGCATATCTTTTCGGGACCATTATAATGAGCATTACACTGAGGTAACTTGGTGTGATCGGTGCAACTAGGATATAAGGCATTTTTAGGATTAAACCTAACTAGCCCATCCATTTATGTTATGTGTATATTGACTTTTCACATCGATCAGTCAATCCCCCTGTTAAACCCTTTTTGTTGCACTCAGTATTAGTGCAAGATGCCCCTAGTAAACCCGTCTGAGTCATTCTTTTCATTTTGTTCACCCAATATATATTGTTCGTTACACCTATCGCCTAGCCTACCCTGTAGTTTCCTTATGTCCATGGTCCGGGCGCTGTTAGTCAATTTTGGTTCCACTGATGGAAGTCGCGAGTTTTGAATAATGGGTTTTGGAAGAAAATCGGGTTTCGATGATAGTTGATCTCAAGTGAGGGGATGCTTTATATGTTCGTATTATTTTTATTCATGTATAACTTGTCTTGCAAAAAAAAAAAAAAGAAAAAAAAAAGAAAGAAGAGTGAAAAAAGCATGCAAGCAAGTGTTTGTTTATGATTAGTGTTCTCGCCTTGTTCTACTAGCGTAGTTTTTACAAATCCGTTTTGATATTCTTACGAATTAAATTAGAAACCCGTACATTTCGATCTCGCCTTTCAATTGTTATCAATATTTGTACAATGGGGACATTGTACATCTCAAGTGGGGGGATGGGAGATAGAAATAGTTGATTATAAAGTTTTTTGGTAGAAATATGTGCTAAAATTACCCAAATTTTAATTTTTTGCACATATTTTTTTTTCATTGATGATGAAGGCCGAGTTAATGCATCTTATTTGCCTAGTTTATGGAGATTATGACGCACTACACTACATTTCTTCTGCATTAAGTCGTGTATTGGATTATTGAAGACCCCTTGACTCTTGACCCTCGGTTTTTGCTATGTGTGACAACCGGCAATTAGGGAGCCCTTTTAGGTAACCGCATTACGCTAAGTTAGACCGAGTAGTTGCCTTTAGGAGCTATTCCGGTTAACCATGACTTGTTTTGATATCGTTTATTGGTTTTTATGATTTATTTTATAATCGTATGAGTTATAGTATGAGTTATAGCCCGTTGTGATATGCACTATTTGATTCGGCACAATAAAATCCTATAACGAGAGATAACGTAACTTTTAAACCGTAACATGAAACGTGACGCGTAAATAATAAAAATTCATGAAAAAACGTAAATAAAAACTACAGAATGATGAATAAAACACATTGGACACTCGTAGGGTAAAATAGGAGCTCGGGAGAGGTAAAACGGGATAGTTTACAAAAATTTGCGGGTTTAGCCCCTCCTTTTTTCCCTAGCTGGCCACCCCTCCCCTCCCTTTCATTTTTATTTTGGTCCCTAGCTCCCTTATATATACTACCATCCCTACACACACACATACACAATTTCTTTCTCTCACTAAAAACAACAAAACCCACTCACTCTCTCTCTCTTCTCTTTCTCTAAAAACCCTAAACAAAACCCTAGTTCAGTCGCTGCCTTTCTGGCCAAATTCCGGCCACACCGTCACGCGTCACCCCTCACCTCCACCACCATATTGTAGATCTCTTCTCCCTCTTTCTATCCATATAGGGCACGCGCCCCTAGACCTACTTTTGAACCCCCAAAACATGTAAAAACGTAGCGATAGTTCTTGGTTTCGCATTGTTTTTGTAGATCGGGTTTGATAAAGGTAAATGAAGCCAAGAACCGACTCGTTTGAGTCTCCTGAGGTCACGTACGAGACCCTAGGTCTTGTGTACGTGAACCTTTTGGTTGGGTATTGATGGAAACTGTAACTTATAGAATTTCACAAACACATCACACCATAATCATATGAGGCGTATACAAGGTTTAGAGAGAGAAAGTTCTAGAGAGAGAAAGGGAAGAGAGTTGGGAACTATGTGAAACAAAAGAAAAGTGGTATTGAAGCTCCAACCCTCTACCTTGGGAGGTAGAGGGTATTTATAGTTTTCTTACAAGACACGCCTCCTACAGGTTGTGGATCAGGCATATAGTGGGTAAAGACCCGTCCGTCCTCCACGGTGTTACTTAACTAAATACTAACTAATATTAAATGACTACGACTACGAGCTTTCTAACGATTACATATACTTGAGGTGACCGACACTTTAACAACTGGATTTTCTAAATCCTAACAATCTCCCCCTAAGGGAGGTCACCTCAAATTACACAGAATACAAACATATATTACATTAAGATTGTTCTTGGATTCTAGTTTAAGTTCATTGCTCTGTAGCCCGTAGTGTTTGATTCTTCATGTTTTGCATGCTTGGATAATTCAAGTGGAGGTCTTTAACTGATCCACGTGATGATGAGTTTTGAGCCAGATTTGAGATCATCAGATTGCATAAATCTCTGACTCTTCCTTTGTAGTGTTGACATTATGTGATGCTGTGACAGTGGACCGACATGCTCACATTCTGGATCATGATTTCTTCTCATCAGAGTAGCGGAAGCTTTAGTTAATTCATGTTATTTGCAGCAGTGTAGCAGAAGCATGGAGTGTAAATATCAGAGTTGTTGATGCACTTATCATAATTTTGAAGTGAATGTGTTGTGTGATCATGCGGCAATGGATTGACCTCTCAATTCTGATCAGCTGCAAATGTCGGATGTACCTGCATACAACAATTAGCAATAAAGCGCACGAAAGTGTCTTTGATCACTTTCGTTTAATTGAGGTACACGACCCACGGATCCCCGTTGATCACTACAAGTACTGCCTGTGATCAGGTATGATTCTAAAGAATTTCGTTGATAGGGTTTCACAGTTGTTCTAGCTGTTCTCAAACCGGAACGTCTCAAAGAAGACAACACGGAGTGAGTGAACCAGCGAATTTAGATTCACTGGTTGATGAAAAGAGATTTGAAAAACAATCGTGTACTGCTCAATATAAATTGTTTTTGCAATACAACGAAGGTTTTAAGGAAAATCAATTATCAATCATAAACACCTTTTATTTTGAAATATTAATACACAGTCGATGTGCTAGAGAAAAGAATTTTCATCACAACGACCGATTTTTCAAAGGTATCCGTCAATCCATAACCTGAACCAGGATTGATTCATAAATTTGAATCGCTCCATTGTTTCTGTTCAGTTGTCACATGGTTGATCTATTGGATAGATCTCACATGCCACCTATCAAGATCTTGTTTGATGTTGGCTCTAGAAGGCTTTTCATCTTCATTGTGAATGTGTTATCATATCACTCAGATGTTCTGGCAATACCACAAGGATATTGCGTAGGACTCTTATAATATGTTCTCGCTTTCCACATTATGTGAAACAGAGAGTCTTCATTGACAGTGTCCTAATGAGATTTGTAGATGATCTCGTGGCTCACGACTCAATAGTGCACATTTGGTTCCTATGCCAGAGACTAGGGAAAGGGTCTCCTTCTTCAATATCAACCATCTCTAAGAGAAAGTCGATAGATAATGTAGGTTCCCCGTGAGAATGAAACAAGTCCTTTTAAGAGGAACTTGAGTAGCTTGGAAAGATGTAGTGCAGTGCGTCACTGGGTCCATGACGTCTTGTCTTCAATACCGGTGTTACCTTGGTAACCACCAGTAGCATATGAATTTAACCCGGTTTCTGCCCCTTGATTGAATAAATGGAGGGCTATTTCTTTTCACCCTTTTTCATTTCATTTCTTTTTCATTCTTCAACCCCTTCAGTGCTTACCGAGACGTCATAACTAGAACCTTGTTGGGTTTATTCCAATTCTAGCTCTATCTCAGTCGGCACTCTTCCCTTATGCTCACTTTTCTCCTTTTTACATCATACCTAAGGACTTCTACACTAACTAGTGGATTGTCCCTGAGTAGATCCCTCCGGCTCTTGCGAGATCGTGGGAACGAATACCTAACCTAACCATCCTTATATCTCCATGCATAAAATAAATTTGGTCGGTCTTTTTGGTATTGTTCTTCTGCCATTGAAACCAATTGAAAACCATTTGAATAATCAATCCAGGTACTTGTGATCTATGATCAAAGCATTTTGTACCTAAATTGTTTTTGATGTTTCAGAAAAAGCTCCCCTTCAACATATGCATCGTATGTTTGAAATCGTTTTGGCACATGGAGGCAAGAGGAAGAATTCACTTCTTTGATTAACGTTTTCTAAAACTATCGACATCACTTTACCGATCAAAATTAGTATTATTCAATACTTTGTTGAAGGTAATTTTGGGAAAGGATGTGGTTTTCAAAAATTGCTCCCCTTCAATATGTGCATTGAGATTCAAAAGTGTTTTACACATATTAGGGAAAACCTGCACTTAGAGACAAATCAATCACGTTTCAATCCTTTTTGGTTTGATACAGATGCTCCCTCTTAACATGTGCATGGAAAATTTGAAATCGTTTGGCACATGTAGGGAGGAGAGCTTGCTAAACACTTACAAACCATTTGTCGAATTATCAGTTTAAATCCAATTTAAATCACAAATTCTCCCCCGATCATAATTTTTAAGTCATTTGAGATTTGTGATCTTTATAGATTTAAATTGTCTTATTGAAAGCTGTTGAGGAGAATTGTGACTTGCTTAAGAAAACATTTAACCGATAAGGATCAAATCTGAGACATTTAAACTCCAACGATTAAACATGCTTGAGTATCTTTTGAAAACATGACATTAGCCTTGGTCTAAACCAATTGTTTGACAAATAACCTTTTGATATAATTGAAATCATTCTCCCCCTCAATCAATGACATAAGTTGTTGATTGAGAGATAGAGATTTTGACAAAATGTCGAGTCCAAATGATTTTCAAAAATTGAGTCCGAGTCATTTTTCAATGCTATTTAGTTTTCATTAGATAACAAATATTTTTCAGAAGAATTCATAGAAGGAAAAATATTTGTGAATAGAATCAGAGCATGAGATTTGAAAAATTATAATAAGCATGGCTCTGTTCTTTCTTTTGAAATACGGGTTACTTCCTGAAATGACAATAAACCACCATTTTTCTCCATCTCAAATTTTTATTTTTTATTTTTTTTTTGAAAAATTCGAACTTCATCTAGAGACCCGTGCCATTCTTTGAGCGACAACTCAAATCCGTAGATGTTATCGAACCAGGAAAAATATGACAAAATGACAATATTTTTTTGAAATCTTTTAAGATTTTCTGATTTTTATGGATTTTTGAAAGTTTTATATTTTTCTATTTTCTTTTTGTTGGATTTATAATTTTATATTTTGCTTTTTGAAAAAATATATACAAAAAGGATAATATTAGTTTAAGAGGATAATGAAATGAGTACCGAGAGAAGGATATCGTTCAGCACTTAGAAGATAGAAGTCATAATTTCTTAAACTTTCACCACCAAAGCTTTCGAGACTCTTGAATGGACGTCAGAAATTGAGCCTACAGAAAGTGAGACTTTGGTAGCTTCCCCCCAAACCGACAATCTTCGAATAAAGACCATTTTCTCAAGAGGTAGAATGTGAAGAGAAACAGTCTCATTGAATGAAGCTCAACACCCCGAAGAACACGAGAACACCGAAGTAACAAGTTTAAACACTGATCATCTTTGCGGTTATCAAACCCGGAATACATGATTAAGCTTTATCACGTGAACCTGTTGTGCGTCTCCGATGTACACATTACTCTTCGAGTTTGAGCAGTTGTCTATTCGGGAGAACAATATGTCAACATCTTCATTTCATCAAATGCATTCCAGTTATCGTAATCTAACCATTCTGCCCATAATGTACACATGTACCCAACAAGAGAAGAGACGATGACATCCAAGTAACATGTTGAATCACTGATCATCTCTGCGGATATCAAATCCAGAATAACTGAATAAGCTCGATCATGTGAACATGTTGTGCGTCCTTGATGTACACATATCTCTCCCCTGATGGTTGCGATCTCATCAGAATCATCATAACATTGTGTACGTGAAGCAATAACCAGAAGCACTTTATCATAAGCCATATAGAAGATGTCGATAAGCAATATCATCTCACTCACCAGGTATTCTTCTCAAATTTCTTCCTACTGAAGGCTGAGTTAACACATACCAAAAGTATCCAGAGACCACTTCCTCCCAAATGGTTGGAATAATACATCCTTCCCCTAAATAGTTGGAATAATACATCCTTCCCCCAAATAGTTGGAATAACACACCAAAGGCTATGAGTTAAGCACTGAGTTTCTCTACGGTTATGACATTTTTCTTTCCTGGGATTACTTCAATATAAAAGAAGTATTAAGTTCATCACGTGTACTCGTTGTGTGTTTAGATGTATGTCTCCTTCCCCCTTGCTGGTTTTGATACCTCAGAATCAGCAACACATTATACATACCACATATTCTTGAAATAGAGATGAACAACAAATTAGCTCAAATGAGTCTTGTGAGAATCAACTGCTACATAAACTCTCCTTGACTATCTTAACCAACCCAGATGTAGAAAATTTGAAGTGACCACTGATGAAGGAAACCCGATATACCAAACCTGAAGCTAAAGTAGAAATCCCCGCATTTGTATCTTATGCTTGCACTAATGTTGGAAGAACGGTGTAGAGAATACATGCTTCATGAAAATTTCTAAGTACTCAATACCCAATGAAAGTATGAGACATTAACACCTCTTGCAATTATCCACACCGTCATATGCGTGTGACACTGAGTAAAACAACGTAACTCCTAATAGTGATAGTTAACCAGGTCTTCAACCATCCACCCCGACTGCTGGTAACTAGATAAACCAAGTCTTCAACTCAAATTCTTAAGCTCGAGCAAGTTATCAAATAAGAACACGCCTTTGTGAAAATCAACTTCAATCTCAAAAAAGTGATAAATGATTAACTTCGAAGTAATCAACTTGTGTCAAATGCCCAACACGTGAATAAACATACAATCGGATGTACATTGATCCAATGAATGAACCGGAACAAATGATTCCTCAACATCAATGCCTTCTTCCTAAAGGTATACATGTAGAGACTGATATGGAAGATTCACCAATAATGTCTTCGAGCGGATGAGCTAGTCATTTTCCTTAATGTTCATGTGGTTGATTTATAGCGTGCACAATGAGAGGAACAATAACCCGTGAAGATTTGGAAAAGGAATACCAAAGATCGGATCATTATTCAATAGTGCAACTATAATATCATGATAGTCATTATCAACGCCTTGTGAAGTAACTGGAGATAAGGTTTCTTGAGAATTCCGAGAAGTACTCACTAGAACAAAAAGTGGATTTGGCTACACCGAATATGTGTGACGATATACATATAGTCACACATGTTTTTTCGGCCGTGTGTGACTAAAGGTCGCGCGACCATAGGTACCCTATGGTCACGTGTTTGACTTTTTTTTAGTCTCTATTGCAAAAGAGTAACCAAAACCGTAACATGTGTGACTAATTAGGTACAAATTTTGTTGGATTAATCCGTATTAGTGACCATAAACACTGTATAGTCACACAAAGCATGTTTGTTTTGGGTATTTAGTCACATACAATTAAGCATAAAGTGGCAAAAAGTGTTAATAAGTGTGACCATATGTTGTTTAAGGTGAAGAAATATGTCTTTTGTGTGACTATTGATCATCTAATGGCCACTTGAATTTTATGTTTGTGTGGCCTTTTCTAACATTTAGTCACACAAAGCATGTTTGTTTTGGGTATTTAGTCACATACAATTAATCATAAAGTGGCTAAAAGTGTTAATAAGTGTGACCATATGGTGTTTCAAGTGAAGAAAGGTGTCTTTTGTGTGACTATTGATCATCCAATGGCCACATGAATTTTATGTTTGTGTGGCCTTTTCTAACATTTAGTCACACAAATCATGTTTGTTTTGGGTATTTAGTCACATACAATTAACCATAAAGTGGCTAAAAGTGTTAATAAGTGTGACCATATGGTGTTTTAAGTGAAGAAATGTGTGTTTTGTGTGACTATTGATCATCCAATGGCCACTTGAATTTTATGTTTGTGTGGCCTTTTCTAACATTTAGTCACACAAAGCACGTTTCTTTTGGGTATTTAGTCACATCCAATTAATCATAAAGTGGCCAAAAGTGTTAATAAGTGTGACCATATGGTGTTTTAAGTGAAGAAATGTGTGTTTTGTGTGACTATTGCTCATCCAATGGCCACATTAATTTTATGTTTGTGTGGCGCTTTCTAACATTTAGTCACGCATCGAATTAAGCAAACTGTGACCAAAAAGTGTTAATAATTGTGACTATATGAATCTTTTAGTCACATATAAGAAATCAATATATATCAAAACAAATTCTAATATATAAAAATATATTCAAAATATATTCAAATACAATAAAATTGGAATGTATATAAAATTGTAATGTCGTACATAATAAAATTCTCAATAATTTAACGACTTCTGACTCTTGATCTTCTTAGCTTCCTTTTGCATGGTATGACTAGAGACGTAGCGCTTCGTATTTAATTTAGGTGCAGTTCTGTTCTCACCAATCAGTTTTATGGTACTTTGTGGTGTTACCTGTAGGAAACAAAAGCCGGGGTATCAAACACTGAATTAAATATGAAGAATGATATATGTAGGTTTATAAAACACATGCATCTATGTACCTTTTCATCGAAAACCACTTGATCCTTTGGCCATGCATAAAAACCATCTACTGCATCCTTAACTGTTTTGAGACCGTTACTTCCTACATCCGGTATGCACGCTGCATCCACTAAAGATTTTTCAATAGATACTCTGTAGCAATCCTTTGGGAGTGGTTTGTTATGAAGCATTTGTTTTCCATCAGTTTTGTACACGGTACCCTCCGCAATAATAGTTGATTTCTTTAAGTGCCACAGTCTGCACTTAATTACCTAAAAAGATAATTTGTTGCATGTATATATGTATCAGTAATTAATTTTAATTAAACTAAAGAACATATGAAAATGTTTAAATACATACTTGTGGTAGTACTGTTAATGGAGACTCCTGTTCTTGTGATCCAGAAAGTTGACGTGAAGAATCCTTTCGTTTTGATCTAGTCGATTTCTTAGGTGCGACAGATTTAACAGTTTCCTATATGTATAATACACGGTAAATAAATAATGTATGTAGAATTCAAAAATCCCAGGGGGGGTGATTTATTACTTACACTTATTTGAATTTCCTTTTCCAAAGTTGCAAGTCCATTAGACTTCTCAATGCTCGCAACTTTCTCACGTCCAGCAACATGTGTTCCGGCATCCTCATCAGCACTGCTATTTAGAAGATTAATGTTCACCGGAGACACCTGAAATATAAATTGTTTAAGAAGACTGAAGCATTATTTAAAAGGGTAAAAAAAAGATGGAATGTTACTTTCTTATGTCTTACTTCCGTTTCTGTCAATGGAGTTGAAGTTGACTGCAACTGCCCCCTTTGTGCAGCCAATTGTTTCATCAAATCCTGTATTACCGCCTCTTTTTCTTGACGTTGGCGCCTCTCATCAGCAAGTTCACTTTGAAGTAACACCACTCTTTCATCAGATGCTTGTCTGATTCGAGGCAGATCAAAATACCTCTTGTAGGTTACTCCACCTCCCACTCCTCTCGCATATCCTCCCTTTTCCTTACCTAATACAACTGTCATGGCATCAGTGCCATGATCAAGCTTCAAGATTCCTTGTTTGATCTTGTCGTCCGTTTCTTTCTGCATACACAATATGGGAAATAGGTTATTTAATTCTACCAGTATTAACTTGTAACTAAAAGTATTAACTAAAACACTACCTGTATTAACTTATAAATAACAGTTTTAAGTAATACAGTAGCAGTATTAACTAAAAGTATTAACTAAAACACTACCTGTATTAACTTATAACTAACAGTTTTAAGTAATACAGTAGCAGTATTAACTTATAACTAAACAAACATAATAATAAAATTTGCAGTCAAACTTACAAATTTTTCTCCCACTGATCTGATATCTTCATCATGATAATCTCCGTCTTTTTTCACCCTTCCTTTCAACCACAGCGTACCACGCGGTGGTTCTTCATCTGGTTCAATTTCTTTACTCTCGATCTTATACACATCAAATACATACAAATGTAAGATAAACGAATATAAACGAAACTATGATGCTATTAAATGCAAATGTAAATGTGCAAATGTTTACTGTTACCATTTTTTCTATCACACGGGCGTATCCACCTCGTCCCATTGCATGATCATAAACAGACTTGGAACGCGACACTTTAGCTTTTGCTGATCTCACCTTGCAACACAAAATCATACGGCGTTTAGATGTAGTAATGCTGATAGTATACAACTAATACATATGGAAACATATGAAAAAGTGAAAGATATTTGAACTTGAATAAAAATGAATAATTAACACCTTGTATTCCTCGTTGGCTGTGTAGTTTACAAAATTAACCCAATCTTCGGCTTTTATAATTGCACTATACTTTGCCGGGACTTCATTTAGTTTTGAAAGGGTATTTTGGTTGGGCAATATGTAGTTTTGTATCAATTTCATTCTGAAATTCCTTAGAAGTTGACCAAGACGATTCATTATCAGCTTTCTGACCGTCAAGTCAACATCAAAATATCGCTGCAAAGATTAACAAATTGTTGTTAATTAGTTGCACATACTGTAAATGCAGAGATAAACTTATTAACACCTTGTATCTACGACAGCCAAGCCACTACTAGTTAAAAAAAAGTATATGTGTACCGTGATTTCATCCCACATTTTATCTCTTGCTTCTGAATCAACCTTCCTCCAGGTTAGAATCCTGATACCTATATGCTCACGAACCAAATCACCCAAAAAACTTGAAAACAATGCTCTGTTTTTTCCTGATAACCTATCCAGTGCATCGAAGGTTACACTGACCTTTATTCCGTCTGTTTTTCCATATTCCCTGCGAAACTTAGCTAACCTAGTTATGCCCCTCTTAACAACATTCGCATTTGAATGGTTGTTTCCAGCATCCTCACCCTCATCTGAATACGTCTCTGATTCATATTCTAAAGTGTTTTCAATTTCACGATCAGAATAAATCAAATCATCCGGATAAGTGATTTGCGTTGACATGATTCGTCAGAAGTAATGTGTTAAAGAAAATTAGTAAACTTAATTGGTAAATAATGGTGTAAAAATTGAAGTTCTGGTTGTTTTGCTTGAAGGCTGATTTATTGGAGTAAAAATAGGGCTAATGATGGAACCAAATTTTTTAACAAACTAAACCTCGGTGTAAAATTTTAATAGTTTAAACCTCGGTTTAAAATCGGTTTTAAAAATTTTAATGAAACCTTTAATACCAAAGGAATTAACTTTTTGACGGGGTAGTAATCGGGATAAAAATGAGGTTATTTAGTCGGAAGTTCGTTTTGTTGGTCTTGAAGTTAAAAATGTGGTAATAAATGGTTAATTCAAATGATTAAAAGAAATTGTGTAATGAAGACTGCTTAGTACAGTTGCGTTTAGTGAATAGGCCTACTAAACTAAATAAGACTAGCACTTTAACTTTTGTGAAATCTTATACTTAGTCTCTGCATAAGTCTACTCCCACTCCTACGACCTTTGTTGGTAAGTTTACGCTTACAACAATTC
>BPTQ01000005.1:236602471-236613387 GCA_019973895.1 Chrysanthemum seticuspe
CTCTTCTTGAGGCTGGGAAACTTGGTACAAGCTCAAGCAACATGGCTTTGATGTCAACCTCTGTTGACAATGATGATTCTGAAGATAACTGTGATGATGATATTGCCACTGCTGGTTCTACTGTTTCCACTGGTAATGTTAGTGTTACCACTGCAGGTTCAAAGAAGAAGATTGCTAGTATTGGAGATCCTACCTTTTATGCTTTTATCTCCACTCAAGTTAATGGCTCTATATTAACTCATGAAGACATAGAGAAAATTGATGAAGATGACTTGGAGGAGATGGATATTAAATGGCAAATAGCTCTTCTTAACATGAGGGCTAGGAAATTCTACAAGAAGACTGGCAAGCCTATTCACATCAATGGTGGTGAAACTGCAGGCTTTGACAAAAAGAAAGTAGAGTGTTTCAATTGTCACAAGTTGGGGCATTTTGCTAGGGAATGCAGAAGACCAAATGTTAGCCTTAATAGTTTTTATTAGAAGTGATGGTCATTCACTTTTAGGAACTTTGTAACGTGTGTTAGATATCGTATTAGAATAGTCAACGGGCTCGTGGATTGGACTAAGCTAAATGGCTAGAAGTTATGTTAAGCTTGCCTTGTATAAGTTGTCATCCAATCCAAGTCCAATCCAAGCCCATCCCAAAGCCCATTAGGGTATATGTCAGAAACTATAAATACCCCTCAAAGTCTCATTTGAGGGGTGTGCTTGAGTGTGTTTTGTATGTGTTTTTCATATGCATCTTCTTTACTTTATCTCTCTAAAACATTCACATACATCTCTTGTACCACCACATCTTTGCTTCATCTTTCTAGTTATTATTGTGTGAAATGGATTGATAAAAGGGTCCTAACAAGTGGTATCAAAAGCCTAAAGATGATTTAGAGGTGTTTTTTTTTTTGTCAAAAAATCTTGTCTTTATTGTTAAATCTCACGTCTTTAATATTTGGTCCGCACTTCTTAAACTCGTTTTTGCTTATATTTGCTTATTATTCTTGTTAAAAGCGTGCTTAGAATTTTTTTTGATACATTGAATATCTGTTTTTTCGTTTATCCTGTTTTACTTTTTCTGGTCAATCAAATTTTTTTTATTGTCCTTTTTGTCCAACTCTGCTCTTATTTTCTATCCAAATCTGGTTCTTTTTCTGCTTTTCTCTGTCCAAAAACACTTTCTTGTCCAACACATTTTTAGAGTCCAAACAGTCAAATATTGAAACTGTTGTTTTCTGCTTATTTTCAGTTGTTAATTCTAGTCTTCATCTTTATTCTATCCAAACATCACTAACACTGAAAAAAACTGGTCGGAAAAAGTCAACAGAAAAAGTCAAAACCCTCGTTTTTTACGCATAACGTTTTTGGTTTACGCATAAGACCTCATTTCTATGCATAAGGCCTTTCACTATCTTCAGATCTTTTACGACTTACTTGGAAAGTATTTCGTACGGTTTTTACGCCTAAACCTTACTCGTAAGGGTTGTTTACGCCTAAGAAAAGTTGTTACGCGTAAGAGTGTTTACGCGTAAGGTGGGTTTACGCATAAAGTTTTTCAAACAGCTTACGCGTAAGGGATAACTAACAAGGTTTCAAAAGCAGTCTACGCATAACTCTTGAAAAGAAATAAAACGAGAGGAAGAAACTTCGAAGCAAGAACCCAGATTCATTTACAAAATACCATCTATCTCTCGACTCATACATCAAACCAAAGCAACAATCAACTATCCTCTAAACCTAAACATATCTCAATCTTCATCGAAAAAATTAAACTAACAACAAAAAGGGTAAGTGAACGGATCTCAGATTTGTGCTTAAGAAGGATTAAATCAAAAACTTTATAAGATTATTCACACAATCTCATCATTGATCCAGTTAAGAAGATTCACTTCTTTTTAATTTTTGAAAGCTATCAAAGATATATCAAAACAAACGGTTTCATCTCTCTCTCATTCGTTTTAAATATAAAATCAAACAAGATTACAACCTACCGTGACCCTCAAAGGATCTTTTAAGATTGTTGAAACTGAGTTTGAGTTAGATTGTACTCGGATCTTCAGAAAGAGAGGGTCGTTTTCCCTTTGGGTGTTTAATTTTTTTGGTGACTGCGTTTAGTTTGGTTTGTGATAAGATTGATTGAAAGAAGAGAGATATCAAAAGAACTTTGACTGCGTTTTTTTTTAGATTAGGGTAAGTTTGTAAGAGTGAAATTAGGGATAGTGAAGTATTAGTGGTGTTATATAGTCAGGATAATTAGGGTTATAATTTAATTGGACTTGGCCCAAGTATTTCCTCTAGTGGATTGGGTCGAAGGGTACAAACATTTTTGGGCTGACAAGTAATAGATCCGAAAATTTGTGTTATTTTTCACACGGGTGGAAATCTTCTATTCGTTTGGGATCATATTTCGACAACGGTTTTACTCGCGCTTTGATAATCCGAGATTGAGCACTAAATTTTTGGGAGTTTATTCGATATAACTATCGTGCTAGTTCTTGGATAACTCGATTCGGAAACAAAAATACCTTCTTTATCGTCTACAAGATCCGTAAATTCATTTCACACACATACCTTCATCAATGGCAACTCAGGAAGATCATCTCAAAACTGCTTTCAAAAATGTTATTGCTTCATTCTTCAATGAATTAAACATTAGTCCCACTACACCAAATAACAACAACCAATGGATTTCATCGTATAATCCGCAGTTTGCTCAACCGAGTATGCATATGGGCCAAGGAGGACACATGGTTGATGTTATTGGGAATCAGAATGCATTTGCTACGGGTATACAAATGGGGAATCAGATGCAATATGCAGGGCAGTATGTTGGATATCAAGGGGGTCAGATTGTGAATCAGAATATGGGATATCAAAATGGGAATAACTGTTTTATGACTTCGGTTCAGAATGCTACCTCCGAACCTCAAAGCCAAGATTCAGGGTATCGTCGGTTCAGCATGCTACCTCCGAACCTCAAGTACAGGGTGTTGTTAGCACAGAAAGAAAAATTGGGAATACAGTTGACTGCTGAGGAATATGAAATTCTATATCCAGGACGGGCAGATAACGCAAACGATAATGCAAACTACTGTCTTACAGTCAACCAGCAGGACACAACATCATGCGGTACTTTTGATACACCTCCCGTCTACGACACAGATCCACTCAATGAGGTACCAAATTATAGTAATGTTGCTAATTCGTTTACTCATGAAAAACCACATTCTGTGTCTCCCGAACCTTATTATGACACATATGTGGGGGAGCAAGTTAATAGCAATGTTAACTCTGAAACTCCATATATGGATCCTAATGGAGGTCAAGTTGCACAGAATGGTGCTAATGATGAGGAAACACGTGCTTACTTTGAAACATTAATTAATAATTGTGGTATTGAGATTGAGAAAGTCCAAAAGGTCAGTCGCGAGGTTAAGGCCGCGAATAAGAAATTGACCGCTGAGCTTGAGAGTTACAAGGAGAACGCAAAAGCTTTTGAATTTCACAAAAACAAAGAGTCAGAATTAGAAATTGGTTATCGAGATTCCGTTTTAAGAGAACAACAATTGCAAATCAAGTATAACACGCTTGATGTTAATTTGAACTTGAAAATAAAATCTTTAAACAAGGAAATTTCTGATCTTCAAAACCAACTTTCTAAACAACAAACAACCTATTCTGATCTTGAAAAAGAGAAGAAATAGTTGATTGCTGATTTTTCAAAACGTGAAGATTCTCTTCTTGATGAAATTCTTGATAAAAATCCCTCAAAAAATGTTTTCATACAACTCAACAAATCCGTATTTTCATACAACTCAAAAAATGGCCCTTGGTAACACACCTCCTTGTTTCCTCAAGAAAGCTCAGAAAGAACAGAATGTTTTGAACAATGGAAAACCTTTGCATGAACCCATTATTGTTCATGATTCTCTTGAAATGTTAGAACTATCTGATGAGAGTAGATCAAAAATGAAAGAAAAGAATCCAGATCTTAAACCAATTGATTATAACAAATGGAACAAAATTAATGGAATTACTTTTGTTAATCAAAAAGAAAAGTCAAAGTTTTCCATCACACCAAGTGTTTCAAACAAAGTGTCAACACCAGTTTCAAAACCAGTTGTAGTTTCCAAATCTCTTTCGAAAATCGAACAAATGTCTTCAAACAATCCTTTTAACACAAGTGATGCTAGAAGCATTTTAGATGACGTTAAAACTAGAATTGGGTATCTTCAAGAGACTGTTAAAACTAAAACCAATATTACAACAAACATCTGGTTTAATAGTTTTGATAATGAAAATAAAAAGTTTTTTGAAACTCAAATTGACCCTCCGTTAACTGCCATCAGTGTAAGGGTAATTCATGTTGAACAAGCACTTTTGAAAGAAACAGCTGACTTTGTCAAGGACCATAAATCCCTGGTAAAGCAAGCTAATGACAGTGTTGAACACATCAAAGTTTTGGAAAAACTAAATGATTCTCTCTTCGAAGATGTTATGACTACCGATATCATGTCCATTATTTTACAAACATATTCTGTTGAAGATCATGAAAGACTCAAGTCTGAGACCTCCGCAATTGTTTCAAAATATGAAAAAGCTCTTGAAAAACTTGAAAAAGAAAACTTGTCCTATTTTAAACAACTTGATCGAAAAACCGAGGAATGCAAGTATGACAAACTGTCGTATGAGCGTGCCTACAAGGACATGAAAGAGCAAAATGATCTTTTGAGAGCTCAGCTGGGAAGTCAAAAAGGAAAGGCTGTGGATACTAAGTTTGCAAAACCATTGACTGAGGAGAAAGCAAATGTTCCAAAACCGGTTTTCAAACAAAAAATGTCTATTTCTCAGCCTCCTCCAAAAGTCAATAAGAAAAATGATTTGTCAAAAACAGTCACTCCACAGACTTTGCCTATTAAAAAGAGAATTATCAACAGTTTTGAAAAAGAAAAAAAGGTTATTGAAAAACCAAAAGTGATTACACCTGGCATTTCTAAGAATAGTACACGGAATGTGACCAAAAATCCGGTTAAAGAATCTGTTGGTTCTAACGACATGGTCAACAATCACTATCTAGAAGAAGCTAGGAAAAAGGCACAAACTCGAAAAGACGGAATTTTAGATGCAACATCTAGGGTGATGAATTCTACAAGATTTCAAGGCACTGCTAGTAGTAGTAAACCATTACCTAGGAACACTCAACATAAGACTAGGGATTGGCTTGCATCTAAGAGTAGTTGCGCAAAAGAAAATGCTATACACGTAGAAAACAACACTAGAAAATCTGAGTCTTTTTCGAACAAGAAAAACTTTCCAAATGACTGTAGTGACAAAGTTAAAGTTGCTGTTTTAAACAAGAATGTTGAATTTGTCTGTCCTACATGTCAAAAATGTGTCTTTTCAGCTAATCATGATGCATGTCTTGCACAATATCTCAAGAAAGTAAAATCACATGCTAAGGTTCAATCCACTACGACACCAAACAGAAACAAACCCGTTAACAAGATGAACATGGAAAGGAAACCTAATAGGTGGATCTCTTCAAGACGTAGTTTTTCAAAAAATGAGTCTTCCGCTGCATCTAAAAAGAAAACACCTCTTAGATCTTACCTTAGGTGGATTCCCACGGGAAAAGTTTTCAACAAAGTAGGTCTTAGATGGATTCCCACATGAAAGATTTTTGATACTTGCACCAACACAGATAATAGTGAAACTCATCAAGATTATGAAGTAAAAACCACTACAACCGTTGATAGTAATCACCCTCGCCGTGAGGAAACATATATTTCTAACACTGTTATTTGTGAAAATTCTTCTTCTGTGGATGCAGGTACTTGTAAAAGTGTTGAAGGTTCATATACCCCATGTGGTAAAGAAGAACTTTATGCCAATTTCGCATGTGGAAATCCTTTTCTACTTCCACTCTTAACTCCACTTTTACTTGTCCCAACTTAATTTCTCTTTCTTCAAATCTTCTTTGTAAATATTTTTGAAAAACAAAATACAAAATTTGAAAAACCAACAAAAGCAAAATACAAAAATAGAAAATTTTCAAAAAATTCAAAAACATTATAAAATCAAAAATCTAAAAATATTCTTCTCACGACATGTCTCTCGTATAATCGATATTCTGTACGTTTCTAGAAATGTCATTTAACAATGATACGGACATGTACAGATGCTTGAGCGAGAGTTCTTTAAATGTTTTCTAAAACATGTCGTTTCTCAAAAGTTTCTTCAATAATGGCTTTCGTATACTTCAGTACGAAACCCGGACTTCAAATTAATGGCTTCTGAACACATCAGTTCAGGACCCGCGCTTCAAAGAAAGGAAAGTGCTTATCCAAATCAAAGGTTTTAAATATTTTTAAAGCACTTTTCCTAAAACAATGGCTTACAGTTACTTCAGACTGTAACCCGAACTTTAAAGAAAGGAAAGTGCTACGCAAAATCGATTTTCATAAATATCAAGCACTTATCCTAAAACAAATGAAGATAATTCTTCTTCAATATCTTCAAAAGATATTTTAAAAATCTTCATCTTGCGTACCATTGATACGAAATTTTTCAAAAAAGGATTTTCAAAATCTCTCACATTTGGTACCAAGATAACTCCCTCTAAACCCTTAATTGATTCTAAATTTTTGTATGAAAAATATGCTTTAGTTAAGGGGGAGTATAAAACCAAAATTGTTCCAAAATTCATGCTAAATCAGTTTCTCTCCAAATGCTTTTCGAAAAACATATCTTTTAATCATTTTGTTTCAAAAACATCATTGATATGCTATTTTTGAGGGGGAGAAACGTGATTAAAATGTGATCAAAAAGTTTAATGATTGTTGTTTGAATCTCAAAAGAGCTCGACTCAGTCGGAACCATTGAATTGACGAGGAATCATGTACCATCTCGAGAAACTTTCTATGGACTTGACCAGGATGGGTAATAATTTCAAGCTAGTTCTCTAGTGATGTAAACATGTCTCGAATCGGTCGTGTTCATTTAAAGTCGATCAATTCAAAAAGTGCGAACTCTACCCTCTATGTGCAGATTTCTGTCAAAACTTATAAGCACATGTGAAGGGGAGTGTTTCTGAAAATATAAAACTCATGGAGTGTTTCAAACATGTTTTCTATCATAAACACTCTGAGAGATTTTCTAGAAAAATGGTTTTATGGCAACAATAGGACACTCATGGAGTTATAAGGTGACTAAGAATAGGAAATTCGTCCTATGATCCGCCAGAGCCGGAGGGATCTACCCAAGGACATCACATATAGTTAGTATTAGAAGTCCTTAGGTATGATTGAAAAAAGGAGTAATGTGAGAAAGGAGAAAGAAGGTGTGGAAAACTAGAAGGGGGGTTGAATAGTTTTGCCGATTTTAAGTTGATTTCAAAAACTTTAGATTCGATATTATGTGAAATCGTATGGATGTTGAGAACATATAGATCTAATGATAATGTAAGCAAATAAACAAAGATAAAGGATAGAAATGACACAACCGATTTATAGTGGTTCGGCTACAAGGACACCTTCCTTGCCCTACTCCACTCCCCGAGTCACCTACTCGAGAGTTCAAGCACTATGTCAACAAACTCCTTCACTTGGCGGAGAAGCCTTCACAACGTTGCTTACACTTTATCTGGTACAAAGCTAGATACCGAGTCCGTAGCACGGTGGACCAAACCAACACAACTATTACACAACAAATATGTGAAATATCAAATACAAGATCTTCGCTACAGAAATCTTGCGGAGTGACAAATCAATCAAGGACCCCTTGCTTGGATGACTTGTAGAATGCTCGTGATCTCACCTTAGAGAAGGACCTATATGAGGATCACAAATAGAAAGAAAAGAAGAACAACTCTCTAGATCAAGTGATCTATATGTTAGAAGAGAATGAGAGTGTATGAGAGATTTAGTAAGAAGAGGGGTGAGTTAGAATGAAGAAATGGCTCTCTATTTATAGGCAAATTTCCTCACTGTTCACACGGATCCCACGGATCCCTTCCACTTGGGATCCGGCTAGCACAAAGCTAGGGATCCGTGGAACGCTCCTCTTTGCCCATGGGTTTTTTGGTTATGGGTCATGGGTTGGTCCATGGGTTATATCTAGATTCAATGTATCTAAGTATACATTGTATCAAGTCTCTTTGGGTATGGGTTAAGATCCATGGGTTGTGATTTTTACCCATCCTAATTAACTATTACAACAAATGCTTTTTAGTTACTACATTTTTGTATTTAAAAGATTATATGTAAATGCTTTACAAAAATAACATGTATCCTTATAATTATACTTAAGACAACTTTATATATGTTATCAACAAAACACAAAGAGATCGCAAAATATTAATAAACGTTTTTACGGTTTATTTGTATTAACAATCTCCCCCTTTTTGTTGATGACAAAATATAATGTTATGATGAGTAAAACTTAAGAATAGATGTAAGTTTTGAAAGCTCCTAAGTTTTACTTCTTCTCCCCCTTTTTGTCGAAACAAAAAGTTAACCCTTGGAGGAAAAAGTAGTTTACGTATTTCTTACTCCCCCTTGACGGTAGCTCCCCCTAGTTTGGGGCGTCAAGAGAAAAAAAAATCTACAAAAGAAAGTTAGTAACATGCTTAATTGATCTTATGGTTGTCGAGAAACAAGATAGGGAGCCAAGGTATGTAAACAAGGCCTGTGTAATAAAACGACAAATTGTAGTGGTAGTTAAGCCACTTACAAGCATGTAAAAATAAGAACAAGACTTGTTCTTGAAAATGACAAAAAGATATTAAAAGTGAAAAATAGTAGTAGAGATTCCTTCCATGCTTGCATAAGGTTATGGATGGAGGTTTTGATGAGTAATGGTATTGATGCGATCAAGGATGAGGTTGAGTATGAAACGCATTTCTTCCCTAACTTCTATTGCAATTTCCCTAGTGGATTGGCAATGTTCACAATGTAAATGATGTGGGTAAGGAGTGCGGAAGTTTTCCGGGTTGTTTTGATTTGAGTTATGCGGAAGTTGTGGTGGAAAAATAGGAAAATATGGATCAAAATCCGGAATGTTTGTACGTGGTGGTGGAAAAGAACCTAGATGTTCTTGTAATGTGATGGGAGCTAGAGGTGGTGATGTTTCAAGATCTTGAAAAATAGTATTTGGTGATGTGGGGGGTGTGGAAAAGACTATTTCTTTTTCTTTAGGTTGGGTAGATCTTGTTGGAGTCCTAAGGAGTTCCAAAAGAGTTATTTTAGGTGGTGATGAAGTTGGTGTACTTGTTGGTGATGAGGGTGGTGCTATAATGGAAGCATCTTGTGGTGAGTTATTTGAGGATGAATCATTTGAGGTTGGTTTTGCTAAACAACAAGATCGGATACTAATCCGTGCGGATATCCTAGCATTTGATTGTGGTATTTTGGATGATGGAAGTACAAAGGTTTGGATATCATGATTGTTTGTACTAGATGTTTCTCCTAAAGGGTTTTTGGATGACATGATGAAGTGTGTTTGTGAGAAGGAGATGGAGTATGTAAGCATTTTGGGAGTTATATATATAGAAAACCAACATATTGTAATGAATGCTTGACCAAAAATGTGGATTAAAATCTAATGATTAGATATGAATTCAAGGCATGTGATCATGAGAACACAAGCATTAAATAGAATACTCCCAAAAATGAAGCAAATGTGGATTTTATATCCAAAGTGACAAAAATAAAAGTTGAAAACAGCTTCTGTATACACGGATCCCACGGATCCTTCCCTTGAGGGATCCGTCCAACATGAAGGCTGGGATCCGTGGGTCTGGTGTTTCAGGCAGTACAAAATTCTCCTTTTGGAAATATTTTTGCCTATTGTGTGCCTATATGCAAACTATTTGGAGTTGCGGTTATCTCGACCCCTAAAAAGAAATAAAAACTAAACTAGAAGTATAAAAAGTATCCTATTGAGATAACCCGAAAACACATATTTAGTACATGAGTACATAATCTTGTGTTGTCAATGCTCCTAATTTATTGTAGCTTAAATGAATGTACCCGAAAACACATATTAGTTATGTGTCCCCTTTAGCATTCAAAAGACATGAGATGCAATGAAAACGGGTTTTTACTTTGTATTAATAATGAAAAAGCGATTTGTCCTAAACGTGAGAAATTGCTTTTATGAAATTGATACGGGAAGGTATCATCCTTTTAGAAAACATTGTGAAAGTAGGTTTTCTTTGAAAATGTGTATATAAAAAGTGGGAAAGCAAAAAAGAGAAAAAAAAAACTTATCTTTGGGTTTTGAAAATTCTCGTATTGTTTGTGAGTTGTGTGTGAAATAGAGATCCTAGACTCAGAAGGAAGAAGGCTAGTGTTTACATACCTTGTAGAGTCAAAATAAATTACGACGTGTGTTCCATTAAACCAAGACCAAGACGAAGTAGGTTGAATTGTTCCCGCTTCAACGGTTTGGTGAGGACGTCGGCTATGTTATCTTCGGATGCTACTTTCTCAATCATCGTAGGCTTCTATTGTATCGGCTGCAGGAGTGGTTTGGCAACTTCGCCCTTGTTAAGTTGGATGAAGCAGAACCAGAACCAAATTACCTTGTGTGCAGCATTAAATAAAACTGAGATGTTCCATACATTTGTGATCGGAAGAAGGAAGACTCAGATCCTAGAGATAAAGTGTGTGTTGAGTGTTTGTTATGCTCTTAAAAGTTTTGGGTTTCTATTCAAAAAAAAAAGAGAAAAAACGAAAGGGTGAAAAATATATGTGTAAAAGTTTCTTTTGGATGAAAGTGTTACAAAAGATTTTCCTACTATGGAAGGGCATAGTTAAAGTATTTTCGTTAAAGAGTGCAAATCCTGTTTAGCGAAAAAGTAATAATTATGTTTCATTTTTGGGCAAAAGTAACGTAGAGTACAGAAAACTTACGATTTCCCCT
>BPTQ01000005.1:236632391-236874086 GCA_019973895.1 Chrysanthemum seticuspe
AGAGACAGGGTTTTGACTTTTTCTGTTGACTTTTTCCGACCAGTTTTTTTCAGTGTTAGTGATGTTTGGATAGAATAAAGATGAAGACTAGAATTAACAACTGAAAATAAGCAGAAAACAACAGTTTCAATATTTGACTGTTTGGACTCTAAAAATGTGTTGGACAAGAAAGTGTTTTTGGACAGAGAAAAGCAGAAAAAGAACCAGATTTGGATAGAAAATAAGAGCAGAGTTGGACAAAAAGGACAATAAAAAAAATTTGATTGACCAGAAAAAGTAAAACAGGATAAACGAAAAAACAGATATTCAATGTATCAAAAAAAATTCTAAACACGCTTTTAACAAGAATAATAAGCAAATATAAGCAAAAACGAGTTTAAGAAGTGCGGACCAAATATTAAAGACGTGAGATTTAACAATAAAGACAAGATTTTTTGACAAAAAAAAAAACACCTCTAAATCATCTTTAGGCTTTTGATACCACTTGTTAGGACCCTTTTATCAATCCATTTCACACAATAATAACTAGAAAGATGAAGCAAAGATGTGGTGGTACAAGAGATGTATGTGAATGTTTTAGAGAGATAAAGTAAAGAAGATGCATATGAAAAACACATACAAAACACACTCAAGCACACCCCTCAAATGAGACTTTGAGGGGTATTTATAGTTTCTGACATATACCCTAATGGGCTTTGGGATGGGCTTGGATTGGACTTGGATTGGATGACAACTTATACAAGGCAAGCTTAACATAACTTCTAGCCATTTAGCTTAGTCCAATCCACGAGCCCGTTGACTATTCTAATACGATATCTAACACACGTTACAAAGTTCCTAAAAGTGAATGACCATCACTTCTAATAAAAACTATTAAGGCTAACATTTGGTCTTCTGCATTCCCTAGCAAAATGCCCCAACTTGTGACAATTGAAACACTCTACTTTCTTTTTGTCAAAGCCTGCAGTTTCACCACCATTGATGTGAATAGGCTTGCCAGTCTTCTTGTAGAATTTCCTAGCCCTCATGTTAAGAAGAGCTATTTGCCATTTAATATCCATCTCCTCCAAGTCATCTTCATCAATTTTCTCTATGTCTTCATGAGTTAATATAGAGCCATTAACTTGAGTGGAGATAAAAGCATAAAAGGTAGGATCTCCAATACTAGCAATCTTCTTCTTTGAACCTGCAGTGGTAACACTAACATTACCAGTGGAAACAGTAGAACCAGCAGTGTCAATATCATCATCACAGTTATCTTCAGAATCATCATTGTCAACAGAGGTTGACATCAAAGCCATGTTGCTTGAGCTTGTACCAAGTTTCCCAGCCTTCTTCAATCTTTGTTTAATGAAGATGAAGTTGTTGTAAAGATCATTGAGCTTCGTTGTTTCAATATCTGCTTTGTTTTCCCAAACTGTAACATTAGTTTGAAATTCTGAAGGCAAACTTCTTAGAAACTTCAAATTGAGGTCTTCCTTTTCTACCTCAATGCCAAACACAGTCAGTTGTGTAACAATCTTCTGGAGTTTGGTGAAGATGCTATCAAGTGAGTCATTGCTTGAAGCAGAGAAGTTTTCATAACTTTGCTTCAACAATGTCTTTTGTGTCTTCTTTGTAGCATCATTATCACCAAACACTGAGCAAATCTCTTCAAAAAGTTCTTTAGCTGTCTTGAACTTGCTGAATGCTATGATCTGGTCTCTAGGGAGAGTCATCAGCAACAAACTTCTAGCCTTTAGATCATTCTTCTTCAGTGCTTTTTCAATATTGGTCTCAGGCACATAAACTGTCACAACATCTGTGTCTCCAACCTTCTGAGTTTTTGAGACAAGCTTGAAAGAATCACCAGTTAAGGTGATTTCCCATAGAGCATAGTCATGAATGAGAAATTATTGCTCAATCATTATCCTCCACATCTCAAACTCATTAAGTTTGAGCTTAGGAAGTCTTGGAGTAGAAGAGTTGGACTGGTTGTTTTCCATCTCCATTGAATTGAGTGAGTAGGTTAAGTGTATTCCTTGGATCTTCTAAATCAAAATATCAAAACCTGTCTCTGATACCACTTGATGGATCTAAACACACACCTTGTGTTAGTGATATTTTGAGTTATATTACTAAGCACGCGGAATATACTTAGTAATACTTAGAAGACAGATTATATGTTGTAATGTAAGTAAGAACAATAAACACAAAGCTCCAATATTATTAAGAAATAATACGAGTGATCTTGCTTATCACTAGGGTTACACCTTGAAGCTAATATGAATAATACCTATACTTAGCAATGACCTAGGATCTCCTTTTATAGCACAAGGAGTCCTTTACAAGATAAGTATAAACCTAACAATATATAATATACACAAGATCTTTTCTATACTTATCAATACACGGATACATAACATTTATCCTAATAGCAGTGGTAATATTTGTACTGGCAGTGGTAATGTGTTTCCACTGCTAGTGTAATCTTTAACAGTGTTAACCACAAGACTATCAGTGATAACTGTTATTATTATTCCCAACAAGATGCGCTTGGATTGAAAAATAAAAGGCTAGGCCCAAGTGATTTATTTAAAGATGTTGGGTTGGATCGGGTTGAACATGCGAGCCCAATAAAATGAATTGGATCGAGTCAGGTTGGGCTTAGAGGCCCGGTAGATAAATAAAAATATAAAAAGTTTATTATATATAATTTATATAATTTTTATTATCGAGTTTGAGGTGTAAAAATCCTGTGACTTATCGAGATTATAGATTGAAAAGAAAAAGAAAAAAAATATACGCGAAAAATCGGTAGGGAAATTTACAAGTGGTTAGAGTACCTACCCCTTAAAAGAAACCACGTCCTCGTGGTTTAAGATGCGAGAATCATCGAGGTCGATGCGGTGACGAGATGTGAGTATATATACTTAAAACGTGATGTGGAAAAGGGGTTAGTCATTCAAGAAAGATTTGGTGACGTGAGGCGATAGTTACAAAGATAGAGGATTCATTAAACGAAATACAATGCGGTTTCATAAAAGAGTATGGTAGCTGAGTTCAAATGAAAAAGAACATATTCATATGTGGTTATAAAGGATGAAGCATAAGAGTGCCATAAGAGATCGTGACCAGTGACAGAGGTGGTTTAAATACGTGTGCGAGAATCAAGTAGTTGTATGTTACATAAAGAAATAACATAGAAGCAGTGATGAGTTGTACATTACATAAAGAAATAACGTCGAGGTTGATACAGTGACGAGTTGTACGTTACATAAAGTAATAACGTAGAGGTCGATACAGTGACGAGTTATACGTTACAAACAGAAATAACGTAGAAGCATTGATGAATTGTACGTTACATAAAGAAATAACGTAGAGGCAGTTATGGAAGCTTATCATAGTGCGATATTGTAATAGTGGGTATGTTACGCAGTTTAACATAGAGGGGTAACAAGTATAAGCATTCGTAGTCTACTCTACACTCTCCTTAAGTTAATTATTCCTTAATTTCATTCAGTTTGTTACATCAACATTATTCTCATTTAAACTTCGTGACCCAATCAAACAAGAACAACCTTAAAGTTTATATGAGAATGAGCTTATACACATTTAAACTTCGCGACCCAATCAAACAAGAACAACCTTAAAGTTTAAATGTGAGTTAATTAAGAAACTTAATGACTTTGAGAAATAATTAATTTAATTCAAATGAGAGCTTATGCGAACCTAAAATACAGTAGTAACACATAGCACAAATACATCGTGTAACAGTAGGCAAGGCATGGCAGACATTGGAAGCTATGGCGGTGTTGAAGTGTTTTTAGGAAAATTGGGTTATAATTTAGGTTTTGAAAAAGTACCTATTCTCTATAACCTGGCTGTGATACCAATCTGTAACACCCCCAAAATTTCACAGCGGAAGCGTTCGGGTCATGGGGTGCTACTAAATCAACATACACAACACAAGGTAATAAAGAATGAAAATTATATTCCATTTTCAAAATATAGATTTAATTTAAAAAATAGTTTTACATCATTGTTTCAAAGTGCGGTAGTAAAACCCATAAAAATATATGTTGTCCCATTAAAAGGTGTATTAAATATGTTTGGAAACACTTCGGATGCCAGTCTTCAACGAATGCCTTTGCCATTGCCCACGCCAATAAGTAAACCTGAGAAAAACATGCTAAAATGTCAACACAAAGGTTGGTGAGTTCATAGGTTTAACCATTTAAGTAATCAAGTTTTCAAGTTGGACCACAGTTGCACATATAGCATCTCCGTAAATGACACTATATGCAAAAAGGCTATTACGCTAATAACAAGTTCATGCGACTGAAACTACGACAGTGTGCATGCATCTAAAAGCATGATAAATAAAAGCCCAGCAAGTGTATTTCCAGTACACTCAATCAATACGATATGATATACGCCCGACGTTTGCCTATCCAGTCAAACTCGAACGGGGGTGTCATCCCCAATAGATCTATCCATAACAATCGCACCTCCCTAATGGGAACTAACGGTAGCATAGTTGGGATTCAAGGTTGTTTCACGTAATAGTGTTTTCAGCTTTTCCAAAAAGAGTTTTGCATGTTTCTCACCCGATAGTTTTATAAAGCAAGTAAATAAGAGTAAAAGTGGGGCTATAAACTCACCTTAGCAGTTCGGTGAATAAAGCACAAAGAGATCGAGTGTGATGTAGCAGCGGCTCCTACCCGGAACCTAAGAACGAGATGGCATGACTCATAATAATGATAACGTTTGGTTTACGACCAAAATGATAGAGCATTGAATATAGGTTCAAGTTAAATACAAATAGAATTGTATTTATTTGGTTTCGAAGTGTGAAGGTATATATATATATATATATATATATATATATATATATATATATATATATATATATATTGATGTGCTTCATCGGGGTTTTAAATTTGTAAACAAGAATTACCGGTTAACTAGGAACGCATTCGGGCAAGTATACCCTAGTCAAGTTGTAGTATAGTATATGGTAAATCAAGGTCGTCCCAAGAGACTTGGTTGCACTACAAGTGTCGTTTGTTTGTTTAAGCAAGTAACAAGTAACAAATTGATGGTTATGATTGTCACGGATCAAACCAACAAGAAAAGCATTATAAGAACAAGTAACAAGTTGATGGTTATGATTGTCACGGATCAAACCAACAAGAAAAGCATTATAAGAACAAGTAACAAGGTGATGGTTATGATTGTCACATATCAAACCAACAAGAAAAGCAATATAAGAACAAGCAAGTATCAAGACATTCAACATTATTCCAATCAAACACAAAATCTCAATAATCATATCAATAACAAACATCTTTAAATAGAAAAGTAACAAGGTTTACCCAAAGTATGAATTACAATAGGCAAAGATGAAGGATTATAGCACTCCTTCAAGCCTCCAATCAACTACAATAGTTCTACCAAGCCGGAAAATGATGTCCAAACGCCTTCGACAACCCTTGAGCACACTACACGAATTTGGCAGAGGTTTGTGGTCTTTTGGGGAAGATAAGTTGGTGGATAAGTGTGGAAATTCGTCCTTAAGGGTGGAGGCTTGAATTTCACACAAGTTGGGATAGGATAGTTGGTGGAAACTCGTCCTTAAGGGTGGAGGCTTGAATTTCACACCTTTGGTGAAGGTATTGAGAGTGGTTGTGTTCTCTCAAGTTATGGTTTGCTCTCTAGGTGGAAATTCGTCCTTAAGGGTGGAGGCTTGAATTTCACACAAGTTGGGATAGGATAGTTGGTGGAAACTCGTCCTTAAGGGTGGAGGCTTGAGTTTCACACCTTTGGGGTGAAGATATTGAGAGTGGTTGTGTTCTCTCTAGGTGGAAATTCGTCCTTAAGGGTGGAGGCTTGAATTTCACACCTTTGGGGAAGGTAAGTTGAGATAGGGATGTTGTTTTAGGTGGAAATTCGTCCTTAAGGGTGGAGGCTTGAATTTCACACCTAGAGATGGAGTGGTGGATGAAAGGGATGAGAAAGATGGAGAAGGGATGATGAAATGAGGTGCCAAATGGGTTCTATTTATACTACTACCAAGGCCTAGGGTTTTCAATGCATTTCTTGGAGGCCAAGGAGCTTGGAAGGGACTAGAAACCATGTAGGAAGAGACTAGAATCATTTGGAACACGTTTGGGATCTTAGTAGTGCAGAAATGGCTGAAACAGGACCTCCAACCGGATCCGGTTGGGCTCCAACCGAATCGGTTGGTCTTCTTGACAGCTCTCCAACCGAATCGGTTGGAGCAAAATCACAAAAAGTCATAAACTGCAAAGTTGTAGATCTTTCTCTTAGCTTTCCGTGGCCGCGAACGGGAGGTCAAACGGAGTCCGTATGCAAAAGTTATGGCCAAAATGGTGAAGGTGTGTCGGGAACAACGAGGCTTCCAATATTTCTTCGTTTAAGCTTCTTTTCTTCATTTCTTTCTCGTTTCTCTTCTTGAACTTTATTCTTAAGTCTTTGGACCACTAACTTGATGACTTTATCTTCTCAAATATACTCCACAAGTCTTGCTCTTGTCGGGAATTCTTCGTATATGGAGAAATCTTCGTGCTTTACTTCTTTTTCCGTCTTTTTCTCCACTTTCCTGTACTTGGCTACAAATGAACTAGCAAACGCACTTTGATACGATTAAGCAACAAAAGCATATGATTATAGCCAAATAACACACATAAAAGCACAGATAACGCTACTAAAAACATGCACAATTTGAGCGTTATCAAATTCCCCCACACTTAAACTTTGCTTGCCCTCAAGCAAATCTAAGAAAAGAAAAATGAAAGACAAACCTAAATGACAAAACAAAAAGAAAAATTAAAATTAAAATCTTTTTTGGCTTTTTTTTTTTTTAATAATTATAAAAATAAGCAAAAAATGAGCGCAAACTCCCCCACACTTAAGGTTTTGCTTGCCCTCAAGCAAATCTAGAAATTAAGAAAAACAAAATCCCACATGGTGCATGAAATATGATTAGAAAAATATGCGATGCAAATCTACCAAGTACAAGTACAAGATAAGATTCATCGTTTTAAGCTTTTAGAGGTGAAAAATCGAGATGTTTGACAATACCCCATGGATTCTCTCGCTTGATAACATGGCTAAGCACCTCACGAAAAAGAACGGATGTATAATTCACTCAACACTCAATTTATTTGGTGATGGATAGTATTAAGGAATAGTACACTCATATTGCTCAGTCATGATCTAAATATTACCATAGGCTTGTACAAGAAACAAAACTCCACCGACGTGGCGTAAGCACCAAGCGTAAACATCTAAAGAGGGCTTTTATTCGGGATATAACGATAGGCTTAGGGTGAATAAAGGGTATGGAAAAGGCATGGGATATATATGAAATTGGTTTTAAAAAAAATAAAGTCAAGTCTAATACCCATGTTGCTAGTCACAAACAAACCACAAACCCGAAAATGATTACAGTTACTAACTTCTTTTCACATATCGATCACCAAATATATATATCACGTCTTAGCACATTGGCTAATCAATATCTTAAACATACTTCATCTTTCTCATCACATATATATATATATATATATATATATATATATATATATATATATATATATATATATATATATATATATATATATATTTTTTTTTTTTTTCAACACTTCTTCTTCATACATCACATCTCCCCCACACTTCGTATAAGCATCACCACAAAAATACAAATAAGAAGGTGCACTCTTCGTCTTTGTTGGAATGGCACACACGAATGGCAAAGTGCGGCTAACTCATAATCATCAAAAACAATCCAATCATACCAAGCAACTAGCAACCAACCATTTAGACATTGACAAGGGGTAGGCTAAGGTTTAAAGTGTAAAATATTTTTGTATTTTTCTGGATGTAACAAAAAGAATGGGATGGCTCGGAGGGTGTAACTAAGGGTATCTAGCGCTAAAGATGAGCGCTAACAAATGGGTCCATATGGGTGGTTAACTAACCGATGTGGTTAGCTAATATATCATTAGATATAAACGGAAGGCCATTTGGTTTTTATTCCTAAGGTTGCCTCTTTATCACGCATAAACACTTATATCACACGAATGCGATCTTACTGCGGTCTGGTAATGATTTGCAAGTACAAGTTCTAGAATAAATAAAATCACCGGCACACTCATAACAAAAGATCCAAGCATAAAAGATGTATGCTATTAAGAAATAGGCTAGAATCCTCACAATTTAGTGGAAAGGGCTATAATATGTGCTATCAAATGTCATCGATCCCATAATGGATTGCAATATTAATCGGGACACATCTCGAATTTTTCAAAAATTACTGATTTCACCAGTGGATTGATCCAGTTATTCTAAAATATTATCCTATAAGCGTGAAAACAACTAGATCACAAGGGCAAACAAGTTCACAAAATTTAAAATAGGCCCAAAAATTTGGAAATTGAAAACGAGTTCCGCTTTTCACAATAATATTTCCCCCCACACTTAAGTTAAGCACACAAAAGAAAAAAAAACTTAAATCTAGTTACGACTCTTTTTTCTCATTTTCTTTTTTTATTATTTTTTTTTTAAATTTTAAATTTTTTTATTTATTTTAAAAACCACCCAGATCACTCTAACCGAATCGGTTGGCACTCCAACCGGATCGGTTGGAAGCTTCGTACTTAATAAAACCACTACAACCGATCGGTCACTATCCGTAACCGGATCCGGTTGTGTGTTCTGTTAAAAAAAAAAAAAAAAAACAGTCCGTGTGTTTCTTGTTTTTGTGTGTTTTGTGTTTTTTATGTTATCTGATCTCTTGCATGTTTGTGTTTCTTTTTGTTTGTGTTAATCTTGTTTAGATTGGTTTCGTACTAATTTTAAATAAGACTATCTTGTGTTAGATTATCTTGTTTGATTTGTGTTACGTGACTAATTGTGTGTGCTTGCGTCAATGCGATTTTCATTTTCTATGATCGTGCGTTAATTTGTTTTAAGTGTCGTGTTATGTTTTTGGTCATCTTCTAGTTTATGTGTTTATGTGTTTGGTTTACTTGTGTTTATTTTATGTTTGTTACCTTTCTGTGTTCTTATTTTATTTTGTCAATAAAAAGTTTTGAAAAAAAAAAAAAAAAAAAAAATAGAAAATTTCTTCCGACCGTTCGGTCACTCCCCGTAACCGGTTCGGTTGGAAGGATTGGTCACAGTTTGGTTCACTCCAACCGATCGGTCACTCCCTGTAACCGATTCGGCTGGACTATTCTGTCAAAAAAAAAAAAAAAAAAAAAAAAAAAAAAAAAAAAGAAAAAAAAAAAGAAAAAAAAACATGACTTGTTCTTGTCCCACGAGTTCTCGGTAGCTCCATTGAAACGCACAAAGAAGCGGAGAAGCAGGTCAGCGCGAAGCATATTAAAAACCCAACTTCTTTAGGGAATCAGAAGAAAGAAAAAAAATAGAAATATTGGTTTTGTTTTGTCTTGGTGTTCGTTGCTAGGGTCACAGAAACAAGAAAAAGAAAATGGCCATTGCACATACCCACATGCAAGATATGATAGATCAAGGTGATTCATGTGGCTTTTGTTTGCTTTTCGTTGACTGCACAAGAAAGAAAGAAGAAAAGACTTGTCTCTTTTATTTGTTATATGTATTAAAACAAAAGGTGGTGTTTGACTTTGTTCTTTGTCTCCATAATCCTACACATGCACGCATGTTTTAAGACCAAAGTAGAATTTGGTTTTGGGTTCGCTGGGTCACAGATGAGGGAGACGAGAATGATATACAAAGACCAAGGAGGGGATTTGGGTTGTGTTGTTTTTGCTTCTCGTGGGGTTCAGAAAAGAAAATAATAACATTGGTTTTGTTTTGCTTGGGTATTTCGTTGGGTCACAAATATAGGAGACACATGCCAATTTTGTGTTACTAATAAAATAGGGTGCGCTTGGATTGAAAAATAAAAGGCTAGGCCCAAGTGAATTAGTTAAAGATGTTGGGTTAGATCGGGTTGAATATGCGAGCCCGATAAAATGAATTGGATCGAGTCGGGTTGGGCTTAGAAGCCCGGTAGATAAATAAAAATATAAAAAGTTTATTATGTATAATTTATATAATTTTTATTATCGAGTTTGAGGTGTAGAAATCCTGTGACTTGTCGTGATTATAGATTGAAAAGAAAAAAAAATATACGCGAAAAATCAGTAGGGAAATTTACGAGTGGTCCAACAATTGTAAACAACGGCAGTTTAAACAACGTGGTGTTATATGTGGAGTCCATCATCATGATTTCTGGGAATGTTGTCCATAGGGCATATGACGTCGGGTGAACAAAAAATATTTCCTCAAGCTCATTAGTGCGGTCATTTACCCTGTCATAATATGTATAACCTAGACGCCTCAAATGTGCTAAAAGGACTTGTATTGGAGTTCTATCATCATGAGTGGCACCATGATCTTATTTTGTGCATTATATATAGTTTTAATGCTAGACACGTTATTCGGATCGTTCTCCTTTAGTGAAGTAAGTATAATGCGTGGTGTTACTTTATTCTTTGTCAATTGCTCCATGATAACATCAAATAGTCCTGATTTTCTAAGCGTTAATTTCCCCCTTTATCATCACATTCGGAGTAAATTACTCATGAAAACAACCTTATTCCTTATTATTTCATTTCAGGACTTATTCAATGCAAGGAAGCTCCAATTGGACGTTTTTAAGCCCTATTGATAAGATTGTCTCTTAGCTACGGCGTAACCATGTGATGAAGTTACGACATAACTAAAGATTATGAAGGCTACGGCGTAACCATCAGCTCAGGTTACGCCGTAACATCTGATAAGCACCTTATTGACAAAGACTACGGAGTAACCCTCAGCTCAAGTTACGCCGTAATGAAGAAATACACATGATTTACGAAGACTACGGCGTAACCCCAGGCTCAGGTTACGCCGTAGCCATGGATAAGCACAAACGATTGAAGAAGTTACGATGTAACTTCCTAATAAGGTTACGCCGTAACTAGTTCGAAGCCTATAAATAGTCGAAGGTTTCACCAGTTTGAGGCATCTCTCCTTTCCCAAACCTTCTAGGGTTTGGGGAGATCAAAACACAGAAGAAGAAGCATGGTTTAGGAGCGCTAAATAACGAAGTTCTCGTCTATGATTTCCATTGTATTCGAGTTTGAATTCTTTTTATATTTTTCTAGGATTTATACTATGAATTCATATCATTAATTGAAGTTTGCATTTATGTTATTGTCATTCTCTTTAATTCTTTATAGACATTTGCTAGTCTTGTCATAGATCGCTAGCCTTGGTAGTATTATAAGCTTGGTAGTATCTAAAGGGCTGGGAGATATGACCAACTGACCCTAGTCTGATAGATTGCGAAGTATGGGAGGAATTGACCATAGTACAACCACTCTTCGTGTGCAAACTGACCAAATGATCACCTATCAAGTGGAGGTATTTAAGAGGTTAGGGGGATCTAATTTCCTAACGGCCGGGTTCCCACCGTCTAGATCTAGTAGATTTGGTGCTTAATGACTGCTATTAGGTTGCCGAATGATCCCGGGTGACCTGTTCATCTTGGTGAGGAATCTAAGAACCATAGGCCATGACGAATTGACCAAAGGAATCTGGTGATAATTAACCACTATATTGAACCTTTATATCGAGAATCAATTCATATTTGCATTATTCATTAAGCTTCGTTTTTCTATCTCTTTTCCCTAAATTTTTGGTGTCTGTGTGAATAGAATAATAGCATATCGATGAATTATAACAACTTTGTCATACCAATATATTATCAATATCATTTCTGATCATCTTAGTTCTTTCAAGGTCACAACTCTCTTGGGACGATACTCAGATTTACCTAAGGCTTTACTACATCTGATCGGGTTCTGTGCTCGTTAGTATGCGTCTATCCTAAGTTATCTAAGTTTTATAAATATTAAAAGCAGGATGAAATAACACATCTGCTTTTTGGCGCCGCTGCTGGGGAGCAGTTAATGGAAGATCTAAGGTATATCATATTCACCTCATTAAGAGATTTGAGCACTTCCATAAGGTACGTTTCTCAATCTCTCATATTGCAATAGTACAAATTTATTCTCCGATGCTATTAGTTACGGCGTAACTTCTTTCTAGGGTTACGACGTAACCATATTATAATTATTAAAATAATAAAATTTTTTGATTATTTAGTTACGACGTAACTTCTGTTAAAAGTTACGACGTAACCACTATACAATCAGATTTCTAAAAATTAAATCTTTAGTTAAAATATGAATTATTAAATATTTAGTTACGGCGTAATCCATATTTGGATTACGACGTAACCCTCTTCACAACATTTAATATTCTGAAAATATTAGTTACGGCGTAACTATTTATTAAATTGCGCCGTAACCTCCTGGCGGTATAAAACCTTATACGGATTAAAAACTAGGTTTTACATAAAATCTTTTCACCGCCTACCAAAACAGTAAATTTTTCTCTCGAAAATTTTTCCATCAAAATCTCTTCATCTCATCATTCACCATGGCTGGTAAGATCTATTACTACAATTTCTGATTCGTTTATTTCGATTATTCAATTAGGGTTTATATTTTAATATTTTAGGGATCTTGCTTATTTGAGTATATTATTGCTATTAGTTTGATTAATTGATGGTTATGATGATTTTCCCATGTTATTTTGATTCGTGTCCTTTCACTATGGGTCGATTTGGGTGTTTTGACTTTATTTAAAAATGGTTTTGGGTCAAACACAAACCTAGTGGGTTAGGAGCGGTCCCTCAGCATTAATAAGTTAAAAATCTACAAAAACTTTTTACCACTTGAAAAAATTGATGGTTCCGGCGTAATCTATTGCTTAAAAACTGACCATCTAAGGTGCTGAGTTTCTGGGGAAAGTTACGGCGTAACTGGGAGGTAAGTTATGCCGTAACTGTTGACATCTGTGATTACGGCGCAACCAGTATGTTGAGTTGCGCCGTAACTTCAGAAATTATCTAATTACGGCGTAACTATAATTTAGGTTACGCTATAGCTTTACATCAGTAAGGTTTGCACTTACTGTTATCTATTTTATTTACAGGAGCAAACAACCCCGCCAATTGGTTTAGGTTTCTGGCACACGATGATGCACGAATTAGGCAATTGTGCCTTAATGAGTTCGAGAAATTGAGGAGGAAAGATATTTGTCAACCGGAAGCACTTGATTTTGATGCGTTTGATAGTTTGGCAAATGGGAAAGCTGGTAGGAAGTTGAGGAAGTTCTGCAAAATTAAGTTCACATGTACTGCAAGGGAGTTCACATGCAATTCGTGGTTAAGGCTTTTTAGGATCACGGAGCCGGTCATTCCGGAATATGTCCGGGAATTCCTTGCTAGTGTTGAGTTTCGTACTGATATTGAGGATGATGAGGTGGAGTATTTGTTTTTCCAACTTGGAGGTGTGAGAAGAAGTTTGACTCTAAGGCAATTTATTGTGAGAATGGGTTTGTATACTGAAGAAGAAATGGAGTCTGAAGCTTTTCGTAGGTTCTACAACACTTGTTGGAGGAGAAGGGATGAAACTCAAGACACTGCAACCTATTTCAACCAGATTGCTATCATGGATGGTTAAGATTCTAAGCAGCCACCATCCTATAAAATGGTGAGGAACCCCATTCGTCGATTGGTGCACCGCCTCCTTGCTTGCTCTATTCGAGCAAGGCACTCTGCAAAGGAGAAAATGACTATGGATGACTTATACCTCATGTAAGGCATGGAAGGGGGGAACAACATCGATGTCCCTTTCTATTTGGCAAGGTTTATGGGTAATGGTGCTAAGGGGGTTACAGCTAGGAGCCCAATGCAGGGGGCTCATTTCATTGGGAGGTTGGCTAGGAGCTATGATCTGATAACCGATGCAGCTTTGGCTCGGGTGACCCGTGGTAGAGAGACTAGCTTGATTGGATTGAGTAAGCTAGTTGAGTTCGGGATTTGCACCCAAGACATGTATGGAGTGATTGAGCTAGCTAGGACAACCCCGAGGAGAGAAGTCGGGGAAGGTAGTGGTGCTGGTGGCGAAGCTGAAGAGGATGTTGAGGAGCAGGTGCCCAGGGGACGACGAAGGGCACACGTAAATGTAGGGGAAAGGTTACATATCATCGACGAGAGGATTGAGGGAATGGCGACCCACTTCAACGAGGAAATTGATAGCCTCGAAGTGGGTCTATATGGTCTTAGTAACCAATTTGAGGGTTTTGCAGGTACCATGGATCAAGTGCAGCAACTCCAGCAGGACTTCTTTCACTGGAGTGCGGATCGGACTAGCCAAATGCTTCAGAACATGCACTTGAGCCACCCTAGTTGGCAAGGTCCGGAGTATGTGTACCAGCCCGACATCCCCGACATTGGCATCCAGGGAGGAGTGGCATTCATGCAGGCCGAGCCCACTCCTGGTAGCACCACAAGCACCCCGTTCAATCCCACCCAATTCCACTCCATGGATCATGATCTTCCCAGGGACGACTGATTTCCCTGTTTGATGGAACAATTTGCAACAATTTGAAACAATTTGATACTTATGTCTGTAATAACTATATTATTAGGATATTTGTATGCTTAATTATTGATTGTACCCATAGGGTACAAAATTTTCCATATATTCTGTGCAGGTTTTTGATTCTGTGATGCTATTACGGCGTAACCTTAGGTTCAGTTACGCCGTAACCTCTGCTGCAGTAGGAAAATTTTGAGGCAACACAATAGTTAAGGTGTAGTCCCCGGAAACGATACGCATTAGCCACCCCATAACCCACCTTCTACCTCTAGTGAGACATCTTGGGCAAGCATTCGAAAGGGGAGTTTATTTCTTTCTTGATTATTTTTTATTTCTATTTTATTTTTCCTTTTTCTTCGTACAAATGGGACTTTGTACACTTCAAGTGGGGGGGATAGGAACAGAAATGAAGTGTGCATGATTACTTAGATTACTTGCCCTAATTTTCTAGTTGGTTTCAAATTTTTAAAGCTCATTTGAAAATTTTTTGTCATATTTTTAACCAATCTAGAATTACTTAAAGCCGAGCACACTATAACCCTCATTGCCATTGGTGAGATTTTGCCTTTCCGTTTTCCCCATTTTACCCCAATCTACCATATATTGAGTGTGCCGATAGTATTGTAAACTTTATAACTTGGCTTTTACATCACTTCGAGACCATAGACGAGTAGTGTATCAAGTTATCTTGGTGCATTTGGAAAAGGCGATTTGAAAAAAGTAAATGTTTTAGGATTAAACCCAAATAGCCCATATGTGTTCACTTGTGTGCGTTATCGATTAGTCTCATTGGGTTTTCGACCTCCGTGTTAACCCTTTTTTTTGCACTCACCTTTAGTGCAAGATACCCTTAGTTACACCCCTTTTGAGCCTATCCTTTCATTTTCTAACCCTTATTTTCGTTACACCCTTATACCTTAACCTCTTGTGTAGTCTTACCTTTTTATCTTGAAGTCATTGTTTTCCCTAGTTCAAGGTTCAAAATAAATTTTCGAGAGGCGTACCTAATTATCCACATCTTACTAAAGATCGGCAAAGACCCCCAAGTTATCTCCTTATGCTCAGTTCAAGTGGGGGGATGTATGTTAAAAATAAATAAATAAATAAAAAATAATAATTTTATCAGAGTTGCAGTGCGATGAATTATAAGCACTATATAAATTGGCACTAAGAATAATCTCGATCACATTCGAAGGTTGGAAGAATCGTTCAAGAAAGAATAATGATGGATTCCAAAGATATATATGAAGATGAACCTCGAATTAGCGGTTTGGCGATGACAACTTGGTTTTAAGCTAAGACTATTTGAATTCTTTTTCCTTTATACCCATTAAAATTTCCCATGCCTTACCTTACCCTTTTTGTCGTGAAGCATGTCTAGGTGATGCAGCGAGCAATTCTTGATGTCTTAGCCATGGATTTGGTCATGTATCATTGATTTTGTCCACTTCGTCATGACACGTTAGTAATGACACCACCCCAAAGCCTTTGAATCGCTATAACCCAATATTGCTTTCTAAAATTTGTCTTAACCTTAGCTCTAGTGGTGGAGTAGTGTGTAATTGCCAAGCTTATGATAGAATACTTACTATGTCCGTGCAATTGAGTGATCACCCCGAAATTAACATTTAGATTAGGATGAGAGTGAGAGTGTTTTCGTTCCCATTTCATGAGGTGTTCGGCTCTTATTAATATTCTAGAATGGAAATTATAACTACGCATTCATTGAGGATGTATCTTTGCAGTCTAAATTGGTCTACTTGAGGGCAAGTAGAGTTTAAGTGGGGGGATATTTGATAACATCAAATAGTCCTGATTTTCTAAGCGTTAATTTCCCCCTTTATCATCACATTCGGAGTAAATTACTCATGAAAACAACCTTATTCCTTATTACTCCCTCCGTCTCATAATAATAGTCCATATTTCCCTTTTGGGATGTCTCTTTTTAATTGTCCACTTTCCATATTAAGTAAAAACAAGAGAATTTAGAGGAGGAATATTCTATTTGATTGGTTGAAAATGAAAGTGGTCCCACTTTTATTAAACTATGTGTTTTTTGTCCCCTGACAATAATTTTGAGACGGAGGGAGTATTTCATTTCAGGACTTATTCAATGCAAGGAAGCTGCAATTGGACGTTTTTAAGCCCTATTGATAAGATTGTCTCTTAGCTACGGTGTAACCATGTGATGAAGTTACGATATAACTAAAGATTATGAAGGCTACGGCGTAACCCTCAGCTCAGGTTACGCCGTAACATCTGATAAGCACCTTATTGACAAAGACTACGGTGTAACCCTCAGCTCAGGTTCTGTCGTAATGAAGAAATACACATGATTTACGAAGACTACGGCGTAACCCTCAGCTCAGGTTACGCCGTAGCCATGGATAAGCACAAACGATTGAAGAAGTTACGACGTAACTACCTAATAAGGTTACGCCGTAACTAGTTCGAAGCCTATAAATAGTCGAAGGTTTCACCAGTTTGAGGCATCTCTCCTTTCCCAAACCTTCTAGGGTTTGGGGAGATCAAAACACAGAAGAAGAAGCATGGTTTAGGAGCGCTGAATAACGAAGTTCTCGTCTACGATTTCCATTGTATTCGAGTTTGAATTCTTTTTATATTTTTCTAGGACTTATACTATGAATTCATATCATTAATTGAAGTTTGCATTTATGTTATTGTCATTCTCTTTAATTCTTTATAGGCATTTGCTAGTCTTGTCATAGATCGCTAGCCTTGGTCGTATCTAAAGGGCTGGGAGATATGACCAACTGACCCAAGTCTGATAGATTGCGAAGTATGGGAGGAATTGGCCATAGTACAACCACTCTTCGTGTGCAAACTGACCAAATGATCACCTATCAAGTGGATGTATTTAAGAGGTTAGGGGGAATCTAAGTTTGTTAGGAAGTAGAAATTCCAGGTATTAAAGAGTCAGTCACCTCAAGTATTTGTAATCGTTAGAAAGCTCGTAGTCATAGTTCTCTTAAGTTAAGTAGTATTTAGTTATGTAACACCGTGGAGGACGGACGGGTCTTTACCCACTGTATGCCTGATCCACAGCCCGATGTGTGGCGATTTATGTAAGACTATAAATACTCTCTACCTCCCAAGGTAGAGAGTTGGAGCTCATAATAATATCTTTCACTTTCTCTCACTAAGTTCCCTAAACCTCTAACTTTCTCTCTCTAGAATTTCATTTATACGCCACTTTGTGTTATGGTTTGATGTGTATGTGAAAACTAATATCTAACAATTGGTATCAAGAGCCATGGTTAGATCATATCTTGCACATCTTTGGATTTCTAGTGGTTTTTAGGTGGTTTTTGAGTTTGAAAAAGTTTAGTGGTTTTTGCATCATTTGGTTGATTTCTTGTGTTAAAGTTTGGATTTTGTTAGTACTTTTATGTTTAGAATCATCACAAGTGTGTAGGTTTTCATTTGGTAAGGTTGAATCATCTTGGTTGGGTTGTTTTTGGATTGAAAAGTGATGTTTATGTGGTTTTTTCTTGCTAGCTACTTAACTCTCGGATTACTTTCTTCGTAGCGACTTGCTTTACAAATTTGTAGCGAGTTACAGTTTTAGACCTAGCGACTTAGACCTAGCGATTTACAGTACAAGTAGTGGACTCTCCACTACGGGTAGCGACTTGGTGGTAGCGACTTGGTCTGTAGCGAGTTGCTCTTTAGCGACTTGTATCTTTAGCGACTTGAGTAGCGAATTGCTGCCAAACTTTTGCTAGCGACTTGAGGCTTAGCGAGTTACTACTTAGCGACTTGCATTTGTCCAGCGACTTGGGACTCTAGCGACTTAGTGGTGTAGCGAATTAAGTGTTAGCGACTTGGTGCATTATCTTCTTAGCGACTTGGGTGATTGTTTACGGTTTTCTCTTGATTTAGTAAAATCCCGTGAAAGAATCTATTTCTCGGTTTAATCATAGAGTTATAAAATCCCGTATTATCTGTTAACATGTCTACCAACGTTCCTACTATCATCTCCACGGTTGCAGAGGATGTTCAAGCAGCTGGGTCAGATACTCGTCCACCCATGCTTGACAGAACTGACTACGATTCTTGGGCTCAACGAATCAGATTGTACTGCCTTGGAAAGGAAAATGGAGTCAGCATTCTCAAATCCATTGATGAAGGACCATATCGAGTTGAGACGACTAGAGACATACTTGATACTAATGAAGATGGTACTCCTGTTTACGGAATGGACAGACCTAAAATGTATGATGAGCTTGATGATAAGGATAAAAAGAGATTCGATGCAGATATCAGGGCTTCAAACATTGTTCTTCAAGGTCTTCCTAAAGACATCTACAAGCTGATCAATCATAACACTGATGCAAAGGCAGTTTGGGATAATGTTAAGATGCTTCTCTCAGGTTCAGAATTAACTATGGAAGACAGAGAATCCCAACTCTATGACGAATTTGAACACTTCAAGATGAAACCAGATGAGAATGTCTATGAGTACTATGTGAGATTTCATAAGTTAGTGAATGACATGAGGAACATCAGAATGACTATGCCTAACATTCAGCTGAACTCAAAATTTGTGAACAACATGAATCCCGAATGGCACAAGTTTGTCACCGCTGTGAAGCTCACTAAAGGATTGAAGAATACAAACTATGAGCAACTCTATGCCTTCCTCCTTCAGAATGAGAGACATGCTATGTTTGAAAAATTGATTCTCAATCAGTTCAAAACCAACCAGGGAGAGACAAGCTCGTCTAATGACTCAACTGCCTTCTACTCAAACATCGGAATCACAACCAAAGCATCACAAGTTATACCCTTGGGCAATGGTAATCACAAACTCATTCCTGATCCTATGTTCAAACAAGCTGATGCTGATGCACACGTGGGTAACTTCATTAATCAACTAGCTCTTCTGATTAGTCAAAACATGAATTCTCTCCCACAAACCAACAACAACCTCAGAACAGCATCTAACCCACACAATCAAGCCACTGTTAAAGATGGAAGGATCATGGTGCAACCAGTTCAGGAAAGACAGTATGATCAGGGAAGAGGTGGAGCTGGGAGAGGTTATGTTGGCAACCAGAATCGAGGAAGGAATGGTAACCAAGGTCAAGCTAAGCCAATCAAATGTTATAACTGTGGTGGTGAGGGACACATTGCAAGGAACTGCACATCTCCAAAGCGTCCACAGAATGCTGATTACTTCAGAGATAAGATGCTGCTGGCACAAGCTCAGGACAATGGTGTTGTTTTGGATGAAGAGGAATTGTTGTTTCTTGCTGAGGGCAATGCCAAGACCTATGATGCAGATGTGGATGAGCAGCCTATTCAGGAGATAGGTCACAATCATCAGAATGCCTTTCAAGTCGCTGATTGTGATGCATACGACTCTGATGTGGATGATGGACCTACGGCACACACAATTTTTATGGCTAGCATTTCTCCAATGGTTTCTCCCAAGGTCTCTTCTTCACCACTAGCTGGCCCATCCCAAGACAAACTCATCTCAGAGGTATTAAAACTATACGATAATGCTGATGTGCAACAGATGCATGACAAAGTACAATCAACTGAAACTATTGAATCAAATGTTGAAAATATGGGTAATATCGATATTATCCCATATGATCAATACGTGAAACAAAGTGAAAGTGAAGGTGTACCAAGTGATGCATCTTCTGCAGTCAAAAATGACTATGTTTTTGATGAATACACTGCATGTGCCCCTGATGATTCTGTAATTTCTGAACTAAATGCCTATAAAGAACGTGTTGCTATTTATGAACAACGTGCAAAATTTGAGTTGACCACTCGTGAGCAGGAAATGGATGACCAAGTACGTACAGTCATTAGAAAAAGTAACTTTAGAGAAGAAGTATTGAAACAAGAATTAAATTCCTTGCAAGAAAAACTTTCTAAAACAGCTAAGCAAAAACAAGAACTTCAAGAAAATGTGAAAATGCTTAAGCAAGAATTTAATGCAAAGGAATCAAAACTCTTGAGAGACTTTTCTAATCTGAAAACTTTGAAAAACAAGCTTGAAAACAAGTTGTACGTACAAGGAAACACCATTCAGACTGCTCACATGGTCACTAAACATAGAGTTCTAAGCGATAAGCATAGTGTTCCCATTATAGATAAACCCAACCCTGAGTACGGAAAGATAGCAAAAGCAGCTCAAAGTGTGATCTATGATGGAAATGAGATTCTTAAACCTAGACAGAAACCTAGTTGCGTTGAGTGCACTGAGGAAGATAAGAAATCAGATGAAGTCACTAGGGAAAGGATGAACAAAAAATTAGATAACCCTAAATGCAAAGAGAAAAGAATAATTATCACTCCCCATGACTACAAGAAGGAAACTGGATTTCCTTGAACATGTTTAAGCCTCAAACATTGTTGACTCCCGAACAAGTTTTCTGGAAAAAGGATTTAGATAAGCAGAAAGCTGAAAATATTGTTGAAACAAACCCCTCCTTTTGGAAAATGCCTAGAGCGACTGTGTACCCTCCTAATACACCAATGCATCTTGTTCCTAGAAAAATTGCCACTAAAAGCAAGACCTTAATTAGCCAATATGTTATATTTCAACTATTTGTTGATTTTGAGAAAACTTGCAAGAAAAGGATCACACCCACTGGTATAATGGAAGGAGAAAGGGGTTTTGAGCAAATGAAAGAATGTTATTTAACTGAGGTCATGCCTTTCTTTAAACTTCTGAAAGATCACTTTGAGAGTCTTAAAAAGGGAATAGAAACTGATATCAAGGGAATGGAAAAGGAATTTGATGCAATGGTAGTTGAAGTTAGTGATTATGAGCGTGCACTAAAATATAATGAGATTGAGAGGAAGAACTTGCATACCTTAAATGAGACTCTTATTACTGAATGTGTTGCTCAAGATATTTTTTTCACTGCTTCAAAATGCTCTATTAATGCTTCCAAATTTCATGAACTATCTGTTGCCTTGAAAGTCTCCCATGATCGTGTCATTGAGCTTGAAAAATCTAATTCTAAACTAAACGAGAAAATTGAACTGGATGATCACGACAATTTGGTTAAACATTTTTCTAAACTAGAAGTTGAGTATTTTAATTTACAACTAAAATATCAACATCTTAAAGAAAATGTCAAAACTTCAAATATCAAGACATCATCAGATGCTCCAGAGTTTGATGCAGTTTTTCAAATTAACAAACGTGATGAACAGATTCAAGCTCAGTGCAACACAATCAGAAAGTTGAAAGCCCAAATCTCTCAACTAAAGGGTCAAACGAACAATATGACAGGCTCCCAAATGCCTCCTCCTTTAGATTCTCAGAATTCTCAAACGTTTCATCTTCAAAACCTAGTAAATGCTTTACAAAAGGAAAACGAAAGTTTTTTTGAAGAAAATGAAAAGGTTAAACGTCATTTCAATGAGTTATTTGAATCAATTAAAGTCACTCGTAACAAAAATAACGAACAAATAGCTTCATTGCAAAAGGAAATTGAGAATCTGAAGAGTCAGGTAAAAGGGAAAATGCCAATGACCAATGGGGAGAATGTTGTATCAAAGGTTCACTCTTGTAATAAATATGCTTTGTCTGTGACTTATGTCCCTCCTCATCTAAGGAACAACAAACTTGCTATTCAAACATACTTCTCATCCCTTAAGGATTGCCTAGAATGTCTGCGTGAGATTGTTGAAGAGGATAAGTTAGAGAAACCTCATGATAATGCAATTGGACATGCATGCTTATATGCCAAACGATCTCAAGAAATCTTAGAATGCTTGATCACAATATGGCCAAAGTCATTAGGTGAGAGAGTTAATCCTTTGATTCCATGCTCGATGCCTAATGCCAAGTATGATATGCACTCGATTCCCAATGTTTTGAATGTGAACCGTAGTGTGCCTTTAAGTAGTTCAGATTCTAGATCTGTCAATGCTAAGAAAGAGAACTCAAGTGTGCCTTCTAGGAGTACAAATCTCAGTACCTCTAGTTTTAAGAATGTGAACCTTAGTGCACCTGCATGTAGTTCAGACCCCAGTACATCTAAACAGGTGACGCAAAGAGTAGTTAAACCAACTAATGTTCCCATTCCCTCTACAGGAGTAATCAGTGACATTAAACGGAGCAGGTCAAAGTCTCAAGACAATACAAGGAATGATAGGACCTCTCAAGCTAAGAATGTGCACTGGAAAAGAGTAGAAGAACAATCTAGGAACTTTAAGCTTGAATTGAATAAAACGAATCGTGTTGATTCTAGTATTAGCCATAGGCGTACTGTAATTAATTCGAATTCTGATACTATTTGCAAACCCTACACTGATGTCTGCTTGAATTCTGTTTCAAATCATGAATGTGGTGTTAATGTTCTGCCTAATGATGTTAATTGTCCTGTTAATATTGTTAATGCAAAAATTCATGCTAAGAAGGCTAAAAGGCAAAAACGAAAAAAAGTTAGAAAACAGTGGAAACCCACAGGAAGAACATTCAGTAAATTAGGCTTTTATTGGATACCTGTTGGTCATAAGACTAATCAGATAATGCCCACTAGAAAATGGATGCCTACTGGTAGAACTATTCCCTTAAGAAGTGATCACACTGTGAACAGGACTAATACATACACTAGTACTGCATCTATTCACAATGATTCCATTGCCTCACTTTCTGATATGAATGCTTCTATTTCTGATGTGGGTGTTCCAAACATTGTTACTAACCAAATGGAACCCATTCTTGCATGGGGATCCCAATTATCCAGTTATCCATTCTTGTCTGTGTTCAACTGCAGATCGTTCAAATCGTTCTGTGGTACCTGGACTCAGGCTGTTCCAAGCATATGACTGGAGACCGATCTCGGCTCATAAACTTCGTGAGCAAATTCATCGGGACTGTTAGATTCGGTAATGATCATTTCGGTGCTATTATGGGTTATGGAGATTACGTTGTTGGTGATAGTGTCATCTCTAGAGTTTACTATGTGGAAGGTTTGGGTCATAATCTGTTCTCTGTTGGTCAATTCTGTGATTCTGATCTAGAAGTAGCCTTCAGAAAACATACCTGCTTTGTTAGAGATCTTAATGGTAAGGAACTGTTAAAAGGAACTCGTGGCTCAAATCTTTACACCATCTCTATCGATGACATGATGAGGGCTTCTCCAATCTGCTTGTTATCAAAGGCTTCAAAAACAAAGTCATGGTTATGGCATCGTCGTCTCAATCACTTGAACTTCGGCACCATCAACGATCTTTCCAGAAAGGACTTAGTTGTAGGTTTACCTAGACTAAAGTATGAAAAGGATCATCTTTGTTCAGCATGTCAATTGGGAAAAAGCAAGAAGTATGCCCATAAACCCAAACCTACTAACTCTGTCACAGAAGTTCTTCATATGATTCATATGGATTTATGTGGACCAATGAGGGTGCAGAATATCTTTGGGAAGAAATATGTGTTAGTTGTGGTTGATGATTACTCTAGATTCACCTGGGTCAAGTTCTTAAGGACAAAGGATGAAACTCCTGATATCATCATCAAACTCATCAAACAGCTGCAGGTTCGACTAAACAAAACTGTCAGAATTATCAGAACAGACAATGGAACTGAGTTTGTCAACAAACAACTTAGTGAATTCTATGAAAGCGTTGGAATCAGCAATCAAAGAAGTGCTCCACGAACCCCTCAACAGAACGGTGTAGTTGAAAGACGAAATCGTACTCTTGTTGAAGCCGCTAGAACAATACTGATCTACTCAAAGGTTCCAATGTTTCTCTGGGCTGAAGCAATTGCCACTGCATGCTACACACAAAATCGTTCCCTGATTCACACTGTTCATGGAAAAACTCCATATGAACTTGTCCACAACAGAAAACCTAATCTATCTTTCCTTCGTGTGTTTGGTGCATTGTGCTATCCAACTAATGAGGGTCAAGACTTAGGCAAACTTAGGGCTAAAGCTGACATTGGAGTATTTGTAGGATATGCATCAAACAAAAAGGGATACCGAATCTACAACAAAAGAACCCGAAATATCATGGAAACAATTCACGTTACGTTTGATGAGCTGACCGGTCAAATGGCTCCTGGACACTCCAGCTCAGGACCCGCACTTCAAAACAGTCCCATTGGTTCATCCCTTGTTCCAAACTCCTCTCAAGAAACTCCATATGTACCTCCATCTGAAGATGATGTAAAGAAATTGTTTGATCCTATGTTTGATGAACTGTATGATTCAATTACTAATGAGGTGTTGATCCCTACAACAGAGGATGCTCATATTCCAGTGAATGAAGTCAATCCCTCAGTCTCAATATCTTTAAGTCAAGAAGCACCTGCTGCTGATCCTTCAGTCTCATCAACAAATCATCATTCTTCAAATGTACATCATGGAAATGTTTCTGGCATCAATGATGAAGTTAATCCCTTTGCTACTCCTGAAGATTCTCCATTTGAAAACATATTTGCTACTCTTGAATCATCATCAGAGCCATCTTCTTCAGGAGACATCGACTCAGCTACCTCAGTTCCTCAACAACTGCCACATGAACACCTCAAAAAATGGACTCACGATCATCCATTAGACAACATCATTGGAAATCCCTCTCGTCCTGTATCAACCCGGAAACAACTCGCAACCGATGCCTTATGGTGCTTCTTCAACTCCGTACTATCTAAGATCGAACCAAAAGATGTTAAAACTGCCATGAATGAAGATAGCTGGTTCAATGCCATGCAAGATGAAATTCATGAGTTTGATCGTCTTGATGTATGGGAGTTAGTACCTGCTCCAGACTGTGCTATGATTATAGCTCTTAAATGGATCTTCAAAGTGAAACTTGATGAGCATGGTGATGTGTTGAAGAACAAGGCTCGATTAGTTGCTAAAGGATACCGTCAAGAGGAGGGTATTGACTTTGAAGAATCTTTTGCTCCTGTTGCTCGAATCGAGGCAATCAGAATCTTTTTGGCTAATGCCGCTAGTAAGAACATGGTAGTCTATCAGATGGATGTGAAGACGGCATTTCTGAACGGAGATCTTAAAGAAGTCGTCTACGTCAGCCAACCTGAAGGATTTGTGAATCAAGAGCATCCTACTCACGTTTATCGTCTGAAGAAGGCTCTTTACGGTTTAAAGCAAGCTCCAAGGGCATGGTATGATACACTGTCAAAGTTTCTTCTATCAGCCGGATTCAGCAAAGGAGCAGTTGATCCTACATTGTTCACCAGGAAGTCAGGCAAACATTTAACTCATGTTCAAATTTATGTTGATGATATTATTTTTGCCTCGACAGACCCAATGGAATGTGATCGTTTTTCTAATGAAATGAGTTCAAAATTTCAAATGTCAATGATGGAAAAAATGTCATTTTTCTTGGGATTTCAAATTTCACAAAGTCCCGGAGGCATTTTCATAAATCAATCTAAATATGCAACTGAGATCTTAAAGAAATTTGGATTTGATTCAAGTGACCCTGTTGACACCCCCATGATTGATCGAACCAAACTAGATGAGGACCACTCAGGGATCATGATTGACCAAACGAAATATCGTAGTATGATTGGATCCCTGATGTACCTCACAACTAGTAGACCAGACATCTTGTTCGCTGTTTGCATGTGTGCTAGATACCAAGCTAAGCCTACTAAAAAGCACCTTGAAGCAGTTAAACGGGTCTTTCGGTATCTCCAAGGAACCATCAATATGGGACTATGGTACCCGAAGGACACCGGTATGTCACTAACGGCCTATGCAGATGCTGATCATGCAGGTTGTCAAGATACACGTCGAAGTACATCTGGAGGTGCTCAGTTTTTGGGTGATAAGCTTGTGAGCTGGTCTTCAAAGAAGCAAATGAGTACTTCTATTTCCTCTACAGAGGCTGAATACATAGCCATGTCATCTTGTTGTGCTCAAATCTTATGGATGAGATCTCAATTATCTGACTATGGCTTTGAATTCAACAAAATCCCTTTGTACTGTGATAATAAAAGTGCTATTGCTCTCTCATGCAACAATGTTCAACACTCAAGAGCAAAGCATATCGACATTCGACATCATTTCATCAGGGAATAAGTGGAAAAAGGTGTGGTGGAACTATATTTTGTGAGGTCTGAATATCAGTTAGCAGACATCTTCACCAAAGCTCTTCCAAGAGAACGTTTTGAGTTTATTCTTCCACGTCTTGGTTTGAAAAGCCTTCAACCAGAAACTCTCAAACGTCTTCAGGAGGAAGACGAGGAGTAAAGGTCTATCTTCATCTATCTCTTGTAAATATTTATTCGAAAAACAAAATACAAAATTATAAAACTCTCAAAAATCAAATAGAAAATTATAAAACTTAAAAAAAAAAAAAAAAAAAAAAAAAAAAAAAAAAAAAAAATCTGAAAAATTCGAAAAAAATCTTCAAAAAATATTGTCAATTTGTCATGTTTTTCTCGGTTCGATAATATCTACGGTCTTGATGTTGTCATTCAAAGAATGACACGGGACTTTAGATGTTGTTCGAATTTTTATAAAAATAATAATAATAATAATAATAATAATAATAAAAAATAAATAAATAAATAAATAAATAAATAAATAAAAAAAAAAACAAAATGAGAAAGAGAAAAAAAATGGTTTATTGTCATTTCAGGCAGTAACCCGCTTTTCTAAGAAAGAACAGAGCCATGTTTTATCATGACTTTCAAAATTCCATGCTCTGATTCTATAAACCATTATCTGCTGAAAATTAACTGCTTTGAAAAATAACCCAGTCTCTATTTTTGATAATCATCTGGACTTATTTATCAAAATATCAATCTCTCAATCAACAACCTATGTCATTGATTGAGGGGGAGAATGATTTCAATTAAATTAAAAAAGTTATTTGGCATTAAATTGTTTTCAAAAGATATTCATGCATGTTTTATCAATGGAGTTCAAAATCTTAAAATCCGATCCTTATCAGTTAAAACGCTTTCATAATCAAGTCACAATTCTCCTTAAAAGCTTTCAAAATCAATTTAAATCTATAAGAGATCACAAATCTCAAATGATTTGATAATTGTGATCGGGGGAGAATGTGTGATTTAAATTGAATTTAAACTGATAATTCGGTAAATGGTTTTATAAGGATGTACATGTTGTCCTTCCCACATGTGACAAACGATTTCAAAATTTTCGAATGGCACATGTTGAGGGGGAGCATCTATCTTAAATCTATGATTTGAAACGTGATCATTTATCTCAATGTGCAGGTTCCCTCTAGTATGTGCAAAACTCTTTTCAAACCTCGAGGCACATATTGAGGGGGAGCAAATTTGTGGAAACCTCATCCTTCCCGGAAATGCTATATCTACTTGATTTGATGTGGGAAGTGATGTTGATGTTGGGAATTAAGGTAATCTACTGATTCTGCCGAAGCATCTGCCGAATGGATTCTGCCGAAGAAGAATGGTTTCTGCTGAAGTTATACTTCAGCAGAAGGGATAAAGCAGACATTGTGTTGCTGCTGAAAGTGGGAACCACGTAGGAGAGATAAGCCCAGTTTAGAGTAAAAGTCAGCGCCGTATGTATAGGTTGGCGTCGTATTATGTAGAGCTTACTCAGAATAAACAAGATGATTAACAAAACAAAATGATTAGTTGCATGCTTGTCTAGATGCATGCTTAGTCTATGTTAGTTTTAGGAGCGTAATTTGCCAACGCTCATTAGGGTTTCTTGCCTATATAAGAAACCATGTTAGTTTGTAATAGATAAGTTTTTCTCAAGTTTCTCAAGTCTTGTATTCTATCCGAAACATAGAGTTTCTATAATCAAAGATCCATAGAGGATCAAAAGTGTTCTTAGTTATTATAACTTGTATTTATTTTCCGCTACAATACCAAGTTGTAGAGATCTTCTATTAGTTTGCTTGTGATTACATAGGCAACACTAACGATCTCCGAGTGCTTAAGATCTATCAAGGTCTTTGTATGTTTCTAACACGTAGGGTTCACCAATCCTCCCCTAAACTGGAATTTGACTAGGTTAAGTTCCAGTTTTCTTGATAGATCGATGATGCTGTTGAGGATTGTACCATTTGAAGAAGAATTTCCAAACACGATCCTCTCCATATCTTGAGCACTTCTGAGCTATGAAAGTCCAGGTTTTTGAGGATCAGCAGCAAAGATTCAGAAGAAGAACATCTCTATGATGACTGAGCTGTGGTACACCAGATCTTTGCAGCACCATATGACATCATGTACATCAAAACATATAAGTTCAATACTATTCTCATCACTTCCAGGTGTGTTAACTCCTGTGAGAGGTGAATCATTGAAATTAATGGATTTGATGTCTCTTTACCAATAGCCATTACTACTGGAGTAGCCACATGTTTGAGTTCGAAAACTATGGTACATTGATAACCATCTGATTTATTGGCAAACCAGCAACCATATAAACGGATTTGACTTGTCTTTACCTGTAGCCGTTTGCTCAGAACTAGCCAATTCTTAGAATTGGTGAATTGAGAACCAAATATGGATTCAGTTGCCTTTACCACATGCCATATTCATGTGGGCTAGCCAATTCTTGGATTCCAAAAAGGAATAGAACATGGTGAATTGATGACCATACAACCCTCAGCAATGAAGCATGGGTGGTTGCAGACCCAATGATTTTGAGCAAACCATTACAGCTATCAACAGATTTGATGTGTCTTTACCAAAGCTGTACCCTTTGGACTAGTCAACTCTTTGACATACACAAGGTACATCCGGTGAGTTAAAGACCATCAGAATAGGACAACAAACAAACCTGCATAAAAGTTAGTTTTTTTTTTTTTTTTTTTTTTTTTTTTTTTTTTTTTTTTTTAACTAAGAAAAGGTTTATAACACTGAAAAAGCTTATCAATCAGTTGAAAAGGAAAATTAAAGACTTAATTTTTATTAAATAAACGCTATCACTATATTTAAAATGATGTTTTTGTGAGTTTTCTTTTTATGAAAGACTTTTACTAAAAAATTAGACAAATAACATAAATATTGCAAACTAAAATGAATAAAACAAAGTAGTGCAGAGAGTACCAAGTGTCCAGTTATGGATGAGGAAGAGGCCTATTGCAGTTGTTGGAGTTGAGTTTTGATCAATCCCACCAGTGCTAAAGCAGAGTGCCTTTCATTTCCCACTGGATCTGGAGGAATTTCCAATTTCTGGCTCAGCATCTTTTCCATAAGTCTTTTAGGCAGAGGGTACTTTCTTTCGGACAACATGCACACAGTGATTCCACCCTTAGTCTCAAGGACATGCACCCGAGGGAGAGGATAGAATCTCCAGGATATAAGCTTCCACCGATGTGAGTTTTCCCAAATGGAAGATGCTTTGCTGTTGGGAATGTGGGAGTTCAACAGAACTTGAAGATCTCCTGGTAAAAACATCCCAGAACCTTGTGGTTCCTTGTTGCAGTAATGGGTGGTAACTTGAGTAAACAGAGAAATTAAGTCTGCCCTGTCTATCAAGTGTAGAATTTCCTTTAGAAAGGTGAATTCCATTGAAGTGGAGTCCCTTCGATGAAGAACATTCATCTCATCATCCTTTAATTTCCACTCTATCACCCCATCTGAGTTTCCATCAGGAAAATCAGCAGCAGACCCTTCTACAATGAAAGCTGAGTCATCAGCTTCAAGATCCAAAGGAGATATTTTGGCCATTCTCTTCTGCCTCCTCCCAGGCTGATAGATTTCCTGAGGGGGAGCATTTTCATCTAGAGCATTGGTAGTAGGACTTGTATTGGTAGATGGAGACTCGGTTGAAGTGCGAAGTGCTTTCATCCTGTGGAATATCTTTATCGCCCTCTCTGTTTTAGTTTTTGTGAGATCAGCTTCCTTTACTTCAGAATCTTCCAGTGTGACAACAGGTGCCACTGAGGGAGAGGGAGCTGATGCTTCAGGTGCTTCAGGAGGAATGGAAGATGGTTCAGCAGATTGACCCTTGGCAGTAGAGGAGGCAACTTCAGAAGTTGCTTCAGCAGGAATGACTGGAGAGGATTCCTTGGTTGGAGCATCATCAGCCTTGAGTCTTTTGGCTTCTGGAGCAGCTTCATTCTTTGAAATCCTCTTCAGGTTGGGAGATTTTGCTGAAGATAATGATCTTTCCTTCATGATTTGGTTATATTTGCGATACAGGACATGATCAGGAAAAGCCTTGACTTGTTTCATTGTTAGGCCAGAGTTGGACATTGAGTATTGGTTTTTCACCACCCTTCTTATTTCATCTTTAGTAGGAGGTTTGTCTTTGGCCTTCTGAGCTTTGATGGCCCTCTTTTGTGCAATTGCTTCTTGCTTCCTTTGTCTTCCCTGAGCCATCATTCGCTCCACATAATTGTCACTGAGGAAATCTCCACCTAGTATACTTTGAGCTAGAGAAGGTTTTGAAATGACTTGCTGAGTTAGAATATCCCAGTGTTCAGCAGGCATCTGAACTCTCAGTTCATCTAGTTCTTTTCTTCTCTCAGGAGTTAAAGATGAAAATTCCTCTGTTTCAAGTTGTTTAGCCAATGCTACACTTTCCTTTGACTTCTCAAACTCAGCCAATCTACTTGCTTGACCCAGTCTTTCCTCCTCACTCACCAGGTTAGGACCAAGCTCATCTTCAGTGATGAAATTTTTCCCTTTATCATCAGGCTGTCTAACACACTCTTCTTCAGTTAGATCAACTATAGGAATCTCTGTTGTAATACCTAGGTCAACCTGTTGATGTAGATTATCAACTGGAGTGGTCAAGACAACAACATCAGGAAGATCTGCTGAAGGTGAAGGGCCTGATGGTTCTTGAACAGATGAAGATTGACCAAGATCTGGAGATGCATCCTCCATTTGCATATCAGCAGATGCAGCCTTATCAACCCCAGGTTCCTCTGAAGCTTCAGAAGAAACCTTATGAAGATCAGATCTCTTTCTTCTGGTGTACAGAACAGGTTTCTTCTTCTTTGATGAAGTGGCAGCTACTGATGAAGGGTCATTGAGAGAAACTTCAGCCAACATGTCCAGAGACCCAAAGGGAGGAACTTCTTGTTCTTCATCAGAGGAAACCACAAGTTTCCTTTTGGAAGACCCTTTTAGTTTGTGCTCTAAGACCTTAACCTGATTCTGCAGTTCTTCAATTTTACCCCCAAGAGACAATTTGGTCTCTGCAAGTTCCTTTTTCAGATTATTAACCTCTGCAGCATACCTGTTGACAAGAGCATACACAGATGAGAGTGTAATGGGGTCCTCAGCTCCACCAGCAGATTGCTCTGTGGTAAGGGGAGCCTCATTGGACCTTTCAGTAGAAATATGGTCATGCTCAATGTGAGGAAGATCTTCATCGAGAGGATCCCTCACAGGACTTGATGTGGGTGGTCTATTAAGATCTGACTCAACATGAGTATCAAGTGTGGGTGGAGGACTGGGACAGAGTGGCTGGTCTGGAGCAACATGAGTTGCTTCAACAGAAGAAGATGGGCCCTCATCAATGTTAACCAATGGATTACCATTAGTAGCAACAGGTGAGGTAGGAGGATTATGAGTCACATTCTCCTCATCAGCAGCCTCATTACCTTGAGGCAACATGGCTTCTAGCAAGGGATGATGTTCCCCCTGAAAGTGGGTTCTCATTGTTGCAAACAATTTAGCAGTCAAAGAACCTATAGGATAAAAAGCTTGGGCTTGGGTAGAGGTGTCTAATATAATTTGTAAAAACCTTGGGTACATTAAAAAATTTCCCTTTGTCTTTTGAATATTTTCAACCATGTTTTCGAAAATATACTTAGAAAAATTGAAAGTTACCCCTTGAGAAAGACACACAATACCATATCCTAGTCTGGAAGAGAACTGGTCCCATCCTCCAGTCTTGTTGCTTATGCATTGAAGCAATGTGTGAACCAAGAACCTCCACTTCGGGCAAAGTTCCTTCTTCAACCACATATCAGTCCTTGTACCACGATAGCCAATAGCTCTTAGCCCAGTAAGCACATTTTCTTGACTAGAATGAAATGCTCCATCAGCATCTTCCAAGTGAAGCTTTCTCCTAATTAGGTCCTCTGTAACTATGTACTCTGTTTCATCAATCACAGCCCTAATCTCTGGCTCACTCCTCTTCTCAGCAGATGCCCAAAATTGAGTAATCAGTGATTCATATATCTCATTTGGAGAATGAGTTAGAGCATAACGAATCTTGGACCTTTTCAGAAATTCTACCATTGGTTCGTACAATTCATATCCCTTGCCATTTCCCAGAAATGCAACTTTGTTGTGATCATGTTTAAATTCAAGAGCCATGAGGAATATGAGTGTTTAGAGTTAAGATTCTTGAAATGGTGAGTGTTTGTGAAAGTGGAATGAGAGGGAATTTGTTTGTTCTGAAGCGAGTGATGGTGGATGAAGTGTTTTTGCCCAAATTATAGTCAAAGAAAAATGGACCGTTTGGTTGACTTTTGCTGACGTGTATTGCATCTTTGACCCAACTCAAAATAACACTTCGGCAGAAACAAATGATCAATCTGCTGAAGTTATAGTTTCAGCAGAATGCATCAAAGATAAGAATATCTTCGGTAAGTTTCTAGAATTATTGTGCCACCCACTTGCATTAAACTCATTGAACCTTGAATCCGTCTATAAAATGATCCCAATGTAACTCATCTTTTCACCAAGATCCCCAAATATTTACCACAAACCCTAGAAGTGAAATAACCTCAATTAACCCAATTGCACCATGAATACCAAACCTGAGATCATAGATCTCACTTCCTCATCTTCCTCATCCTCTTCATCATCATCAAGTGGAGAATCAAACCCATGGTTCCATTACTTTCCTCAACCCTATCCAAGACCAAATAAATCGCCCTTTCTTCCTTCTTCAGAAGATGACAGTGTAGTGAATCCAAGTGAATCTGCTGATGATTCTGATGACTCCTATAAGGAGGGAACTTCTTACTTCCAACCTCCAGCACCTCGGTCTCAACAAAGACCTCGTGCCAGGAATCCGCCACTCCCCAAAGATAGAGAGGTGGTTCTTGGTCTCACTGCGCCATCTTTTGGTGCATGAACACACATCGTATAGTAGAAGGGCTTAAGAAGGGTGGATCGATTGCATTTTGGTTGAAATAAATAGATGAAGCACAAAGGACACGATAGTTCTCTTCGTCATCCTTCGTGGTCATCGTCATCATCAATCGTTTGCATCAATCCATCCTTCCATTTTGGTCCATAGCATCTTCGTCGTGCTGGTCATGCATATCCAACCAGCCAGTTAGACTGAATGGGTGGTTACGCAAGACCTACGAAAGCAAAGCCAGCATCAAATGCATATCCAGCATTCCATTAGATTTCGGAATGAAAGATATACACTAGATTAGGCTTAGCTTAAGTGTACAGCTCGTATCTTGAGGATGCAAAATAGAAGGTTGACTTTATGTAAGCTGTAAGCTGTAAACTGTTTCTTGAATGAATGAATGAACAATTTGACTTCAATTTCTTTTCTTTCAGTATTATCTTCAGTAGAATCAAATTGTATGCTTCAGTATTTGTTATCAGAAGAAACAAGCAACACTCTTTCAGCTATCTGACCATGTACTAATGAGCCACTCTTGATGAATTTGATCTTGATCATGGGATGTATATACTGCAATCCAGATAAGGAACAGACAAAATGCAGTACAGACAACTGCAAAACAGACACTAAAACATACACAACAACAAAAACAAACAAACTAGAGAAATATTAGAAGTTAGTGTTAGAAAACAAACTAATATACAAAGATATGCAGAGTTTGCACAAATCCTCCCCTGAGGCATATGCCTCCCCTGAGGCCTATGCCTCCCCTCAAACTATGCAGTCAAGGGTTTAGCATTCCAATATTGACCACGAGGTGTTGAAACCTTGGTCCATCAAACGCTTTTGTTAATAAGTCTGCCACATTATCATCAGTATGGATTTTAGCCACTTTTATCAAATGTTTTTCATAAGCATCTCTTATAAAGTGGTGCCTGATTTCAATGTGTTTCGTTCGACTGTGAAAAACTGGATTTTTGACTATGCAGATGGTACTTTGATTATCTATATGAATTGTAGTGTTCATAAAGTTGTACCCATAGTCCAGCAATTGGTTCTGAATCCAAAGGACTTGTCCACAGCAATTTGCAGCAGCAACGTACTCTGCTTCAGTAGTTGAGGTGACCACAATGGTTTGTTTCTTGCATTGCCAAGAAATCAACCTTTTGCCTAGAAATTGGCAGCCTCCAGTTGTGGATCTTCTATCCAGATTTGCACCAGCATAATCACTGTCACTATATGCTTCCAACTTGAAAGGAGATTCTTTTGGGTACCAAAGGCCTAAAAGAGGTTGGCCTTTGAGGTACTTAAAGATCTTCTTGACAGCATTTAGATGGGAAGTAAGTGGAGTGACTTGATGTCGAGAACAAACACTCACAGCAAAAGTAATATCAGGCCTTGAAGCTGTCAGATACATCAATGAACCAATCATGGACCTGTACAGATGCACATTCACAGGTAGATCTGGTTCATTATTTGCTTTAGTCTTTGGAGCTTCATAAGGTGTGGTGGCAGTCCTAACACCTTCCATACCAAACTTCTTCAGAATGTCCCTCACATATTTATCTTGACTGATAAAGATGCCATCTTGTTTCTGCTGAACTTGGAGACCCAAAAAGAAAGTAAGTTCTCCCATAGCACTCATTTGAAATTCACCCTTCATAAGTTCCTCGAATTCCCTGCACCAAGCTTCGTTTGTGGAACCAAATATAATGTCGTCCACATACACTTGCACCAGAATGATGTCGGAGTAATTCTTCTTTAGGAATAGAGTTTTGTCAATAGCACCTCGCCTATAGCCATGCTTTAGCAGGAATGATGAAAGCCGAGCATACCAAGCTCTTGGAGCCTGATGTAAGCCATAGAGAGCTTTAACAACTTTGTAAACATGATTTGGGTGATCTGGATCTTCAAATCCCTTGGGTTGAGTGACATAGACCTCCTCTTCAATCTCACCATACAGAAAAGCACCCTTGACATCCATCTGATACACCATGAAACCCATGTAAGAAGCATATGCCAAGAAAATGCGAATTGCTTCAACTCTGGCAACAGGTGCAAACACTTCATCATAATCAATCCCTTCCTCTTGTCTAAAGCCTTGTGCTACTAATCTTGCTTTGTTTTTTATCACAACACCCCTAGCATCTCTCTTATTCTTCAGAACCCACTTTGTCCCAATGGCATATTTGCCATCAGGTAGTGGTACCAAGATCCAAACCTGCTGATTGTGAAATTGTTGCATCTCTTCTTGCATTGCTTCTAGCCAACTTGAATCATTAAGAGCTTGAGATACACTGGTTGGTTCCACTTGAGAGAGAAAACAAGCAAACAGACAATGTTTGAAGTCTGTGTGATTGTCTCTTTGTTGGTTGGAGACATAAGAGAGAAAAGCAATCTGTCCAAATTGAGGACTTGTGATAGCCCTTCGAGTTCTAACAGGTGCCAGAAGATCACCTATGATGTTGGATTGAGGATGAGCAATGTTGATCCTCTGAGTAGCAGTGGGGTTGACTTCAATGGATGAATCAAGATTAGTGATGGTTGGTTCAAATTCAGCATCATAAGAGGGTGAGGTGAAGATGCCAGCTTTGGGTTGATGATTTCCAAGATCTGAAGGTTTTGGAAAGCGTGTATAGGGTTCACCAAAGTCTGAAGATACTTGAGAAGGAACAGCATAGCCTTCAGCAGATTCGGGGATGGAAGGTGTGACAGAGTCAACTTCAGCAGACACGTTGTTTCTGCTGACTCCTTCATTAGCTACCCCTTCTTTCAGTTTCTCTGCTTCAAGCTTGGCAGCAAATTCTTGAGTCTGAAGCCTAGCAAGGTCCTCAGCATAATGAGAGTCATCTTCATCACTCGAATCAGCAACATCCTTGGAGGTGGTACCTGCAATATTGTTAGGGGAGAAAGAAGGCACAAGTATAGGTTGCTCATCATCTTCAAACTCATTTTCAGAGTCATCATCAAAGGGACCTGCATTGTTAGTTGGAGAGTCTTGAGAACCTGCATTTTGATTAGCCAAGTGTCTAGAGTAACCCAAGGAATCAGTTAAGTAGTCAAGGTCAAAAGACCAAGTATGACCCTGTCCTTGAACATTATGCTTATCTTCCAAAAATCTCAGGTTCAATGTCTCCTCTATCTTCTTGGCTTGCAAATTGTACACCCTGTAGGCCTTACTATGAGCTGAATAACCCACAATATAACCATCATCAGCCTTCTCATCAAACTTTCCCAACGGATCACTTGTGTTTAGAATGGTCACTTGACAACCAAAAGGTTTTAGGTAGTGAATGACAGGAACCTTTCCAAAGAGAAGTTCATATGGGGTTTTGAGTTGTGGTCTGGTAATGGACACCCTGTTTAGCACATAGCAGGCAGTGCCAACAGCTTCAGTCCAGAACATAGTGGGCAGTTTAGAGTCTGCAAGCATGGATCTAGCAGCCTCTATTAAGGTCCTATTCTTTCTTTCAGCCACCCCATTTTGTTGTGGGGTTCTTGGATTACTATAGTCCCTTTTTATGTCTTTTGACCCACAGAGTTCTATAAGAATAGCATTTTTGAACTTTGTCCCATTATCACACCGAATTCCCTTAACCTTTTTGTTCAACTGATTTTCAACAAGAGTGATGAATTCAGTCAGCACTTGAGATGTTTCATCTTTGGTTCTGAGAAAGAAAACCCAACAAAATCTGCTATAGCCATCAGTGATTACCAAACAGAAGAACTTATGATCAATGCTTCTGACTTGAGTTGGACCAAACAGATCCATGTGAAGCAACTGAAGAGGTTCAGTAATGATGCTCATAGCATTGATAGCTTTGTAAGAAGCTCTGTGTTGTTTTCCTTTGTTGCAAGCGACACAATTGTGATCATTTGTGAATATTTTGGAGGGAAGACCTTCAACAAGACCCATTTTAGAGAGTTTGTTAATGGTCTTGAAATTCACATGCGTCATTCTTCTATGCCATTTAGTGGACTCATCAAGAGATGCTTTAGCCACCAAACAAGTGAGATCACCACCTGGTTGAACTTCATTAAGGTTGAATGTGTATAAGTTGTGAGTTCGAGGAACTTTCAGTAGAATTGGAGTTTCTTCTGGGAGTTTGAAGTCTTTAGACAGCACAAGACATTCATTCTCAGTGAAGAGAACTTTGTTCTTAGTGTCACAGATTTGTGAAACAGAGAACAAGTTGAAATGCTGAAGTTCCTTAACAAAGTACACATTTTCAAAATCCAGATGAGGTGTCTTTATGGTGCCTTTCCCTGTAATACTCCCATCACTTCCTCCAAAAGTCACATTGCCTCCTCCTTCTATAGGAACAAAATTGTGCATCATATCCCTGTTCCCAGACATGCTTCTGGAACAACCACTATCAACAATACCAATATTCTTATGCTTAAGGGGATGATCCTGCAAACAACAACAAAATATATACAAACAGTTAGTATTCAGAGGAGGCTCAAGTCATTACTGACTTGAACCTGCCTTGTGGATCACAGGTTTAGGGCATGAAGTTTTAGAGGATCCACCATTGTTCTTGGTCCTCCATTGATAATTTGGTCCCTTGTTAGTCCAAGAACAACCTGCTGAGGGCTTCACAGCAGTGCTCCCATATCCCATCCCAGCATACATAGAGTCAACATATGTAGGCCAATAACCATGTTTAAAGTATGGGCTAGTGGGTTGAACATATGGTCTGGTAACTGAACCTCTCCAATGAGAGTCAGTCTTTGCTGCTTGAGGGATATAAGGTGGAATATTAGCAACATTGGTCCAGTTAGGTTTGTGTTTCTGGAGAGTAGCACATGCACCCAATCTTTGTTCATAAAAATCACAATCCTTAATCAAATGAAATTTACTTCCACATACAAAACATGTCTTCTTCTTAGAAGATTTATTCAAATAGGGAGATGTTTGATTACATGCCGAAGTACTTAAAACAGATACATTCAAGGAATTGTTTTTAACAGACTGATTATTCAAACATTTAAAAGATAAGTCTTCAGGAGAAACTGTCTTGGAAGTTGATTCCTCAGCAGCTTCCCTAGAGGGCTCACAAGTAGACTGGGGTGCAGGCTTGGGTGTTGGTTCAGGCTTGGGAAGGTCAGACTTCTCATTTGAATCACAGCTTTCATAGGAAGTAGACCCTTGATCCGATGAATTGTCACTGTCAGAACAAGAGACAAAATCATTAGATGAGGTATCAGGGTCTGGCAAGTCTTTTGACTTTTTGCCATATAGGTGATGTGATCCATCAAAGTCAACAGTGATGGATAGGTCTGTGGGCATAAATTCACCTCTAATAGGACCAGGGACAGCATGCAAATCACCTTCTTTTACAAAGTTAGCTAACCCTGCTGATGTAGGTTTACGCCCATCATACTTAGCTTCTGGACCTACATATTTTTGAAAACCTAAACCTATAGGGCATGTCTGAGATTGACTAGTATAGATGATTCTATTTAAGCTTTTACCAGACATTTGCCATTCATTATTCCTAGCAATTTCCTCAGCTAGTTTTGCCTTAAGCTCTAGGTTCTCAGACACAGCTTCATCCTTAGCTTTCTCAGACAGTTTTAAGTAATTAGTAGCCACTTCTAGATCAAACTGTAAAACTTTTATCTTTTCTTCATAAGCTATTTGATTCTTTTGAAACCATACTTTTTGTCTTTCTACAGTTTTTAATGCAAGTTTATGAGCTTCATTATCAATATAACATGCATCAAACTTAGGTTTCATAGCATCAAATTCTTCTTTAAGTTCATTGTATCTTAGACTACAACCAAATATACAGTTGTGTACCTGAGAGATTCCCATCAAGGCAAACTGATCATGCCTTTCATCCGAAGTGCACCTTGCAAGCAGTCCGAGCTTGTCAGTATCATGAGCTTCCTCATTAACAGGTTCATGTGCAGTCCAGTTGACCTGTTCATCCATGGTGAGGAGAGCTGCTGAAGCTCCAGTTTCTTGCTGTTTCTGCTGATATGAAAGATATTTGGCTCCATCTCCATTCTTTCTGTCCTTGCATTCTCTTGAGAAATGCCCCATCTGATGACAAGTGAAGCACTTGACTTTCCTCCTATCAAAGCGAGCTGGTTCCTTTCCCTTGAAAACAAACTTCCTTCCAGCCTTCTCTTCAAACCTTTTGATGTCCACTGACAGCAATGCCACCTGCATTTTCAGCTTCATTTCCTCCATTTCAAGAGGGTCCAACTGATCAAAGTCTTCATATGCAAGATACTGCTGAGTATCATAGTCAGCAACAAACGAATGAAGAACATCCTCCATCACACTACTAGTCTTAGGTTGTGTTGATTGTGGAGTGGGACGAGTGTTATGTGGTGGAGTGGGAGAGCAGGATGCTGGAAAGTAGTTGGAACTAGGAGATGATGGAAAATAGTTAGAGCTAGGAGCTTGTACCATCATGTTGGAATGAGATGTCCCAACAAAAGCTGCATGGTTAGAAGAAGATGTACGATAGGGAGTCCTGACATCTGGTTCAAGAGTTCTGAGTCTGTTGTATAGCTCATCAAAAGTGAGCATGTCCAACCCTCCTTTAGCCTTGAGTGCAATACTAACATGCAACCATGATGGAGGCAAGGACCGCAAGAACTTTGAGTTGCAATCTTCATTATCTGGTTTAGCATTCAGCTGATTCAGCTGACTCAAGATCCTATGGAACCTGTCGTATCCCTTGTGGATACCTTCTTCTTCTGATATGTTGAAGTCCTGAAACTGTTGTCTTAGCATGGACTTCCTCATTCTCTTTGATTCTTCATTTCCACCGAACCTTGCTTTGAGAGCCATCCATATGTCTTTAGCATCATCCATATGGTGAAAATCACATAGATGATCTTCAGGTATGGCTTGAAGCAGAATCGTCTTCACTTTATGCTCTCTCTGCATGGCCAGCACTTCTTCAGCAGTTTTTGGTGGAGCCATGATAAACTTCCCATCCCTGTCAGGAATCATTTTCTTTAGACTGTTTCCTTTCTTTACTACCTCCCACAGATTCCAATCGATATTGGAAATCCAGTTTTCCATCTTCATAGTCCAAAGTTTATACTCTTCCCTCTTTAAATAAGGGAATTTACCATTGCTGTTTGTGAGACTGAGCTGTTGCATGGAAGTGGTGTTGGTGTTTTTTGTGTTGGTGACTTCAGTTTCATTATCGGATCCAGGCATGGTGAATGAATGTTTGATTGTATGGGGGTGAGAATGGTTCTTAGTATCGTAGAGACTTTCCCGAGGCTCTGATACCACTTGTTAGAAACATACAAAGACCTTGATAGATCTTAAGCACTCGGAGATCGTTAGTGTTGCCTATGTAATCACAAGCAAACTAATAGAAGATCTCTACAACTTGGTATTGTAGCGGAAAATAAATACAAGTTATAATAACTAAGAACACTTTTGATCCTCTATGGATCTTTGATTATAGAAACTCTATGTTTCGGATAGAATACAAGACTTGAGAAACTTGAGAAAAACTTATCTATTACAAACTAACATGGTTTCTTATATAGGCAAGAAACCCTAATGAGCGTTGACAAATTACGCTCCTAAAACTAACATAGACTAAGCATGCATCTAGACAAGCATGCAACTAATCATTTTGTTTTGTTAATCATCGTGTTTATTCTGAGTAAGCTCTACATAATACGGCGCCAACCTATACATACGGCGCTGACTTTTACTCTAAACTGAGCTTATCTCTCCTACGTGGTTCCCACTTTCAGCAGCAACACAATGTCTGCTTTATCCCTTCTGCTGAAGTATAACTTCAGCAGAAACCATTCTTCTTCGGCAGAATCCATTCGGCAGATGCTTCGGCAGAATCAGTAGATTACCTTAATTCCCAACAGTTGATATCTTTTAGAAAATGGTAATCAAAGAAGTTAATTCTTTCTCTTGCCTCCGTGTGCAAAACATTTTCAAATACTTGATGCACATGTTGAGGGGGAGTTCTCGTTCTAAAAATATCAAAAACAATTCAGGTACAAAATGCTTTGATAATATATCACAAGTATCTGGATTGATTTTCAAATGGTTTTCAATTGGTTCCAACGGCAGATGAACAATACCAAATAGACCGACCAACTTTACTTTATGTCCGGTGATATAAGGATGATAAGGTCAGGTTTTTGTTCCCATGATCCGCCAGAACCGGAGGGATCTACCCAGGGACTATCCACTAGTTAGTGTAGAGTTCTTAGGTATGATGATAAAAGGAGAAAAATGAGGAATGGAAAGAGTGCAGACTGAGACTGAGCTAGTACTGGAATAAACCCAACAAGGTTCTAGTTATGAAGTCTCGGTAAGCACTGAAGGGGTTGAAGAATTAAAAAGAATTGAATGAGAAAAGGGTGAAAACAAATAGCCCTCCATTTATTCAACCTTAGGGCAGAAACCGGGTTCAATTCATATGCTACTGATGGTAACATCGGTATTGAAGACAAGACGTCATGGACCCAGTGACGCACTGCACTTCAACTTTCCAAACCACTCAAGTTCCTCTTAAAAGGACTCGTTTCATTCTCACGGGGAACCGACAATATCTATCGACTTTCTCTTAGAGATTGTTGATATTGAAGAAGGAGACCCTCTCCCTAGTCTCCGGCACAGGATCCAAATATGCACAAATTGAGTCTAGAGCCACGAGATCATCAATAAATCTCATTAGGACACTTTCAATGAAGACTCTCTGTTTCACACAATGTGGAAAGAGAGATTATATCTTGAGTCCTACGCATTATCCTTGTGGTATTGCCAGAACATCTGAGTGATGTGTATTCATATTCACAATGAAGATGGAAAGCCTTCTGGAGCCAACATCAAACAAGCTCCTGGTAGGTGGCATGTGAGATCTATTATATGGATCAACCATGTGACAACTGGACAGAAACAATGGGGCGATTCAATTTCTTGAATCAATCCTAGTTCAGGTTATGGATTGACGGATACCTTTGAAAAACCGGTCGTTGTGCTTAAAAACTCTTTTCTTTAGCACATCGACCGTGTACTCATTTTTCAAACCAAAAGGTGTTTTTATGATTGATAATTGATTTTCAATAAAACCTTTGTTGTATTGCAAAAACAATTTCTATTGAGCAATACATGATTGTTTTTCAAATCTCTTTTCATCAATCAGTGGACTTAAAATTCGCTGGTTCACTCACTCCGTGTTGTCGTCTTTGAGACGTTCCGGTTTGAGAACAGCTAGAGCAGCTGCGAAACCCTGTCAAGGAAATTCTTCGGAATTATACCTGATCACAGGCAGTACTTGTACTGATCAACGGGGAACCGTGGGCCGTGTACCTCAATTCAACGAAAGTGATCAAAGACACTTTCGTGCGATTTATTGCTAACTGTTGTATGCAGGTACGCCCGACGTTTGCAGCTGATCAGAATGAAGCGGTCAACCCATAGCCGCATGCTCACTTAACACATTCATCTCAAAAGAAATCATGATTAGTGCATCAATGACTCTGATATTTTCACTCTATGCTTCTGCTACACTGCTGCCAATATCATGATTCAACAAATGCTTCCGCTACTCTGATGAGAAGATATCATGATCCAGAATGTGAGCATGCCGGTCCGAAAGTCACAACATCACATAATACCAACACCACAATTGATGTCACAGAGATTTTTGATAGCTGATGATCTCAAATGATGGCTCAAATTTATTATCACGTGGATCAGTAAAAGACCTCCACTTGAAGTAACCAAACATGCAATGTGAAGAATCAATGACTACGAGCTTTGAAGCAAAGGGCTACATCAAGAATGCAAGAACAATTTTTAATGTAATATCTATTTGTATTCAATGTAATTTTGGTACATGATTGAGGTGACCTCCCTTAGGGGGAGATTGTTAGGAAGTAGAAATTCTAGGTATTAAAGAGTCGGTCACCTCAAGTATTTGTAATCGTTAGAAAGCTCGTAGTCATAGTTCTCTTAAGTTAAGTAGTATTTAGTTATGTAACACCGTGGAGGACGGACGGGTCTTTACCCACTGTATGCCTGATCCACAGCCCGATGTGTGGCGATTTATGTAAGACTATAAATACTCTCTACCTCCCAAGGTAGAGAGTTGGAGCTCATAATAATATCTTTCACTTTCTCTCACTAAGTTCCCTAAACCTCTAACTTTCTCTCTCTAGAATTCCATTTATACGCCACTTTGTGTTATGGTTTGATGTGTATGTGAAAACTAATATCTAACAAATTTCCTAACGGCCGGGTTCCCACCGTCTAGATCTAGTAAATTTGGTGCTTAATGACTGCTATTAGGTTGCCGAATGATCTCCGGTGACATGTTCAACTTGGTGAGGAATCTAAGAACCATAGGCCATGACTAATTGACCAAAGTAGTCTGGTGATAATTAACCACTATATTGAACCTTTATATCGAGAATCAATTCATATTTGCATTCTTCATTAAGCTTCGCTTTTCTATCTCTTTTCCCTAAATTTCTGGTGTCTGTGTGAATAGAATAATAGCATATCGATGAATTATAACAACTTTGTCATACCAATATATTATCAATATCATTTCTGATCATCTTAGTTCTTTCAAGGTCACAGCTCTCTTGGGACGATACTCGGATTTACCTAGGGCTTTACTACATCTGATCGGGTTATGTGCTCGTTAGTATGTGTCTATCCTAAGTTATCTAAGTTTTATAAATATTAAAAGCAGGATGAAATAGCACATTACTCCACCAAAACGAACTCATGATCTTTTAATCGCATTGCTTGTGGAAAACCATGGAACGAATCTACAAAATCATGATTATGCCTCTCACACTTCACCCTCAAGATCCAACCATTGTCAACTTTTATATATTTCGCCAATAATTTGAATGGACAATTGGTTTTAGCGGTACTAGTCTGCCGTTGAAGTTCATCTTCTGAACCTTCGCATGCAGACGTCCCATGTTTTGAACACTTATATTCGATTGAGTACGTATACCCCCTATCTGTTTTGGTTCTTGTTTTAACAATAATAAAACCTATCGATTGAGCAATAGTTTGCACCCAATTAGTTAGAACATCGTCATCAAGGAACACCTAAAAAAATAAAAAATACAACTTTTATAATTTTCATTTGTAACAGATAATTTATAACTTTTATACATTTTTTACAACTTTTTTTATTCTTACAACTTATATATTTTTATTACAACTTTTTACAACTTTTATACATTTTTTTACAACTTTTTTTTACTTTTACAAATTATATACTTAAAAAAAATACAAAACCACCGGCGCCCCTCACCCCACCCCACGTTTTTGTCTCACTCTCTTTGTATTTTTGTCTCACTCTCTTACTATCTCTCTCACACACACACACACTCGTAAAAACTCTCTCTCTCTCTCTCTCAAAACTCGCTCTTTCTGATGGTGTTGTTGGGTTGATCTGATGGTGTTTTTGGTTAGATCTGTAGGTTTGTTGGGTTAGATCCGTAGGTTTGTTGGTGTTGTTGGGTTGATCTGTTGGTGTTGTTGGGTTAGATCTATAGGTTTGTTGGTTAGATCTGATGGTGTTGTTAGGTTAGATCCGTAGGTTTGTTGGTGTTGTTGGCTTGATCTGTTGGTGTTGTTGGGTTAGATCTGTAGGCTTGTTGGTGTTTTTGGTTAGATCTTATGGTGTTGTTGGGTTAGATCCGTAGGTTTGTTGGTGTTGTTGGGTTGATCTGTTGGTGTTGTTGGGTTAGATCTGTAGGTGTTGTTGGGTTAGATATGATGGTTTGTTGGTGTTGTTGGGTTAGATCCGTAGGTTTGTTGGTGTTGTTGGGTTGATCTGATGGTTTGTTGGGTTAGATCTGATGGTTTGTTGGTGTTCTTGGTTTGATCTAATGGTTTGTTGGTGTTGTTGGTTAGATCTGTTGGTGTTGTTGGGTTAGATCTGATGGTTTTTTGGTGTTGTTGGGTTAGATCTGATGGTTTGTTGGTTAGATCTCTTGTTGGTTTCTTGAAACTGCTTAAGCAGTTATGATGGTTTCTTTGGTTTCTTGAAATAGAATGGACGATAAAGTGAGATTTTATCACTTTGCAACCTTCTAATACGAGCCTATTAAAAATCGATGGTGTTGTTAGGTTGATCTGATGGTGTTGTTGGTTAGATCTGTAGGTTTGTTGGTGTTGTTGGTTAGATCTGTTGGTGTTGTTGGTTTCTTGAAACTGCTTAAGCAGCTGTGATGGTTTCTTTGGTTTCTTGAAACTACTTAAGCAGATGTGATGGTTTCTTTTAGTTTCTTGAAACTGCTTAAGCAGTTGATGATGGTTTCTTGAAACTGCTTAAGCAGTTGTGATGGTTTCTTTTAGTTTCTTGAAACTGCTTAAGTAGTTGATGATGGTTTCTTGAAACTGCTTAAGCAGTTGTGATGGTTTCTTTGGTTTCTTGAATGGACGGTAAAGTGAGTGTTTATCTCACTTTGCAACCTTCAATGAAAGACTAATCCCACACCCCATCAAAACAGATATGTGATGTTTTCTTTGTGAAATAAGTTGATGGTTAACTGCTTTTTGTGAAATAAGTTGGTTTAAGCAGTATTTATGATAAGCAGTTCGTTAAAAAGATACGGCGATGATGATTTTTATAAAAAAAAGCTTAGAGTTTTGGCGTGGCATAGCTGAATGGACAGTAAAGTGAGTTTCTATCTCACTTTGCAACCTTCGAATTTGCAGCCAACATGATAAAATGCTAATAATTTGAGCCTATTAATATCTCGATACATTTTTTACCTCTTGTGTGTAAAATGGTGAACTAGACATGCTTTTTTGTTGCTTGTTGGTGGTCTATGAGACTTGCTTTCTTGTTGCTTGTTGGTGGTCTGTGAGACTTTGCTTTCTTGTTACTTGTTGGTGGTCTGTGAGACTTGCTTTCTTGTTGCTTGTTGGTGGTCTGTGAGACTTGCTTTCTTGTGAATGTGAGTTGTGATTGTGAATGTGATGAGGATTATAATGAAGAACCAAAGCCTGCAAAGTACACATAATGAAAACGTTTAAAATTTTGAACTGCTGCAGTTTGAGAATCTTTCTGTTGTGCTTGTGAATTGCTGTAGTGTGAGAATCTTTCCTAACTTTTGAGACTAGGCTATGATGATAACCGAAACCGAATGGACGGTAAAGTGAGATAAACTCTCACTTTGCAACCTTCAAATCTGAGCCTCAAAATTTTTCGACTACGTTTTTTTTAGAAAGTTATAAAAGTTGCTTGAAGGCTGGTTAATGAGAGTGAGCCAGGTTCGGAAACTGACTGGAACTCGAGACCACAAACAAGCAAAAGGAAAAACTTTAAAAAGAAAATAAGTTATAAAAGTTATAAAAAAAGTTAAAAAAGTTATAAAAACTTTAAAAAGAAAAGGGAAAAACAAGTGAAAAAAAACTTTGTATATGTCAAAGTTTAAAAACTTTGTATATGTCAAAGTGTAGCAAAAAAAAGTGTGAAAAAAAATATATACAATGTCTGATCAGACATGTACACTGCTTATGGCACGGAAATCGAAAAAAACACAAATACAATTTCTTGTACACAAGTAAAAACACCCCTTTAGGGGGTGTGTTTATAGCATGACCCTTTCTATCTCTTACTTTTTTTCTTAGGGAAAATGATAAAAAAATGCATCGAACTTGACACTTGTTGTCATTGTGTGTAGTCAACTATTTTTTTTTTTCATTGTAACACAAACCTTTTGAATTTTTGTCATTGTATGTAGCCAGTTAGGTGAATTTGTGTTATTGTATGTACCCAGTCAGGCTTAGCGTTACATCGTTAGTCCTTATTTACTAACGGTCGTTAGTAAATAACTTAAAATTTCTTTCTCTTACGTTTTTATTCGTTTTCATCCGTTATTATACGTTTTCGTCCGTTTTTATACTATTTCGTCCGTTTTATACATTTTGGTCCAATGCTTTCATCCGTTTTTTACATTTTCGTTTGTTTACTTACGTTTTCGTACGTTTTAGTCCGTTATTATACGTTTTCGTCCGTTTTTATACTTTTTCGTCCGTTTTATACATTTTGGTCCAATGCTTTCATCCGTTTTTTACATTTTCGTTTGTTTACTTACGTTTTCTTACGTTTTAGTCCGTTATTATACGTTTTCGTCCGTTTTTATACGTTTTCGTCTGTTTTCTTACGTTTTCATCCGTTTTTATGCGTTTTGTCCCTTTTTTTATACGTTTTCGTCTATGCGTTTTGTCCCTTTTTTTACGTTTTCATTCGTATTTATACGTTTTTCTTACGTTTTCAACTGTTTTTATACGTTTTCGTCTGTTTTTTTAAAGTTTTCGTCTGTTTTCTATAATTTTCATCTTTTTTTATACGCTTTCGTTGGTTTTCTTACTTTTTCGTTCATTTTCTTACTTTTTCGGACGAAAATGTATAAAACTTAAGAATACGGACAAAAACGTATAAAAATGGATGAAGGTGTAAGAAAACAGATGAAAACTTAAAAAAAAAGACGAAAACGTATAAAACAGATAAAAACATAAAAAAAACAGACGAAAACGTTAGAAAATCGACGAAGACATTTAAAAACTGACGAAAACGTATAAAAACGGACGAAAAAATATAAAACGGATGAAAAACGATTGAAAACGTATAAAAACAGATGAAAACGGACGAAAACGGATGAAAACTTATAAAAACGGACTAAAACGTATAAAAGCGAATGCAAACGTATAAAAGCGGACGAAAACGTAAGAAAACGGACGAGAATGTAAGAAAACAGACGAAAACGTAAAAAACGGGAAAAAGCAACGGACGAAAAAGTAAAAAAAACGGACAAAAACGTATAATAACGGATGAAAACGAATAAAAACGTAAGAGAATGAAATTTTAAGTTATTTACTAACGACCGTTAATATAAAAGGACTAACGATGTAACGCTAAACCTGACTGGGTACATACAATAACACAAATGCACCTAACTGGCTACATACAATGACAAAAATTCAAAAGGTTTGTGTTACAATGAAAAAAAAAATAGTTGGCTACACACGATGACAACAAGTGTCAAGTTCGATGCATTTTTTTGTCATTTTTCTTTTTTCTTAAAACTTACACTAAATCAAAATTTAAATTCAAATTCAAAATCCTTAACAAACCAAACGGACCTTGAATTTGATAAAAAAAATATAAGACTCACAAAATTAATTATTTTTATTCAATTTATATAACACTAAAACTACTATTATAAATTAAATTATATAAAGTATAGATACAAATATTCTATGAGACACACTAAAATCTCACTAAAATGTCTAAACCGACCTTTTTAGTGAGGATCGGGTCAAATAGAGTCCTTTTTAGTGAGGATTGTGTCAAATAGAGTGGTGACCGAAAATTTTCTTTCGGATATTAAGCGAACAATTGAGTTTACTCCTAAATCTACCTCATAAACCCAGCAAACAAACACGGCCATAAACAATTGTTGAAGTTCTTTCAGGTAAGCCAAACACCCTCAGAAGGAAATAAAAGGGTTTATTACGCACATTTCTTGTGCAAAAGCACAGACACGAAACGAAATGGAGTGGGAAGCAGACGAGAAAGAAATTAAAGCTGCCGGAGCCGAGGTCCTTCCCGACGGACGTAAAGGTGTCCGTATTCACGGCTGGGAAATCGAGTCCAGTAACCGCTCATGTCTCACTTCTCTCAACCTCCAATCGTAACTCTCTCACTCTCTTTAAACCCTAATTTTATTCATCTTTTTTTTTTTTTTTTATAATATTTGTTAAAATTGTTAGAATCTGGAAATACTGATGACGTGTACTTATGTTGTTGCTTTGATCATACGTTTAGTATTGATCTGACGATGCTTGATAAGTAGAAATGCTGTATAAAGTTGGTTGATTAGTTATTTGAAACTCGAATTAGTGATCGGTTATCTTACGGTCAAATAATGTAATAGAGATCTTTAATTTGTGGAAATATATATGTGACACTAGCAAGAGATTAATGTTTGTAGGTGACTAGGTAAAAAGTAACTCCCAATATTGTCTTCCACGGTGTATGGGGGAGGTTGAGTTGTAGACAACCTTACCTCTACCAAAGGTAGAGAGGCTGCTTCCGGTTCTACCAAAGGTAGAAAAGGACCTCCGGCCTTGCAAGGAGTAATATGATATTTGGACCTACCTAAGGTAGAAAAGGACCTACCTAAGGTAGGTGTTACATGTAAATCGCTGCGAGTATCATGTGTTTAAGATGAACTTGTGAATAATACGATACTAATAAAATGAGATATTTTTTGGATTCATGATTTGAATGGGATGAACTTGATTGGAGGTAAAGTTGTTTGTATGCCGGCTTCATCTTATGAATTAATGTTACGGAGTACTTCGGAATTCATAGATTTGCAATAAACAAGTTATGAAGAACAATTTAAAAAATTCATAGATTTGCTACACACATTTTTCATTTAAGTGTTTTCTTTAAGAGAGTGGGGGATGGGGAACTTAGAATGAAGCTTTTTGAGCTTATGACTAATGAGGTGCTGTCATCTTTGTTAGAAACTGTTTTAGTAGAACCCTGCTATGTGCTTGTTACATTATTTTGAGAAATTTTGATGGTTCTGTTGTCAGCTAACGGAGCGACCTTGTGTCAGATAAAAAAACGTGTTTGGTTTAATTGAAAAATGAACATGGTTCTAGCTTTTCATGTTGTCGTTCTAAATATTATTGTATGTCTAGGGAAACCTCATAAGAGCTGAATGATGGTGTCTCCATTAAGAATTTTACATAGTAATATATTAGTATACTCTATGGCTCATATTGCATGCTCGTGTTGGTTGCTCAGCATATTACACTATCAGTTTCTGAGAAGTTATATTATAAGCAATTCTTTACATCAAAGCTCTTTTCTGCATGTATTGGATATTTGATATCATTTCAAGTTCATTTATTCTGATTTTGGTTCTGATACTTGGGGAGTTAGTAATTACAAAAGTAGAACGATTGCAATGTACACACGTCAAGTGACTAGTTGATTACTGAATATGATTTGTTCTTGTCTATCATATACTCTCTCAGCCCCATTATTTTCACCACCGACATGTTTGCATTTAGAGTAATTAGAAGTAGCAAAAGTAGTCTCTGAGTTACGTTTGCGTTTACCTGGAAATGGCTTTAGTGTACTAGTTAATAAGTGGGATACCGCTTGCAAATATGCTTTGCAGATGGGAAGAAGAGCTTCAGACATCACACTTGCCTGAGATGATATTTGGGGACAGTTCTTTGATTCTTAAGCACATTAGCAGTGGAACAAAAGTTCACTTTAATGCTTATGATGCTTTAGTTGGCTGGAAGAAAGAAGCCCTACCACCAGTTGAAGTTCCTGCTGCTGCTCAGTGGAAATTTAGAAGGTTATCATCTATCTTCCTCTCAATTTGTAGTTTATTGGTTATAATCAGTCACATGCAACATGTGGAAAGTTTACGTACAAGGGAATTTAAAAAATATTTTAAGCTTGAAAACGAAATAAAGAACCAGAGCTCTAGTACTATTGGAAATTTGGAATATGTTGAAATTATAAGTCTGCTTGCTTATATGATAAATATCACTTTTTGATTAGTGGTTCTTGAATTTTCTTCATTTTGCAGCAAACCTTTTGAGCAGATTATTCTAGACTATGATTACACTTTCACTACTCCTTATTCTGGCAGTGAATCTCTTGAGGTAACTTACATTATATAGCATGAATATTTATTGTTTAACACCGCTGTGCATTCATTCACTGACAAGAAAAATCCGGTTTTCCGATTTAAATCTTGATCACAGAATGATTAGTTTTTGCTTTTATCTTATTTATCAGACTAGCGGAGAAGCAGACTCAGAGGGAGATAATTTTCTTAAATGGGAGGAGTCTGAAGAACAAATTAATGTGGCTGCATTGACATCAAAAGAGCCTATCCTCTTTTATGATGAGGTTGATGACTTATAATGAAGGATGGTCATAGATAGATTTGACTATTGTATATTCTGGCATCTTTCTTTCTCTTAATACTTAAACTGCTATTATGCTAACAGGTAGTTTTGTATGAAGATGAGTTGGCTGATAATGGAGTCTCGCTTTTAACTGTGAAAGTGGTAAAATTCAAACTCATTACAGTTTCTAGCAAATTTCGTTAAGCTTCTTTCATCTTAACTGGATGACTTTATCTTGTGGTTTCTAGAGGGTTATGCCTAGCTGTTGGTTTCTTCTCTTACGTTTCTGGGTAAGTTCTTTTTGAATAATGCACTTGCAGGCTAATTAAATATGTGCGTATCAAACCTTGTATGACTCTCTATTGTTTTTGCAGCTCAGAGTTGATGGTGTTCTTATGAGATTAAGGGATACTCGTGTACTTTGCACCTTTAGTGACCGTGCAAAGCCTGTTATAGTCCGAGATATCTGCTGGAGAGAAGCTACATTCAAGGCACTGGCTTCTGTAAGTCTTCGCTTTCTCTCTATACTCACACACGTTGTGATATGATACAATTTCAATATATTAAGTTCATAATTAACCATTTGCAGAAAGGATATCCTTCTGATAATGCCTCATATAATGATCCAAATGTCATCAGCCAAAGGCTTCCTGTCGTCTTGCATAAGACTCAAAAGCTCAAAGTCCCTTGATAGCCTGTAAGCGTTACTTAATTCGGTAATTTTAGCTGTTGGGAAATTCTGTATTTATTATGATTTATGACAATTAAAAGTGATGATATATGCTTTCTCAACAAGTGAAAGAGGCTTGCCTCTAGTCTGATTATGCTTTTTTTGTTAGATGCTGCCTCAAAGCATTATACAATTCTGATTAACGTTTCCGATGATGACGTATATCCAGTTAGTCGGTTACTTTTCAATCTAATATATGCGTTGTTTATAAAAAGACATAGTTGAGATAAAGTATATCGTTCATTTTGTTTGCTTTTTATGTTTCTTCGTTGTAGTCACATATAGCACAAGAGGTGTGAACATTCGAAAGTATTTTATTGGGACATTATATGTAAGGAAATCTAGAGCATATATATGAACCAAATTTATTGTTTGGGTAAAGGGATTTTACCCTGGTAAATGATATATGAACCAAATTTATAAATGAGCGTAGAAGTGAAACTAGAAACACCACTTCATTGATATCCAGCAAATGGTTGAAGACATTAATATCATCTAGTTCGAAGTTTAGAACTACTTAAGAAGTGTTTAGGTGCTATATCAAATTTCTTCATTCAGTTCATTGTGTGAATAACGGATATGAGTGTATGACAGTATATGCTGTGTAGTAAAAATCATCATGAAATCTATATCTATATCTATATCTATATCTATATCTATACTACTTTATAATGCATTTAGGCCTTCTAAAATTAGAAGGCTTAAAAATTCAGACTTTTTTACTTGCTTATTATGGAAAGAGTTTTTCTAACCAAAAATTAAGATAAGGAGCTCCAATCATGAGATGACATGTGTCATTTCTTAACAAACTTTAAGCCTAACTTCTAACAAACTCCAAACCTAACTCCTAACCACTAAAAATTAAGATAAAAAGCTCCAATTATAAAATGACATGTCTCATTTTTCAACTAAAAATTCATCTTTATTTTTAAATTAAAATATCTTTTTATCTACTTATTTTTTTTATAATCTAATTTCACCATATTTTCTAAAATTTTATGCTCTTTAATTCAACATCCATTTTGATATATTTTTATGAGTTTTTAGCTTTTATATTTTTAATGGGTTTATTTTATTTTAATTCAAATTTTTACAACTTTAACCTTTATTTCATTTATTTCAATCAATATAATCTTGATTCGTCAAAATCATATACTTTTGGGGTAGTGTTTGACGCGTAAGAGATTGAGAGTGTATTTCTATATGCGGGAATAATGATGTCGCGGGAAAGCTACGGGAAAGTTACGGGTAACCCAAACAAACACTTACAACTAACACATATACATTTGAAGTGTTGTGAAACGAATTCACTAAACGGGTAAGCAAACACATATAACTATACTTATCGCCGCCGCTTTGCGCGGGTACCCGGCTAGTATATCTATAATAGAAGGAACTTTTCACAAGGTGTCAATAGCTTTGCTGGAACCAAGGAATCTAATACTTTGAAAGTTGGTATGCGCATTTTGTTAAGCTGCATAACAAAGAAACATGTGATCTCTATTAGTCAAAGCAATATTTCTACATGCATGTTCCTAAAACTGGCTTGTAGCTCACTAGCGGTTTATAGAATATAGACTATTACTTGTACTGATCAAACTCTTGGGCAACGATGCAGATCTATTCATTTTTTAGATTATATATTTAACTGCGTATACAAACTATAAATAAATATATCGAAGTAGCGTTTCTACTTAATCTATGATATTTCGCGTTTGCTCAACTAAAGTCATCTTTGGTAAAACTTAAAAAGTATTATAAATGTCGTCAATAGCTAGAGATATCACTTGGATCGTTAGCTGGTAAGAAATTTGAGCTGGAACTTTGTGTATAGGAAGTTGTTCGTGTTGTGTGGTATTCATAGTCGTTTCAGATTTTGGTAACCCAAATAAGTTTATCAAGTTTTTAACTGAAAGCAGTTCAAATATTAGGCCCCAATTAAAACTGCTGATACTGAATGTGGTGCGTGAGTGAACCACAAGATAGTCACCCTTGTGTACGAGCATGGGTGTATGCCAAATATTTCACGGGCAAACCCGACCCTGAACCCTCGGTATCTGTTAGAAGTACCCGCAGGTTTATTTTCTTCTTATTTACAAAATCGTAAGTATACTCTATTACTCTTTCTATATATATAAATATAGGGGTGAGTTCTGTTGAGAACACCAAAAAACTTAGGAACAAAAGCACTTATATCTACACGCGAATACATTTTAATTCATATGTGAATAAATGCATGAGGTAATTCAAATGCTAAACTGAAAAATTACATGTCGATAAAGTCCATCTGGCCTTTTTGATTCTGGCTCTTACAGTGATCTAATCGTCATCAGCCAATAGCTTCTACTTGTCTTGCTTAAGACCCCAAAGCTTAAAGTCCCTGATAGCCTGTCAGGATTACCTTAATCTAGTAATATCAACAAGTTTCTAGCAAGAAACTTGTCTTGTATTCATGTTCTTTCATTCTAGAAAGATATTACTCGAAGCTTGTGAGTCGTGAGCTGTTTTTATTCTCAGTATTTAAAAGGGACATAGTTTACAGAGGAAATTTAGAGGAGATATTTATATCGAGTGTCTGAAACTGAGTGTAGAAGCGAAAGTAGAAAAGACACCTTAATGACTGGTCAGTGGGTTAAGACTTTCATCTAATAAGAATTTACTTGGCCTGTATCATGATTCATCTAAATCACAAATAAGAGCGTATGGCATTAGTTAATAGTGACTAATACCTCTGTGTAGGTAATATTATCAGGAAATAAATTTGAAATTTTTACAAGGAAGGTGAATGATACCTTGCTGGAACCAACCATATCTCAAGGTTCAAAAGTATGAAGCTAGAAACATAGTGGTGATCTTTAATATTCAGATCAATATTTCTACAGTCTGGCCCTTAAACAATCTTGTAACTTAGTAGTGGTTTATAAACTAATACTTGTATTTATCAATCTCTTAGGAAAGAAACATAGATACAGACATTTCTATGAATGCCTTTTCTTCTGTAATTGAACCGTACTAATTCTGGGCACAATCTGTTCGGATCCTTCATTAACGATAACTTCTTTTCGTACTGAAAGCAGTTATGCTTCTTGTTTTTGTGGCATTTTTTAGTATTGCATCAAGGGTTTATTGCATCTTGATTTCTAAATAATATGCTATGGTTGAATAGTTTTCTGAGGCCATGTGTAAGAAAAGCATTGGCCAAGGTGCCAAGCACAGTGGTTTTACCTGGATTTGTTCTATTCTTTTCTGAACTAATTTAATTTGACTTATAGTATGCTTGAAAGTACTACTTTTTGGAAGAGTTACAGTAGATTAACAACATAGATGCAACTTGTTGATACTTTCAAAAGGATCAGGATTTCTACTTTATTACCATTAATAGTAGACCATACATCGTGCCTTCCAGCTATTAGGAAGATTTATGGCTAGAGCTACATAGAGGACATTATTAAAATCTAGAACCTCTTAGCTAATATGTCGCTTTTGCTGGCAACTTACCTGAAACCTAAGAACTCTAATGATAAAAGATAGCAAACTATATTAACAGTTTGCAGAGTTCTTAGTATCGAGATTAATGACCACCTCATAAAGTTTATGATATTGCAATGCATCTAGAGGCCTATTTAACACTGCCAAGATACTCGATCACAACTTGAGATTCAAGTCAAGTGTAAATGGATCTGACAGTTGAGAAGCCAGGTGTGGATCAAAATAAGAACTTCCCTGCCACGCCAAACCTGCCCCCTCTTCACTTTGCACCAATGTTGCTCCATATTCAGCACTGGTGTTTTGAAAAGTAGCTGCTGATGTCTCTTCGTTTCTGGTTGGTTTATGTACAAGCGAGTGGGGTTGCACACCCATTGATCGATCAATTAAGAATGGATGTGCTGGCATCATGAGTGAATGGTATCTTTTTGCAGCATCTCTTTCCCTCTTGTGGGCATTTTGGTGACCCCCAAGTGCTTGTGGACTGTAGAATTTCCTGTTGCAGAAGTGGCATACTTTCAATGAAACTGGTCTTAATTCTGAACACGGCTCCTTTTTATTTTGCCCCAGGCTAAGATTTAGCCACTCATTTTTCTGAGTATCTTTATTCATACCATCTCTTGTATCCATTAAGATTGTGTATTAGCACCTCAGATTGAGAGTATAGTTTGGAAGGTAGGATACTGGAAAAAGGTCTAAGATATGTGTTGAGTAAGCCCGTAGACCTTGGGTCAGGGAGGAAATAAGTACTTGAGTAGAAGATGTTAGTCTCTTTCTCACTCACTCTCACACACATACCACACGAGTATTATAACCTCATCTTTCTAAAATGTCCCCATCACATGATAGTTATCATTGGGGATGGGATAATTTGGTGCTGTCATCCTATCTTGTTGCTATTGACAATGCATAATATAACTTTGCTTTTCGAAGATAAATAATGTAACTTAGGCTCGTTGTATCATGTTATCTTTGCTAAAATGGTATGAAAAACTAATTAAGTTTGCCGAAAATGATAAGTGGCTCCTTTACAATCTTTTTGTGTGCAACAGAAAAAGGCGGACGTCATTTTTGGTTAGTCAGCTTAAATGCAGTCTCATTAAGACTTGTTAAAAATCTATATGATTGACAATCAACATATATCGATATCTATACTACTTGGTACTTACTTATAAATAGTGAATGCTCATTCTTGAAATCTTGAATCTTGAAAACTTAAATTAATGTAGTTTGTCTAAATTACCCCTAAGTATCTCTTAACACACACTAATTTTAAAAAACACACGCTTTGTATTTCAAAAAACACACAATTTGCATCAAAAGTCAAACCAAAATCACGATTTCGCAAGTATAATTATTTGCCGTTATACATCATGGCTTTGCGCGGGTATACGTCTAGTTTCCAATTTAAGTCGTGTCAAAAATCTTGAAATTTATTTGGATTGTCTGCCATTATTTTTCTTTCATATTATTGTCCCCCTTCCTGCACTTGTTACATATGGTCTTATTAAATATGGAACCCACCATTGCAGCTCTAGATCTTGAGTATCATCCTATGGACCCTGGTGGGGTTATACTAACTGCTCATTTGTGGTATATTTTATGCTTATTTTGATTGTACATAGTTTGTCCACGCAGAAAGAAAATGACCCTCTACTTGTAATGATGGTATGAGACAAGTGTATGTGTGTATGACATGTTTTGGGATATGTGGTGGGGTCAAGTGTTGACACCAAAAAGATCTTGTATAGTAATGTATGTGAAAAGGATTTGCACGCTTTCAATTTTTGTTGTCACACTCTAATTTAATGCATACATTACATTGAAGTGTGCCAATAAAAATTGAGTGTCCAAATCAATTCCCGTAACACTAACTATAGTTTGTTTCAAAGAAAGTACTATGGAAGTATTGTCAACTTCCTTTCAAAGTCACTTGTACCTTGTGCCCACTAGTCGACTACAACCACCAACTAGGTCAACTTATGAAATGAAAATAGTACTGGAGTTCTCGTACATATTATTTTTAGTTACGTTCTGAGAATTCAATGGTAGAAAACTATATAAAAAGTAACTAATGTTTATCAGACTGTCACAGTATATAGTAAAGACGTAAAGTATTACTACTCCTTTGATGAAACAAATTTTTATTCCGTTACAAGTATGCAAGGCCTGTTTATGTTTTTCCGTTAAAAATAATAAAAATAAGCACATACCCTTGTATAGCAAAATGGAATGTCGTCTCACCAATAAGTTGGTGTCATGTCATCTTTCTATAGATTATCACTTGCATACAAAGCAACAAATATCTGTTACATCAAAATGAGAAAAACAGTTGCACATAGGATGATGATGGAAGTTCTTTGGAGCTAACTTCTTTGTGCAGTTCTGAGTTGAATCGTATCTTATTTTTGGGATTATCATGGTACTATTCTTAGTTGAACGATCGAACCTTCATGTTTCAGGTATGGGTTTTTCTGGAATCACCCAAAAATATTTTTATTTTCTTGTTTCTAGAATAACAAAAGAAAATTAAAGGAGGAATGTGGACATGTCAAACAAAGGAACATGTGAATTTCATGGTGTGAAGTGGCGAACAGATACGTTAGTCATGTATGTTTGGCTCTTCCAGTATTGAAGGGACTCATCTGTAGACTGTAATTGTAGATTTGTACTGTAGTTTTAGATAAAACAAGCAGTGCCAATGTTTCCAAAGGACTAACCTTTTCTAGATATAGGGTATGCTTGGCACTCAACATCTTTGGGTGTTTTGGAGCAACTAGCAACTAACATTTATCGTTTGAAATATAAAGCTTGTTTGTCAAGTAGCGTGTAGCGTTTTGGATTTTGTTTAAACGCTAGTTTTTAATATGCTACTCAAGAAGCGTTAGAATACAAACGTTGTTACTTTTTGCTACTGTTCACTTCTTGATACTGCTAGTTTTGTCAAAACACACCCGATGTAGCAGCTGGTATAATAGGCAGTGTTGGTAAGACTGTACAGTAGTTTATTATTTCCTTAAAAATAATGGTTGTATAGTATTACTTTCTAAGGGCAGTTTGGTTTGCAGGTGGGTATGAGTAGGTTTGGGTATCATAAAGAGAGCGTAAACCCAACCATTCCTCATTTCCATAACTATCTTAAACCCTCTGCGACTTAAATAAATAAAATTGGTAGATTGGCAAGGAAGTAATGAAGACAGAGGCGGCTCGGGATCTGAAGTTTTTTATATCTTTATTTTTCATAATGAATTTAAGACGGGCTTCAGAACCAATTATTATAACCATTATCATGAACTTTTGATATTAGTATTGATTTGATCTAATATGAGAGGATGTTTTGTTTGCTTTCAATGATAGATTAATTTAAGCCCGGCAGAAAATATCTTTGGTCTTTTCTTGTTTTAAATCTTGTCATGTATCTCATGTTATTTTCCGGGTAGAGAAGTTGATACATGTATTCACTCAATAAATCACCTATACTGTTTCGGATAGTTTCCTTTGCAGTGAGTGAATATCTGGTCCATTACCTTGCAGCATAATAAGTGTGCACCAGGGAAGCAGACAAATTAGTTGAATCTTCACTAGATTGCATTTATGCCTTGAGCTGATACGTTTATGGTCTTTATCCATTTTAATAGAGATGTTTTTTTAATTTATTCTATGTTAATGTTTGATAATGGGTATATATTGTACATTGGTTACTGTTTTCGGCATCAAAAATAGAATTCAGGTCCTATCATTAGCTGACTTATTAAGCGAAATTAACACAACTATGTCATTACGTGTATACACTTTATTTCCATCCTTAGTAAGGAAAAAACAGATTTAGAAATTTGTGACTTTCAAGATGTTATTACCATCTAAGCTAAATGCTTGATGGATTTAACAATGAAGATGTCCTTATCAATCTTAGCTGCTTATCAAAAGTGTAGACTTTTCCTTTAGACATTGTTGTCACCACACTCGTCTGTTTGTAGTGTATTGTTTTAGTGAACATTTCGTTCTCCACTGCGCCTAAAGCCCTCTTATCAGATGACCAGACACTGAACTCATGAAGATCACCGGCATTCCACTCAATACTAACCGTTACATTCCCACGTGCCCTCAATCCTTTCACCGAACCGCTTCCCCATTTGTCCCGAGGAAGTGCAGGAAGCAAGTAAAAGTCATTCGAAGTGCTTTGAATCAGTATCTCAGCTAATGCTGCACTAAAACTGAACACCAACAACCCATTTTTGTTATCTCAATTCATTACAATACTATGAGATAAATATATGTAAAAAATTGCAATTACCCGAAGTTGGCATCTATCTGAAAAGGAGGGTGTGCGGTAAACAGGTTACTATATAAACCACCTTCATAGTTGCTTTCGTTTTCAGGGTCAACCAAGTCAAACAAATGTTTGATCATTTGGTATGCATGCTCGCTGTTGTGAAGCCTGGACCATGAGGCTGCTTTCCATGTAGTCGACCATCCCGGACCCTCCACCCCTATTCAATCCAATAATTACTTTAGTCTAAGCTATTATTGCGTATTAACAAATAACGTTACTACCTCTTTTGTTAAGAGAGTTTTCTGCTGCTTTACAAAGGTCAGGACTTTTCTCGAGTGTAATAGTATGCCCGGGGAATAACCCGAATAGATGTGATATATGCCTGTGATGCACATCTGGATCCTCAAAATCTTGAGCCTACAAAATTTGGCTTAATGAGTTAAACCGAAGAAAATCTTTTATTATAACACTACATTCATCTCATACATACCCATTCCATAATGGAACCATCTTTGGAAACTTTTGTTGGATAAAGTCTTGGTTGAGCTTTAACAACTTTCTTGATCACTTCATCTTCGCTTTTACCCAAAACCTGTATTTGCACCCGTCTTTAGAAGCCTAAGCGGAAGAATAACAGGAACCTAATGCATAATTACTATTGTTACCTCAGCAGCAGAAACAGTGTTAGAAAAAACTTCTTTTATGATGGACATATCCATGGCTGTTGAATAGCTGACACTAGCCTGTTTACCATCAGGAGCAGTGAACATGTGTTCCGGAGAAGTTGATGGATTCGTTTGAAGAAACCCTTCTTTTCCTTCAATCAACCAGTCTAAAAGGAACGATACACATCCTTCTAGTATCGGATATGCTTTCGTTGCTAAAAAGTCCTATTTTTACATCCAATTTAGTACTCATATAAATAAAGTGAAGTTAAAAGGAAACCAGAACTATGGTCTTACTTTGTTCATTGTATAGGCATAGTGTTCCCATAAATGAGTACAAAGCCAGGCTCCACCCATTGGCCATAATGCCCACAGAGCCTCACCACGATCAGGGGATGTTTTAGCCCATATGTCGGATACACTATGTGCAACCCATCCGTTTGCATTATAATTTACTTTTGCGGTTTTAGTTCCATTGACCGAAAGAGATTGCATGTAGTCGAACAACGGCTCTTGGCACTCGTGGAGGTTGCATGAAAGTGCAGGCCAATAGTTCATTTGAAGATTAATGTTCAAATGAGGTGCACCACTGCATTGTCAAATGAATAACTTCAGATGTTTTTGAAAATGAAGAAACAAAAATCGATAATATAAATATAGATTGAACTTACTCCCATGGTGGTGTGACTTTATCGTTCCATATACCCTGCAGGTTTGCTGGCTGAGTTCCAGGTCGTGAACACGAAATAAGCAAATAACGACCATATTGGAATAAAAGCTCAACTAACTTTGGATCTTCATCCGTCTTAAAAGACTTAAGTCTCTCTGCAGTTGTTAACAGTGAGGCATCTTTCTCAACGGGTTTTAAGCCTTTAGATAGCTCAATTGAAACACGGTGAAAAAGGGTCTGATAATCATGCAAATGACGAGCATACAGTTCATCATATGAATAACCTTTCAACGTTTTCAAAGTATTCGAAGCCTCGTATGTAGGTTTTTTCTTAGAATCCAAAGGCTTGGTGAATGGACCTTCAAATGAAGACGATGCCACTAAAAGTACAACAGCCCAATCACATCCCTTCACCTGAATCTTCTTATCTTCCAAAACACTTATCGTTCCAATACCATCACTTATTCGTATATCAAGAATAGCGGAAAACTGAATTCCCGCATCAGCTCTTTCCATAACAATTTGATTCTGAGCATTTACAGATACACGATGTGGTAACTTGCTTTCAAGAAAAGCAGTAAAAGACAAAGAACCCGACTTGTTTCCTGATATCTTGGACGTAATAACCTTATCCGGGTATGAAGCAAAATGTTCCCTTGTGAACCTCACTTCACCGACTGAATACCCAACTTTTGCTGTGGCGGTATCTAAATCTAGCTCTCGAACATATGTTTTCTCATCATATGCGGCAGCATTGTGGTCAAACTCTAGTTTGATGTCACCCAAAAGCTGGTATGCCTAAAGAAATTATGAGAAATGTTAATGTAATAAATTTTGTGTACATTTAGTAGTTCAATGTTTATTATCTAATAGAAATGCATCAAGACGCATACATTGGAGCCTTCACCGGATAATTTGACAGCTGAAGTAGTAGCTTCGGCATAGTTTCCATCATTCACAAGTTTTCGGACCTCTGATAGTGCTTTAGGAGCATCTGGATTTGTGTAGTTTCCAGGACTTCCTGTCCACAGTGTGTCATCTGCAACAAAATTAACATTATGGTGTTTTTTGCACTTGTGATCCCACCATATTATACTTATACTAAGCAGGATGCAATGTTTTAGAAAATCAACTGGTGGTTGAATTAGATATGTATTTACGTTTAATTAAGTAATAAATATAACTACAACAGCAACAAATTAAAAATACGCAATCTCACCCGGCCAGGATATGGGGAGGTAGAATGTAGACAGTACCCCTACCTCATGATAAACCTGAGAGTAGGGAGACTACTTCCAGGAAGACCTTCGGCAAGTGGTAAATATAACTGAAAGTAAATATTGTTACATTTTGTTGCAGTTAGTTTACTAACACCTGTACCAAATTTAAGTATGTTACATATGAGTGTTCGTTCGCTGAGTTTTGGTTTGATTTTGGCCGACAACCAATCTATCCATGACCCAATCTCAAACTGGGTCACCAAATCAAAACCACCCCGAATAAAGGGTCGGGTTACTCAGGCTATTTTTGGACTACTCGTGGATTTCTAAGTTACATTTAGACGATTATAATTGCTTTTTCAGGTGTTGGGTGTGGCCCAATTATAATGCAGAAACCTAAAACCGAACCACTAAACTAAATCCTGATTTCGTTTCACACCAACGCCATGACAGAACCGGATAACACAATCCAGATAACGCGAGTACTTCATTGTCGTGTGTTATTCTGTTAAATCAAATAATGAACACCTCTAGAAAATGCATACTTATGTAATTGTATGATACCGTTAGCATTTATAGTAACGGTTGTTTGTGCTTATATGAAGGCTTATTAGCTTAAAGAAAAATTGATAAGCTTATAAGCTCATTTATTTCGGTTGTATGCTTTATCTACTTGAGCTTATGAACTTCATAAGCTGATATAGTATAAATTGCAAAACTAGACAATTTGATTCTTTAACTTTCATGAAAATGTTTTACGGAACTAATTCAACAATAATAAATGTCATTATATATTCATATTCTTTCCTTAAAAAGATACATATAGAGCTTTTCAATTTGGTTGTACATGATTAACACTGAGTCACTGACATATGAAGATTCCACATAACAGTGACATCGATCTTATGTATTTGGAATTGACTTTGAAAAAATGGTTGTGGGTTCAAGTCCTACTTAGAACATGTGAGATAGATTTGCGGTGTAAATGTTATGAGATACTTAAAATTTGCCGTTTAAAAAATATTCTGATTATTTCAGTTTTGTATTTGCAACTTTTGTAAGAGAGTTACATTAAATATGGAAAAGCAAAAAATATGCATGCTTCGGACTTCTTTTTAACCTTGATGACATATTCTAAGTAGGGATTAGCTTTTTTTTTTTTTTTTTTTGAACAAGGAGTTGTTTGTGACTGCTTACTAAAGCAGTAGAACTTCTTATGCTACCTTGAGATATTTTGCTCAGTTAAATATCCAAGACATTTACATAACAATTTGTAGTATAAGCAATTTCCAACATGATCGTTTGGTCTATCTTAAGTATCCATTTAAGTTCTGTAGATCATTTCTTAGACTAGTTGTAATAAAGGGGGTATTCTCGGTCGGTCGCTGCCGGTTGGGAGAGAAGGAATTGGGGAAGAGGGTCAGCTCACCGACCGCTTCATTTAAAAAAAAAAAAAAAAAAAAAAAAAAAGAAAAAACGTTGGGTATTTATTTAAAAAAAAATGAAGATGTAATTCGTCTTATTATACGAAATAGGTAGCGGAAATAGTTTAAGAGAGAGAACGATGGGGTGGTAGGGAGATGTATGTCACTTGAGCTCCTTATTACGACTAGTTTTATATTCAAAAGAGGCATAATTCATCACCCTTAGGCTAGGGCGCAAGACTGGTTGTAATAAGAGAAAATAGTCGGTCGGTCGCTACTCTAAGAACTCATTTCAGTCGGTCGGACTTATTACACTAAGTCGGTCCCCATGTCAGTCGGTCCTACCAAAATGGAAAAGAGGGTCGGCCGGCCGACCTACTTGTGCGCTTGTTTGTATGTGTGGTGTTTATTTAAATGTATTTTTGTGGGTCTTATTATTACACTAAGTTAGTTATGAAATAGTTTTGGAAAAAGAAAGTTAGAGGTGTCACGGGAGATGTAGGTCACTTAAAATTCCTTATTACAACTAGGCTAATGGTCACATCTCCTTTGCCTCCACCATCACCTTTTCAACACACTTCGTAACAGTCAATACCTAACCGACCGCATAAAAATAACTCACTTTATACAAACATGTCTTACAATATATATATTTCACACACTTACAAACAATAATAATAAAACGTGGGGACAGTTCTACTTTCTCCGTTAAGTACTTCATCGAACACTCCCAAAATTTCATCCTTCACGTGCCATACAAACATACTGTCACAGGTTCACCTCCCCTTCACCTCACTCATTACACCCCGTCTTATTGTTAGATTTATCTTCAAGTCTAATACGGAGTAACTAATAAGCATATTTCTTATGAAAAATTACTAATGTCGCCTTAGGAAAACTCTTTTAATTGTATCAAACCCTAATAAAAAGATCAACAATATAACATAAATAACCAAGCTATAAAAACGACCACTTAAGCTTCTTTTTATACGAATTTATCCTATCCTTTTATCTTTTTTATCATCAAAAATTCAAAACACATATCAATGGTGGCTTATTTTGGACCCGAAACAGGTTCAAAAGTAAAAGATGGAGTGAACGTATACGTACCATTGAGATTAATAGTTTCGGAAAAAACGCCACCCCACACCATACCACCAAGACGACCATTTCCAATGGGACAACCATCAGTCCAATGCTTAGCTTCCTTATTGAACCTAACCTTCAAATCACCTTGCTTCACTTTTTCCATTTTTCACACACTTACATACACAAACACATGTACTGCATATGGTATTTATAAAGGCTATTTAATGATGAGAGAAGTGTAACGATGACATTTGCCACTTGCATGCGTGGCCTACATTTCTTCAGACCTCCTCATGGCAACATATTTTTAAATAAAACAGTTTTATTTGCAAGGGATGACATGCCTTTTATTCACGTTTAATCCAAACTCCCACTCGTATATATCATCATCCGTAACGTTTTATTCTATCTTTTTTTATTGGAAATAATACTCTAATTGAGTTATCTACTTACCTAGTATTAAATTGAATAAAATGTACTCAAACATTGTTAGCAACATATCCGTTTCTAAATAAATCGTTTGTAACATTCAACACTATTTAATTGAGGGAAAAAATAATAATAATAGTATTTCTAATGTTAGGTATGAATGAAGCTATAAGGTTTATAAAATTGATACATCTTATTATGTCAGTAATTCATAAAAATTTTTATATTATAAATTTATTCCTACTACAAATAAAGTTTTTGAGGTTTATAAATTGTTCTAATATTTAAATATATATATATATATAGTGTAGGGTTATTTTCAGAACCAAGAAAAGGTCGAGAACTGCGAGAACCGATCTGAGCCATCTATTTTTCAATCAATGGCTACAAATAAAGATGGCATAATTGTAATAACATAAAAGATCATGTAACATTTTGTAAGTGGTAAAAGGGTATTTACGGTATTTTCTTAGTAAGCCTAAAATAACTGTCCCATCATATACGGATTTACAATTACCATTCAAATATTTTAGATCTGATCATCTTCCATAAAAAAAACCTAGCCGCTTCTCTCTATCCTTCCATCATAAACTCATCGCTTCTCTATCCTCCATCATAAACGCATATGCCTTCTATTCACTTTGTAGATTGCATCAACCACCAGAGTGACTGATCGACTGAGATACCAAGAATAAGAATATGGCACCGCTGCAGCAACGATGGAGGGAGACCGACAACAACAACAGCCGCAAGGGGTTGGGCAGATGTTCACAGGTAATATAAGAATAGCTGTTATTTTTAAGATTTCATATCTCTAATTTATGGCCAATCAAATATATTTTTAGTGGAACAAAAAATTTTGTTAATGAAATTATTTAGTGGAACAAAAAAGCCACAACGGTTCCGGTCCTGCTGTTCTGATATGGCCAATCAAATATATATTTAGTGGGTTAAAAGAGCATATTTGGCACTCAACATATATAAAAAATGTGAATTTGCCACTCATCTTTTACACATCCTCTATTTAACACTAAACAATTAATGAGTGTTTATTTGCCATTTTGCCCATTCAATAGCTGCACCTGTTAACATTGAATATGTAATAAATGTAAATATCTTGATTGTAAATGGTATAAGAGACGATATAGGTTTGTGAATTATATGTTTTGTGCATGCTAGATTGCTAGGGAACAATAAGTGATGTTATACATGATTCTTGTAAGCAGCTACATAAGTTTATATTTTGATCCACTAAGAATAAAATAAGTCTTAAAAGTAATGCATATGTGATCAGTTGTGAAAGTTTGCTACCTAATATGATGAATCAGTTGTGGAAATTCAATATAACATATAATCAATGATTTTAGTGGGATGGCAAACTTACATTAACGGCCAAATTTTAGTGCAAATGAAAGTGGTTGAAAAGATAGATGGCAAATCAACTCTTTTGGTATATGTTTGATGGTAAATTCACTCTTTTAACCTTTTTAGTGGAACAAAACTTTTTGTTAAAAAGATTAATTAATACTAGTTTAGAAGTATAATGAAATTATTAAGGCATTCATTCATCTACGATTGTACAAGTGTCTCTAAATGCCTGTATTTAACCTTTATAATTTTCATTTACTTATTTTTGCATGTTAGCGCTAAGAAAGATAGTGGCATGATAAAAAAAATGTGGTACCAGTTATTTTGTATATGATAAAGTTAATATATGCTAATAAGATGGTTATGATGTTACTGACCTTTAATTGTGACATATACGCTATTTATTTTAAAATTTTAGAAAACTGGAAATACACATGTTCTTTGAAAACGTGTAATTATATTTTTTTGAAGGCATGCACATATGTTCTAATGACTCTAATAAGAAACTTTAAATACACATATATTTTGAAGGCGTGCACATATGTTTTTTAAAGGCATGCACATACGTATCATGTTATTAGTCTTCAAAGGTTGTAGATTTAAGTTTCAAGATTTTTTTCACTTATTGCTACAGGTCTCTTCAAGTCGAAAACGTATAATAAAGACGATTAAGACGCCGGTTGCACATATGTAATACCTTTAGTATGCGTATGTCTTATAAAGACTATGACCACAATTGAAGGTATGCATCTATAAACAATGGGCTAATGACAATAAAGGTTGAATGTCCACGTACAAAGTTAATCAAATTTCACATTTTTTTTTCTTTTTCTTTTAAAGCTTTGTAATTGATAAAATCGATTTTTGAATGATGATATGTGGTAGAATGTACAAATTATGCATATGAATTGTTTGTGTTATTAAAGTGATAAATTGTTTGGGTTATTAAAGTGATAAGATTCTTGAAGTAATAATGTATGTGTAGAATCTACAAATTATGAGTATGTTTGCATATGTATTATGCTAGACTATGCATATATGTAGCATTACTTGTTATGATTAAATTCGTTTGCATCATTTGATATAAGAAAGCACTGTGCATATGTATTTTGTTAGTTGTTATGACTAAATAATTTGTTTATTAATTGTTTGTGGTTACAGGTACAAGTATGATGAGTAATATGAAAAGTGCACATGTGCTTTTTACATACTATCTAGCGACAAGATAATTATGCTAAAGATGTCAAGAGTAAAGACATAAGTGCATGCCATAGATACAAGTGCATGCCGTAGATACAAGTGCACATTTACATACAAAGAAATCCAAAGTGGCCAAGGAGGGAAAATACATGTGCATATACGGCAACATATTTTTTGCTTGTAGAAATTTGCTATTGAATTGTATATCACATGATTTTAAATTTTGTATATAATGTTTTTGTTTTAAATTGTATATAATACATGTAAAATACCTCTGTTTGCCTTTTCATGCACTACAAACACACGTAAATTTACATTATATAAAAAAACACATATGCACCTTACTAAATACACGTAAATTGAACACTACGAACACACATAAATTTACATTATCTAAAAAAAAACACATGTGCACGGTGCACCTGAAAAAAGTATTATTGCTAAAAAAAAAAAAAAAAAAAAAAAAAAAAAAAAAAAATCCTAAATTTTAGGGGGAAAAAAACGTTTTTTATTAAATGAAAATTCAAAAAGAAAGTAAAAGATGTACTTTTACTATTATACCCTTTTGAATAAAATAATAAAAATTAATATCTAAAAAAATCTGATTGGTTGATGGTGGTTCTCGCAGTTCTCGACCTTTTTATGGTTCTGAAAAGAACCCTTCCCTATATATATATATATATATATATATATATATATATATATATATATATATATATATATATATTGAAACTTTATTTTCAGAACCCACTTTAAATGCGAGAACTGCGAGAACTCCTTTTAAACCATTAGATGAATTGATCAATGGTTAAAATTGAATGTGCCATTTATGTAATTAATCAAAAGATCATGTTGGTTAATGTAACTAGTGTAGGGGTAATTAAGGGATATCACAATTATATATTTTTTAAAAACCGTCCATAATCACTCCCTACAAATCAGATATCTCTCCCTATTTTCTAGATCTTGGAGCCGCCCCTGTTTTTTTTTCTTCATAACCATTGTAGATCTACAATACCAGGCACCACATACAAATCCAAAAACTACAACAACGGATATACGGAAAACTACAACAAAGAAACCATTGTAGATCTACGAAGACATCCTACCTTCAGGTACGTAAACCATTGTTCATAGTGTTCTTGGATTCATCATCTATTTCACGTAATTTTTTTGATCCATTCTTTAAATTAATTTATATTTTTATCTTTTTTTCCAATAGTTTTTTAAATAGATTTATGTTTTCCAATTTTGATCTGGATTTTATGATTTGCTCTAGCGAAAGAGAATTAGTTAATGTTAATTGGTTCGAATTTTATGGTTTGCTTTAGCATCGTCGAAATATAGAAATAACTCATACGTATTTGGGTTTTAATTGGTTATAAGATGTAATGATTTATTTATCACATGAGTTAATTGGTTTTGTTCGCGGGTATCGTTGCAGTTACCAGTTTGGTTAGTTTAGTCTGTTTATCAGCGTGTTTGGTATTGTTGTGTTTGTATATCAGTATTTTAAAGATGTTTGATTTTTATGTGGTCCGGTAAATGCTTTGCACATGATCTTTTGATTAATGAAAGTATGTATTTTACTGATTGTTTATGTAAATGTTGTGGTCTGATAAATGCTTACACATGATCTTGTAAATGCTTGCACATGGTCTGGTAAATGCTTGACCCGTGTTCTTAGCATTAAACATTTATGCTCATCTTGCAATGACCCATATTTTAGAAAACAACCCGATTTGAGATATCTAACTCAGGTCACGTTAAAAACATGTATGCTAAAAACATGAATGCATTAAACATGTATGTTTTACAACATGTATCTTTTAAAAACAGGCATGTTCTAAAAATTATGGTTCAAAACATGCATGTTTCATAAATAGATGCATAGATGTTTTAATATGTTCATATTTGTTATGATATTTATTATGATTAAAAAATTCGTTTCTTATTTGTTTGTGTTATGAAATATCTTTTTCTTTGTAATTTTATTTTAATAATATTAATGTTGCTAATTTTTATACTTTTCTTTGTATCAGGTGTAATTAAAAGAATATTCACGGCTACGAGTGTGCATATATGTTCGACTTTTGAAAATGTTGATGGCTACGCGTGTACATATATGTCCGACTCCTAAAAATGTTGATAACAATGAGTGTGCACATATGTCCATTTGTGTTACATATTATTAGTGCTCACGTGTATAGATAGATTAGATTCATGTATTCATGCTTTTTAGAAATTTGTATTCTTGTTGTATTTCAATCGATATCGAATTATGTGTATAATATGTTCTTTGTTTGTTGTAAATTTATGTTACATAAAAAACACATATGCACCTAATTAAATCTGAAAATATGCATTAAAAAAACATATATGCACTAAATCTGGAAACATGCCAACTTAAAAACATATATGCACTAAATCTAAAAACATGCTAGCAAAAACATATATGCACTAAATCTGAAAACACATCAGCTTAAAAAAAAAAAAAAAAAAAAAAAAAAAAAAAAAAAAAAAAAAACGGATTTAATTAAAAAAATTAAAAAATAAAAATAAAATTTGTATTTTACTATTATACCCTTTTAGATTAAATAAAAAAGTTTAATATTTAAAAAGAACATAGATATTTTCAAAAATGCCATTTTGCATTAATATATTGCACACTATGCATTATTAGGAGTACATTAGTGGTTCTCGCAGTTCTCGCAGATAAGGTGGGTTCTGAAAATAAAGGGACTCTATATATATATATATATATAGTAGGGATCCAGTAAGAAGTAAATTAAAATAATAAGTGGTGAGAAGTGACCAAAATCACGCATTTGAGATGCAACGACTTGCATTAGATGCATTTATATTCATATAGATGCAACATCTTGAGTTTCGAAAGTTAATTTGATGTATAGATGGTGCAAATTAATTTTCATGATTTCCGCACGCGCAGAGGAACAAAAAACAAGAGAAATCATGAAATGCATATAATACGTATATGCATCTGATGAAAACCTAGAAAACATACTATAGTGCGTTATAATGCATCTAAGATTATAGGGATGCATCTAATTTAGGTCGGTGCATTTCGGATTTGAAGTTATAGTTCTTCTTATTCCTTCTTATTTTAAGTAATCTTCTTATTTGATCCTAACTATATATATATATATATATATATATATATATATATATATATATATATATATATATATATATATATATATATATATATATATATATATATATATATATATATATATATATATATATATATATATATATATATATATATATATATATATATATATATATATATATATATATATATAGGGTGTTTCTTGTGAGAAGTTTAATTTTTGTGAGAACGCGAGAAGAGATCCTAGCCCTCCATCAAATCCCTCCTTTTTTTAAAATCTAATGGCTAAGATCAAATTTCAATTTACACAGATCAAAAATATTTTTTTAATTTCCTTTACCTACTATAAAAGTAAAAAAAACACACAAAACACCGTATTGAAGGTGAAAAAAAACGCAGAACCCTTCTCCACCATTTTTCAACAAACACAACCACCAATCACCGATCTTAATCGCCGATCAACCACCGCCGTTCACTCTCCGTTCAACTACCGTCGTTCACTCTCCGTTGAACCGCCGTCGTTCACTCGCCGTTTAACCACCGCCGTTCAACCGCCATTAAAACACTGTTCAACCGCAGTATGCCACCGTCGTTAAACCGCCGTATGTCACCGTCATTCAACCACAGCAAGAGTATCAATGAAGAAAATGTGAATCTAGATGAAACTGAAATCACTTAAGAAGATTCCTTGTTCAAATCAGATTACATAGAGATATCAAGTAATTATTATACTTTATTATTATTGAATTAATTTTTATAAATAATTGTTTTGAATTATGAAAATTATTAGCGGATTTAACTTTAGTTATAGTATCTTCGCATGTGATATGGATTAATTTTATTACTGTATTAGCGTATTTAATTTTAGTTGTAGTATCTTCACATGTGAAGATTATCAGATAGAAATGAAGTTTTGATGCAATTAGTCGATTCAAGTTTGGATTAGATTATCTTCGCGTGTGAAAAATATTAGCAAGTAATGGATTTTTGAAGTTATTAGTGTATTTAAGTTTAGTTATAGTATCTTCACATGTGAAGATTATGAGTTACGAATGAAGTTTTGACATTAATAACATATTTAAGTTTGGATTATATAATATTCGTATGTGAAAAATATAAATAAGTAATGGAGCTTTGAGGTTATTAGTGTATTTAAGTTTAGTTATAGTATCTTCACATGTGAAGATTATAGTTAGGAATGAAGTTTTGACATTAATAGTAGATTTAAGTTTGGATTAGATTATATTCGCATGTGAAAATATCAATAAGTAATGAAGTTTTGAGGTTATAGGTGTATTTAAGTTCAGTTATAGTATCTTCGCATGTGTAGATTATCCGTTAGGAATGAAGTTTTGACATTAATAGCAAATTTAAGTTTGGATTAGATTATATTCGTGTTTGAAAGATATCAATAAGTAATGGAGTTTTGAGGTTATTAGTGTATATTAGTTTAGTTATAGTATCTTCACATGTGAAAATATACGTCTCGTAGCTTTTTAAGGTGAGTGAACAACTTCGTCACATGTGAAAATATGCATTGTGTGAATATTTTAGTACTCGGAACTTAATAATGCCGAGTTAAGTATCTTTTTGTGTTTGTGTTTTACAGGTGATAACAAGAATGTGAATTATGCTTGTGTTATGAAAGATATGCTTATGTTTCGCTGGTTGATGCGTGGTCAGCACACAAGACTGAAACAGGGTCATATACTATTATAATGTTGTGACAGGCCAGGGGCACATGGCAATCTACATACCAAAAATCTGCAGGTTTTGGGGATGAGAGAGGTACATTTTCTTGTATTGAACATTCTCTAGTGATTATACGCTACTACTCAAACCTAGGCACTACAATTTAGTTCAAGACCCATACGACATTGATGCGTGATCTTTATTGTAGCTGTGACGATATAGCATATGCAGGATGTACACTTCATTCCACATGAATACCACAAGCTTCTATAAATCATAAAAACACTACAATTTTCAAGCTTTAAGTTTGAGGTTTTGTTTTGACAAATTACTATTTGAGCAGTATTTAAAATTTTGGGTGCTGAGGAGCTTGACTCTTATAGTCTTATTGAAGCTACTTATCCCTGACCTTCTTTAAATTGGAAAAGTATCCATGGGTAAAAAGGCTATGAACAGAAAAAGGAATAGTAAAGGTTAGTGGGGATAGGGGTAGTTCGCACCAGCTGTTTAATAGAAAAGCCTATCAGATTTGTGCTTTCCTGACCCATTGGCCCATATGAGTGACCATCATGTTAATTCATATCTATAGATAGCTATTGTTGAGCATCTTGAAAGTTTTTATGGAATATATTGTTAACTTGAGGGATCGTTTATTCGTTATGTTGTTTGAAGCTAGTCGTGGGTGGATGGGCGTTCTCATTTTACCTCTAGTAGACCATCTCTATGACCAATAGACCTTTGTTGTCATATCCTATTGCCTTTTATCATAAGAGCATGACTGTATTGACGCCGAGAATAAGAGCATCACATGTGTCAAATCAGTTACTTGCGAAGTGGAAATTACAAAGTATGCTTTGGTTTCTTTTTAATTAAATTTCTAGCTGGGTCACATGAGATTCCAAGTAACTTATTTGACACCTTTAACTAGAGTTGCAAGAATATTCCTGATACTCGTTTTACTTGTGCAGATAAAGATATGATGAGGACAAAAGAATTGGAGAATCAGTTAAGTGAACGTTACATGAACTTAAGGCTTCTAAACATGAAAATGATAGGGATGCAAACTTGTCACAAGCGGTTGAGGCTCTTAGACGTTTTCTTCCCGGTGTTCATGGTTGTATGACTGAAATTTGCAGGCCAACTCAGAAGAAATATAATCTTGCTGTCACAGTTGCAATGGGCGGTTGTTGTGAAAAATGACCACACAGAAAAAGATTGTATCAAGGTAATAACCTTAAATCAAAGTTTACTTTGATTATTTCAGTCTAGCTATGATCCTTTAAGCTTTAAAGAAATAAATTAGAGTTCTTGAGTTGTAATTTAACTCTTATGTTTTTCATGTTTTTAACTGGAGTTGGCAGTGGGGAATGGGTTTGGGTTGAAAAGACCATTTTTATAGTGTGAGACAAAAGGACCTGGTCGGGTTTAGGATGTTGTCTGCATTAAAAATACACTTTGGGCATCTGTTACCCATTCAACCCATTTGATAGTCTCGTGTTAGCTAGCATTTTTATTTCGACCTATGTTAGATAAAACACAACCTAATTCCTACCATCTATAATTGAATTACTTAAATTGTAACCACCAACTTTGCATTTCTGTGCTCACTTGTTTTGTGCAGTATTTGAAAGATCAAAGGATTCCTCCTATGACATTTATACCCCTTCACACAGTTAGCTGCGCACCTTAAGCGATTTTGAGGTAACTTTACCTGACAACAAGGGAATCATTGTCTTATATTTTATTTTTTCTATTTTGTCCACTTGGTTCCTTAGATAAGAGACGTAATTTTGCAACATTCCTTTGTTGTTTCTCTTTAATGAATGGCATATTTAAGTGGCGTGAACTTAGAGAGAGCTTTTATCTTGTTCTAATTGTCCATTAAAATTTTGTAGCGGTCGTCATCGGCATGGTGCTACAGCTACCACTTCTGGACACAAAATTAACTTATGTCTGTGGTGTAGAAAGTATGTGCTTCTTCATTCTTTAGCTTTTTTTCTTTTGTGAGGTTGTGTACTATGAATGCTGAATCTGAAACCTTTTTTCTTGCAGCTCTGTGTATCAAGAACTGAAAGAACATAAAAATGATTTCCTAAAGTTCTGTGGATGAGTGCAAAAGGGAGAATGACCAAAAAAAGGTATTATTACTCCTATAATTATAAGTGGCAAGCTGGTCGGTTCGTGAGGGTTGGATAAACTGGTCATTTTTTCTTTGTGTCAAACCGTCTTGGTTTTAGCCACATTATTACAATAATAATCTAAAATTTGCATAATAATAATTTAAACTTTGAATAAGAAACAATATATGTTCTATAGGATTTCGTAGGCTACTTTTCGTCGCTATCGTGGCCGTCATTCATTCATGCACATCTACATTTACAGTTAGTTTATATAGCGGTATATAATATACTGATAGTATATTTGACCAGTTAGAAAAATTGGCATGAAATATAGCAAAGCTGTGTAGATTATTAGATGGATATAATCAGGTGTTGGTTGTGGTTGCTGATAATGTTGACATAAAACCGATTAACTATCTCACTTGTTTTCTTTTTATCTCAACTAATTATCATGCTTTTGAACCATAAGCAAATGGATATAACCCAAGTTAACCTGGTAGCAAACCGGTATAACCCAGAATGACCCATTTTCACAGTTATAGGTTGAAACTGACATTTATTTTACTTGTACCTTATATTTGTATTGTTTTTTTGACCATTAGACCCGTTACCCAAGCCGTGAGACCCACCCATATTCCAAGTCTAACAAATAATATGCATTTTACTAAAATAGATGTATGAAGACTGAAGAGAGATGACAATTGAGATCCTCTCATGTTCCATTTGAACATGAGAGGTAGTGTTGAAGTTTATGTGAGTGAAGAAAAATAAATAAATTAGTCATTGTGCGACCATTGTTTAATAAATTAATCATTGTGGAGAAAAAAATAACTAACATTACCTCTCATGTTCAAATGGAACATGAGAGGATCTCAATCCGATGACAAATACCAAGAAGGCCAACATGGTAAGAGAGAGGGATCGCATAATCTTGCTGAATTTTCCTCAACTGACCCGTTTGTGAATTAAAGTGTATTCTTCCCAATTCGTAAGCCCTACTACAAACTCCCCTCTTTTGAAATTTGGGTCATCAGAATTCACCACTTGTGACACCCTGAACCCCTCTATTGTCTGCAAAACATATCGATACTATCTAATCATCCAAGGGAAAAGAGGCCGTTGATTAGTCTAAATACATGTTGGATCGATATACTTTAATCAAACTAACTTTAACTAGCTTGTTAAGGTTTAATAACCTCTGATAAATCCTAAGTTATTAACAAAGAAACACTGAGCAATCTTTATCAAGTACGCGGAATTTACTTAACAAAGCTAAGAAGAATAACTCTTATTATAAACTCTAAATCTGCTTATTATGCAGATACTCTAAACAACTCTAAGATTATCGAACTTCTCTCTAAAACACTAAATAACTTGTGAATTCGTAAACTCTAAAACTCATAGACTCGTACCTCTAATGCCAATCTAGGAGTCCTTTTATAGGCTCAAGGATATCCTAGTCGGTTTACAATTTGTATCCTTGTACGACAAGTAATCTAAACATAGAATATTCTAGAGTTACAATACTTTCCATAAACGAATATAACAGTTCTTTTGTTCTTTCAGTACTTTGACTTCATAGTGCAGTACTTTGACTTTGTCTTTAGCAGTACTTTGACTCTTTGACTTTTTCCAGTACTTTGCAGCTTACAGTACTTTCATATCTTCAGTACTTTCATATCTTCAGCACTTTCATATCCCAACACAGAATAATTCTTGGCATATCATAAAGATAAGTTTTCCTACACAAGCACCCTTTTTAGTTCTGACACTGGTATTTATGTTTTCAAATCCTTCACTAAGGACCAAAAGAAACTGTTAACAAAAGTCTGATTTATTTACTTTTTGATAGAATTGTTCTTGTTATGATTATCATTGTTAGCCATCTTTATATATTATTCGTGGTTCCTATATCAAAGAATTGAAGCTTATATCATGGTATTCAACTCTTACCTTCAGGTAGTTAGCTGATGTTGAAAGACCTGTTATACTACATCAAAGTACTCATATGAGTGTATGATGTTGCAATTTTAACCCATTTTATATATAAATGGGTTGCTTTTTACAAATGAGTATATACTTTTTTCTTCGCGTGTGAATAAACTTTTTTCTACTGATCCTACGATCCTAGACTGATTTTGATTAAATTAAGATTCTACTACGATCCTGCTCGTTTTTTATAAGTAGGATCGTAGGATCATCGCGATTTTGACAACCTTGAAATCTATTGTTAGCCAATACATGACAAAAATACAATATATGCTTCGATTTTACAAACGACAACCTTTAGGGTTGTGGTTAACCAAATTTATTTTGTTACCTAACCATGAATTATTTGACTGGTTGACAAAGCCGAGAAACTTGGATACAATTCCGACAAACATGAAGGCACAACAAATGCTTGGATTGTGATTTGATGATTTAGTATCTTACAATAAATTGTAGTAAATATTATTGTGTTAACCACTACATCCTTTTGTCTTTCCAATATCTGCATGTGCCGAGGTTTTAGTGTTCATACACTAGATTTTGGTAGCTCAGGTCTTCCTGATATTTGTGTGACTAGAGGGAGACGGTTACAAGTTTCATCCCTTCTCCTTTGCATTACTCGGCGACGAGGATGAATAGATTATAAGCCGTGTTTTAAGCAGCAGGCCGTGTGTGTATATTTGCATAATGTACTACTATTCCATTTTAGCCTATGTAGGGTTGAACTGAAGATGTGCAGCAGAGGACAAGAAGGTTTTGCAGCCTGTATTACCATCATTCTTTCATCAGTGATGTTGTGGATAGGAACTGTACATATTTAATTTATATGTTTTGGTTGCTATTATCTATGATGATGTTTCATCAACAATAATAATAAATAAAGGTGTGAAGTTTGTTTATGTAAAGAATTTGTACTTTAGACCTTAATTGTTGCGAAAGTTGTTGGCTGTATCAAATTTCAAACTAAGAACATCAGTAAAATAGCTAGGCTGGTGCGACAAATTGAACTGATAAACAGAAGTTGAAATAAGTTTGAGTGTCATTTCTTAACATCAATTTTAGTAACGACTGAGCAAACAAACACACTCGTCTTGTTGTGAGCATATATTTTCGGAATGCACATTCAGAATACACAATATGAACAAGGTCTAATCTTGGCACAACTTATGATTATTATCTATCAACAACATCCTATACATATACCATGTTTCCGAGAGCATTCACAAAGAATATTGCTGCTTTTGCAACCCAACAAATTCAAATAGTAATTGTCAACAACATCATGTGCATCCAATGTTCTTTCAGAAGTTTGTTACACAAGCCAAACACAATCCATATTGCAATACGAATACAAAAATTAAATAATTTTAAAATTAACAACGATGCATCTTAAATAGATGGTTTACTAACTAAAGAATGCATCTATACCCTCCTGTATTTACTATACACAAATTTTTTGGGTTGCTCGTGCCTTCACGATGTTTTCCCAAACAAATGCTCTTAAAGAAAATTCCAAGCATCCTTTTTATTTGGCCCATTTGAGAACTGAGATTAACCCATCCATAGGTAAATGGGTCAAAACTGCCACCTTACCTTGTGATTAAATTGCCTTTAAAACATTTCCTATTCCAGCATAGGCGCAAATATCACAGTACTTTCTGATCTTTTCAATGAATGTCTTGGAAACCTCAGCAGTAGCCTCTACGCTATCATGTTATTTAGAAACAATTTCAAAACAAGTCTACAATAGATGCTCAAAAATTCCTTTATTCTAATGATTGCATATAAAATTAGTTTGAATGCTAAAAGAATTAGAAACCATATGCATTTTCCCTTTACCTGCTTTCCAAGGTACAGACCAAAACCAAGAGGCAGTCGTTGGGTGAGTGGCTCCCCCAAGTCTGACTCACATCAGTCCATGATTGCAAAAATAATTTCCTGTGCAACCTCTTCGTTACAGGAACCAACATATACCAAACCTAGGGAAATCGCTGTGAAGACAATAACATCTAGCAGTGCTTTTGGATCTCCAAGAATCGGATCCAGTTTGTCCCGGATCTGAAAGATGATTTAAACGTACGAGTCAGACGAATGTAAAAGAAAAAGGAAAGTAATAGTTATAGAGAAATATTGTGGTAAACATGTTCATTCTGAGTGCCAAGACAATTTATGGCACCGATTTAACAGAAGAATCTTCTTTATCCAGATAATCAGCAAGGAGTGCAAAGGCCTGAAAACAACAATTTTTTTTATTAAAATGTCACAACAAATACGGTTTGCAATACCAACTCTTAACAATGCACGAGCTATGACATGATTATCATTACTATGGAAGTACTTGTCAAGTTGGGCAAGACCAGTGTTAACATCCCAGATATCAATCAACCCCTACGATGGTGGAAACATAAATCATAATTCATTTACAATTAATGTCTACAGATGCAACATATGTTATAAGGAAGAGTATGGAACAGCTTTTATATACAATATGTATAATAATGTAAGCTACGAGCCAATTCGGATCCTAAACAAGATAACAGTTATAATATGCTCCTGAGCAACCAAAATAACATTGTGCATCTATGGGGACACCAGTGCAATTGTAGGATCGTATATTTATTGTGTTGATGATTCGGGTGGTCTTGGATGATCAAAATACATGTTTAACATTTTAGAGAGAGAAAGTAGAGAGAGAGGGTGTTCTTGCTAGAGAGTTACTCAAAGTATGGAATATTAGATTAATGAAAAGAAGCACCACCCCTTCCATGGATGGAAGGGGTATTTATAGTTACAAGAAATACGACCTCCTATCGGCCTGTGGATCAAGCATACAGTGGGTAAAGACCCGTCCTTCCTCCACGGTGTTGCACTACACTATTCTACGCTACAAATTAACTAATTAACTACTAAATAACGTAAATAACGACAAGTCTACGAGCTAACTTAAGCTAGATAACATTTGGGGTGACCGACTCTTCACTAAGGAATTTTCTAATTCCTAACAATCTCCCCCTAAGGGAGGTCACCCCATGTTTTACATTTCGAATCCTAGCATTCAATTCTTGACTTTGTTCTTGAGCTCGTAGACTTGAATTCTTCATTTCCACAATCTTTGTGCTTTTGTAGCGATTCTTCAAAGTCCGCATAGTTTTGTACTTTTAGTGGAGGCCTTTAACTGATCCACATCTTTGATGATCTTCGAGCTTTCTTTGAGATCATCAGCCACAGTAAATCTCTGGATCACCCTTTATTGTGTTGCCATCATGTGAAGTTGTGACTTTTGGACCGACATGCTCACACTTTTGAATCATGACATCTTTCCATCAGAGTAGCGGAAGCCTTACTGGTTCATGATATTTGCAGCAGCGTAGCAGAAGCATAGTATAAAAATATCAGAACCAGGTTATGTAGATATGCACCAGTCATGATTTCTTCAATTAAGTGTGGTTGCTGTGAACATGCGGCTTTGGATTGACTCCTCAATTCTGATCAGCTGCAATCGTCGGGGTGTACCTGCATACGACAGTTAGCAATAAAGTGCACGAAAGTGTCTTTGATCACTTTCGTTGAATTGAGGTACACGGCCCACGGTTCCCCGTTGATCAGTACAAGTACTGCCTGTGATCAGGTAGGATCCCTAAGAATCTCCTTGACAGGGTTTCGCAGCTGTTCTAGCTGTTCTCAAACCGGAACGTCTCAAAGAAGACAACACGGAGTGAGTGAACTAGCAAATTGAGATTCACTGATTGATGAAAAATGATTTGAAAAACAATCGCGTATTGCTTGAAGAAAGAGTTTTGCAATACGACGAAGGTTTTATGAGAAAGATCAATTTTCAATCAAAATACTTTTTGTATTAGAGAATGAGTACACATTCGACGTGCTAGCGAAAAGAAGAGATTCGCACATCGAACGGTTTTTCTAAAAGTATTTTTCAATCAGATATACTTTTTGAATTTGAAATGAATACACATTCGACGTGCTAGAGAAAAGAAGGTTTGCACATCGAACGGTTTTTCCAAAAGTATTCGTCAATTCCATTCCTGGACCAAGGTTGATTCAAGAATGAATCTCCCCATCGTTTCTATCCAGTTGTCACAAGCTTGATCTTTTGCAAGATTTCACATGTCACCCACCAAGAGCTTGTTTGATGTTGGCTCTAGAAGGATTTCCATCTTCATCGTGAATATTTTTACATACCACTCAGATGTTCTGGCAGTACCACAAGGATAATGCGTAGGACTCTTAATATATACTTACTTTCCACATTGTGTGAAACAGCAAGTCATCATTAATTTTGTGTCCTAACGAGATATTGTGGATGATCTCTTGGCTCTAGACTCAATCGTGCATATTTGGTTCCTGTGCCGGAGACTAGGGAGAGGGTCTCCTACTTCAATATCAACCATCTCTAAGAGAAAGTCGATAGATTATGTCGGTTCCCCGTGAGAATGAAACAAGCCCTTTTAAGAGGAACTTGAGTGGCTTGGGAAGTTTAGTGCAGTGCATCACTGGGTCCATGATGTCTTGTCTTCAATACCAGTGTTACCTTAGTAAACACCAATAGCATATGAATTGAACCCGGTTTCTGCCCTAAGGTTGAATTGATGGAGGGCTATTTCTTTTCACCCTTTTATCATTCATTTCTTTTTCATTCTTCAACCCCTTCAGTGCTTACCGAGACTTCATAACTAGAACCTTGTTGGGTTTATTCCAGTACTAGCTCAGTCTCAGTCTGCACTCTTCCCATTCCTCACTTTTCTCCTTTTTTCAATATACCTAAGGACTCTACACTATCTAGTGGATTGTCCCTGGGTAGATCCCTCCGGTTCTGGCGGATCGTGGGAACGAATACCTAACCTAACCATCCATATAACTCCATGCATAAAGTAAATTGGTCGGTCTTTTGGTATTGTTCTTTCCTTCATGAAACCAATTGAAAAATCATTTGGAAAAACAATCAAGGTACTTGTGATACGAGATCAAAGCATTTTGTACCTTAATAGTTTTGATCATTTAGAAAACCTCCCCCTCAACATGTGCGTATGATTTAGAAATTGTTTAGCATAAGGAGGCAAGAGGACTTTGAAATATTTTCTTTGATCACAATTTTCATACGAAAAAGCCATTTGATTTTCATGGTAAAATTCTCCCCCTCAATATGTGCGTAGGATATTTGAAATCATTTTTTCACATAGAGGCAAGAGTTCTTTTGAAGCACATCCACAATCACAAAAGCCATTAAGAAACCATTAGAAAACTCAATCAAGGTACTTAATAAATCACTTTAAAAAGCTTTCGTACCTCGATAGTTTATTTGCTCCCCCTCAATATGTGCTTCAGGATTCGAAAGCGTTTAGCACATATGAGCGAGCAGCGTGCACAATTAAATCAAAACGATCACCTTTTATCAAATTTCATTATTAAATCACAAATTCTCCCCCGATCAAAAATATCAAACCCTTTGAGATTTTGGATCCCAAGTGATTTAATTAAGTTTAGAAAAGATGGGAGAAAATGTGGCCTTGTTTAAATACTCATCTGGTTTTTGGATAAATCCTCCTCCTCAACATGTGCATTGTGTATTTGAAATCGTTTGGCACATGGAGGCAGGAGTGCCTTTAAAGGACTAAAACCAATTCCATTAAAACAGATTTGAGATTTAAAACACGATCTTTACCCCGAACAGAAATATCAAACCATTTGAGATTTGTGATCCCAACTGATTTAAATCATTTAGAAAAATTTGGGGAAAGACGTGGCTTGATTTAACTTTGAAAAATGACAGATAAGGACCAACTCTAGACATTAAAGATTGTTAGTGTCAGGTATGATAGTTTTTTAAACGATCTTTAAGTAAAATAAAACAGTTTCACAATCAAACAAGAACAGAAAAAATTTCATTTTGGAAGATCTTTGAGTTTTAAAGAAAATCATACCATGACATAACATTAAATCTTTAGATCACCACATTATTTCGTACAATCCGGACTTTTATGAAGCAATATTGTTTGAAAATATTTTATTCAAAATCACTCTCCCCCTCAAACCATGACAGTAGTCGATGATTGAGTGACTTAAGTTTTGATAAAATAAAGTCCGGTGATTTTCAAAATTTAGTCCCATATATTTTCAAAACAATATTTTTCCATTTTCAAAAACAATATTTCAAAGTTTTTAGAAAAATGGTTTCATCACGATTATCCTGCACAAAGATATGTTAGGTGGTTGAGAAGCTTCTGTTGTTGTTGTTGTAGGGCTTGGAAGAAAAACCGTCTGCATATGCAGTGAGACTTCTTCTTATGTTGCATTTTGAATGCCAACTGAGGTCCAATTTAAGCTCCGTTTCTTCAATCACTTAGAAGAAAACCATCTGCTGATGCAGTGAGACCTCTTATGTTGCATTTATGCCAACTCTCCATTGAAGTCCAATTAAGCTCCGTTTCTTCATTTGTCAACCCAAGATATCGTTACCCTTTCCTTGCGGCATCCAATCATGTTCATTTATGGGATCCGGATCGGGAACATTCTTATATACCAATATACCTGCATATGTTAGTGAACACACATACAAATATATGGTGGTCGACAACACCCAAACAGCAATCGACTAATAAAAGTCAATCCAACATATCAATCAGATCATGTAAGGTATGGGAATAATGTGTTTCTCAAACTCTAATCATCTAAACCTAACAATCATATCCTAGAAACCTAGTCCTTCAACATAGGCAATTATATTTTTTCAGATAAGCACGTAGGATAATTAAGAAAGTCTGTTAGATGATATAAATTTGAAAACATTCTCCCCCTCAATCAATGACTTATTTTTCTGAAGAGTTTAAAAGCGCTGAAGTCATTGATTGAGTTTGCAAATTTAATAAAAACTCTGAAACTGATTGTTTTTAACGCAACTCATTTACCACCATTTTTGAAAACACCAAATATTTTTCTGAAGAATTTTAGACGGAAAAACATTTGTGTAGGAACAACAGTCCTTCGACATACTTTCCTTGTTTTGTTTTTAGGATAAGTGCACGAAATATTTTGAAAATAGTTTAAGCGTAGCACTTTCCTTCTTTAAAAAATGGGTTGCTATCTGAAATAATAGCAAGCCATTGTTTAAGCACGGGTCACAGTCTGAAGTAACTGCAAGCCATATTTTGAAGCACGGGTTACAGTCTGAAATAACTGTAAGCCATATGATTTGTGACATGTTTTGAAAAAGAATATTTACACCTCCTGCTCGAACTTCATCTAAAGTCCCGTGCCATTATTGAATGACATTTCTAAGACCGTAGATGTTATCGATACCAGAAGACATGTCTAGAGAAAACATATTTTTGGAATTTTTCAAATTTTCTGATTTTTATGGGTTTTTGTTGGTTTTATATTTTTCTATTTTCTTTTTCTTGGTTTTATATTTTTCTATTTTGTTTTGCTAGTTTTATATTTTTGTATTTGGTTTTTCAGATAAATATATACAAAGATAGAGTAGATGATATAGTTAAAGAAGATGATGATACGAGTACCGAGATAAGGATATCGAACAGCCCCGTTGTAGAAGATAGAAGTCATCATCCCTAAAACTTTCACCACCAAAGCTTCCAAGACTCTTGAATCGAAGAGAAAAATTGAGCCACTTGAAAGTGAGACTTTGGCAGCTTCCCCCCAAACCGAAAATCCTTATGTTGAGCAGATTCGAAGCTATATTACAAGCTTGCCTTAGCCAGGTGCACAGAGATGCACACCATAATCATAAATCCCGCTGCTCCATTTAAGAATAATCATCGTGATTCTTCGTTCGAGGTTATATCATCAACAAGAAGAACAGCATCGTATCATCCCACACATAAAACAATCTTCTCAAATTTCCTTTTCAACTGATGTCTGAAGCGATCCATTCCAAAAGGTGTCAAGAGAACAATTCCCCCTAGTAGTTGAACTGATGCAGTCAGTCTCTTTGTATAATGCTCAAGAACTCTCCCGAATACACATCATGAGGGTAATGAAGAACAACTCCCCAATGTTCACATCTTTCGTCCCTGATGAATGTGTATGAAGCTCAAGAACCCGAAGTACACCAATATCCAAGAACTCTCCCGAATACACATCATGCCCGGAAGGAAAACACCTCCCCAATGTTTGTGGTAAACAATGGCTTTCTTCCCTGATGATCGTGTATGAAGCTCAAGGACCCGAAGTACACACATTCCCCAAAGAGAGAACAACCGATAACATTGAAGAAGCAGGCCGAATCACTGATTATCTATGCGGGTGACAATCTCTGCGGATGTCAACACCGGAATAAGTGATTATATCTCTGAATCACAGATTAAGCCCTCAAGTAAAACAGCTGAGCATCCCCAATGTACACAATTCTCTCTCCCCTGATGATTGCGATAACATCGAGATCATCACACACCAATGTACCTCTTATATCTTCAGAAACATTCTCTAACATCTCTTCCCCCGCATAGTTGAAATAAGAACACTAAACGCCTTGATGAGTAAAATCTTGAGTTTCTCTGCGGTCATGACATTTGTTTTCCCGGGATAACTTCAATCACTTAGAAGTATTAAGTCCATCAAGTTTGATCGCCATGAGTCAAACCTTGAGTTTCTCTGCGGTAATAACATTTGTCTTCCCGGGATATCTTCAATTACTTAAAAGTATTAAGTTCATCAAGTTTACTCGCGTTTAGATACGTGTCTCCTTCCCCCTTGCTGGTTTTGACACTTCAGAATCAGCAACACTTTGAAAGCCCAAATACAAGAAATCTGTTGAGAAGAACCTTAGAAGTCTTTGTGAGAATCAACTTGCTGAAGAATATGAGCAAGTCTAATTGGGGATTAAATTCGACATATCACTCTCCCCCAATTAGTGCTCTCCCCTAAACCGACAATCTGTTTGATAAATGCAATGAATTAAGAAGAAGTCTTTAGATTGTTAAATGCAACTCGTCTTTAGTCTTCTAACATGTAGCAGAAAATGTAGAACCGACTGTAGACTCGACCTTCTTCAAGATTGTCCAGTTGGGGAATAGAAAGTTAACATCTTCAACTCACCAAAAACAAGAACATCACCAAAAAGCATCCCAATCAACTTACATCTTGCAAATCCCCTTAACTAAAATCCCTCCCAATCAAACAAGAACAGAAAGATGTTCATCAAGGAAATCAGCAATCAGGCCGCAACGAACACACGATATGGTAATACCAAGCAAACAATCACATCAAACAAGAACAGAAGGTTGTTCGGAATCATCATGTTGATGTGCACGTGAAGCATTAACCGGAAGCACTTTGTCAATAAACTCATATCAGCTTGTGAAGATGTCAACAAACGGCTCTTAAGAAGAAACTCCATGTAAAGATGCCCGATAAGAAGAAACTCGGTTCTTACATGAGTTAGGAGCCGTATGACCATATATTCTCATATTACAATCAACCATGCAGTATTATCATACTTCTTCTCCCCCTCAAGAATTGCATACGGAGATGCCATTCTTGATTAAACAAGTGAAAATCATCCAAATGTAGTCTATTCACACTTCTCCCCTGCAACATTAGCACATGATGTCTTCATCTTCATTATAGTTGAGCAAGTGGAATAAGAAAACAATCAACAGCAACCCGGTTCACTTGATAACTGAAAGCGCATGGAAAAAGTATGAAGCATGTTGATGAGAATGGTCATAATAAGAAGATTTCTCTTCTTCAGAAGATAAAGCGCACTGACACGTACACTTTTCTTTTCTTTAAGAACGAGGCATGAACTGTTGTGTTCATACGTCATAAGAAGATTTCTCTTCTTTCGAAGATAATGCGCACTGAAACGTACTTTCTTTTCTTTAGAGTACGAGGCATGAACTGTTGTGTTCATACGTCATAATCTCTCTCTTTTCTGCTCTCTTAGCAAAACATGTAATTCACCCCATTATCATTCAGTAGGCTCTTTGAAGTGACAGCTGATGGAGAAAACCCAATATGATGAATTTGACCCTGAAGTAAACTAACCCGAACTCGTGACTTAAACTTGCACATATGTAACAAAGAGCGGTGCCGAGAATTCATGCTCCATTGAATCTCTATGTACTCTATACTCTTCAACCAACCAACCATCAAGTAATAGACGTACATTACCTCTTGAAAATCCACAATTGAATGTGACACTGAGCACTACAACGTAACTCCTTAAAGTGATAGTTATTTTGTGGTGGTATGAGCCCAATTTCCCCAAGTGGTAAAAGAAAAGGTAAAAGACACCCAACAATAACTAGATTTCCAAGTCTTCGTTTTTTGATAATAAGCTCGAACAAGGATCATGAAGAATCTTCATCTAACCATCCCCGATACCTTCAGATACTAAGTACACTCGCCCGTGATATTTCACTTCAACCTCAAATGAATGATACTGAATTAACTCCGTTGTCACATCTTCTGGTTAAAAGCTCAACTCTAGCCTCCTTTGACGTTTTAAGTGAACTCTGATAATGGTTTCATCCCGACCATGGTTTAATGAGCATAACCCCGTAAAACTTTGAAGTAACCAAACCGCCATGACGAATATCCAAACACACATCCAATTCATGAAGTACACCCTTTTATCCCTTATTCGAAGCAGAAACCGTGGCACCAACATCAAAAGATCCAGTATTACACTTTCTGTTCTCCAAGATGGTTTCATCATTACGGGATTTTACAACTCTATGGTTTAAACCGAGAAATAGTTTCGCGGGATTTTACAAAACCAAGAATAAACCATAAGATAGATCCGGAAATGCACTCAACAATTACCAGGATGTTTCCATTGTCACGGGATTTTACAAGTCTATGATTTAAACCGAGAAATAGATTCTTTCACGGGATTTTACAAAATCAAGACAGAACCGCAAACAACGTCAGATTGAATATGTTATGACAACATTGGTTTCGGTGAATATATGTTTTAGGGGAACATGCAGCGGTTCATCAATGGTTCATATCCAACATCATCAACATCATCAACCATCCAATCAATACATTGGTAAACACATCATTCACGCATTCTGTCGGCAATTGTTGTGACAACAAGGTGGAGTAAACCCGATATGCCAAACTTGATCATGAAGTAAAATTCCCCAGATTTGTTACTTAAACTTGTACAAATCATTGTGAAGAAGTGATGAGTGTCTAAATACTCATCATTTTTGTACAATATAAACTGCTAAATCATCTGAAAACACTCAGAAACACATCAAAATGATCAAAATATCACAAATCAGTGTTTTATGTGTTTTAAATGCAAAAATATCAAAATCAGATGAAAAACATATCAAATTTGCAAAAATTGCAGTTTTAGTCCCCCAAGTTTCAAAAATTGTCAAAAACAGTCCCTGAGCACATAATTTCAAAAGTAAAGTCACCAAAGGTCCTTTTTAAATCATAACTTGTCAAATTTAGTCCTTTGGTGAAAAATGTGAAAAAGTTTGAGAAAATTACAAATTGGTCCTTCAACTTTGAAAATTGGCAGAAATGGTCCCTGGAAAATGTGAAAAAGGCAACTTTGGTCCTTGTACTATTAACACTTGTCAAATTCAGTCCTTGGAGCAACTTTGAGATATTGGCAGCCTAGGTCCCTACAGTTTCAGAAATTACAATTTAGGCCCTTGTATTCTAAACCCTTTAATACTACCACTTGGACTTGTCAAATTGCAAATGACCCCTTGCCATAGCCTTGTGACCCTGCCAATTGCATTTTGAACCCCCACCATTAAATAATCCCCAGTCAAATGCCCAAGTTGACCACCATTTCCCTCTCTCCCTCACGAGACACCATTTCCACCATCATCACCCTGCTACTCATCTGCTCACACTCAACCATCATCACCCCTACACCCCCCCTCCACCTCACAACAAGCCAAAGGTGCATTTAATGCATCCTTGTACCTAACACTCAAGCTACAACTGTTAAACATCTTTTGGCGCCAAAACCTTGTAAACGGCTAAGATGATCCCAAATAATCCAAGGGTCAAAATTGTTGCTGGGAATTGAAGATAGAGGTGAGAGAAACTTCTTGGGTGTATAAAAAGGCAAAAAGGAAGCAACAAACGAGAGTAGTTAGTTTAGATAAATTTTCCTTATGTCGTTTTTTAGATTAATGTCTTAGTTAAAATGAAAACATTGTAATTTCAGTTTGTTGGTGTCACATTCAAGTGGGAACATTATTGTATTGTGATTTTGAGTATCAATTTTAAAGTTTAATCAAATTTCAAATTTATTGTTCACTGTCTCATTTGCAGTTTTTTAAATTCTATGTCAAAGCTTCTAATAAGCTCATGGTTAAAATCAAATAAGCTCAGTTAAGCTTATTACAATCTTTGGTATGCTTGTTTTACCTTTTAAGCAGTTTGGTAACATAGTCAACAAAAGTCAACTGGAGCAGGGTATGGTCAAATCCTTGACCTGGACTAAGGTGGTGGTGCATTGAGCTTATTTGGAGTGATGTTTAACCACTTGTGCAGTACTGATTAGCTGGACTGTTGTAAGTCCTTTTATTGATTTTACGCCGTTTGTTTGCTCAAAACTGTATTTCATAGCTCTTATAGAATTAGTATTACATTGTTAGCTATAATCATTGTAGTTAGGATCAGTTGGCTAGGTACAGTTGGAATAGGGATTGAGTCACACTGGTTAAGTGAATTGCTAGATAAAGTATTGATACAAGTGGATAAACCTGTGTTTGGCTTGAGCTGATATTTGAGGTTGCAGAGCTTATCAGTGGTTAAATTTAGTTTGCTAAGTTCCCTTTAGGCTTACTAGGATAATTTGAGTCACTCACTTGCTTATCATTTCATTCAAAGTGAAATTTCTCTTTTAATCCAATCTATTGTCTGCACAGTTAAGAGTATGAACCTGCAGGCTCACATGTGGACTTAGTATCACATAAGTTAGCTATATCAGGTCCCCTTGCATCGTATAATTTCAAATTCAATCAGTGTGGATAGATCAAATCTCATCAAAGTCAAATTTTCAGCTTTATCAAAAGTCAAAAGTTTGCAACAAATCAGTTTCTTTAAAACTTGCAGACACTGCATAGTCTTCACTTCAAGTACTCTAGGTCTGATATTTAGTTTATAAGGTCTTTGCTAGGTCAACTTTAGAGTGCAACATCTGGTTTTAGGTTTCTAGTCTATTCGGTGGCTTATTTTTAAGCTGAAAGTGGACTGAGTAGTGCCCTGTGCAGAGCAACTAATCTGCACAGGTTCTGAGTGAAACTTGCAGATCTCGCGCCAAGCTTATAAGAGCTTGCCCTGGTCTAAATTTTGGTTTATAAGTCCCTTGTTAGGTCTAGTGTAGATTTCTCAGAATGGCTTTAGTTTTCTTGCTTATTCAGTGGCTTATTCTTGAGCTGCAAGATGGTGGGTAAGGACTGTTTTGGTGTCTTAGTGCGATTCATACCATATGCTTGTTTCCTAGCTTCCAGAAGCCTAGAGTAGCTAAATTAGGTTGTATTGAGTTAGCTTCAGCTTAAAATAAGTCCTGTGATCAATTGGTTCAATTAGGTAGCCTTTAGCTTATTTCAAAAGTGCTTATTTATAAGCTACTTACACTGCAGCCTCATTTTCTTGCACACAACCCCTGTTTTTTATATTTTTCATAGATTCCTCATAATATTTTAGACTTTTCTTGAATTTTTCAGATTTTTCCATATCAGTTTGCTATTTTTCCTCATTTTAATTAGTTTTTAAACCTTTTAAATTAGCTTTTAATACAATTAATTAAGAAAAGGTTCAAAAAAATAAGTTTTCATTTTTCTTAAGTTAAGATAAATATAAAAAGACAAAAAAGTATTTTTCCATATTTTTCTTAGTTAAATTTGTATTTTTAGATAATTTAAATAGTTTTAAATAGTATTTAATTCCTAGAAAATAGAAAAATAATCATAAAAATGCAAAAATAGTTTTGAAAAGTCTATTTTGATATTTTAGACTTTTTTAAGTCTTAATTTTATTTTTCTAGCTTTATTTCCTAATTTCTTGTATTTTAGATAATTATTTAATAGTTAAAAATAGTTTTTAATTAATAATAATTAGATAATTAGTTATAAAAATAATTTTCTTTTTCTAAAAAGTTTCTTATATCATTAGGTTTGTAAAAATGTATTTTTCATATTTTTAGGATTTATCTTGTGTAATTTTCACGTTTTTATTTGTACGTTTACGTAATTTTATTTTAAACGTAAGTTTTAGGTTTTAAACGTTCATCACTTTAAATATAGTGATAGCGTTTATTTAATATTTTTAATCTTTTTAATTTTCTTTAATTTGCATTTAAGCCGTTGTTATTTGTTGGCTTTTTCCTGTAATTATAATCTATAATAATCATCAAATCCCTTTATCGTTCAAATTCCTCGATCACTAAATGTTTGATAATCCATTGCACAACTCGCTGGGACATAAAGACCCGGGGAAACACTATACTCCTCAGATCTTCATTGATTTCGTGCTTAAGCAGTTTTAAGCTGGTTACGGTCCGCCATTCACAAGTGGCGGGCTTGTGTGATTTAGCTTGACTGTTTTGCGCGCATCAAATTTTTGGCGCCGCTGCCGGGGAGCTGTGCTGATTATCTTCCGTCTAGCAGATTAGTGATTTGGATATTCACTCTTTGTTCATACCATCCATCTGTATATGTTTATATTTTCTTATCCAAAAACCACAAAAATACTCTTCTCATTCCTCTTATTCGTTGATTCTATTTCTCTTACCCTCTTTTGCCGTTTAATTCTATTCTTCGTATCCTCTCAACCATTTGATTCTCTTCTTAATCCTCTATATGTTTAATTCTTATGTCGACATTCGTCAACTTCATCGTCAGAAATGTGTGTGAGCGGTGTGGAGGACCTAGTTCAAGCGAATTTTGCAAATCGTGCGAATTATCCATCATAAATTCTTTTCAAAGTTATTTCGACCACCCGCCACAACCTGAAATACATTCTTATCTTGACAAACCAGTTCAAACGTCGGAGCTACCCCAAGCACCCACCGAGGATTACGAGGACAACCTCTTTGAATCTAGAGCCCGTAATCTAATCGAACAAATTTATGTCGATGAAAAAAGGTCAAGAATTAGAATTGATTACGATGAACCCGTTCAAACACCGGTGACTAGCAAGAATGACTTGCCTAATCTTCACATTTCTCAAGAACCAGAACCGGAGACCATAACGGAAGTGGTGGAAATTGCTAGCTCTCAGAGCACACCACTTGTCCCACCTCCTGATCTTTCTGAATGTTCTTCGAGACTTGATAGTCATCCGGGTCACCATGCTGGTTTTGTTGATTCTTTGGATAAACTGATTCCTCTTCATAACTATCAAATGCAATCGTTTATTCCTTGTGTCGGTTGTGGTGAGCCTCTTTATGGTTCACCCTGTCGTTGGTGTACGTGTGTACAATGTGGTAATGATATTCATAACGGGAGTTGTTTGTTTTGTGGTTCGAGGAATTCATTTGATTATGATCCTAATCAGAACTCATTTAACGACTCCTCAAACTTTTCCAATTACCCACCCCAGCCCGACTATTCTTCATATGATCAACAAGACTGTTGTGAATTTTGTGGAGGTCCTCACCAAGGATTTGAGTGTCAATCCGGAAACACGTTTGTCTATGAACAGTTTTCCAATGATGCTCAGAACTTTGGTTATGACCAAAATCCATATGATTCACCTATCCAGACTCAACAGTTTTACTGTTGTGAGTACTGTGGAGGTCCCCATTTCAGCTCTGATTGTCAAATAGGGAACCCAGTTCCTTGTAACAATCATGACTCTCACATGTTTGATACTTTCCAACCTCCACAGCACTATACGGTTCAAACTCCACCTGAGCCGTTGTCTCATGAAATCTCCCAGGATCTTGAAACCGCAATGAAAACACTTGAGGATATGATGAGTAATTTTAAGAATCAAGTGAGTGGTGAAAAGACCATAGGAGAATTACTTGCCGAAGAGCGAAAGGCCCGAGAATCTAGGGAAGAATTATTAGCCCTAGAGCATGCAACTCTAAGGCGTTCCCAATTTCTCAATGCAGCTCTTTATGACGATGACGAGGAGGGTTTTTATCCTTTTAAAAGTAATATTTCTCAACCCCCTCAGTCAGTTGATATTCCAGCAGTTGAGATTCCATCTAAAACAACTGCTATCACACCCGAGATTCACACTCACTCTCTTATTATGGGGGACGAGCATCTCGACACTGTTCCTGAAAAGGAATCGGACGAATTGATAAAGTCTAGTGTTGAGGACCTTGTCCCAATCCCAGGAGAGTCACAGGGAATTCTTGATCATGTGTGTGATATCCCTCCTCCTCCTGTCTTCCAAACAGATCATGTTGAGATGTTCTCCGATTTTGATGATGATGAGTCGTTATCTTGTGGAGACATTATTTATGTGGAAGATTCACCTTCTGAGCTTATTAGCTTAAAAGAAGAGAATGATGAAGTTGCTGACACTGAAATCAAAGATGAAGCTCTTCGAGCAACATTATTGAATGTCAGACTTCTCATTTCTAAAATCGAGGCTTTCAAAGAGAAACCTATTTCATCTCCTATCCCCATTAAGGATAGTGACATTCTTTCCGATGATCCTAATCCGGAAATGAAAGCCTCCTGTTTTGATAATATGGGAGAGAAGATTAGTGGCAGTACCACTTTTCATTCTCACAATTCTCTCCCCGATTATGAATCATGTACATTAGAGGAGTTCATCAGTGAACCCACTCATATCAATTCTGAATATGATTCATTCACCTTCATGGAGTTCTCAGATGAACTCACTCATATCATATCTCCGCCGGAGTATGATAACTTCTACTTTGATCTAGACACACCCGAGATATGTCTAGACCAATTGAGCTTAACTGAGGAGATTCATGAAACTATGAATTCTCCTATTCAGGATGAAGAGTTAGTCATGATTTCTATCATGATTTTCTTTCTTTTCTTCATATATTCTGTCACTTCTCCTGTTCTTCACTCCTTCGGGAATGAAGACATTATCTTTGATCCCGGCATTTTCATGTACCATTATCTTGAGCCGGTTCTATGTATATCTCATCGGTGTGGAACTTTCACGTACTTCAATGTTTATCCAAACATCTTGAATGAAAGTCCGATGGAGATTGTATCTTCCACTTGCTTCCCCATGAACCAATGAATACGGGGTCGAGTCAAGCTAGCGACTCGGTAATAAAAAACAGTAGCATGCCATATGGTTTTTCACCCATATTTTTGTCTTCTCACCTCTTTCTATCACCCTAGTGTGGGGGGGTTGCCCACATGTTTCAAAAAAAAAAAAAAAAAAAAAAAAAAAAAATCTTCTTTCTAAATAATGGCCGTAGTATTTCCCTTTTACGTTCTTTGTTTCGGCATAACCGCCGGTACTTTGAATATTGAAGGCAATATTCATTTCTAAGTGTGGGGGGGAATTCTCACGAATTTCATATATTATCTACCCAATTCCCCCGTTTTTGGCCAAAAATTTTTTTTGGAGTAAGTGTTTTACACTTTCTCATTAGGTTATCAGTCCGCCTTGTCTGTAAGACAAAAGGATTGGCTAATCCAGGAGCAAACGGCTCTTGGTAAAGATATATCAAATCCGTTTATATGGTTTGCAATTTGCCCAAAATTGTATGGTATTCAGCTCACCATATCCTAAAAAGTGAAGAGTTGGCTAGCCCGCAAGATTATGGCTTGTGGTAAAGGCAGTGGAAAAACCATAATTGGTAATCGACTCACCAAAGATAATATTGATAATTTATCTAAGAGTTGGCTAGTCCAGAAGGGTACGGCTTCTGGTAAAGACAAAATCAAATCCGTTGAAAGCTGGTGGTTTGCTCAAAATCACATGGTTATCGGTGTACCATGGTTCTTACTTGAACTAAAACATTTGGCTACTCCAGAAGTAATGGCTTTTGGTAAAGAGATTAAAATCCATTATGTTTTCTCAAATCATTGCTAGGGACTAGCAATATCTCAGTGTGGGGGATTGATGAGTGTCTAAATACTCATCATTTTTGTACAATATAAACTGCTAAATCATCTGAAAACACTCAGAAACACATCAAAATGATCAAAATATCACAAATCAGTGTTTTATGTGTTTTAAATGCAAAAATATCAAAATCAGATGAAAAACGTATCAAATTTGCAAAAATTGCAGTTTTAGTCCCCCAAGTTTCAAAAATTGTCAAAAACAGTCCCTGAGCACATAATTTCAAAAGTAAAGTCACCAAAGGTCCTTTTTAAATCATAACTTGTCAAATTTAGTCCTTTGGTGAAAAATGTGAAAAAGTTTGAGAAAATTACAAATTGGTCCTTCAACTTTGAAAATTGGCAGAAATGGTCCCTGGAAAATGTGAAAAAGGCAACTTTGGTCCTTGTACTATTAACACTTGTCAAATTCAGTCCTTGGAGCAACTTTGAGATATTGGCAGCCTAGGTCCCTACAGTTTCAGAAATTACAATTTAGGCCCTTGTATTCTAAACCCTTTAATACTACCACTTGGACTTGTCAAATTGCAAATGACCCCTTGCCATAGCCTTGTGACCCTGCCAATTGCATTTTGAACCCCCACCATTAAATAATCCCCAGTCAAATGCCCAAGTTGACCACCATTTCCCTCTCTCCCTCACGAGACACCATTTCCACCATCATCACCCTGCTACTCATCTGCTCACACTCAACCATCATCACCCCTACACCCCCCCTCCACCTCACAACAAGCCAAAGGTGCATTTAATGCATCCTTGTACCTAACACTCAAGCTACAACTGTTAAACATCTTTTGGCGCCAAAACCTTGTAAACGGCTAAGATGATCCCAAATAATCCAAGGGTCAAAATTGTTGCTGGGAATTGAAGATAGAGGTGAGAGAAACTTCTTGGGTGTATAAAAAGGCAAAAAGGAAGCAACAAACGAGAGTAGTTAGTTTAGATAAATTTTCCTTATGTCGTTTTTTAGATTAATGTCTTAGTTAAAATGAAAACATTGTAATTTCAGTTTGTTGGTGTCACATTCAAGTGGGAACATTATTGTATTGTGATTTTGAGTATCAATTTTAAAGTTTAATCAAATTTCAAATTTATTGTTCACTGTCTCATTTGCAGTTTTTTAAATTCTATGTCAAAGCTTCTAATAAGCTCATGGTTAAAATCAAATAAGCTCAGTTAAGCTTATTACAATCTTTGGTATGCTTGTTTTACCTTTTAAGCAGTTTGGTAACATAGTCAACAAAAGTCAACTGGAGCAGGGTATGGTCAAATCCTTGACCTGGACTAAGGTGGTGGTGCATTGAGCTTATTTGGAGTGATGTTTAACCACTTGTGCAGTACTGATTAGCTGGACTGTTGTAAGTCCTTTTATTGATTTTACGCCGTTTGTTTGCTCAAAACTGTATTTCATAGCTCTTATAGAATTAGTATTACATTGTTAGCTATAATCATTGTAGTTAGGATCAGTTGGCTAGGTACAGTTGGAATAGGGATTGAGTCACACTGGTTAAGTGAATTGCTAGATAAAGTATTGATACAAGTGGATAAACCTGTGTTTGGCTTGAGCTGATATTTGAGGTTGCAGAGCTTATCAGTGGTTAAATTTAGTTTGCTAAGTTCCCTTTAGGCTTACTAGGATAATTTGAGTCACTCACTTGCTTATCATTTCATTCAAAGTGAAATTTCTCTTTTAATCCAATCTATTGTCTGCACAGTTAAGAGTATGAACCTGCAGGCTCACATGTGGACTTAGTATCACATAAGTTAGCTATATCAGGTCCCCTTGCATCGTATAATTTCAAATTCAATCAGTGTGGATAGATCAAATCTCATCAAAGTCAAATTTTCAGCTTTATCAAAAGTCAAAAGTTTGCAACAAATCAGTTTCTTTAAAACTTGCAGACACTGCATAGTCTTCACTTCAAGTACTCTAGGTCTGATATTTAGTTTATAAGGTCTTTGCTAGGTCAACTTTAGAGTGCAACATCTGGTTTTAGGTTTCTAGTCTATTCGGTGGCTTATTTTTAAGCTGAAAGTGGACTGAGTAGTGCCCTGTGCAGAGCAACTAATCTGCACAGGTTCTGAGTGAAACTTGCAGATCTCGCGCCAAGCTTATAAGAGCTTGCCCTGGTCTAAATTTTGGTTTATAAGTCCCTTGTTAGGTCTAGTGTAGATTTCTCAGAATGGCTTTAGTTTTCTTGCTTATTCAGTGGCTTATTCTTGAGCTGCAAGATGGTGGGTAAGGACTGTTTTGGTGTCTTAGTGCGATTCATACCATATGCTTGTTTCCTAGCTTCCAGAAGCCTAGAGTAGCTAAATTAGGTTGTATTGAGTTAGCTTCAGCTTAAAATAAGTCCTGTGATCAATTGGTTCAATTAGGTAGCCTTTAGCTTATTTCAAAAGTGCTTATTTATAAGCTACTTACACTGCAGCCTCATTTTCTTGCACACAACCCCTGTTTTTTATATTTTTCATAGATTCCTCATAATATTTTAGACTTTTCTTGAATTTTTCAGATTTTTCCATATCAGTTTGCTATTTTTCCTCATTTTAATTAGTTTTTAAACCTTTTAAATTAGCTTTTAATACAATTAATTAAGAAAAGGTTCAAAAAAATAAGTTTTCATTTTTCTTAAGTTAAGATAAATATAAAAAGACAAAAAAGTATTTTTCCATATTTTTCTTAGTTAAATTTGTATTTTTAGATAATTTAAATAGTTTTAAATAGTATTTAATTCCTAGAAAATAGAAAAATAATCATAAAAATGCAAAAATAGTTTTGAAAAGTCTATTTTGATATTTTAGACTTTTTTAAGTCTTAATTTTATTTTTCTAGCTTTATTTCCTAATTTCTTGTATTTTAGATAATTATTTAATAGTTAAAAATAGTTTTTAATTAATAATAATTAGATAATTAGTTATAAAAATAATTTTCTTTTTCTAAAAAGTTTCTTATATCATTAGGTTTGTAAAAATGTATTTTTCATATTTTTAGGATTTATCTTGTGTAATTTTCACGTTTTTATTTGTACGTTTACGTAATTTTATTTTAAACGTAAGTTTTAGGTTTTAAACGTTCATCACTTTAAATATAGTGATAGCGTTTATTTAATATTTTTAATCTTTTTAATTTTCTTTAATTTGCATTTAAGCCGTTGTTATTTGTTGGCTTTTTCCTGTAATTATAATCTATAATAATCATCAAATCCCTTTATCGTTCAAATTCCTCGATCACTAAACGTTTGATAATCCATTGCACAACTCGCTGGGACATAACGACCCGGGGAAACACTATACTCCTCAGATCTTCATTGATTTCGTGCTTAAGCAGTTTTAAGCTGGTTACGGTCCGCCATTCACAAGTGGCGGGCTTGTGTGATTTAGCTTGACTGTTTTGCGCGCATCAAGAAGAAACGGTGTACCCAATGTACAGAACCTCTTGACGTATCCTCAACTGCGTGAGACACCGAAGTGATAATTACGTTGTGGATTAAGCGAGAAAGAATCACAACCGTAACTAACTAGCCAAGTCTTTATCACTTTCTTTATATGCCCATACAAGTCATCTTCGCGGAAAGGTAGAAAGAAAGAAGACGAAATAAGTAAACGTGCCTAAAAACCTTTACTTCAAAACCAAATAAGAAATACCATCCAATCAACCCCGTTGCCAACCAAGTTTCAGTTACAATTCAAGCCGTGACATACTATTCTTCGTGAAGATGTATAAACCAACGTATCTCATCATCACACCAAATCAAAACTCATAATCAAACCACATAACACAAATAATCTTAGCATCATACCACATCTCATGATCACAAATCTCTTCAAAAACACTCGCTCTCAACCACAATTTGAACCCGATCCATTATAATGACTGAACCCGATCAATTTAGGCTTCAGAGGGCCCATATCCAATGTTGCTTATATTCAGGTCCAATAATTAGCTCAAGCCCAACGGGGATCATAGGTAGCCCAACTGATAACACCATATCTTGCAACTCTGGCCTACGAATGAGGCAACAACACAAAGCTCAAATCCATCTTAAAATCAAACCCGGTTCATTAGATAAGCCGCAAAATGTCTTCACAAATTATTCAAGTAGGCTCAAGTGCAATCTTCGACTCAATATTCAAGCAAACAACCAAATTTGTAGTCCCATTATAAAGTTATTAAACACAAAATGTGGATGAGCTACCATTAACATTTGCAAAGTGAAAAATGGCTATCAATTATTTTGTGTTCGGTTTATCATATGCCCCGTCCAACATATCACGAATTCAATGTATAGTAAAAAAAAACTCACACGGCCCAAGTCCATTACTGTACGGCCCATATCTCCCAATAATCAGCCAGATCTAAAATCCCTTGAACAAGGCCCACGATCCTAAGTCCAAAAAATCGGATCTGCTCAAGAGATACCCTAGATTTTCGGGGTGTATATATAAGTCACACTTAATCACTTCAAACCCTAAAAATACTCCCCAACGTTACATTACACAAACCCTAATAATATTAAAAGTCCGCCTCTCTCTTATACATGATACAGCTTCGCTTAACCCAAATCAAAAACGCTTACAACTTAAAAAAAATACCACGCCTCTCACATCACATATCAGTTACACAAACCAAATCCCTTCCTTCCCTAGATTATCCATTGATTCATCCATGACCTAGCCACAGGGATGGCGTGAGGTCTTTGATTCGAAGGTCCAAAGTATGCCACAGGGATGGTATGAGGACACTCATCAAAGCCACAGGGATGGCATGACCCATTGATAAGGCATCAAAATCGATCAATTAATTCAAGGTAAGGCTTAAATATGTGATGGTAGTCGATTATAATAACACGAAACAAAGATGCAAGTTATAACGAAATTGTTATAAACTTGAGTCTTTATATTCGTACATCTTCAAACCACTTTGATCAATGAAGAGTTTATGTCTCGTACTTTTATAGTCATTGAACGTCACGAGATGATAAGCTAAAAAATGATGTAGTTTCATTGATAGGATTTGAGTCTTATGGATTGGTTTTTTTTTTTTTTTTTTTTTTTCATTTGTTTTTCATTCGAGTTGTTGCTTGAGATCAGTGATGAGGTTCGTGTAGAGACCTTCGTAGTCTTGATGTTTCATTGAGTACACGGAAAACTGAGATCTATGATTTTCATTTTGGGTTTCGTATTTTAGATCAATGATGTATTCGAAGGTTGTGTGTAGATTATTAATATCTATGTGCATTGACGAGCCTTACACACATTCGAAACTGAGATCACACAAACTCTCATTTTAATCTTTTTGACTTTGAGTTCAGTGATGGATGGAGTCGTGTACTTGGATCTTCAAGGTCTTAAAAGTCACGACCAATCTGAGATCTTAAGAGTCTAGGTTTAGTTTGATATGAGATGGGATTGAATCTGTTTAGATATATTTACAACACGATGATGGACTGATGATGGTTGGATATTCCTGAAGTCACGAGTAGTATTTTGGTATAATGTATATGTGGTCGAGTCTTGTTGTGGTTTATAAATTGTTGTTGAGGTCTTGGTCAATATCTTCTTCTACCTTTCTTTCTGTCAAGTCGCCAGCCAAGTCGCCACGGCCAACTCGCCACGGCCAAGTCGCTAGGCTAACTCGCCACGGCCAAGTCGCTAGGCTAACTTGCCACGGCCAAGTCGCTAGGCTAACTCGCCACGACCAAGTCGCTAGGCTAACTCGCCACGACCAAGTCGCTAGGCCAAGTCGTAGCGACTTGTAAATACAAGTCGCTATAAGAGGTGCAATGCATCTGGTCAGTTTTGTGTCAAATCGCTAGCAAGATTTTTTATGTTTTCCGATGAGTTTTCCGGTTACTTTTCCGTTCATCTTCAAATAAGCCCAGAAAAGTTGCATAAAAGATGAAACTTTTTGACTGTTTTGACCATGAAAAGATACCAGAAAACCATTAAGACCACAAATATATGACCATATTGACAACAAAATATGCATAACAAGACTGATAGAAACAAGATTCTAAGAGAACCAAAACAGATTAAAACTGGTATGACCATAAGACCATTTTGACCAAACAAAAACACATAAAGCTTGTTTGTAAAAACAGTTTACCCATAACAATGTTCCGACCATACGAATACACAAAAACAGCTTCAAACACGAATCAAAACGACAAGAAATCATCAAAACACAACAACCTTGGCTCTGGTACCAATTGTAGGATCGTATATTTATTGTGTTGATGATTCGGGTGGTCTTGGATGATCAAAATACATGTTTAACATTTTAGAGAGAGAAAGTAGAGAGAGAGGGTGTTCTTGCTAGAGAGTTACTCAAAGTATGGAATATTAGATTAATGAAAAGAAGCACCACCCCTTCCATGGATGGAAGGGGTATTTATAGTTACAAGAAATACGACCTCCTATCGGCCTGTGGATCAGGCATACAGTGGGTAAAGACCCGTCCTTCCTCCACGGTGTTGCACTACACTATTCTACGCTACAAATTAACTAATTAACTACTAAATAATGTAAATAACGACAAGTCTACGAGCTAACTTAAGCTAGATAACATTTGGGGTGACCGACTCTTCACTAAGGAATTTTCTAATTCCTAACAGCAATATTGAAAAAACACACCACCTCCACCCTAAACTTCTGACCCGCGAACCTGCTGACTTATTGACCTTGCTGATTCGATTGCATACTGACTCTAATCACTCTCCTAGTTAACCACACGAGCAGCTTTTAAAGACCCATAATGTGACATCATGGTCGTTGACCAACTTTATTATGACATATCAATAGACAATAGACCTCCCAACTGACCCTGCCCTTTTTAATCTACATTATCCCATAACTTTCATGTTTACAACTTGTTACATAAATGCAAAAGGTTTGATTTAAGCTAGATCTGAGGGTAAAGTTCTGACCATTTATCATCCAAATATTTGAAGGGTAAAGTTCTGACCATTTAAAATTGGGAGACCATTTATCATCCAAAAATTTGCATCCAAGTATCCAACAGCAAGAACGGTCCCATTAGTTGATGCCCAACAAAGAGCAGTTATCTCTTTGTCTTCCAAATTATGCCCAGATGTACCATCAGAAAGTTGCCTATCTTGACCCGGTGAATCAACAACTCCATCCTTCAATTCGAGAACCTTATCACCTCTCACGACAACCACTTGAGCTTCAAGAAGATCCCATAGAATAATCAGTCCACTCTCGTATGCAATCAAAACTCTGCAAAAGAACAACCAATCAGATTATACGTTGCATAGTTCATGCCATACTCAAATTAATAAACGGGTGAAAAAGGGCTTTTTCTTTTAAAGAAGGTTGATGAAGAACTCCAACGATCGTCTGGTGATCTGGAAATGATGATCCAGCTGCTTCTGCGGAGTATATAGAAATATAAAATATTGTTAAAATTTATGATCTAAAACCAACGGATTGTTGATTCACTTGAGCAACTTCGTGTATGAGATATTTACCCACAATTTTTTGATTCACCAGCCATAACATGGGTTCATCGCTGGATTTCACGATGGCATTAATTTGTTTCATCCTCCAATTCTCATCAAGGTGATCAAGTTGTGTACAATAAAAGTTGAGTTCACCTGTCCGCGGCACATCAATAGTGGCGTTAAGGACATTCCTACCAGATCATTGAACGATATACACTGATAGATCAGTTTACTATTTGTATAAATAAGCACATGAAAAATATATATTTTGTCATACCTGAAATCTTGATCGTCGTATGATTTTTGAACCTTTGACCTTTTAATCGGCCATTTCAACAAAATGGCATTCCCATACTGAGGAGCCCAGCTTTCTGCAAACACGTAATTCATCCCCAGAGCAAAAGCCAAATCAGATAATGATTTCATTTCTGTCTCTTCTTCAGCCTTTACATCTTGCAAAGCCAAACTATACCATGTAATTCTGTGTTGCAGCCATGAGATGTGATCAGAACCCGCAACAAGCAGGTTGTTGGCACATGCACTGATTTTGAATAAAGCCACCTTGCTATCAACTCCAACATACTTTATAAGTGGGATCTTCTTGATATTGCTGTTGCGAAACAAGGACCTCCACTGTTTGCTATGAATACCAGAAGCTGCATATACAAATCCTCTGAGACACTCATTACAAGATTAGACTGGCTATGCATTTTGCATACCATTCGCTGCCCCACCTTCTTCCCAACAACTACTGATTAACATCAAGGCGCGCGTGATCGCTGTGGCTGCAAGCCTACAAAAGAAGATGTTAAAAGATGCTTCTTGTTAGAGTTCGATAGAGCTGTGAGTATCTATACTTCTTTTTGATGATACTGCTAACTTTATTTTCATTTCTAATAGACTTGTATATAAGCCTCATACTATTAGTTAGATGCTTGAATCTAAAAAAGTTTTTAAAAAAATATTTTTAATCAAGACAATAAGGAAATAATGCTATGAATTGGTGTCTTGATGATAATAGAATAGTAGAGGTGGAACTTTTGACCTTCTAACTTATGAATGAGCCGATTTGGGTTATGTTTTTACATCTAATTGGGTATACGGCTATTAAAAAATGTTAGCTCTAAAGAAATGGGTCAAATTGGGAAAACAGGTTGAAAGTCACTTAATATGTATTGCATACGCCTCCTAAATAATTATGTCCAATAAACCAGCTTATTTTCAACTAGTTTGTTTTTTGTAATCATATCTGATACACTAATAATCGATTAAAAATATTAAAATTTGGACAAAAGCATTCGAGGTCAATCCAACCCAGCCCGACACAAAGTTTTACCTGTTTAGACCCGCCATTTCCCATTTTCATCAAGTAGTGACTTCACCTGCCGTTGACACATTTGCCATTGTGCATGTATCGTGAACATGTTGTATGGACTGATAAAACTCTAAACATGAAACTATTGAGGAAGGGAATTTGACTCGCATTTATGCACCTATGGTCAGTGTCTTTTTCTTTTTCATATTTATCTTATAGTTTATTCTCTTCTTCGTATCTTCGATAGAATATGTGACCTTCAGTTCTTTAATTGAGTCTGCACAAAGAAGCTCATTAGGGGCTGAGCAATTGTTATCCGTTAACAATTGCAGTACTTCTTCTAAAGCCATTGAAGGGTCACATACTTTATCGAAGAACCATGACAAAATAAAAGAATCTGCAATGATCGGTAAGAAGGTTATTCAAATATCCGATATCAATTAATTTCAGTATGGAATCTGTAACTACAACTTTTGACCCGTTAATCCACTGTGGTCTCTTAAAGGGGTGTTTGGCAAACTGTAACAACAACAATTTTGACCCGTTAACCCACTGTGACCACTTAAAGGGGTGTTTGGAAAACTGTAACAACAACAATTTGGACCCGTTAACCCACTGTGGCCACTTAAAGGGGTGTTTGGCATATTTTCTTTCATCAATACTTTGACCTGTTAACCCACTATGACCACTCAAAGGGGTGTGTGGCAAATTGTAACAGCAACAATTTTGACCCGTTAATCCACTGTAACAGCAACTTAAAAAGGACTTTTATTTTCAGTCAACTTGATAAGGTTTTAAAAGGTACCTTTTTGAGGGGTCGTTTAAGCCCTTATTTCATCACTTTTGTATCCGTTATTGCTTAATATCGTTCCTTTTCACTTTTTAGGTCTCTTGAAGGCAAAATGCTGGAATGGCACTTATTTGGACGAAAAGGCGCGATTATACGAAGAAAATGGCCAAAGTCAGAATCGAGACACTCAAAGCTGCTGAAAACATAAGGTGACGGCGTCAGGTGTTAATTGTGACGCCGCCGGAGGATCTTTGTGACGGGACAGAAGCCAAAACTCCCATTTTCAAGTGACGACGTCAAGTTATAAAAGAGTAGCCCGTCTCAACTCAGACGGCCTAGATGTAATCCAGACGGCGTCAGAAGCTGAAGATGACGGCGTCACAAGCATAAGGTGACGCCGTCGCAAGTCTAGCGTGGCCAAGACGAAACCCTAATGACGGCGACACGACGGCGTCACAAAACATAAGGTGACGCCGTCGCATGTGTAATCTTATATATAGAATCTGAATTTTTCAGTATTTAGTGTGTAGTCTTTTGGAGTAAAAACCTAAACCGAACCAAGGCTGTCTTGTACAGTATTTTAGGGTTCCAAACCCTATCTTACACCAAGATAAGTGTTTTACTTCATTAATACAATTATGTCTTTGATTATTTGTGTGTATGCTTGCATGTTTTCCATGTCCGGCTAATTTACTTGTGTGTTTGCTTAGGGAATATGAAACTTAATTATTGAATATTGATTGGTTGTTTCTTATATTAGTTGATTAATGATCTAGTAATGCGATAGGTCATTCGTTGTGTACTTGATGCTTGATTAAATCTTTGTGAACCTTAGAATATGACTCCTTGAGTAGTTGTAAGCTAAACCATCCAAAGAGTGCCTTATAGTAAGAGTTTATTATCCCTAGTGGGTTTTGTAGACGAGACCCTTTGGTAAGTTCCAAGAGTTAGGGAGAAACGCATACCCTACAACCGTAGACACACAACGCAACTAGGAATAAGGACGTGACAATTCAACCACCAATAGGAGATAATTAAGGAGTAGTAAAACCTAAGTAAACACATCTTTAAACTATCATACGAGCACACATTAATTAGACATAGACTACATACACCTTAGATTAGATAATTAGATAAGTAGAGTACTGAGATTCGTACCTTTCCTTTCCTTAAAAAATTATAAAAATATAAAAAATAATCTTCCTCAACCACAACCTTAGCGTAGTAACTTCTCACTAGCATTCCTATTCCCCTAGAGAACGATATCAATACCCGTGGCTTACCCTAATACTACACTACAACGATTAGGTTCACTGCCTAGGGTGTTGAAAAACTTGCTCGACGAAAAGGAAGTTCCTTTGACCCCGAACGACGCGTGTAGCGTTATCAAGTTTTGGCGCCGCTGCCGGGGAATAGAATAGCTAGTTAGTAGTCCACCTCGTTTAGGTTTCTTTACTTGATTCCTATCAAGTAAACTTTTTTCTCATTTTTAGCTTCCTCTTAGTCTATCCCCCTTCTTCGTGACCTTTTTTCGTAACCCCATCACTTTTCATCATGGAAGGTGATAACCACCCACCATTCATCAACCCACCACCAATTGACCCGCCAAGAGCCCGTACTCTTGGTGAATACTCGAGACCAAGCCACTCAGGCTATAGGAACACCATTGAGCTTCCCGACCAAGCCCAAACTACGGCCCTGCGATCCGACACCATCCGGTTGGTGCAAAACGGATGTGCATTCCATGGACTTCGTTCCGAAGATCCAAATCAGCATCTGAGGGATTTCCTCAAAATTGTCGATTCCATCGACCTTGATGCTACTACTCGGGAGACCACGCGCCTGCGTCTCTTCCAATTCTCTCTACGGGACCAAGCTAGTAATTGGCTTGAGCGACTTCCCGCCGGCTCCATCTCAAGTTGGGATGATCTTACCTCTCGCTTCCTTGCTCAATTTTTCCCACCGGGGAGAACCACTAAGCTTAGGAATGACATCTTGATGTTCCAATAACGTCAAGGTGAATCTCTCTACGAAGCATGGACTCAATTCAAGGACTTACTTCATAAAGTCCCTCATCACGGCATTGATCTTTGGCTCCAAGTCCAAATTTTCTATGATCATGTCAACTTCCCCACCAAGCGATCCATTGACCAAGCGGCCGGTGGAAAACTTAGTGATCTCACCGCGGAAGAATCATGGGGTATAATAGAGGACCTCGCCCTCTATGACAACGAAAGTTGGGATGACCCCCGTGAGCTGCCCAAAACCGTTAAGGCAATCTCCTTGCCTCCTTCCGACCGTAGGATGATTGAACTTGAAGATCAAGTAAAATTCCTAATGAGTTCCTACGAAAATCCTAAATCTTCACACCATGTGAACAAAGTTTCTTCCTCGTGTGAGCCGTTTTGTGATCCTCATAACACGCGCACTAGCACTCGATCCCCCGAACATGCTTTCGTTGACTACGCATCCTCGCGTATTAATGGAACGGGAGGAAGATTCCCTACAATACCCGGACCTAGGAATTTCAATGAAACCCGAGAGGCATGGAAAGGCAAGCCCGACTTCTACTGGGGACAAACCAAGGAATTCACTTCCAATGATTTTTCATGGCCCCCACCTAACGGTCTTAACCAACAAAACATCGAAGGGATGTTGCAGAACCTTGTTGCATCCCAAGAATCCCAAATAGCTAAGCTCTCGGACCGCTTTAACCAACAACAAGCCGAAATGGATAGGAAGATAGACAACCATTTGAAAGCCATAACTAATAGTGATAGGAAGGTTAATGCTATCTTAACTCCCGAGCCTTCCGGTGTAGAGATTAAGGACCCAAGTAAGCTAGCTAAGCACGTTCAATTCGTCAATACCATCGCCTTAGTTAAACCTAATGGAACAAATGACGAAAAAGACCATACACTTGAGAATAATGAAACAACCGAGGAAGTAGATGATGTAGACAATGACTATTTCAATAAGTTTCCTACGGAATAAGAACTATCTCGCCACCCTCACTTAGTGCGTGACCTCCGTCACATGTATGTTAGGAAAAGCCCTCGAATCAAGTTTGGAAACCCTTGGAATCTTAACATACCATGTTTCATAGGACACCTTTTTGTGGCAAAGGCCTACATTGATCGCAAATCCCCAATCAACATAATGACTAGCACCTACTACAATTGGGTAATGAAGAAGCCTATTCCAACTAAGCAAGACCCCGATAATCCTAGGGTTAAGTGCAATTTTCTTGGTAAAGTTAAGGGATTGCCCGTTTATGTAGGTAGTTTTACGTTTTCTACGGACTTCATAATTGTGGATGATATTAGCACGGCCATAGACCCTAGCTTGTCCCATGTTATTCTAGGAAAACCTTTCATAGAAAGCACCGGGATGACCTATAATCCCTCGTTAGGAGTAGTGCGATTCAAGGATGATACCGATGACATAGCTTACCAAATGCCGTTTAAGATTGAGAAGTTTTCATCACTCTATAATGATGAAAAGGAACTTAAACTGTCGGTCTATTATAGGAATGATGAGGATAGGGAAAAAGGAGTAGATTATGTTATGGCTAAGATTTTCGGATTCTATAAGGATTGCTTGAACTTAGAACCGAAATATAGGACCAAGTGGGGAGAGGACGAACTCTTAGAGAGGTGCATCATAGGGCACTTCTACAACATGGAATCCCCGATTAGAGACTGTCAAGGTGGCGGTAATGAAGTAACGTAGGAGCATGACTACGAGTCTAGCTACAAGACTCTTAAATAAAGAAAAGCGCTTCATGGGAGGCAACCCATGCTTAATTGTTTGCTTGTTAGTGTCATATATCTTTTATTGATTGTTTATTCTCATGTTTAAATTTGTAAAAATGCTTTATTTTGTTTTTAACCTCGTCTTAATTGCATATAAAGGTATTTTACATAAGGGATAAGTGTAGGGAGGATTACACACGTTTTCAAGGAAACGTAAACATGAGAATAACAATTCATTAAAAGATATATTTGTGTGTTTGTTCGAGTCAAATGCTTGTATCGAGTCATAATGGATGTTTTGCAGAAATTTTTCCAGATTCTAAAGATGTAAATTTTCCAGAAAATTGCAGACCAGTTTTTGTCAGGATAACCTGACGGCGTCAGGATCGCAACCTGACGACGTCAGGAAGGAGTAAAAACAACAGATTACTTTTTTTCTCATTTTCTGAGCTACTTAAAAATTTTGGAATTTTCCAGGTCTTAATTTTCCAGAAATTTTGTAAACATCCATTCCACAAGCATTATATCCTAGTTTAAATCGAGTCTTATATATATTATTACCGTCGATTTTACGCGAAGGTTTCGTTTGTTTCTTCAAGTGTGCAGGTTTAATTTATCAAGAAGAAGTTACATAAGATTGGAAGGAGCTTTTCACGCATAAATTCTTCTTGGAAAGGATTTCACCACTACTTCACACACGGATCCTACCGAGCTAATCAGGGAAGTACTAGTTTCTTTCGTTTTTAATTACCTTCCATTATCATAACTTTGATACTTTCGGGGAACATTGGGGACAATGTTCAGTTTAAGTGTAGGGAGGGAAAATAAAACGGGAACTTTGAAACTATGCTTATCCTTGATTATTTGCTTTGTCCAATTGTATTTGTGTAATAAACCATGAGAAAATGTCGGTTAGGGTAATTTTGGCACCAAATTTAAAATTTTTCATAACATATAGGAGTGGGCCATTAGTCTTAACAAAAGCGTCTCACGGATAGGAAGTTATATGACTAGCACAAAAACCCTTTACCACCTAAATTCCACCCAAAATGTGAGGATCGCCCTTAGATTAGTAGGAATTAAAGCATTCATCTTTAATGCTTAGAGTGTAAACCGGTAGTATATTAGATTCTAGAACTTGTTTTGTGATGCATTTCGAGATCGCTAGTAAGACTATACTTGTGTAGTTAGGAATAACTAAATGATAAGAGGCATTAGGATAACCCTTGTTTGATACCCGTAATATAATTACTTCTTCCACATCGGTTGAGTAATTCCCCCACACCTTTGCGTTGTACTCATCTTTAGTACACGATACCCCTAGTTAACCCCTCAAAGCCTATCCTTTTCGCGGTTCTCGTGATGTTTCGGTTTTCCGGAATATCAATGAAGAGCATTGTTTACACCCCACCCTCAAATGTACACCCAAATCGCCTTAGCCTACCTTGTATGCACTCACTTTTAGTGCATTATTGTTATCACCCTAAACCCTTAGTTCAATTATCTTGTTGCTTGCATGAGTTGCTAAGTCGAGTCATATCCTTTGTATACAGTTTTGAGACGATTGGGATTCATGGGAAAAGTTAAAGTTTATGAAATGACGGGAAGGGAACGTTAAATTCAAATTCCCTTTGTTTGCGTAATAATGTACCCCAAGTGTGTTGATCTTTTCAATTCGGGTCAAATTAGTGTTAAAGTAATAAAAACTCAAGTGTAGGGATGTGCCTATAAATCCCTATCATTTTGATGTTACCATAGAGGATGGTAAAGTAAAAGTGTATGAAAAAAAAAATATCGAAAAAAATAGAAAAAGAGAAAAGAAAAAAAATAGAGTGTTTGATTAAAAAAAATAATAAAAAAAAAAAAAAAAAAAAAAAAAAAATACGGGCTACCATCCTACATCTATCCTTTAAATTTTATGTTTGTTTATTTCAGTTAGCTAGAGTTTAGAGTGTCGAGTCTTGGCTTAGCAACGCCATTCTTCGTATGCATTTAACATAGGGATTTTTGACTTGCCACCACTATATAGCCTATCCCACCAAACCCTTTGTTTCCCTACCGTAAGCCTAACATTACAACCCTTTAAAGACCTCTTTGATAGTCTTTCCTAGGTGCTTACGCCAAAGCGATGGAGGTTTGATCTATTCTCAAGCCTATGGTAATCTATGTACTAGGACCGGTTAATGAGTGTTTATCTTCCATTTCCAATTTGTTATATTTCATATACACCCGAGAGAGATGTGAGTATCTAAACACCCCATGTGAGGTGCTAGTATGTAATTTCCGTGCTTGTTAAGACTTTTGCGGGGCTTATATGTGTTGTGGACTGTTTTAAACCAATGCTTCATGACCTCTAACTTATAAATTAATTGGCTAAAAGCACATTTGCTTGAGGACAAGCAAATACCAAGTGTAGGGATATTTGATAAGGTTTTAAAAGGTACCTTTTTGAGGGGTCGTTTAAGCCCTTATTTGATCACTTTTGTATCCGTTATTGCTTAATATCGTTCCTTTTCACTTTTTAGGTCTCTTGAAGGCAAAATGCTGGAATGGCACTTATTTGGACGAAAAGGCGCGATTATACGAAGAAAATGGCCAAAGTCAGAATCGAGACACTCAAAGCTGCTGAAAACATAAGGTGACGGCGTCAGGTTTTAATTGTGACGCCGTCGGAGGATCTTTGTGACGGGACAGAAGCCAAAACTCCCATTTTCAAGTGACGACGTCAAGTTATAAAAGAGTAGGCCGTCTCAACTCAGACGGCCTAGATGTAATCCAGACGGCGTCAGAAGCTGAAGAGGACGGCGTCACAAGCATATGTAATCTAGCGTGGCCAAGACGAAACCCTAATGACGGCGACATGACGGCGTCACAAAACATAAGGTGACGCCGTCGCATGTGTAATCTTATATATAGAATCCGAATTTTTCAGTATTTAGTGTGTAGTCTTTTGGAGTAAAAACCTAAACCGAACCAAGGATGTCTTGTACAGTATTTTAGGGTTCCAAACCCTATCTTACACCAAGATAAGTGTTTTACTTCATTAATACAATTATGTCTTTGATTATTTGTGTGTATGCTTGCATGTTTTCCATGTCCGGCTAATTTACTTGTGTGTTTGCTTAGGGAATATGAAACTTAATTATTGAATATTGATTGGTTGTTTCTTATCTTAGTTGATTAATGATCTAGTAATGCGATAGGTCATTCGTTGTATACTTAATGCTTGATTAAATCTTTGTGAAGCTTAGAATATGACTCCTTGAGTAGTTGTAAGCTAAACCATCCAAAGAGTGCCTTAGAGTAAGAGTTTATTATCCCTAAGGGGTTTTGTAGACGAGACCCTTTGGTAAGTTCAAAGAGTTAGGGAGAAACGCATACCCTACAACCGTAGACACACAACGCAACTAGGGATAAGGACGTGACAATTCAACCACCAATAGGAGATAATTAAGGAGTAGTAAAACCTAAGTAAACACATCTTTAAACTATCATACGAGCACACATTAATTAGACATAGACTACATACACCTTAGATTAGATAATTAGATAAGTAGAGTAATCGGTAGCAATACCAACCCCCCCCCCAAATTCAAACCCCAAGATTCGTACCTTTCCTTTCCTTAAAAAATTATAAAAAGATAAAAAAATAATCTTCCTCAACCACAACCTTAGCGTAGTAACTTCTCACTAGCATTCCTATTCCCCTAGAGAACGATATCAATACCCGTGGCTTACCCTAATACTACACTACAACGATTAGGTTCACTGCCTAGGGTGTTGAAAAACTTGCTCGACGAAAAGGAAGTTCCTTTGACCCCGAACGACGCGTGTAGCGTTATCACAACTTCAGGTTAAAAAAATACATTATAACTTACTTGACAGCCTTTTATCTTCACGGCCATCAGGCATCCATTCTAAACTATATCCAGGAAACATCAAGAAAATCTGCAGCATAGTATTTAAATACACATATTCAATGAATTCTTTCAGTTTAATTTCTTTCAAACTTAAAACAAGTAAAGGAAAACATGGTGAACCTGATATTGCTCATGCATAATCCTCAATGTGCAGTTTTCATCCGATAAGTTGTTGCAAGAGGTTAAAAACAAAAAATGCTCGAAAACAAACTTGGGGCACAAATGCCCGTCGGCATGCTTTTCCTGGAACCCCAACTCTGAGTGGCGTTGCCTGTTACACGTCTTCAGGTCATTCCCATTTCTTGATGAAAAGTATAATAGGAACATATTAGTTTCAATATCGAAAAATTAAAGAAACTCGTTGTTATGGTGGATAAGTGATCTAACTATAATATTTACCAAATAAATTGAATTAATGGAGTTTACATAGAACAATAAAGACATGTGATAACTTACTTCCAATCAAGCTCACTTGCAGCATCTCCTGGCCTTCTTGGGCAGAACTTAACAAGAATATACTGCAAATAATCAATTGCTAGTAAATACAATAGTATAATCAATGTGAAACAAGGGCTGCCATTTAATTATTACCAAGATTCAAACCATCCACAATCCATGATGCTATTGCAAGTACATTCTTCATTGCACCAACAATTTCCACCCCTGTAACATCACTGCACTATTAGGAGTACAAACTCTGAATACACGTTTTTTCATTAAATTTCAATGACTAACACATAATGGAATGCTATAAACACAAATTTAGATGCAATTTCAATCCTTGATGATATTTTCACAAGCGAAGATACTCATACTATACTTATATAATCATAAAAATCCTTTCACAAGTGAAGATACTCGTATTATACTTCAATAATAAAAACAAAATCCGCTAATAACATTAAAATTTCATTCCTAGATGATATTTTCACAAGTGAAGATACTCGTACTATACTTAAATAATCAAAAAAAATCCGCTAATAAAATCAAAATTTCATTCCTAGATAAAGTGAAGATACTCGTACTATACTTAAATAATCAAAAAAAAATCATTCCTATCAAAATTTCATTCCTAGATGATATTTTCACAAGTGAAGATACTCGTACTATACTTAAATAATCAGAAAAATTCATTCCTAGATTATATTTTCACAAGTGAAGATACTCGTACTATACTTAAATAATCAAAAAAAATCATTCCTAGATGATATTTTCACAACTGAAGATACTTGTACTATACTTAAATAATCAAAAAAATTCATTCCTAGATGATATTTTCACAAGTGAAGATACTCATACTATTCTTAAATAATATTAAAAAATCCGCTAATAACATCAAAATTTCATTCCTAAATGATATTTTCACAAGTGAAGATACTCGTACTATACTTAAATAATCAAAAAAAATCATTCTTATCAAAATTTCATTCCTAGATGATATTTTCACAAGTGAAGATACTCGTACTATACTTAAATAATCAAAAAAAACATTCATTCCTAGATGATATTTTCACAAGTGAAGATACTCGTACTATACTTAAATAATCAAAAAAATCCGCTAATAACATCAAAATTTCATTCCAAAGATGATATTTTCAAGAGCGAAGATGCTCGTACTATACTTGAATAATCAAAAACAATCCTTTCACAAGCGAAGATACTCTTACTATATCTATACATATCTTATCGTCCAATACTATAGAATCATATATACATCTTCGCATGTGAAAACTTACAATACATATAAAGCCTACTAGAATATAACTAACAGGACTATCAAATACAAATAAAAGAGAGACAATTACATATCTAATCGTTCAACTACATATAGAATCGTACAACACATTCGCATTTGAAAACTGACATTAAACGGAAAAAGTGATAATGCATACTAAATTCCAACTAAAATCGTCAAAAGTAAGCGTATCAACGCAATAGATTAACATCATAGGTAACCGAAAACATACATTTCAACTAAAACAGTATCTAGTCAATCAATTAACATATCCAATCAATCAATTAACATCTTCACATGTGACGCAATAGATACGCAATAAAAAACACATTTTTTATAATAACAAACCCTAAAAACAGTAATAAATACTAATAATTAGGTCAAAATAAATTCCAATATTATCATTCATAGTAGAACACCATTTCAAATAGCCATGTAATGAAGCTGAATTAACAGTCAAAGTTTAAAGTTGAATCAGATTCAATCGGAAACAGCAATTAGATAGTCAACGATGGATATTATTGAGGCGGAAGAGAGGACGGATATGATTTGAGATGCCGGAGATGAGGCTGGTATTCTGGTGTCTGTGTTTGTGTGTGTTTTTAGTGTGATTGTGTGTGTGTTTGAAGGGGAGAGAGAATCGGGATAATTTTTAGTGGTGCGAAGTAAATGACAATAATTCACTTAGACCCCTCTAATTTTTTATCAATATTTACAAAAATGCCATTCCGCCCAATTTGATATTATGATGAGATTAATTTGATCCTACGGTCCATATCTCTTCTTACGTTCTCACCAAAATAACCCTTCTCATTTGAACGCTTCTCTCTCTCTCTCTATATATATATATATATATATATATATATATATATATATATATATATATATAATTGCGTTCATGTGATGACCGAGCTTAAACTAAAAACAATAAGAACCAACAATATTATGACAAGTGTCACTTTTATTAGAAGAGAGAACAAATTATAAACTAAATCAAAAATGGTATAAATGGGATTTAATACTTTCTTGTAACCTTACTAAAATCTACAAACCGTCACTTTATCCACCTCAAATCTAAATATTATCTCCATTAAAAATTCTAAAAACCACCTCCATAATAATTTCCATTTAAAACTCTAAAGATCACATGATTCCATTTTCCTATCTCAAAACAAAAACTTACGATCTGGTCATATTCCGGCGATTAAAAGGTTGCCGATTCAAACAATAACCGCCGATTCCAACAGAGCGAACCGACCATGTATTAAAATCTAACGGTTTTGTCAGATCTACGTTTTATTTTCCATCCAGCGGGTTTGTCGGCGGTTGGCTATATTAAAAACCAAATGCATCGTCAGATCTAAACGCCTTTCGCCGCCGTCTAGCGGTTTTTTTTCCGACGGTCGCCGCCGTCTGAACGCAGCCGTGTTCGTCACTATTTGGGTTATTGATGTATTAGTTTTTAGAACTTCATGTATCAGTCTTTTTTTAGATCTTGGTATATAATTTTTTTTAGATTTTGGTGTATTTTAATTGTTGTGTATTACGTATTTGTTACTTTAGTTAAATTGTGTTTTATTGGGGGTTGTAAATGAACTTTAATTTATATGTACCATGATGTGTATAAGTGTTTCTTTATTGCTGTAGATAATTGTGTTTGAGTTCTTTCATTTGTCCATTAATTTTGTGTTTATATAGCATCACTTGGGTCAGAAACGAACTAAAACATAAGGAAACTAAAACATAAGGACCATTTTTTTTAATTGTATAAGATGTGTATTAAAGAATTTGCTGCGTATCATGTTTTATGAATAAAATGAGAAGTTAGTATCAATCTATGTGTATCATGTATAACTTTACAAAAAATAAAAAAATAATAATATTGCGTATAATGTTTTTTGAATATAATAATTGGTGTGTATCAATTTATGTGTATCATGTATTCATGTATAGTTTTATGAAAAACAATTAAATAAATAAATAATAAAATAAAATAAAAAAATAAAAAATTGTGTATCATGTATAATTTTACAAAAATAAAAAAACATATATTGTGTATCATGTTATTTTAATAAAATAATAGGTGTGTGTCAAATTATGTGTATCATGTATATTTTTACAAAAATAAGTCGACCACTGATTTATTTGCATATACTATATGAATTAGTAAAAAGAGTTAACAATAAATTAAAAAATGATGCATGAGCAGCTGGATAAAAAGAAAGCGAAATATTGCAAAAAAATATTAAAAAAAGAAGATAACTAAAGTAAATTATGAGGCACATCGGATGTGCATAAATATCTATGTGTGGTTTAAGAAAATGACATTTACATTGTGTTAAATTACAATACTGCCATTATTAATACTCATTTAATTAGAATTAAATCTTCATCTAAAATGGTACATCCAACGGTTCATATTGGTTCCTATTGTTTTTATTTTAAGCTTGGTCACCACAAGAACGCCACCCTATATATATATATATATGTGTATATAGAGTAGGGATCCAGTGAAAAGTAAATTAAAATAAGAAGTGGTGAGAAGTGACCAAAATCACGCATTTGATATGTAACGACTTGCATTAGATGCATTTCTATTCATATAGATGCAACATCTTGAGTTTCGAAAGTTAATTTGATGTATAGATGGTGTAAATTGATTTTCATGATTTCGACACATGCAGAGGAACAAAAAACAATAGAAATCATGAAATGCATCTAATATACGTATATGCATCTGAATAAAAGCTAGAAAACACACTATGGTGCGTTATAATGCATCTAAGATTATAGGGATGCATCTAATTTAGGTCGGTGCATCTCGGATTTACGGTTATAGTTCTTCTTATTCCTTCTTATTTTAATTAATCTTCTTATTTGATCCTAACTCTCTATATATATATATATATAGGGGAATGTTATTTTCAGAACAAAAAAAATGTCAAGAACTGCGAGAACCATCGTAGACCAATCATTTATTTTCAATTTAAAAACTATTTCTTTTAAATCAAAAGGGTAGATAGGTAAAACATTTATTAAAAGAATTTATTAACAACCTTTTTTGTCCTTGTAGTCCTAGTTTTAAGGAACAATTTATTTTATTCTTATTTTTAACTTTTTGTCATTTGTATTTTCGGATGCTTGAACATCAACTACACATTAAAGTGTTTTTTTTTTCACCGTAAATCGATTGATCAAAACATATGGTTGAATATAAATTGCATCCAATTGAGCACATACATTAAGAAATTTGTCATGCATACAGTTGTCTATTTTAGTCACCTAACTTAAATCTTGATGCAAAACTTGATACTTATACATGTGTCTATCTTTGTAAAATTATATTTATACATGTGCATATATTTGTAAATTCATATTTGTACATGTGCACACCATATTTGCATATGTTTGCATATTTAAAAACTGAATTGCATGATAGATGATCTAAGTACATGCACAAACATTAAACAAAAATTGATATGATCAAAATGAGGAAGGACATCAGATCAGATATGCAAATGATCATTATTAATAAAATACATATGTGCGTAAGTGCATTGCGAGCAAAACTTTAAAATTTCCAAAAATCTCATTGTTATCAATAAATAAACTAAGATACGGATTAAACTTTCTTCATGGTTATAATTTCACAACTTAACACGCCTATAGATCTAGTACAAACACAAACAATAATTTGTAGTTCAAAAAAAAAGAACAAAAACGTTAACATGTAAAATTCTATGACGCATGCAAGTGGGCGTAAACCATTTATTCATCATCGATTTTTTCTTTATGTAGCGTAGGAGCACTGGTCATTATTTTTCATCAAATGCACTCATCTCGATCTACGCACATGCACATGTGCACTTATCATAATAATTTTCATCAAACGCGCCCGTCTTGAAGTATACACATGTGCATTGCCGTCTTCGTCATCATTATTAAGCACAATGTAAACTCCAACAGTTCTGTGACACAAAAATGCAGTATTATGTTATACGCACATGCACATGTGCACTTGTCGTAATAATTTTAATCAAACGCACCAGTCTTGAAGTATACACATGTGCATTTCCGTCTTTGTCATCGTCGTTAAGCACAATGTCAACTCCAACAGTTCTGTGACACAAAAATGTAGTATTGTGTTAAACGCAAACTAAGTAGTAACCTCTAGAAACCACTGATTAGATTTGTAGAAAAGGAAACTAATATTGGATTAAAATTAAATAAATAAGAAAAGAAAGTGAATATCATATGGTTGAGAGGGGCTTCACCATAAAGATCTACGAAACATTAAAAAATAATGTATTTTCTAAAGGTTCTAATAAATAAAATAGGAAGAAACAATTTCAACCAACACCATTTTTAGTCGCAAGGTGATATCCATAGTACTAATGCCATGACATAAGTCGATAAAAAACATGTTGATATAGTCCTTGATATTCCATACTAATGTCCATCCAATTCAAAGAGAAACACAAAGACATTTTTTTCATTGTGATAAGAATAAAAAAAATCAAGGGATATCGGAGGCGGCAGCAAAGAGGAATTACGGCGACACGTTTAAAAAATGAGGATGAATCAAATGTATAAGGAAATTAATGAGTGGGGCCTTAATTTTAGGAAGACTCGTATATTTTCCCAATTAAAGTGGACGTCAAATAACCGACTCATTTGTTGAGTTAATTAACATAATTTTGAACTGCCAACAAGACTAAGGATCAAATGAGAAGAATCCTTAAAATAAGAAGGATGAGAAATAAATATAACTACACATTAGAGATGCATCAATTTGAATTAGATGCATCCCTAATCTTTTAGATGCATCATAATATATTTTCTAGCAAAAAATTAGATGCATATACATATATTAGATGCATTTCATCAAGTTAGACGAATCCTATGTATTTTTCGTCCTCTGCGGGTCAAATATGTTGCTAGTACTAATTCACATCGATTTCACTTCAAAATCACTTTTGAAACTAATTGTGATGCCTCTAAATGAATATAGATGCATCTAATTCAAGTCGATGCATCTCAAATATGCGATTATAGTTATTTCTCATTCTTCTCATTTTTAGTTTTTTCTCACTAGATCCTTACCCATGCCAACAATACCATTTTTACTCTTATATGAAGTTGCCTTCTTTTCAAATTAATTACCAAAGTGCCATTATGATTATTAGCCCTTGATCAAATTATCTAACGGTTTAAAACGGTTCTCGCAGTTCCCGACTTTTTTTTTGTTCTGAAAATAATCCTACACTATATATATATATATATATATATATATATATATATATATATATATATATATATAGAGTAGGGATCCAATAAGAAGTAAATTAAAATAAGAAGTGGTGAGAAGTGACCAAAACCATGCATTTGAGATGCAACGACTTGCATTAGATGCATTTCTATTCATATAGATGCAACATCTTGAGTTTCGAAAGTTAATTTGATGTATAGATGGTGCAAATTGATTTTCATGATTTCGGCACGTGCTGAGGAACAAAAAACAAGAGAAATCATGTAATGCATCTAAAATACGTATATGTATCTGATTAAAAGCTGGAAAATATACTATGGTGCGTTATAATGCATCTAAGATTATAGGGATGCATCTAATTTAGGTCGGTGCATCTCGGATTTGCGGTTATAGTTCTTCTTATTCCTTCTTATTTTAAGTAATCTTCTTATTTGATCATAACTCTACATATATATATATATATATATATATATATATATATATATATATATATATATATATATATATATATATATATATATATATATATATATATATATATATATATAGGGAAGGGTTAATGTGAGATCAAACTAGTTGTAAAAATAAGATCAAGTCTAAAAAACCACTAAAACAATTATAAATAACAATTTTAGCAATAATACACAAAAATATAAGATTTTAATACAAATTAACATTTTTGAAACTAATAATCAAATGATACATGAGTTTGAATTAGTGATACACCTGATACACATTACACTAATAAATAATCCAAAATCTGATACACATACAAAAACCAGATACACATTACACTTCTAATCAAAGTGTATCACATAGGTTTCGTAAATTTTAAAAAGAACTCTATCAAAACTTTAACATTTTTAGTTGTAGCTAATAAAAAAATTATTTTTGTTATAAGGAGAGTATCATTTGTCAAATTTTAGATTGATCTCATTTTAACAACTTTAAGTTTGATCTTATTTTATCTAGATTCTATATATATATATATATATATATATATATATATATATATATATATATATATATATATATATATATATATATATATATATATATATATATATATATATATATATATATATAGTAGGGATACAGTGAGAAGTAAATTAAAACAAGAAGTGGTGAGAAGTGACCAAAACCACGTATTTGAAATGCAACGACTTGCATTAGATGCATTTCTATTCATATAGATGCAACATCTTGAGTTTCGAAAGTTAATTTGATGTATAGATAATGCAAATTGATTTTCATTATTTCGGCACGTGCAGAGAAACAAAAAACAAGAGAAATAATGAAATGCATTTAATATACGTATATGCATCTGATTAAAAGCTAGAAAACACATTATATTGCGTTATAATGCATCTAAGATTATAAGGATGCATCTAATTTAGGTCGATGCATCTTGGATTTACGGTTATAGTTCTTCTTATTCTTTCTTATTTTAAGTAATCTTCTTATTTGATCCTAACTCTCTCTTTCTCTCTCTCTCTCTCTCTCTCTCTCTCTCTATATATATATATATATATATATATATATATATATATATATATATATATATATATATATATATATATATACATATATATATATATACACATTATATATAAGAGGAGGCATGCCACGTCATAATGCCACTTGGCATCTCATAATGCCATGTCATTATTCCATGTCATCATTGAATATATGACATTTTTTTAAATTTACATAAATTAACTAATTTTCGGATTTTTTTTGGATTTTTTTTTTAATTTGATTAAATTAACTAATTTTCGGATAATTAAATGTACTGTAAAAAAATGTAACTAACAAGGTTCGAACATGAGATCTCTACTAACAATAACAAACATCTAAACCACTGGAACAATTGAACTTTTGATAATCTCTTTTCAAATCAAAATTAATAAAGCCACATAAACTATTATTTCAACAATAATATCTATTCCTTAAATATAGCTTTGGTTAATTATAAAGATTTTAAAAAAAATCCGGGGAAAAAAAAGGCACGCCTCTTTTTTCTTAAACCCTAATATCTTTTTTCTTCTTGAACTCATAATATTTTGCAGGTTTGATGCCTGTTTTGTTTTGTTTCTTTTGTCTATGTTATAGGTTGACACTAACACACAGAAAAAGACGCATTCATGCATTACAGGGAAGATTCGAAGCAAGTTTAGCGGAATACAATTAAGCAGCATCTGATATTTTGGGGATGATATCGTCCACAGTAAGCAATATTCTTAGTTTATAATATGCGTTTATTTGGTTATTGTGAATTTGAATCTTATGTTGGTTTGTTGTATTTGCAGGTGGATATTTTATTCTTTTCAAGTTCTTTAGTTTTATGTGCTTATCTTTATCTTATACATTGGAATGAAATCTTATCTATGTTCTTAACTTCAAACTTGGTATGGTTATCGTGGAAACATTTAATATTTATGTCATTTAGTAGATCAATATTTGTGCATTCTTAAGGCAAAAACATGCATTCGAGCTTACTTTTCATACTTTTGGGTAAAATGGCATGTAATACAACCTGGGCATCAAGTAGCCTGTAGCAATTGGGTCTTTCAATCCACTTCTCCTATTGGAACGCTTCTGTATTGACTGTCCTACTGATCCACTCTTAGCTTTACAACTTAATTTTGTGGAAAAGCCTAAGCATAACATTAGTAGGTTTGTTTGGATGTGTTTATCATGTTTTTAAATCTCTTTATAATGTTTATTGACTTTGATTTTGATGATGATGGTTTATTTGTTGTGGCAAGTTGCAATATTCGGTCTAATAACACATTAGAGCGTATGATTATGATCATCTTAGGTTTATTTTATTCTGTACCCATGGTAGATTTGTAGTAGTAGATATCAAAAGTAGTAACCATACATGCATTTGCTCAATGGTAATTTTGTTTTAATACCAGCTTTTATTGTAGCTTTTGAAGCTTTTTCCTATTGCTTATGTTGTACTCTTTTTTATTTGATCTAAATGCAGAGACAAGCTGTTCAGGGAGACTCAGGATCTTAACTTTGAAGTTGCTATCCAGGTTGATCTATATTAAACATCATGTATATGTTTCTAAATGCAGTTTCAGTTTTATGTATGCATGTAACAGATGTGCAGTTTAGTCTAAACTTCTAAATATCTTACACTTTATGTAATATTGAGCTTAGATGTCCTCTCTTAGTTGCTACTGTAATATGATTGCAGGTTCTACGTAAAAAAGAAACATCCATGAAGCAGGACTATACAGAGATTTAATCTACTGTAAGTCAAAAGGTTTAACTTGTGCTGCAATTTTCTGATATATTTAATCTATTCTTTTCGCTATATGTAGCTCTTGATCTATGGTGCATTGAACATCTATATGGTGATCATGGTCTGGGTGTGATGGATATATTGCATAGAAACCCATCTCTTGCATTGCATGGTACATTGATAAGCTTGAAACAAAAACAATAAAATTGGACAAAGTGTCAATCAGATTTCAATGAGGTTTGGGCTGAAATATAAGCCAAGAACTATTACAAATCACTTGACCACCGTATATTTTATTTCAAGCAACAGGGTTCACGAATCTGAGCACAAAATGTAAGTGATCCTTTGTTTTAAGCATACTTATTTTATAAATTTAAGTTGCAGCTAATAAGTTTATATTGGTTTATACATATTAGTACGGCTTAGGTTGGTTAATTAACACCTTTTCTTTTTGAAATTATATACAATTTGTTTGTACATATCTTAGTAGGTTCACAAGATATTGATTATTGATGTAGATGAATTTTAATGGCATCACACTACTGAACTGTTTGAGATAAAGCGTAACCCAAATGACCTATTAGTTAGTATGTGAATGGGTCAAAACAGTTATCTTTGGCTTTGATACATATCATACTTCTTTTCATTGCAGTTAATTAAATTAAATGGAAATGATGTTTTATGAGAATATCCACAACCTTATCATCAACTACTTATCGGATCAACTCCTTGATCCGGTTGTGTTGAACTCAGGAATGATTAGAAGTTTATTAACATAAAGAACCCACATGTAGTAAGTTTATCGCTGATTTCCCATGTTTGCACTTTTTTCTCATTAATACAAGTAGCTAAGTGTGACAACTCGCACTTTTCCAGATATTCATTTTCTAGAAAATTCGTCTATTTTTCATTTACGAACTTCCCTGAGCTTATTTGACGTGAAAACAAGAAAGCTATCTCTCGAAAAGCGAAAAATTAGACCCTACGCGTACCGACAAAATTGTAATCTCGTTAAAACATTCTAATTTGATCATTATTTCTATTTGCGAGAAATTAGTCGTGCAAATACTCATTTTTATTAGAAAAATTATTCCGAACGCGATGGCGCAAGTTTTGTAATTTTTCTCACACGTTTGCTCGTCCAAATATGTCTCGAATCTCAATTCCATGAAAGATAACAAAAATTTGCTAGAATGGTCCCTGTAGTTTAATCTATACGCGCCCCCCCCCCCCCCACTTTTCAATAATTACAAAGTCGTCCTTGTTGGTATAAATTAGAGTAAATCTTCAAATCATACTTCTTTTATATCTACAAACCCTAAAATACTCTCTGCCCCTCCTCCACATTTCCGGCGCCGCTGCCGTGCTCCGGCCAAGATTCCGGCCAACTTCCGAAGATGCTTTTTTTTACTGTCTTTGATGCTGCCATTACAAGGGTGCAACGGATCGAGTCTAGATCGAAGGTTCACGAATAGGGTTTGTTGGAGTTGTCGTGAAGCCGTCACCGTCCACAGTGCCACCACCACCTCGTCTCTTCTATATTGTCTACCTTTCTCTCTCGTCGCATGGTAAGCTGAAAACCCATAACCACCTCGTTTGATTTATCTTATAAATGAATGGTATTGTGACTCGTGTTGTTTGATGTTTTCGTGGAAATAATCTATGTTAAAAACGTTTTGAACTGGTGTTTCGTGTGGTAATATGAACTGCTTCAAGTGGTGCTTGGATTGATTTGGATGTAGTCCTGGTCGGGTCATAAAACCTGTTGGGTTCCGAGTTGACTCAGTGAGTCACGGTGTCAAAACCATTATTTCCGTTTTATATTTTTTTTTCTTATCTTTTAGCACCGATCGTATATACTCTCATGTGTTAATGTTTTCGTAGAATAAAAATCAGGTTATCATATTTCTGTAAACGTTTTCGTGTGGTAAGAATTGTCAAAAGTGTTCTCGTTGCTGTTTTGAACGGGTCGGATTTAACTGTGTTGGAAGCCGAGTCAGACCTGATTTGGGTCATGGTGTCCGAGGGCTGTTTGTCGTAATGTTGTTGTTATTATTGTTCAAACCGGATAGAGTTTAATTAAACCTGTGTGGTTTCGGTTATGAATTCAGTGGTCACGTTATGGATTTGCTTTTGTTAGGATAGTATGTTTTAGCTTATTTCGAAAACGCGGCTTATTTTGTTAAGGGTATTTGTTTCGGCTTATGCCCGGCTTATTTCAACTTATTTCCTTATCATTGTTTCGGTATGAAATGACATCCGAGAGGTTGGCGACTTTAAGTTTAAATTGTTCGGAATTTGGTAAACATAAAATGAGAGCGCACACTTTTGCTTTTGGTTGTCAAACAGGGTGCGTTTTCTTCGTTTAGGGCCGAAGCATATGTATACCTGGAGCGTGTTTGGTTGTGTTTAACAAATGATTTTACTTGGATTTCATTTTATAAAAATGATATGAGCTATTACATGAGTTTAATTAAATATTGATGGTGTTATATTTTATTACCACCACTTGACTAACGTGTTCGTTTGATTTTGAAGTTGTGATCATTGGTATGTTTCAGATACAAATTGGGATTGTAATATGGATTTGGATAACACGGATACTTAATGGGATTTGAATACGGATTATGAATTGTACTTTGGATTATTATTGGATTTGCGATATTGGACATTGAACAAATTGGACATTTTGGACTGGAAACGGATACAATATATTAGACTCGCAACGAATTTAATATATTTGATTCGTAACGGACTTAAATATTCAATTGACAATTATTAAACTAATAACGAGAAGTTAAATTATAACTTTTTGAGAAATATTGTTTTGACAATTAATCTATTAAAGTCACGATGACTTGGGAAATGTAATATAAATGGACGCAACATGCCAAAGTTTATAGAAACATTCTAAACTTGTATTTTTAAATTCAAATCTCTTTTATTTTATAAAACCCAGCAAAAATCTAAACAAGTATTCTTTTAAATGGTAAAAGTGAAACCCTTATTGTTTAGATTGCAAATTCAAACTTATCATTGTTTATAAAACGTTTTGTTTTATATGAACCATTTGGGAGTGTGGGGTAAACGCCGAAACTACCAATTGACTTATTTATTGAAATAGTTAGGTGTCGTTATGGCCTTGGCATCTTCTGGTCATTATCTTCTAGATTCGAGTCCTGGTCAACTTTATTGACTATTCTATCATGATATATTGGGATATATATTATATTTGGCGTGCGTTATATCTTTGGTGTGAGTTACATTTCGATATACTTTTGGCGTGAGTTGTATGTCGAGTCTTGATTTCTTACCACCACACGAAACGTTAAAACTAAACTTTTGATATATTGATACTAGAACTTTTGGAAACGTTTGATTTGAGTATTCCACGAAAACTAAGACACGTTGTCTTTCGGATATTATATTATTTTACTCTTTGAGACGTATGTTGAAATAATACGTATACTATTAGGTCGTGCCGATGTAGTACCGTTGTGCTTGTACTCTTTGGATACCGACGTGCCTTCCTTCATGATTTGGTTGTGCTTGCTCTTTGATGCCAGTTTTGTTAGTTGTGATTCTTGCGTTGCTTCGCTTCGCTTCGAGGTGAGTTCATGGCCCTACTTTTACTTGCTTTTAAACTGTTTTGGGGGAGAATACATGCTCGTTTTTATTAAATGCAACTGCTTGATTTATTTGAATAAATGGTTGTTACTTGGTTTGACGAAATTGCGTGGATTGGTTTGAATATGTTTTTACGTGGACACAAGTGCTTGAAAACTATTTTGGATTGGACCTGAAAATGTTTTTGTGAGCTATTACGTGCTAGGTTAAGGTTAGAAACCCAAGCGTTGTTATGAATTGTTACATCCTGGCTCAGGATGGTGCGAATGTTATGGATAGATCTATTGGGAATGGCCACCCCGTCTGGATTTTGGTTGCCCAACTTGCCAAGGACTTTACCTGGATTTGTGGATGCACCAACTTGCCATGACGTATAACATGTCGATTGTTAGTGTGTTTAGAGATAGTCACGGCTCGTGCTATCTAGTGATGGTTTCATGACTTAACCTGCGTAATAGTTAAGCTTGCGTGACACTATATTCGTTGTAGTGTTTGATTTTGATATGGTCCAAGTGGTTGTTTATGAACTATTTTCGTGGATAAATATTTTGATACTGTTAATTAGACAGGTTATGCCTCGGTTATATTTGACTTGTTTATGAGAATTGATTTGCACTTGAAAACCTTGTGGTCCACCTTTCTATTCTTTTGCTTAAAGGCAAACCTTGTTTTCGCGACATTGTGGGCGCCACAATGATCGAAAGGATCTTTTGAACTCGCAATACTTTTATGAAAACCTATGAACTCACCAACCTCGTGTTGACACTTTTAGCGTGTATTCTCAGGTATTGAGGCGATTATTTACTTTTGGAGGCGCTTGGGCAATGGCATGGCATGGTCATAGACGACTCTGATTTTTTGCATTTGGGGACCGCTTATTTATTATGGGCCTATTTCCGCATTAAATTTTATTGTAAACATTGATATTATTAAATAAATGAGTTTTCTTAAGAAAAACCTTTTACTCTATGCTTGTGTTGTGATACCGATTAGTAGCACCCAAAACTTGTATGCTTCCGCTAAAACCCGATTTTGAGGGTGTTACACTAAGTGGGCGGGTCTCGGACGGTTTGAGTTCAAATGAGTTATTTATCACCTGAAACATTGTTTTATAAATAACCAGGTTTGTTGTTATACATTTGTTAATAAATTTATGTAATTTGATATTATAAATTTAATTTTCTAAAAATTTTTTTTAGCTTATTTGAATAAATGGGTATCTCAATGTTGCTGTTAAGACTGTTGTGGATGGTATATGCAGTTGACGACTTTGGTGCTGCACATCTGAAACTGAAGGATGTAATTGATTTCTGCAAAGATATTGGTTTACAATCAAGTGTTGTTGCTACTAGAAATGGTACCATTAAACTTATCGGTGCATTACACAAAGTTGTTGGTCCTGATATCAAAGCATTCTTGTCAGATGTCAAGCCTGCCCTTCTTAGTGCAGTAGAGGCTGAGTGTGAAAAAAATCCTTTTGATGATGCAGCTGCTGCACCAAAGAAGACTCTCAAGGCATTTGATTTGGTATCATCTGTCTCTTGTGGTGGGCTGGATAGTTTGCCACGTGAGGATATTAGTGGAAAGATAACACCAGAGCTCTTGAAAGGATTGGAGAGTTCTGATTTGGAGAGTCTGTGGACCACAAATGGTCATGAAGATGTAAGAGACATCCAAGGACCCGCGTTGGTAATTGTTCTTGAACGATTGAAGTCACATGGTGCATTTCCAGAAGTACATAACAACACAAGAACTACCGGAGCTAGGCCAACAGTGAAAACAACCTCAAAGATTGGAAAGCTTAACGGATACGGATCAAAGCCTGGAAGTAGAGTTATATCTTCGAGAGGGGTTTCAGTAAAGGGGTCAAAAGCAGAGTCTATAATGTCTGTTCAAGATATTAATATTCAGTCACAAGCTTTACAAAATGTCAAGTACTCTAACAAGGATGAAAGAGAGCGAATTGTGGTTCGTAGGTTTAAATTTGAAAAGTTGCGTTTGGAGCAGGTTCAGGAGCTCGAGAACGATCTGATGAGATACTTTAGGGAGGATTTGCATAGGCGGCTTTTGAGTACAGATTTTAAAAAGCAAGTTGATGAAATCGAGAAAGTTATAGAAAACATGGTGGCGATGTCCCAGATATACGTTTTGTTTTTAATTGAAAAACAACTAGAGTTTATTAAAGTTCTTGATGTAACAATGCATATTATTAACCATAATTATGGGGTATTAAAGGGATCCCTTTTCATTGTCGATCCTACTATGCAATAAAGTTTCGAAATTTATGAATATTCTATAATATAGAGTATGCATGGGTGATTGGTTCGTAGAGGTGAGTATTTTTTTTAGTTCCCAAAACAAAAGTCGTATAAAAATAAACCATGTAGATTTGCTATGCAATACCCCTAAACCAGTATGGTCCGGTGACCCATGATAATAAGTGGCTGTCGATATTCTTTTGAGTTTATTTTTAAGATTTAGTTGATTTTTGTAAGTTTTTGGTTTCGATTGCATACTACTGATTCTACTTAAACATGTTTTGATAGTATTTCCTTATGTTAATTCACATATTTGTTACTGATTGTTTTAAATCTGTTCGATTTTGTATGAAACTGCAGATGATGTCTAATCCCAAGTTGTTTAAAATGGCGTCAGAGAGTATAAAAAATAAGAATGAGGATGACTTAAGATGCGCTGTGGAGCATCTAAAATACACTCGGCCAGATGAGATGGCTGATATTGGTGCCAAGATGGAAAATGCAACACCTGAGGAGCTTGCTTCTATGCGCTCCCGAGTAGATGCACAGATCAGATATATGCAGCTCAAATGCTAAAGCAAAAGGTACCTAAATGTTGATATTCTTGAAGTTTTTATGCACATTCTACATGTCATACTGAACATGACACTTCATCTCAATTTTGACAGGGGAACGAGCTTCACAGTTAGGAAAAATATATAGTGAGGCATCTAGAAGTATTTAAGGGCAAGTGCAGCCTTGTAATCTTAATTTTTTTCATTTTGTTCTTGGTAATACACATTTATTTTTATTTATCGATTTTCCATGCTAACTGTTTCATCTATCTATCTCTGTCATTGAAATAAGCAAAAAAACAATCTAAACTATACCGTCATCTAAAGTGGGAACTGTTCTCTTGGCTTGCTCTTTGAATTTGAGGTCATGCTACTTAAAGACAAATCAGTTTGATGAGTGCATACAAGAAGGAACTGAGGTATGCAAAATATTATTCACTATATCTTATCAACATATCATAAGATGGAGCGTCATACTTGAACATTTTAGCTAGGGAATTTATGTTTGTTCCTGCAAACCAATTGAGAGATCAACGATATAGCGTTGTAGATATAGATGAACCTTACTGAGATGTTAAATGCAACATACACTTGAGAACTATGGTGAAAATATATACTAACAGGTCACTCTTCAATTGTTTTATTAACAGGTCTCTCTTCAAGGCACATACACTTGAGAACTACTCAATTTTATTAACCGTGGTAATCTGAAACTGCTCCATTGAAAAATACGTAGTAATTCGTTTGATTAACAGGTCACTCTTCAAGGCACATTGTGGCTCATAGATTTTTAATCTTTTAACTGTTTTTCTTTCCTAAACATTTCAAATTATAGACATTAATTTTATCACTTTTGATATTTTTACTTGGTATCAGATTAGTGTTTCGATTATTTACTGTAACTATGATATCAGAAACCGTGTTGCCAAATTTATTCAAGAAATACATGCAAACCGGTGCAGATACACAGCGTAAATATGGCGGGAGTGGACTAAGATCGACACCACGGCTAAAGTACCAAGGAGTTGTATGCTTCATCTGCAATTTTAGAGTTAATTCCCACTTTGTGGTTGTTTTTCAAAACTTGGACAACATTATGCTTGCTTTAATATGTTGTTCCCGTTCTATGCTTTTCATTTAAATAAATAAATAAATCCCTCTCCAAATATTCTCTCCCATTTGTTTTTTTTTTGTCCTTTTCCTTCCAAATTCTGTCTTATTTTTATCCAGTACACTTCACAAAAGGGTTGGTTCGACATGTTACTTAAATTCATTGCACTTGATTAACACAGAATGTTCACTTGATTTACACAGAATGATCCAAATCACATTAGGTCTTATAGATGATGTATACAAGATTTGTCTTACATATACCTATAATTAAACATTGTCATTTAATTCATATCAAGCATTGATATGGATTTAAATAGAGTACATTTGATTAGATGTTATTCAGTTATGCACCATATACACAATAATAATATAGCTCTAACAAAATCTAATGGCAATTTCTTTGCTAAGAGTTACAGAGGCAAAGATGGACAAGCAGTTAGTTGCTCAAGCCCCATATATAGCTCCAAAAAAACTAATGATCGTATTTCATAAATAATGAAGTTAACAAAAAAGGAAAAAAAGATATCCATTTATTAGTCTTTGATTGAGGTGGTCGAATGAAGTTTGTGATAAATACATGAATTATAAAATGATAATAAGAATTTGGGAGGAATAGGACAAAAAGGGGGTGGGGGGGGAAGCATAGAATGGGAACAACATATATAAGCAAGCATAGTGTTGTCCAAGTTTTGAAAAACAAGCACAAAGTGAGAATTGACTCGCAATTTTATGGTAAGATTCATCCCAGTGAATCTCTGAACCATTTGATCATATTACTTGCCTGTTCCCTTCCTTCTAACCAGTGCACCAAGATAAAATAAACACGGCCAAATTAACAACCTTATCCCAGATAACCAACCTTATGCCATAGTCAATTAATCATCATATTAATCTATCGTCCACCACGGTTTAGAATTGTTTAAGATAAATGTCAGAAGCTTTTAGAATTGCAGAAAGGCTAGGTCACTATTCTATTAAAGATATCGTTTTCACTTTTAGAATTACATTAGGCTAGGACACTGTCAAAATTCACTTTTGGTACCCACGAGCATTAATACCAAACAACCCATTTAAGCATGTACTATGGAAGTGCAGTCCCAATGTATAAATGCCAACAAAGAGCTGTTGTGTCAAACGCCCAAGAACCTGCATAATTGTTGTATGTATTACAAATTTACAATAAAGAACAGGATAATAATTATAGACATTGTGCCAAACGCCCAATGTTGACGATGAAGGTGGTTTTACTCCTAACATTCAGGTTCGTCTCTTCTTTACAATATATTCTTATAATCAAAGTTCAATATCGTATTTGGTTGATTTATTAAATAATTTCGTTTCTTTTTATATGTAGGAAAACATAGAAGGTCTCGAGCTTTTGAAGACTGTGAAATACACGAGGCAAACAAATTTTCTTTGGTTTCAGCATAACCGAACTTTAACAAAGAAAACAACTAACACTAGATCTAAAGTGAATCCAAAAAATAATTTTTGCATATTTAGTCTAGATTACTATTATAGCTTTCGATCCGTAATATATACATGTTATTGCTCACCCCGATTATGCAAGGGCAATGGATGATGAAATGTACCGCGTAATCGATATATATTTGAAGGTGATCATTAACTCATGAAGGTGATCATTAACTCATAACTTTTGATTAGTGTAGCAAATTGAGTAGTTTGGTAATGAGCAATGGATCAATATGGGTCCGCTAAAAATGGGTAGTTTTATCTACGGGTCACCTGGGTTGACTTGAAATACTTTGCTAAGTTAGCAGTGTACTTTTTTCATTAGTATTAAAAATTATTAGTGTGTCAAATTTGATTATAAAGAATTTATATTTTCTACTACTAAAGTACATAAATTTTGAATAAATGAGTTAGGAGGTTTCATAAGTTGCTGCATTGTTAACATCCCGTTACTCAGATAATACCATGTTAAGTAGAAGATGTTTGCCATTCTCATTTTTTTACTGCTCTTACCCACTTCCAAAAAAAATACTATATTTTTTTTATGACTTATTTGTATCTTTTTTTGCAATGAAGTAATATGATGATTAAAGAAGCCCCGTTAAGAGATATAAAACCGTTGGTGATACTGTTCTTCACTACGCGGTATTTTATTTCCTTTGCTGTAAGCTTTTAGTTTATTTAGCTTTAGTTGAATTATCGGTTACAGGTTTAACAATGCTCATATATCCGTATCGACCTGATTTACCTTTTGTTGAATTATCAGTTACAGGTTTAACCGGGGACGTACTGCACTCTTTTGGCCACTAAAAATATTTTTTGAGCATGTTCCTTTTCAGAGGTAAAAATATATCTAAAGGTCTCTTATATTATTTTATGTGCAGGGTTGCTACTAATAGCTTGTGGATTGAAGGTGCTTTGAATTTTTTGACAGCCCTTTGAGACCTCTATATTCTTTGTTATGCTTTCAACTTTGTACAAGTATTGTCCTTTTTACCTCATATGTTTTTAATTTTAACTCTTGCAGCTAAACAGGTGGGGGCAGTTTTAGGAAACAATCGCCCTCTAATGGAGTTCCCCACAAGATTGACAATTGCACTTGGAGCTGTGAAAGGAATTCCTTATCTTGATAAGGATTGTACGTTTGTTTTAATTTTTAAATTGCAAAAGAGAAAGTTTGATACTATTACGATAAATATTTAGTACAAAAATTCTTTTATGCTAATATTGTTCTTAATAGAAATTCTGAAGCCAAGGTCGCCTATTATTGTCTTTATATTGATTTGGTATCTTCGTTCACTTTAAACATGAACTTACCATGTTCACTTAATATCACAGTTTGCAGATTTTGGGCTTGCCAAGTTCACCCCCGATGTGGCTACTCATTTTTCAACATGAACTTTTTTTACAAGGCTTATGAAAGAAGTTGAATTTGAAGAGCAAACAGCAGAACAAGCAAAAAAACTTTGTATATTTTAATCGTCACAATGGTTAACATATTCAAGGTATGTCATATGTCAATACATTTGGGGTTTGGGTTGGGTTGATCCATGCCTAGAGATGTTTTCAAAGTAGTATGTACAGAAAACTTTCACTTGCAGCCTATTTGAAACGCTGGTTGGTACAACCTAATTAAAAAAAGAATTGGAAATCACATGATCTGTAAGAAGGTTTATATTTTTAGTAAATTCGACCATGAAACAAACTCATACGGTGTATTTTTATTATTATTACTTTTTTTCCATTTTTTAAGGATGGAGTGATTAAGAGATAATGATGATGTTTCTTGTGCTGGCTGGATAAAAGCTTTACATATGTGTTGAAAACATCTCCTGTTTGGGTTATTTGTTTTTCCTGAAGTAGCAGGTATAATGTTTCTTTAGTTACGCTCATGCAACATTGCTTCTCGATTATTACCATGCAGTAAGAGGTTTGCTACTTATCAAGGTAATCAGTCTTTTGGGAAAATACACTAATCCAGTGCTTGCGTTTGTATTAATCTAGAAAATCTCATCATGTCCAGATGTCCGTAGAACAAAGTTTCTTATGAAAAATTAAAGCTACCATCTATTAGGATAATTTCGTAATACTAGCCCGCAAGTCACAAACCCTTATGATGCAATTATATAATGGCTAAATCTTATTTTTAGGGCATATTAGGATACAAATAATCTTATTTACATATGATGAAATCTTATATATATATATATATGTATTTATAAGTCCTGCCCGCCCATGGGTTAATGATTACCAATGACCCTTTATCTAGCCTTACTATCAATCTACCTCTACCGCAAGTCATCAAGAAGATTCAGGTGAATTAAGAACCGTGTTAGATGTTCTAACAAAACTGGAGAAAGAAGTTCTAGATATCAATACTTTTACTTATGAGCGATTGGATTGGTCAAAGCAAGCCTCATTACTTGCTAGAACTTCCGGTGAGACATTGGATGAGCCACCAAAAGATCATGGTTTTCACAGTTCCAGGGATATTAGAGGGTGCAGTTTCACCTGATCAGATTGATGTGATGGATTTTTTGCTTCCCACTATGTTTAGAGCAATGATATCGTTACATCCAACTAATTCCCTTGATCCTGATGTGGTAGTTTTTTTTATTATCGGATGAGGTATTTCTACTATGATACTACCAACATAAATACTCATTAGCATGTTTAGCTTTTTGTAAATATATCAATGAAATTACTTATCAATGTCATAGACAATGTTTCTTTAAAATAAAAACTTTATGATGCCAGGTCATTTGAGATGGCTGATGTACCTTTAACACAATCTTTTGAAAGAGATATTGGGGAACTCAAACATCCATATTGATTGGAAAACGACTTTCATGAAGAGCCATTCAACTCCTCAGGCCAAGAACCACATAAAGGAATTTCAGGAGAGATTTGATGGTGGAAAGGTGAGCAAATATTGTTCATTTGCTTGCCCACTCTAAAGTTTACTGCAGATTTATATAGAAAAGTGCATAAATAAAGTATTTAGTCTTACATGTGATATAAAAAAATCTCCACGTATAATCATATGATTTTTCGTCAAAATGATGATTATGTTCCTAAATCTTGTACCAACACCATCATATGTACACATGATTAAAAATATGATTATGTTCTAATCATGTTCCAACAATATGTATGATGTTTATTAGTTGATGTAAATGTGATCGGATGTTGATGTAGGCCTCGAGGGTGTGATTTGAGACATTATCAGTTTTCTCTCAGATCTTGACATGCTCTAAATCTATCACTACTCTGACAACCATTTGATGGCTTTGTTGTGTTGTTCCACAACATTAATGGTATTATTTATCCTCGGGATTCTGAAGCTGCAAAGAGAAGATGTTAGTTATCCCTAGAGACCACAAGGAAGAATAAGGAACTTCGAGCTAAACGCCCCCTGTCATCGTTGTTTGTAATTTTCGCCTTGATGTTATCATTATTATGTTATTATTACGGCTATTTTTATTTCAAGTTTGTCTGTCTCTCTTATAAATTTTAATACATTATTTTTATTATTATTAATCTTATTGTTCTTGTGGGTGTTTTATTTAACACCCTACATTCAATCATTATATATCAACATAGTATTGTTGTTGGTGATTAATCCTTGGTTTCTCTATTTCAGAAGTAATAAGCAAAACTAATTGCATCTTTGGTGTGGAAACCATCAAGTCAAATCATATCATTATAGTAAAATATATTTTACAATGATATGATGTGGTCAATAAAATGGTCGCTTTAAGCTTCTATATATGTTTTTATTTTATGATGCTTGATTTTCATGAGATCTTTTCTAGGTACCAATTTATGCCGATTGAAGAATATACTTAAACGTCTTTCAAAAGAAAAACAAAAAGAATATGCTGTGACATCTTTCAAAATGACTGGATTCTTATATATAATGTTGTTGTTATTCTCACATCACTTTAGGTGTGTTTTTTGCTCTCGCATAATGTACTCAACTTGCAAATATTAAGATCAGACATATGTTTTATATTCTTTAGAATGTATTGTTGAGGTTAATGGGAAACCAACTCCTGACTCGGATGCTTTTGTTAACGACGCTAAGGTATAAATGTTCTATATATGTTCAACGTTCATTTAGGTCCTGCTTCGAGATATGAATGCAACATAGATGATAACTAAAATATCAGATAATTGGCATCATTAATATATTCTTTGCAATCATGTTCTATACTTGCTTTACATTCTATATATCTATAGTTCTCACACTCAAACATGACCTACACTATTGGTCTACACGGGAGCTAATGATTGATCCTGAAATTGCAATGCGACACCAAAAGATTATTAAATCAAACACGACCTACACTTTAAACATAAAATAGAGGTATATTTGAAGATTCAAGATCGAGATTGTGGGCTCATTTTGTAAATGTTGTATCGAAACTCAGTACTATTTATTTGAAACCTCTTATTGAACGTGGAATTATTGGTGGTGTAAGTTTCTTTTATCTGTATTCATTCATTTTAAATTTCTTCTTAAAAAATCTGTTCTTTCAGCGTGTCCACTTTTCTAGCCATTCTTGACCAACCTTCTTTCATTATAGAAAAATATATCAACGATAACTACAAAACATGTCCATCCATCGGCTGGGCTTATATATATATATATATATATATATATATATATATATATATATATATATATATATATATATATATATATATATATATATATAGTTCTTAACCGTTTAATTTAACTTTTAATAACTTTTTAATATATATCTATTCTACTAAATCCTAAAAATAAAAACCACAAATCAAAGTACTTACCTGATTTTAGCCATTTTATGGATTATGGTAACATCAGTTATAGATCTTAACCGTTTTATTTAACTTTTAATTACTTTTTAGTATATAATTGTCTACTAAATCTTAAAAATAAAAACCAAAAATCAAAATACTTACCTGCTTTTAGCCGTTTTATGGATTATGGTAACATCAATTATAGATCTTAACCGTTTCATTTAACTTTTTAGTATATATTTGTTCTACTAAATCCTAAAAATAAAAACCACAAGTCATACCCTTCCATCGGACGGGTTTTGACACTAGTATATATATATATATATATATATATATATATATATATATATATATATATATATATATATATATATATATATATATATATATATATATATATATATATATATATATATATATATATGTATGGCAAAGTTAAAATAAAAAGACAAATATCCGTAAAAAGAACAAAAAGATTTTTTTTTTGAAAAAAATTCTCCAAAATTTCCAAAACAATTCCACAAGATCGGGTATATTAAAAATTTTGTGAAAACGTTTTTCATAATTTTGAGTTTTGATACGTTTTTTTTAATGCACAAAAAACGAATTTTGATGCGCAAAAAAATTTTGATGCACAAAATTTTCAACTTGTGTTAGTTAGATGCACAATGTTATTTTGATGAAAAAAGTCAAAAGAAGTTGGGTGCAAAAACCAATTTTTGATGCACAAAAAAACGATTTAATGCGCAAAAGTATTTTTTCATAAATTTTTTTCGAAAAAAATATCTACTTTTGGAAAAACGTTTTTCACAACTTTTTCGTGCACCATCATCATACCCGATCTTGTGGAATTTTTTGAGAATTTTTCGAGAACTTTTTTTGAAAAAAAAATATTTTTATCTTTTTACGGATATTTGTCATTGTATTTGATCTTTGTCCTATATATATATATATATAGTGAAACTTTATTTTCAAAACCCATTTTAAACGCGAGAACTGCGAGAACCCTTTTTGTCCAATCAGAATTTAGTAAATGGATTTTAGTTTATTTTATTTAGTTAATATCATAGGGCTATTAAAGTAATTTACCATATATTTCATTAAACCTGATGTTTTTCAAATTCAAATTTTGCTACAAACATGGAAAATATTCTCTTTGATTTTCACTATTTTTTTTCCGATACAGATCTTGAATATGTTTTTTTTTTTTTTTTTTTTTTTTTTTTTTTTTTTTTTTTTATCAATTTCTTCTTCTTTATTCACATAAAACAAACCCTAATTCAATTTCAACATCATTTCAAACACACAATTATTTATATATTACGCAAGATTAAACATGGTAAATATTGTTCAAGAACAAGATGCAGATATTAACGATAATCAACACCAAAATGATTGAGTAATTGTGTTATCTGAGCAACCAATTGATATCGAGGATGTGGAACATGATCATGACGGGAACAATGGTGTTATTCCCATTTTTCTTTTATCTACACTGGTTACCCTTTTAACATGTTTATCATATAGTTGTTTTTGTTATCAAAGTTTTGTTCAATTTGTATTAATGCAAAATTTATTTTATTCAAACATTAGTTTCTTGGTTAATGTTTAACTGATTATTCAGGTTTCTTCTGTATGTTGAGACGTTGGTTGCACGAGACGAGAAGCAACAGATGCTTAAAGATATAGACATTGTAAGTTGTAAACTCTAATAACGTTATTTGTACTATTAACTAGGATATTGAATAGAACGCCTATTTTTTTCATATCATTAAAAAAAATTGGATTGGATCCGTATGTGTTAAGGATATGTGTGTTTTAGGGTGTGTAAATTATAGACATGAATGTTTTGGGATTATTCTAACCAGAATAAGGCATTGAAATGTAGAATAGTTAGGAAACTTTTTGAATACATTTTTTTTTGATAAAACATTTGTGTAATTGGTCTATATTCAAAAAATGCGGGCTTTCATAGCCGTTAGTAACGGAGAACACAAGTTTGTGTTGTGCTTGAATATGAAATATCCGAATGTGACTGTTATTGATAACAAAAGGGTGAGAAATAAAGACGACTTTGTTAAAGCCCAAAGGTTTATTGTGACAAGTCCAGATGTCATGAGGGTCGCTGCGATACTGGTATATACATTTTATAAGTAATTATATTAATACGTGGATAATTTAAAGTTATGACAGGAATATAAATTATGGTTTAGTTAATGTAAACATTCATGAATGCAGATCAAGAATGTTGCCAAATACATGCGATCAGTTAATCATGTGAATGCAGAAGCCATTGAGAATGTTGATGTTATACGGCCAGAATTTGTTTGGCAGACTGATAGCAGGCCAAACCATTGTGGTGTCTTTGTGATGCGACACATGGAACATTACATGGGAGGCCAAATGAGCAGCTGCGAGTAAGAAGCAAGAAACTCAGTTGGGCAAGCTGAGGGTAAAATACGTTGCGAGACTGCTACTTGCTGAATGCTATGTACACAAGGACAAGATTGCGGCAAATTTGGCTGAGAAGCAAGCTTCAAAAGTTTCTATGAAACAAGACAAGTTCCACGTACATCATAAAAATATATTAGTCGTTTCACTTGTTTTGTTTGTTTAGCATAAAACAATATGTCTTATGGTTTTTTTTGGGATTTACTTTTTGGATTTAGGATCTGAATTTGATTTATGGTTTAGTAAGATGTGAACATGAAATTGGATTCTGAATTATGAACATGGATTGGAGATATGATCTTTTGTTGGGTTACGCTATGGTCATTTTTTTTTTTTTTTTTGGTATATGTTTGTCTTAGCATGTATGTTTTTAGGTATAGTTTATGCTAGACATTAGTATGTTTTTAAAACAAAAATACATGCTTAGATATGGTTGATATTGTATGAAAACATACGTGTTCTTGTAATTAAATAAACTTGAAAGTAGAAGACATATATGTTTTAAAACCAATACGTATGCTAAAAAACATACATGTTTCAAAACAGGTATGCTTAGATTGATTTGAACATGAATGTTTTCTATATAGGTATGCTTAGATTGATTTGAACATGAATGTTTTTCATACAGGTGTGCTAAATACATACATGTTTCAAAACAAGTATGCTTAGATAGATTTGAACATGAATGTTTTTTATACAAGTATGCTAAAAAACATACATCTTTCAGAACAAGTATGCTTATATTGATTTGAACACGAATTTTTTTTATAGAAAAATTAAGTTCTTAAACATGTGTTATAAATATTTGTTACAAATACAAATAGAAATGTATAAAAAGAAGTTATTAAATTGAAACAATATAAATCCAAGATGATGTAAAATAAACACTCATAATGTACTAAAAAAAAGAGTAACAAACACTAGTGTAAAGTAAATGTACTTGAGGTATAAAAATAATATAAATTCGGTCTAATATTACTCATCATCCACCTCTTCATCATTTTCCCCACCTTCATCAGATTCATGTGATTGGTCATCTTCATCAAGTTCTACAGAATCACCAGCCTTGTCATATTCATCATCAGCCTCGGTTGCCTCGCCAGCTTTGTCACATCCTCGTTTATTATGACCCAATTCACCGTAATTAATACATGTATGTTACAGATTGCCTGTAGTTTTCCATTCTGCGTTGACAACATCATCAACCATTTCCTCCTCTTCAACATTTCATCATCATTGTCATTCGGTTGCTCCATTGGTGCCTTTCCTTTGCTCTTTTTGCTTCTTCTATAATATAGTAATCAACAACTTATAAAATTTTAAAACAAGAATTCATCTTACATTAACCCATACTTTTTCATCAATCCATTACTCTAAACATCAATGCCACATATGCTAACATCATTGTCACTACAAGTTATATGATCAAAACAACATGTTATCATTTTTACTATTTCTTACCCATACCCAAACAACCCTGTTTCTCCTTATTCCTTTATCTAAACAATACATATGCATCATTGTATTTAAACCATACCCAAACATCCCCTTAAACTCATAAATATAAAATTTTATGCTACTTTTGAATAATACTCTTGTTAACCATTCAGTATCCAAACACCCATTTCAATAATTACCTTACACGCTAATAGTTTCATTAATAGTTTAATCAGTATCCAAACACCCCTGTTCACTAACTAAAACACACTTGTTAACTAATTGTTCCATCACTATCCAAACACCCCTGTTCACTAGTTATTAATATGTGAAATTTATACAAACAACCATGTCAGCAGATTACCTGATTTGTTCCATTTAGCATCAACAAAGTCATCGTCTATTTCCTCTTCTTCAACATTAATCACGTCATCATTGTTATCGACTTCCTCAACTATTTCCTTTCCTTTGCTCCCGCCTCTTCTCTTAGAATCTAATATTCATAAAGTATTAAAAAAATGTTAACACAAATCTAATACTCACATATCCAAACACAAATATTACTAAAACTCCAATATTAAACACCCTTGTTACTGCTAATTCACACATCCAAATGATTAAACACCCCTGTTACTACTTCTAATTTACACACATCCAAACTCCCCTCTTAATTTTTTATAAAAGAATCAACATATAAAACATGATTAATTAAGAACATCCAAACACCCCTGTTACTACTTTTCACATTATCCATACGACATATACACAAGTTACCCCACATCCAAACTCCCCTGTAACCCCTTTTTTTATTTCATACTTTAACAAAAAAACAGATATGCATCACACAACAACGACTTTCAAAAATACATTTCTTTTAAACTAAAATTTATTTCATACCAAAAAATAAAAAATACAACCCTTGTTCACCACTATTAATTCACATTAATCAAGATTATATAGCTTTCTTCATTTATTGACCAGGCGAAAACAACATTGTACACCATAAAGATCATACCATTTACTAGTCGAAACATAAACAATAAAACACAAACATTATATAGAAAACACACATGCAATCCCATTTACTAGTAGAAACATAAACAATGATTTTTTTTTAATCATAACGAGCATACCTTTCAATGCACCTCTTTGTTATTTGTTGAAAAAAAAAGATTTATTTGAACGATGGATGATGATCGCCGCTTCAATTGACTTGGGGTTTTAGGGTAGAATGTGTGTGATCGTGTGTGTTATGTTTTATTAGAAACAATCCCGGATTTCAAGCATTCAGTTATTAAGAGTGTATAAAAGTTAAATACCATTTATGCCCTTTTCAAAAATGTTTCAGGAAATCACTTTCAATATATTTACAGAAATTCCATGGTACAATCTTATCCATTGATCAAGTTAATCCAAAGGTAGAAAGTATGTTCTCGCAGTTCTCGCAGATAAGGTGGGTTCTGAAAATAAAGTCCCTATATATATATATATATATATATATATATATATATATATATATATATATATATATATATATATATATATATATATATATATATATATATATAACTCTATATAGAGTAGGAATCTAGTAAGAAGTAAATTAAAATAAGAAGTGGTGAGAAGTGACCAAAATCACGCATTTGAGATGCAACGACTTGCATTAGATGCATTTCTATTCATACAGATGCAACATCTTGAGTTTCGAAAATTAATTTGATTTATAGATTGTGCAAATTGATTTTTATAATTATGGCGCGTGCAGAGGAACAGAAAAAAGAGAAATCATGAAATGCATCTAATATACGTATATACATCTGATTAAAAGCAATAAAACACACTATTGTGCGTTATAATGCATCTAAGATTATAGGGATGCATCTAATTTAAGTCGGTGCATATCGGATTTGCAGTTATAGTTCTTCTTATTACTTCTTATTTGATCTTAACTATATATATATATATATATATATATATATATATATATATATATATATATATATATATATATATATATATATATATATATATATATATATATAGAGTTAGGATCAAATAAGAAGAAAAGTTAAAATAAGAATAATAAGAAGAAACCACAACCACTCATTTCAGATGCACCTACAAAAATAGATGCATCTCCCCTTAAATTTCTCCCTCCTATTTGAAATGTGTGGCTAGAAATATTTCTTATTCTTCTTATTTTAGTTTTTCTTCTTACTGGATCTCTTCCCTATATATATATATATATATATATATATATATATATATAAAATCCGGATCGATTGAGAAGGATTTTAGATTGAGAAGATTGAGAACTAATCTTAACCATTAATCTCCTTAAATCAAAATAAGGGTATAATGAGAATATTTCAATTTTTGTACGTTTTTTTCACTCCTGCCAATTCGTAGAAAGCAACTAGCTTGTTAATTATATGGCCACCTTGCTATATCTTTTATTGTTTTTCCTTAACTTTCGTCAACATCAATGTGTAAGCATTTCAAATTATTATTGCTCTATTCTTGTCATTTTTTATTTATATTAAGGATTCATGTAATAAGCGCCACTTTTGTTATTTTTTAAAATAATTCATAAGTAAATCGTTGGGTACCAAGCAGTAATGATTCAAATTTCTTATATGAACTCGAATTATACGAATACAAAGAGACAAACGATTATTGTCAATATTGAATCATAGATCATTTTGTTAATATCCATCTTATAAGTGATATTGTGTTTCAGTGACATAAATATAAATCATTATATTAATATTGAATCATAGTGGTGTATCATTATTGTGTGAGATATTAAGGATTATCAAATAAGAAAGACGATATACTTAGTGAAGTGGCTTGTTTCGATATGCTATGGCATCAAGAAGAACCCCATCAAATAAACCACTGATTCTCTAATAGAATATGATTCAAAATAAAAAATAACAAGTTTTTACATATGATTCATTTATTCGATTATGATTCACCTACACAGTTTTACTTTTAATTCAAAATTAAACATACGAAAAAAAAATGGCAACTTATTAAACAAGTTTTTAACAAGTTTTTTTTTTTTTTTTTTTTTTTTTTTTTTTTTTTTTTTTTTTGATATGATAAGCCATCATATTTGAAAATTCAAAACCCAATAACATATACGTAATTCATGTTAAAAAATTCCAAAGGCATATAAAATATAAAAAAAAGAATAAAAGATGAATCATATAATTTTAATAAGATTGTAATATATAAAAGAAAAAAAATGAATCATATGATTGCTAAAGTATTTTATTTAGATCTACCAATAGAAGGAATTGATTGATTCAAAAAAAGAACATGGATTACGTGGGATTTTAAGAAGAAAGCAATAAATTAGTTGCTGTTATGGTTTGGAAAATTCGAATTTTGGACCATAATTGTAGGAGTTAATTTATTTTGGGTCCTGCTATTCCTACCCCGATTCCACTATATAAACCTTTATCAAATACTAAGGTGCGTTTGGTATTTCACTATGGGAATGAGACTATCACTATCAAAGTGATTAAAGTTGTTTGTTTAAGATGAGAGGGCCCACTACTATGATAATGAATGATACATATATTCCATACTTCATATACATCTAAAGAGGTAGGAATGGTTCTTTCATAGGTGAGGAACCCACCACTACTATCAAATACATACCCATTGTCATTGATGAGAGTATACCAAACGCACCCTAATATTACCTATGTAGACTAAAAAGCTAGTCAACTTTCTTGAAATGAGTAAAAAGTAAAACATTAAATAAATAAAAAATATATATATTTTTTAGTTTTTCTCTCACACATAATAAGAATCTTTTTTACACACAATAAGTAAATCATCTTCTTCCTCTCTGTCAACAAACAGTCAATCAGCCATCAAACCTCATATCCCCACTACCACATTTCAATGTTTTTCTTGAAAATTAGAACGATTATTTATATAATAAAAAAATAAATTTTCTTTTTATCCGGCACAATTTCCGCCCCCCGTTCAGATTCCGGCGTGTCACATTTCGATTGTGTTTAAAATAAATTTCGGATGTCGTTTACTGATGTTTAAAATCGCTAATAAAGTTTCTTTTTAAGGTGACTATGATGTGTGTGTGATATTTAATAAGTTTGATGAATATAAAATTAGAACGATGGTGGTTATGGTCATGAACTCCGACGATGGCGATGAATATTGGCGTCATAAACGTTGGCAGGGTAGTTTCTGGAGGTGGTGAAGTTCGGTGTTGGCTGGTGATGGTGGAAGTGATATATTAGATATAGTGATAGTTGTAGGATTTTGTGGAAAGAAGGTGTAAGGTGAGAATGTGAGATATATTTGGATATCAATGGTGGTAAACTTTTTCAACAGCACAAGAATTAGGGGTCCGTTTGTTTTGAGGTATTTGGATTTGGGGAATGGTTTTAAAGAAATAAAAATTGTTTGGTTTGAATTGGTGGGTTACGAAACAGTGTTTGATACCTTTAAAGGAGGGTTTTCAGAAAAGTCACGTATCTCACTTGGTTTTCTGACAATGCGTATGGTTTCTTGACAATTTTCCACAAAAGTCAACAATCATTTTATCTCTAATGGTTCCTAGCCACATGATTTATTAAAGATGTAAAAAAAAATGGATAATAATCTTATATATTAATTTTACTTTTATAAATTTTAATATATAAAACTATTTTCTCTCTCTTACATCAAAACCAAATCCAAATCCTAATCCAAATACAAATCCTAATCCAAATCCAAATCCTAAACCCACCAACAAACCAAACGGGCCCCCGGTTCATTGAATGAAAAGATAATCAAAGTTAACATTTTAATTATTAACTAATTATTACCTATAACCTATGAGTATTGATAGTGGAAAGTATGGGTTTATTTTTCAATCAATTTTTGAGTGATTCATTTACATTTATACCCTTTTTGGTTCAATAAATAGAGTAATATTTATGAAACATTTAAATAAAAGAATTTCAATGGCCTTGGTTTCTTCTCAATCTTCTCAATCTAAAAGTCTTTTTAATGGAACCAAAGCCTATATCTATACTACTTATAATGCACGAAGGCATCTCACTCTTAATTTTAAGACGTACAAGAAATTAAGCATGGTTTACAACACTTTAATGCATCCAATTTTCAAAATTACAACAAAGTAATTCTATTAAACAACATTAATGCTATTGAAAACACCCTTCACCAAAAATTACAACCATTTAAGCACAATGTACAATAGCTGCAACCAATTTTCAGATTTACAACAAAATAAGCATGATGTAATTTTCAGACTTACAACATTAACGCTATTAAAGTGGTCAATGTTATTAATGACTATAATGACTACTACTTACAAGAAAAGAAACATAGTGTACAACACTTTAATGCACATAATTTTCAGACGTACAAGACAATAAGCATAGTGTACAACAAAACACCACATTAATGCTATTTAATGTAGTCAATTATTTAACTGATCTGTAAATACAATTAATACAGTTATTAAAACACCATTTACATAAGAAATACAAATTATCAAGCATATTGTACAACCAAATTAAACACAATTTCTGCATTAAATTTCATTACTACAAATAATAAAGCTCATTATACAAATATTCAAGCCCGAACGAGCAACGAGCCAATTGGGCTTGAGCCCGAACTGGCGCGGACCAAACGGGCTTGAGCCCGAGCAGACACTGGCCAACGGGTTCGAGCCCGAACGGGCACGGGCTATACGAAATTCTTGATATCCGTAAATTTATTGTTAAAAAGAACATAATAAACTAAAATAAATTATTAATCGAAAATTTTTATTTCAGAGTACCCGCCGCTGCAATGCGTGGGTACCCTGCTAGTGTGTGTGTGTGTGTGTGTATATATATATATAGTGAGGATCAGGTGCGGATTTTTTTAATTTGTGCGGATGTGCGGATAGATCTGGACCGCCCATTCTAGATCTGATCTTGACTTTTTGTAAAAAAGTCAAGATCTGCGCTACTACACGGTACCAATTGACCATGTAAACGATTTTTTTAATTTTTTTCCTTTTGAGGGATCCTTAATATTGTTATCTTCTTTCATTTTTTTATTTTTCCAAAATTTTTTGAGCACTTTTTGTTTTTTGATTATGAGTCCTACCGTGATATTAACGATATTATGAGTTCTATTGTGATATTATGAAACTATGATATTATAAAATGGTGATATTATAACCAACTGTGATATTAAGCTTTTTTACTTGTAAAAATGAACCATGATATTAGGAAACATATGATAGTTACTATGATATTGACAATTTTATTAAAAAAAACATATGATAGTTACGGTGATATTAACAATTATATTAAAAAGAGAAAAAAAGTTCCTGTGATAGTAAAAAGGAACCGTGATATTAACATTTTTTTATTAAAAAAGAAACGGTGATATTAATAATATTAGTAAAAAAACAAAAAAAGTAGTGTGATATCAAAAAAAAAGTTAGTGTGATATTAACAATTTGTATTAAAAAAAACCTTTATGTGATATTAATATCAGATCTTGACTTTTGTAAAAAAGTCAAAATCGACCTTAATATCACAATACCTTTAATCATGAAAATGATTTTTTTTGAAATTTTTTTCAGCGATTTTTAATAATTTATCATCCTCTTTAATTTTTTTGAATTTTTTTTTCACGAGATCATCAATAAATCTCAATAGGACACAAAATTAATGAAGACTCGCTGTTTCACACAATGTGGAAAGTAAGAATATATATTAAGAGTCCTACTCATTATCCTTGTGGTATTGCCAGAACATCCGAGTGATATGTTAAATATTCACGATGAAGATGGAAATCATTCTAGAGCCAACATCATACAAGCTCTTGGTGGGTGACATGTGAAATCTTTTCATAAGATCAAGCTTGTGACAACTGGATAGAAACGATGGGGCGATTCAATATTGAATCAAACTTGGTCCAGGAAATGGATTGACGGATACCTTTGAAAAACCGGTTGTTGTGCTTAAAAATTCTTTTCTCTAGCACTTCGACTGTGTAGTATGTTTTCAAAATCAAAAGGTGTTTGTAATTGAAAATTGATTTCCAATATAAAACCTTCGTTGTATTGCAAAAATTACTTTCTGATAAGCAATACAAGACTGTTTTTCAAATCATTTTCTTTAATCAGCAAACCTCAATTTGCTGGTTCACTCACTCCGTGTTGTCTTCATTGAGACGTTCCGGTTTGAGAACAGCTAGAGCTGCTGCGAAACCCTGTCAAGGAGATTCTTAGGAATTATACCTGATCACAGGCAATACTTGTACTGATCAACGGGGAACCGTGGGCCGTGTACCTCAATTCAACGAAAGTGATCAAAGACACCTTCGTGCACTTTATTGCTAATTGTTGTATGCAGGTACACCCAACGTTTGCAGCTGATCAGAATTGAGAAGTCAATCCATAGCCGCATGCTCACACATCACATTCATATCTTAAGAATTCATGATAAGTGCATAACCTCATCAACGATTCTGATATTTTCACTCCATGCTTCTGCTATGCTGCTGCAAATATCATGAATCAACAAAAGCTTCTGCAACTCTGATGAGAAGAAATTATGATCCAGAATGTGAGCATGTCGGTCCAAAAGTCACAATGTCACATGATGGTAACACTACAAAGGATGAGTCAGAGAATTATGGTGGCAGATGATCTCAAAGCTGGCTCAACACTCATCATCACGTGGATCAGTTAAAGACCTCCACTTGAGTAAACAAAACATGCGGAACATGAAGAATCAAAGGCTACGGACTACAGAGCAAATAACTTAATCAAGAATCCAAGAACAATCAATATGTAATATCTGTTTGTGTTCAATGTAAATTGAGGTGACCTCCCTTAGGGGGAGATTGTTAGGATTTGGAAAATCCCATTATTAAAGAGTCGGTTACCTCAAGTATATGTAATCGTTAGAAAGCTCGTAGTCATAGTTATATAGTGTTAGTAAGTAATTAGTTTAGTAACACCGTGGAGGAAGGACGGGTCTTTACCCACTGTATACCTTATCCACAGCCTGATAGGAGGGCGTTTAGTCTGTAACTATAAATAACCCTTCCATCCTTGGAAGGGGTGGTGCTTGATAACGCTACACGCGTCGTTCGGGGTCAAGGAAACTTCCTTTTCTTCGAGCAAGTTTTATAACACCCTAGGCAGTGAACCTAATCGTTGTAGTGTAGTAATTAGGGTAAGCCACGGGTATTGATATCGTTCTCTAGGGGAATAGGAATGCTAGTGAGAAGTTACTACGCTAAGGTTGAGGTTGAGGAAGATTATTTTTTATCTTTTTATGTTTTTTTAGAAAATTAAAAGGTACGAATCTCGGATATTGGATTTGGGGGGTTGGTATTGCTACCGATTACTCTACTATTATCTAATTATCTAAGCTAAGGTTGTGATAGTCTATGTCTAATTTATGTGTACTCGTATGATAGTTTAAAGATGTGTTTACTTAGGTTTTACTACTCCTTAATTATCTCCTATTGATGGTTGATTTGTCACGTCCTTATTCCTAGTTGCGTTGTGATTCTAAGGCTATAGGGCGTGCTTATTTCCCTAACTCTTTGAAATTACCAAAGGGTCTTGTTTACAAATCCTCTAGTGATTTATAGACGCCTACTCTACGGTTGTCCTTGAATACTTTATCCTACAATTACCTAGATAATTATATTCTAAAGTTCACAAAGAAATTTCAAGCATTAAGTACACAACGAATAATCTAGCGCACTCTAGATCATTAGTCAACTAAGATAAGTATCAACCAATCAATATTCAATAATTAAGTTTCATATTCCCTAAGCAAACACACAAATAAATTAGCCGGACATGGAGAACATGCAAGCATACACACAAATAATCAAAGACATAATTAAATTAATGAAGTAAATACTTATCTTGATGTATAATAGGGTTTAGAACCCTAAAATACTGCACAAGAAAGCCTTGGTTCGGTTTTAGGTTTTTACTCCAAAAGACTACACACAAAAACTGAAAAATTCGGATTCTATATATAAGATTACATCTGCGACGGCGTCACCTTATGTTTCGTGACGCCGTCGTGTCGCCGTCATTAGGGTTTCGTCTTGGCCACGTAAACCTTTCGACGGCGTCACCTTATGACTGTGACGCCGTCCCCTTCAGCTCTGACGCCGTCTTGGCTGCATCTAGGCCGTCTGAGTAACGACGGCCTACTCCTTTAGAACCTGACGTCGTCCCTTGAAAACATGCAATTTTTCTTCTGAGCCGTCGCAAAATTCCTTCCCGACGGCGTCGCAGATATGCAGTGACGCCGTCGCCTTATGTTTCAGCAGCTTTAAGTGTCTCGATTCTGACTTTGGCCATTTTCTTCGTATATTCGCGCCTTTTCGTCCAAATAAGCATCATTCCAGCATTTTGCCTTCACGAGACCTAAAAAGTGAAAAGGAACGATATTAAGCAATAACGGATACAAAAGTGATCGAATAAGGGCTTAAATGACCCCTCAAAAAGGTACCTTTTAAAACCTTATCAAATATCCCTACACTTGGTATTTGCTTGTCCTCAAGCAAATGTGCTTTTAGCCAATTAATTTATAAGTTAGGGGTCATGAAGCATCCATTCAAAACGGTCCACAACACATATAAGCCCCGCAAAAGTCATAACAAGCACGGAAATTACATACTAGCACCTCACATGGGGTGTTTGGATACTCTCATCTCTCTCGGGTGTATATATGAAATATAACAAATCGGAAATGGAAGATAAACACTCATTAACCGGTCTTAGTACATAGATTACCATAGGCTTGAGAATAGATCAAACCTCCGTCGCTTTGGCGTAAGCACCTAGGAAAGACTATCAAAGAGGTCTTTTAAAGGGTTGTAATGTTAGGCTTACGGTAGGGAAATAAGGGTTTGGTGGGATAGGCTATTTAGTGGTGGATAGTCAAAAATCTCTATGTTGCAAGTATACGAAGAATGGCGTTGCTAAGCCAAGACTCGACACTCTAAAACTCTAGGCAACGAAAATAAACAAACATAATTTAAAAGATAGATGTAGGATGGTAGCCCGTATGTTTTTTTTTTTTTTTTTTTTTTTTTTTTTTTTTTTTTATATATATATATATATATATATTTTTTTTTTTTTTTTTTTTTTTTTTTTTTTTGCATACACTTTTACTCTACCATCCTCTACGGTACATCAAAATGATAGGGATTTATAGACACATCCCTACACTTGAGTTTTTATTACTCTAACACTAATTTGACCCGAATTGAAAAGATCAAAACACTTGGAGTACATTATTATGCAAACAAAGGGAATTTGAGTTTAACGTTCTCTTTCCTATGTTTCATAAACTTTAACTTTTCCCATGAATCCCAATCATCCCAAAACTGTATACAAAGGATATGACTCGACTTAGCAACTCATGCAAGCAACCAGATAATTGAACTAAGGGTTTTGGGTGATAACATAAATTTGCACTAAAAGTGAGTGCAATAAAGGTAGGCTAAGGCGATTTGGGTGTATATTTGGGGGTGGGGTGTAAACAATGCTCTTCATTGATATTCCGGAAAAACCGAAACATCACGAGAACCGCGAAAAGGATAGGCTCTGAGGGGTTAACTAGGGGTATCGTGTACTAAAGATGAGTACATCGCAAAGGGTGTGGGGGAATTACTCAACCGATATGGAAGAAGTAATTATATTACAGGTATCAAACAAGGGTTTATCCTAATGCCTCTTATCATTTAGTTATTCCTAACTACACAAGTGTAGTCTCACTAGCGATCTCGGAATGCATCACAAAACAAGTTCTAGAATCTAATATACTACCGGTTCACACTCTAAGCATTAAAGATGAATGCTTTAATTCCTACTAATCTAAGGGCGATCCTCACATTTTGGGTGGAATTTAGGTGGTAAGGGTTTTTGTGCTAGTCATGCAACTTCCTATCCATGAGACGCTTTTGTTAAGACTAATGGCCCACTCTTATACGTCATGAAAAAAATTGTAAATTTGGCTAAAATTACCCTAACCTACATTTTCTCATGGTTTATTACACAAATACACTTGGACAAAGCAAATAGTCAAGGATAAGCATAGTTTCAAAGTTCCCGTTTTATTTTCCCTCCCTACACTTAAACTGAACATTGTCCCCAATGTTCCCCGAAAGTATCAAAGTTATGATAATAGAAGGTAATTAAAAACGAAAGAAACTAATACTCCCCTGATTAGCTCGGTAGGATCCGTAAAAAGTGGTGGTTAAATCTTTTCCAAGAAGAGTTTTTGCGTGAAAGGCTCCTTCTTAACTTGTGTAACTTCTTCTTGACAAACTAAACCTGCACACTAGAAGAAAACAAACGAAACCTTCGCGTAAAATCGGCGGTAATAGTATACATAAGACTCGATTTAAACTAGGATATAATGCTTGTGGAATGGATGTTTACAGAATCTGTTTTGAAAGTTAAGATCTGGAAAATTCCAAAATTTTACAAGTAGCTCAGAAAACGAGAAAAAGTAAGCTGATGTTTTTATTCCTTCCTGACGCCGTCAGGTTATCCTGACAAAAACTGGTCTGCGATTTTCTGGAAAAAATTCTGGAAAATTTACATCTTTAGAATCTGGAAAAACTTCTGCAAAAACATCCATTATGACTCGATACAAGCATTTGACTCGAACAAACAAACATATATATCTTTTAGTTAATTGTTATTCTCATGTTTACGTTTCTTATGAAAACGTGTGTAATCCTCCCTACACTTATCCTTTATGTAAAATACCTTTATATGTAATTAAGACGAGGTTAAAAACAAAATAAAGCATTTTTACAAATTCAAACATGAGGACAAACAATTAATAAAAGATATATGACACTAACAAGCAAACAATTAAGCATGGGTTGCCTCCCACGAAGCGCTTTTCTTTATTAAAGAGTCTTGTAGCTAGACTCGTAGTCCTACCCCTACGTACCGATATAAGTAAGTCTATCCTCAACAATGTCGTAGGGATCAAACTTATCATTCAAGTTCCTAGTAGTACGTTCGGTTAAATAAGCCTTTTCAAACATCTCACCATCGGGATCATAGATTTGTATCCTAATGTGCCACCTTCCATTACCATCGCTAGGCGTTCTATTCCAATCCCACATGTGTTCGGATTTCTCAACTATCCATTTATTCATGACGAGGTTAACGGGCAAGCATCCTAGGAACTCGGTCATCTTCCTAAATACTAAGGCGTCCTCGAACGGGTTCACTTCTATATCCCTAGCCAATTCTTGTTCTTGGAAAGTTGCTACACTAGCAAAGGCCTTATCTAGGTAAAAAGGTCTTTGGGGGCCTATGATGTTCTTCTCAATCCAAGGTCCATATCGAGAAGGCTCTCTATCCAACCTAATCTCTTGTGGGATTTCCTCATCCTTGTAGTACGAATGCCTTTTGACATCGTAAACCGACCTAGCACTCCCCTCTCCTACCACTATTTTGGACATCTTACAATCGATGATGGCACTAGCGGTAGCTAAAAATCCTCTTCCAACTAGTAATGGGCATGTCGGGTCCTTATTCATGTCTAGCACATGAAAGTCTGCCAAAAGAGTCAACTCTCCTACATGTACTACCATGTCCTTTATTATTCCAACCGGACGTGCTATACTACCGTCCGCTAATCCTAAGATAGTTTCCGTTGGTTCAATTTTACCTAGGTTGAGGCTTCTATGAAGGGACAACGGAACGAGATTGATGCACGATCCTAAATCGGCTAAAGCATCGAGTGGCTTGGAAGTTCCAAGTCTACACGGAAGAGTGAATAGCCCGGGATCATCTAACTTCTTAGGTAAGTTGTTTCGCACAAAGGCGGACCCATGTTTCCCAAGCCTAAGTTCTAACTCATATTTTTCTTTTAAAGCATTATAATAAGGTGCATGAGCTAAGACTTCAAGAATTGGTTTCTCTTGATAGAGTTCCTTGTACTCCTCCTCTAAACTAGGTTTGGATTCTTGGCTAATGGGTTTCTCAGGAGTAGGCTTTACCAAAGGTGCCGGGCCTTGGTATTTCTTGGATGACTTGGAACCCTTTTTGATAGCATTTACCGAGTGAACCGTTGGGTGAGAGGGGCATGAATGTGTGTTCTCCCATGATGAACTAGAACATGAAGTCGATGCAATCGAATTCACTTTTGGGTTCTTTATGGTATCACTTGGGAGTGCTCCAATTTCCCGCTCATTGAAGGCTTTTAAGAGGGCATCAAGCTTGGTTGTCATCTCGCTCTGTTTTTGCTTAAACTCGGCTTCAAGCTTATTCAATCGAGTTTCTTGGGATGACAAAAATCTAGATGCAATTGCTTCAATATTAGTGGGGTTCCCGGTATTAGAAGAATTGAATTTGTTAGGCGAACTAGATGAGCTTTGGGGTGTGCTTGAGTTTTGGTTCCACTTAAGATTAGGGTGATTTCTCCATGAGGGGTTGTATGAGTTTCCTAAGTTGTTTTGTTCGGGTTTGAAAGTGTACCACTTATCTCCCGCTCCGTCGGTACGTATGGAGGCGTAGTCCGCAAAAGCTTGTTCGGAGAGCCTTGAGCAATCACGAGTGTCATGGGGACCACTGCATAACTCACAAGGTAGAGTGATTTGATTCACTTGTCGTGAAGACTTAGGATTTTTGTAGGAACTCATGAGGAATTTGACTTGATCTTCAAGTTCAATCATCCTACGGTCGGGAGGAGGCAAGGAGATTGCCTTGACGGTTTTGGGAAGTTCACGGGGGTCATCCCAACTTTCGTTGTCGTAGAGGGCAAGGTCCTCTATTATTTCCCATGATTCTTCCGCGGTGAGATCACTAAGTTTTCCACCGGCCGCTTGGTCAATGGATCGCTTAGTGGGAAAGTTGACATGATCATAAAAGATTTGGACTTGGAGCCAAAGATCAATGCCATGATGAGGGACTTTATGAAGTAAGTCCTTGAATCGGGTCCATGCTTCGTAGAGAGATTCACCTTGACGTTGTTGGAACATCAAGATGTCATTCCTAAGCTTAGTGGTTCTCCCCGGTGGGAAAAATTGAGCAAGGAAGCGAGAAGTAAGATCATCCCAACTTGAGATGGAGCCGGCGGGAAGTCGCTCAAGCCAATTACTAGCTTGGTCCCGTAGAGAGAATTGGAAGAGACGCAAGCGCGTGGTCTCCCGAGTAGTAGCATCAAGGTCGATGGAATCGACAATTTTGAGGAAATCCCTCAGATGCTGATTTGGATCTTCGGAACGAAGTCCATGGAATGCACATCCGTTTTGCACCAACCGGATGGTGTCGGATCGCAGGGCCGTAGTTTGGGCTTGGTCGGGAAGCTCAATGGTGTTCCTATAACCTAGGTGGTTTGGTCTCGAGTACTCACCAAGAGTACGGGCTCTTGGCGGGTTGTTTGGTGGTGGGTTGATGAGTGGTGGTTGGTTGTCACCTTCCATGGTGAAAAGTGATGGGTGTCACGAACAAAGGTCACGAAGAAGGGGGATAGACTAAGAGAAAGCTAAAAATGAGAAAAAAGTTTACTTGATATGAATCAAGCAAAGAAACCTAAACGAGGTGGACTACTAACTAGCTATTCTATTCCCCGGCAGCGGCGCCAAAAACTTGATAACGCTACACGCGTCGTTCGGGGTCAAGGAAACTTCCTTTTCTTCGAGCAAGTTTTATAACACCCTAGGCAGTGAACCTAATCGTTGTAGTGTAGTAATTAGGGTAAGCCACGGGTATTGATATCGTTCTCTAGGGGAATAGGAATGCTAGTGAGAAGTTACTACGCTAATGTTGAGGTTGAGGAAGATTATTTTTTATCTTTTTATGTTTTTTTAGAAAATTAAAAGGTACGAATCTCGGATATTGGATTTGGGGGGTTGGTATTGCTACCGATTACTCTACTATTATCTAATTATCTAAGCTAAGGTTGTGATAGTCTATGTCTAATTTATGTGTACTCGTATGATAGTTTAAAGATGTGTTTACTTAGGTTTTACTACTCCTTAATTATCTCCTATTGATGGTTGATTTGTCACGTCCTTATTCCTAGTTGCGTTGTGATTCTAAGGCTATAGGGCGTGCTTATTTCCCTAACTCTTTGAAATTACCAAAGGGTCTTGTTTACAAATCCTCTAGTGATTTATAGACGCCTACTCTACGGTTGTCCTTGAATACTTTATCCTACAATTACCTAGATAATTATATTCTAAAGTTCACAAAGAAATTTCAAGCATTAAGTACACAACGAATAATCTAGCGCACTCTAGATCATTAGTCAACTAAGATAAGTATCAACCAATCAATATTCAATAATTAAGTTTCATATTCCCTAAGCAAACACACAAATAAATTAGCCGGACATGGAGAACATGCAAGCATACACACAAATAATCAAAGACATAATTAAATTAATGAAGTAAATACTTATCTTGATGTATAATAGGGTTTAGAACCCTAAAATACTGCACAAGAAAGCCTTGGTTCGGTTTTAGGTTTTTACTCCAAAAGACTACACACAAAAACTGAAAAATTCGGATTCTATATATAAGATTACATCTGCGACGGCGTCACCTTATGTTTCGTGACGCCGTCGTGTCGCCGTCATTAGGGTTTCGTCTTGGCCACGTAAACCTTTCGACGGCGTCACCTTATGACTGTGACGCCGTCCCCTTCAGCTCTGACGCCGTCTTGGCTGCATCTAGGCCGTCTGAGTAACGACGGCCTACTCCTTTAGAACCTGACGTCGTCCCTTGAAAACATGCAATTTTTCTTCTGAGCCGTCGCAAAATTCCTTCCCGACGGCGTCGCAGATATGCAGTGACGCCGTCGCCTTATGTTTCAGCAGCTTTAAGTGTCTCGATTCTGACTTTGGCCATTTTCTTCGTATATTCGCGCCTTTTCGTCCAAATAAGCATCATTCCAGCATTTTGCCTTCACGAGACCTAAAAAGTGAAAAGGAACGATATTAAGCAATAACGGATACAAAAGTGATCGAATAAGGGCTTAAATGACCCCTCAAAAAGGTACCTTTTAAAACCTTATCAGTGCTTCAATCTAACATTTCATTTTTGTTAAACTTTCTCTCACTAGAATCACCCTCTCATCTCTTTCTCTCTCTAAACAATGGCATATTTGATTCATCACCATCCAAGGTCACCCGAATCATCAAACACAATATATGTAAGATCCAACAATTGGTACCAGAACCAAGATTTTTGTGTTTTGATGATTTATTGTGGCTCGAATCTTGTTTAAACTGATTTTATATCATTCTTTGTGTGTCAGAATTTTTTTTTCCATACTTTTTTATGTATCCTTTCCTTTGGTACAAAAAGTCATCTGGTCTATTCTGTACAATCTGTCTTGTGTCAATCCTTTGTCCAAGTCAGTTATGCTATTCATTTTTGTGACTTTGTTGGTATCAAACATGTGATAAAGTGGTCATCTGGTCAATTTCTTGGTAAAAAACGGGTCTAAAATGATGTCCTTTAGCAGTTTTTCTGGGCTATGTATGAAGATGGTCGGAAAATGGTCGGTAAAATCGCCGGAGCAAAAAGTCAAAGGGTCAAAACCCTAATCTTACGCCTAAGGCTATTTCAACGCGTATGGAATACGTGTAAGAAAGGATGTTACGCATAACCTATCTTCAGCTATATTTACGCATAACTTGGAAAGTTATGCGTAAGGACTGTTACGAGTAAGGTTTTTACGCATAAGCCTATGCTTACGCGTAACCTTGACCAGGCTTACGCATAAGAATGGTTACGCGTAAGAACCCATTTCTACACATAAGAAGACTTTACGCATAAGCATAGCCTACGCTTAAGAAAGAAATACAGGGTTTACGCATAAGCATTTTATTCGAGCAAGCAAAGACTTACGCATAAGCAAATCCTTATGCGTAAACTGAAAAAAAAATAATAAGATGAAAGAGCCTTATGCGTAAAATATCCATGACCTCAAAGCTTATGCGTAAACCATAAAGAAGACTCGACCACAATATCACTATACCAAGACTCAATCAATCGACCTCATGTTTCATCTATCATTGGCCCATGTTCTATAACATAATCGGATTAATAATAAAGTGACTCAAAACAAAATCAAACGGATCCATATCATCACTCACAGCCTCGACAATCCAACAACAACAAATTCAAATCTCATACTATCCTACTCATCCTCCATAAAGACTCAAAAATAAAGAAATACAATTCAATCTCATATTTGTGTCACTCTTTTTGCAATCTTTTAAAGACTGTTTCAAGTGAAACAATCATCCTCACAGATCCACCTTTGAAGACAAAGCTTCAATTAATATCCGAATTAAAAGAAAAGAATCATAACAAACTTGTTATAATCTTTTCTTTAGTTCGTTAAAACTAAAAGAAAAACACGACAATCAAACAACATTTACCTACCCGAGACCTTTTCTTAAAGATCTTCAAGAGACAATTTTTGTTCTTCATCCGTGCAAAACAAATAGAAAGAAGGGCGTGTTTATGTGTGTTTGTTCGTGCGTTTATGGGATGAGTTTTGATCTTGATTTGTGAAGGAGACGAGATGTATTATCTTCAGATTGGAGAGATAAAGGAGATTTGGTGAGAGGTTATGAGTTGGGGGCGGACATAAATGGGTAAGATAATTAGGTTTAGGTCATAATATTGTGCTATTTGGGAAATGAAGTTTTATATCCGTTTATAACATGTTAAGATGGATCGTGGGCTTCAGAAAATCAAATGGTATAAATATTGGATTTGGTAGGATTTGTGTTTAATTTTGGATTTGGGCTTTAGCTTCTAAGTTGGATTTGGGCCGAGTACCTCACTTATATCGATCATATGATGTATTGGGCTACAATTGAGTTAACACTACAAGGACTGCACTCGTGTAGTTATATTATCAAATGTTATCTAATTTTTGTTAATGTCTAAATTTAACAAAACATTGTGATAACATTTGGTATAAAGATGGTATTTTTGGTATGGTAATTTTTCATGGAGGGATACAAATTCACGGCTTGAGCGATAATAAAAAATGAGCACGGAGTTTTTGTATGGTATTACTTACGAGATATTAGTCTTATCGGGTTATCTCCATATGTAGTCATTACTATTAGCCGATGAATCAATGGAGGTTCAATTTCAGCAATTCCCATGAGATATTCGACGCCACAGAATGTCAATGATACTTCACAGTCTAAGCAAAATATTTCAAGAATCTTCAGTGTCAGTCATGACTTTTCAAGATGTTTGCTTATGACAAGAACTTTTCGTGCTGATGGTCGTACACGTTAATGATGCTTTCGAAAGTTCGAAACCATCATGGGGGAGAAACGTGTATTTTGATGTGATACGGTCAACCTCCAGGGGGAAGTAGTGTATACTAGTTGACTTAGTATGGTTTATGAAGTTGTCTACATATGGGTCAAGAATTGTTGATGATGGAGATGATTCGTTGATGAACCGTTGCATATTCCCCTAAAACAGATATACACGGAAACCAAAGTTGTCATAACACATTCAAACTAACACTGTTTACGGTTTAGTCTTGATTTTGTAAAATCCCGCGAAAGAATCTATTTCTCGGTTTAAATCATAGACATGTAAAATCCCGTGACAATGAAAACATCTCGGTTAAAGTAATGTGCATTTCCGGATCTATCTTCTGTATTCTTGGTCTTGTAAAATCCCGCGAAATAAACTATTTCTCGGTTTAAACCACAGAATTATAAAATCCCGTAATGATGGAACCATCCTGGAGGAAGGAAAGTGTATTTCAGGATCTCATCTAATGCTGGTGCTACGGTTTCTACTTCGAAGAAGGGATAAAAGGTGTACTTCATGAATTGGGTGATTGTTTGGATATTCTTCATGGCAGTTTGGCTATTACAAGGTTTTACGAGGTTATGTGCTTTTAACCATGGTCGGGATGAAATCATTATTATAGTTCACTTAAAATGTCAAAGGAGGCTAGATTTGAGCTTTAAACCACAAGATGTGACAACGGCTTTAATTCAGTATTATCTATTTGAGGTTGAAGTGAAATGTCACGGGCAAGTGTACTTAGTATCTGAAGGTATCGGGGATGGTTGGATGAAGATTCTTTGAGATCCTTGTTCGAGCTTTTAATATTTTCAAAAACGAAGACTTGGAAATCTAGTTATTTTTGGGTGATTTTTACTTTTCTTTTACCACTTGGGGGAATTGGGCTCTTACCACCACAAAATAACTATCACTTTAAGGAGTTACGTTGTAGTGCTCAGTGTCACATTGAATTGTGGATTTTCAAGAGGTGATGTACGTCTAATACTTGATGGTTGGTTGGTTGAAGAGTATAGAGTACTTAGAGATTCAAAAGGGCATGAATTCTCGGCACCGCTCTTTGTTACATATGTGCAAGTTTAAGTCACGAGTTCTGGTTAGTTTACTTCAAGGTCAAATTCATCATATTGGGTTTTCTCCATCAGCTGTCACGACAAAGAGCCAGAATGATAATGGGGTTGATTACAAGTTTGCCAAGAGTAGATGAAAAGAGAGAGATTATGACGTTTGAACACAACAGTTCAAGCCTCTTACTCTAAAGAAAAGAAAAGTGTACGCTTCAGTGCGCTTTATCTTCCGAAGAAGAAAAATCTTCTCATTTATGACCATTCTCATCAATATGCTACATACTTTTTCCACGCGCTTTCAGTTATCAAGTGAACCGGACTACCGATGATTGTTCTCTTATTCCACTTGCTCGATTATAATGACGATGGCGACATCATTTGCTACCTTTGAGATGGAGAAGTGTGAATAGACTACATTTGGATGATTTTCACTTTTTTAATCAAGAATGGCATCTTCGTATGCAATTCTTGAGGGGGAGAAGAAGTATGATAATCCTTCATGTTGAGTTATTTATGAGAATACATGGTCATACGGCTTCTAACTCATGTAAGAACCAAGCTTCTTCTTATCGGGTCATCTTTACAAAGAGTTTCTTCTAAGAGCCGTTGGTTGACATCTTCACATGGGCTAATGTGATTTATGACAAAGTGCTTCCGGTTAATGCTTCACGTACACATCAACATGATGATTCCGAACAATCTCTCTGTTCTTGTTTGATGTGATTGGTAGTTTGGTGTTATCATTTCGTGTGTTCGTTGCGGGCTGACTGCTGATTTCCTTGATGAACATATTTTTGTTCTTGTTTGATTGGGAGGGATTTTAGTTAAGGGGATTTGCAAGATGTAAGTTAATTGGAATGCTTTTGGTGAGTTGAAGATGTTAACTTTCTATTCCCCAAATGGACAATCTTGAAGAAGGTCGAGTCTATAGTCTATTCTACATTTTCTGCTGCATGTTAGAAGACTAAAGACGAGTTACATTTGATTATCTAAAGACTTCTTCTTAATCTGGGCATTTATCAAACAGATTGTTGGTTTAAGGGAGAGCACTAATTGGGGGAGAGTGAAAAGTCAGATTTAATCCCCAATTAGACTTGCTCACAATCTTCAGCAAGTTGATTCTCACAAAGATTAAAAGTGTTCTTCTCAAAAGATTTCTCGTACATGGGCTTATAGTGTGTTGCTGATTATGAAGTATCAAAACCAGCAAGGGGGAAGGAGACACGTATCTAAACGCAAGTAAACTTGATGAACTTAATACTTCTAAGTGATTGAAGAAATCCCGGGAAGACAAATGTCATGACCGCAGAGAAACTCAATGTTTGACTCAAGGCTTTTGGTGTTCTTATTCCAACTATGTGGGGGAAGAGATGGAAGAGTTAGTTTCTGAAGATAAAAGAGGTACACAATTGTGTGATGATTTCGATGTTATCGCAATCATCAGGGGAGAGAGATTGTGTACATTGGGGATGCTCAGCTGTTTCACTTGAGAGCTTCATCAGTGATTTAGTGATAGATCACTTATTCCGGAGTTGACATCCGCAGAGATAATCAGTGATTCAGCCTGCTACTTTAATGTTATCGGATATTCTCTCTTTGGGCATTCGGGTACTTCGGGTTCTTGAGCTTCATACACCTTCTTCAGGGGAGAGAAAAGTATACATCGGGGTTATTCTTTAGCTATTGGACTTAATATGCTACTTCGATGGTATAAGTTTCTTTGTCTTCGGGTATATGTGTATTCGAGTTCGTGAGCTCTAGTCGAAGAGACTGACTGCATCAATTCATCTACTTGGGGGAAGTGGTCTCTTGACAACTTTTTGGTATGGATCGCTTCAGACGTCAGTAGAAAAGAAATATGGGAAGATTATTTTATGTGGGGAATGATACATTTCTGTTCTATTGGATGATATAACCTCGAACGAAGAATCACGATGATTATTCTTAAAAGGAGCAGCAAGATCGATAATAATGGTGTGCTTCTTTGTACACCTGACTAAGGCAAGCTTGAAATAGAGCTTCAAATCTGCTCATTTAATGGATTTTCGGTTTGGGGGCAAGCTACCAAAGATTCTCTTTCTTAAAGGCTCATGTTCTGTCGACTATTCTGGAGCCTCGGAAGCTTTGGTGGTGGAAGTTTAAGAGATGACGATTTCTATCTTCTACAACGGGGCCCTTCGATATCCTTATCTCGGTACTCGTATCATCATCTTCTTAAACTATATCATCTACTCTATCATTGTAAATATTTATCAAAAACAAAATATGTGACAATCCGTACTTTCAAGTTATTTCTCGACACCGTTCATGTCTCATTATTTCAACATTTTAGTAAACTTGGTTTACTTGTTTCAAATTCGCGTAACCTTGGAGGTTTAGCGGCGAATTCATGATCATGACATCACGTACATTTCATATGGACTATGATTAGTCTACATTTCATTGACATCATGTGCATCTCATTGATTCATGCACGACATTTCATTTCACCCTTCAACGCGTAATTTTTATGTTTAATAAATTTTATCGCGTGAGTTTTATTTGGATTATTAACCCGTTACTTTCAAAAATGATCCCGAGGTATTTTTAAACTCACATTTAGTTTATAAAAACTATATTTTTAGTTTCCCTAGTGTTTCACATTTATTTGGTATTTTAATCGTAAACGTTTAATTATTACGTCGTTTTTCTTAAAATCTTACGATAATTATTTTATCACCCGATTTTCACAAGGAAAGTATTTTTACAATTTTTATCACCTCAATACAATCTATTTTGATTTACTAAAAACTTACTTGTACCACAAATTACCATTTACTTTAACTTACACATTTATTCAAAATCTTACAAATTATACAACAAATATCTTCAAGTAAAGATTTAAAAAAAAAAAAATATAAAGGGTAGACAACCCTCCCCCAAAACCGGCCAAGGGGGAGGGAAGTCTTAATTGATTGGTATGGTTTTCTTATTTCTTGTCTACTAATAATTCACAAATGCAACTAAAAGTCTTACACTCCAAGATATTTTTCACATACTTCTCATTCTCAAAAGTGTAAAATAAATTTCTTCCTCTTTTCTTTGGCTTCATCAAACCGGCCACAACAACAACCAAGGGGATCAAGAAAATTTTTGGCAAGATCAAGTGTTTTTAACAACCTAGAACATATCCTTTTCATGGTTTTGAAATAAAAACCAAGGATATCTAAGTAAACCTTTGTTACCTACACCTCTTCATATCACTAGTAAGCATGTTTTTATCATCCTTATGTTTCCTTATCATTTTTATATGTTCCTTATCATTTTTGAAGCTCATATGCATGTTATGGAGTTTATACCATTTATTTCTTGATTTTAAGGTTTTATATACATATTAGTCATCCTATAATTATTCCCAAGTTAATCTTTGGTCTTGATGGTGATTAGGAACCCATGACACCCTAAGAAGGTGTATGGTAGGATTTAGTTAGTTTCGGAGTTGATTTGAAGGGTTTAGAATAGGTTTTGTCCGAGAAAAACTATTTTCGTAAACTCTATATTACGTTCTGTCCTTAAAATGAAATTCTGGAAAAACCCACTGATGGTACGACCCTTTGGCCTTGATTTTTAGAAAATATACTTTAAAACGAATCCGTGGCCTTTTGAACGGATAAAAACGGAGTTATAACGAAGCCGTGGTGAATTTTTAAAGTTTGACACCGACAAGTATTATTTTCTGAAATTGACAGCATGCAGATTTTGTATATTTCGGGTCAAAAACGAGCCTTAAGCTTCACAAATTATTTCGACTAGTCAAAAATATATTAGTTTACTTCGATACGAAGCTAAGGACATATTTTACGTAGAAAACGGAGTTAAAACGACAAATATATGGCCGTTTTCATAAAGTTGCCGTAAAATATTATTTTCTGAAAATTTAATTATTTCTACGTTACAAGTAATTCATTAGCTCTATCGTCCATGTTTGCGGCAGTTTTTAACTATGATGTGAAACTTTTTATAACGAAGTGTCTTCTAGTAAAATCAAGTTCATCGGCCATATTTTTCAAAACAAAAAGCCGTTTGTCAAGCGGAGTCATAGTGAATTATTTACGGATGTTCAAACATTGGCCGAAACTTATTTTCTGCACACGATTCACAAAAACCACCATCTTTAGCCTTGGATATCTTTATGATCGAGACCTTTTGGGCGAAAACTCCTGAACTGAAACTTTTAGATATCGATACAAACTTTCCAAAACCGTCGAGTTCGTTCTCTAACGATCGACGTACACCATTTTACGACCACTTTTCCGGAGTCATTTTTGTTGATTTAATGATTTTTCCGACGACATTGTTTTGCGACGAAAAGTGGTAATTTCACCAAAAATCATTATAAAACCCTTATAGGATGACATTTTGACGTAAAAACATGTAAAGTCATTTTTGAAGGGTTAAGACGTCAAAAGAGTATTTTTTTTTTGACGACGAGTAATATTTTCAAAACCCGTAAATGGTATAAATAACATACGAAGTGCATGCATAGCATTACATTGCAATTCATGACATATCATATCATTGATAATAGGTCCCGGTTGACGCATCATTATAAACCTCAGTGTACTCACTATTGCCGTTATTTCCAGTTTATCCAAGTGAGTTTTCATAGCCCCGTTTTACATGCTTTCGATTATTTCAAACCCACGGGGGAGAATACATTGCACTACATTTTCTTTTGTACGATACCAAGTATGTTAAATTCATTACATTGCTTAAGTTACCACATATGCCAATTTGAAAGTCCCCATTTCCTGAACCATGAACCGTTAATCTTTGAAGCGAGGATGAGTGGATAGATCTATCGAGGGTGACGCCTCCATCCGGGTTGGTGAATCCCAACCAGGAAAACGGATGCATTTCATTTGATTTCATTACAGAGTTGTCTGGCAAACACTCTGTGGAGGGGCATACATAATTGAACAGTCTAGTTTCGGGGTCATGGGCTTAAGGCAATTGTAACATTATTTTTACGTGACTGGATTGTCATGCATATTCTATACTTGTGTAGTCGTATAAAATGTTTACATAAACCTATGATTTCTCACCAACATTATTGTTGACGTTTTTAGCAATGTATTTTCAGGTAACTGAGGCACGTTCATCATGACATGGTTAGGGACCCATATTTTGAGTCGCGGCGTCGACTTACATTATGTACATTATGGTTTATTTCAAAACATCGTTTGGATTTGTAACATATTTGTATTTTTGGCAAACTTGTTAAACCTTTTGGGACCGATGTTGTACTCTGATTTTGTTTTTATGAAATATCCAACGATGTGTTTTTAAAACGACACTTTAGGTCGTTCAATATAACTGTGATGTGGTGCTATGACAGTCATTGCCCCCAGGAATTCCATTCCGCTGCAAAACAGGTAAATTGGGGGTGTGACAGATTGGTACCAGAGCTACAGTTATAGAGAACTAGGTTGCATCTTTGACCCTAGACTATAACTACATTATCATAGCATCTCATCATTTCATCATAAGTGCGTGTTCACTTTGCATGCGATTTATACGTACATTTTTCGAGTTATTCACTTTCATCTCACAGCGGTTGTCACATAAATGCCTTCAAATACCCATCCCATTATACTCACATCACTTTAACGTGGAGAATTCCTTGGCATTCACTATCACGATTTTCACATCAATTGACTCCTCACCGATAACGTTGAATACCGAGATAAACCCTTTTGGGAGGACGAAGTTACACCTACACCATCACGATCACTATCGATTCACTATAGAATCGGGGCAATTTTTATCACTCAGTTGGGACAGATCATACTATTGGGTAGAACTTATAGACTTAATTCTAATGAACCTATTTTCTTAACTCACCACAAGGATTCCATTATCATCATCGTCATTATTTTCATCATCAGTATCATTTCGAGCACCATCCATACCATCACATCTCATACACGATACTTATACACCTGACTTGCGGCTTGGGAAGCGTGCATGATTTGACACACCATTACCATCTACCACTAAGACTATAGACACTACATCATCTCATAGGTTTGAGGACTGTGAGAGTTCTAGGGCTATTGTTGCTAGACCGCCTGCTACTCCTACACATGAAACACGATTAGACCACCAACAGGAACAGATAATAAGCACCTTTCTAGCTAATGTGATCTTTATCATTTATTATCTCTACGATACATCACTACCTTACTAGGGGTTAGGCCAACGTTATTCTCGACCAACTAGTAGACTGTTATTACTCGATAAGGTTCTCCTATGTATCCTATAAACCATCCAACAAATTTTATTCCAAAATATCCTGCTACTATTTCATGAAATTATTTCTCTTGATTTTAATTCGAACTATTTTATCACCATCTTAGAAACGTTGTTTCATAAAGTTTTAACGCAAGTTGTTTTATTATCAATTTATCAAATGGTTTCAGTCATTTTATCAACTATGTAATATCCTCATGCGAAACGATTTTCATGATTACTCTGAAAAATCATCAAGCTATTATCTTACAAAACAAAACACTGAATACCAACTATTTGTCCTACATTTCCTCTTATGAGATAATAAATTTCATCGTTATTTAACGCAAACTACTTTCAACTATTTTACCGACCATTTCATCTAAAAAAAAAAAAAAAAAAAAAAAAAAAAAAAAAAAAAAAAAAAAAATTTTTACGACTTTAATAATACTCTATAAACAATGACCTTACTGATACTTTGCAAACTATTTTCTCATAGTATGATAAACCGATTAATTTACTATTATTTTATAAAACAACAAACAATTGCAATAGCAAGTTACAAACCATATTGCAAAATTTTCCTGCAAGTAATATTACGATTTTATAAACTATTTTACCCTTTTGGGTGAGCTATATTAGCCACTGTCTGATTTAAAATCATAAAACTTGGTACGCTTACCTCACAGACTATTCGCCTTTACTTTACTGACTATTATATTACCAACCCCTAAACCATCTTGATATTAGTTAAACTACGAAATCTTCTATTATTTGACAAACGATAAATTGTTTTATTGTAAGCTATCTTACAAATCATTTCACGAGTTATGTTATAATCTGAATTGTGTCTTACCCAAAATATTTCACTACCATTATTAAGCCGTTTTCTATCACTATATAGCTGTTTTAAAATCACCTTAACAAGTTGTTGCTTTAACGCCATTTATCTCTCACTTAACCGATAAGTTAGGATTGGATGGGTGACCTTTTTAGGAAAGATTTCCTATACCATATGTGAGGAGGATTCCTCGATACAAGAAAACAATGGAAGGATTTTGGGATTACCAACAAGGACCAGAACTAGGAGGTAGGATGAGTCAAAACTCAACAAAAATCTTAAGACATCACGAGGTATTCCGAACCACTATTTTGAATTAGAATCCAAATTCTGCGATTCCATAAGTACTAAGCTAGACCGAGTTACGAGATTTTATACGAAGCGTATACCCATGAAACAACACTATAGGGATGTACCAAGTCTTCTATTTGAGGCTACAGAACATTTCACTAAACATAGCTTCAACAATATGTGAACTTCCCTACAATGAGTATCCCTTAAAGGAAAATTTGGTTAAATTAAGGCTATCGATATAAACTTCCCCTAAGGCATTGTGTTCTCTAGAAATTCCAAGTAACCTCACTTTCATATCAAGAGATGCCACAGGTTTGAACATGTCGGACAACCAATGACTTTCCACCTACTAGTGAAACCAGAACAAACATTCTTCGACATCGTTTGAAATGATATCTATCTTCTTGCTAGCATGATAGCAATATTAGGGATGAACTATATTTGAAGCACTTACAACACCTCATAACCCATCTTTTTGGAACCCGTCGATCATTTCGAAAAAAAAAAAAAAATACCCTCAAACTTACCACCTTCTATCACTTCTCTTTAGAGCGCCCATTCTTAACATAAGAATTGACTACGTCTCATTTTCCTTTCATTTTGAAGAATTATGGCGTCGAAGAAAGCTGCACTAGAAATGACACCATCTGCTATCCAAAAGTACATAGAGGATTATATATCCGAGGCACTAAGGAAAGAACGAGCGACAATAGCTGCTATTATCGAGGCCGCAACTGCTGCTGAAACTGCGAGACTTGCTTACATCGAAAGGTTTCAAGAGTTGACTGTTCTTTGTCCAGCTATGGTTTCGGATAAGGAGAAACTATTGAAAAATTTCATTGGAGGACTTTCACAAGATGCCCAAGGAGATGTAACTTCTTTCGATCCACAAACAATTGAAGAATCTACCCGTATTACTCAAATACTCATGGCTCAAGTTCTGAAAAGGGAAAACATTATCAACAATAACCACCTCAACAATAACAACAATCATACCATCACCAATAATAATAACCGCATCAACGACAACAATCAAACCAACAACAACAAAAGGAAATGGGAAAATGACCAGGGAGGTTACAACAACAACAACCAAAGCTGTAACACTAACCATCACCAACAACAGAATAGAAGACAAGAAGCCGCCAGGGTTTATGTTGCTGCACCAACCAAGGAAAGAACTTATACTGGAAACTTACCACGATGTCATCAATGCACGCTACATCATGAGGGTCCATGTGGTATATGCTTTATCTGTCAAAAAGTGGGACACCTTGCTAAGGATTGCAAAGGAAAAGGATATGCTGGAACACACCCACTATGTACTAGATGTAAGTTTCATCACTCAGGTCTTTGCCCTGTCAAATGCCGCCAGTGCCAAAAATTAGGACACCTCGCCAGGGATTGTAGAGGAAAAACTATAATGACATGTTTCGGATGTGGGGAGCAAGGACACTATCGGAGTCAATGCCCCCAAAACCAAGGTCAACAAGTTGAATGTGCTCATGGGAATGTATACATGTTAGGAGGAGGAGAAGCTTGTCAAGGTAACAATGACGTGGAAGACTGAAGAAGCTCGGAAATTAACAGTCTTGTTTTTCTCTATGTATCATGTTGTACTAAGTTTATGTTTTCATCGTATCCGAATCCTTAAACCTAAGATGTACTACTTTTGATAAACCACTTGTTGTAAGATATTCTCATCCATCGTACTTTATTTTCTTTCCGATTTGTTATCATTTTCGAGAATGTCACTTCTTTTTACTTTATCGATCATTTTAACGACACTTCTCCATGTCTTCTCTCCTCGATGTTCATCACAATTTTAACATCAGTTGACTCAACACCAAACAACATATGAGTCGATTAGTCCAAGCATTGCATAATTACTCCTAAATTATACATAGCCTGATCACCTATGTCTAATTCAGGAAGGATCATGCAATGAAGGGATAAGTAGGCTTATATGTGTAAGTGATTCCGTAATCGAGCCAAATTTTCAAAAGTCTTCCGTCAAACCAATTTAGCCTAATCTCATGACAGTTCTTGTTTGATGAGTTGTGAGATTAAGTGAAAATTGGTTGGTAAAAAGTCTTTTGAGGGTTTTGCTCGGGAATGGGAAAGTTTACCACAACAAACCCTAAACCCGATAGACTAACAACGATCGAATTCAGGGACTGAATTCCTTTTTGGATGGGCGAATGTGACAATCCGTACTTTCAAGTTATTTCTCGACACCGTTCATGTCTCATTATTTCAACATTTTAGTAAACTTGGTTTACTTGTTTCAAATTCGCGTAACCTTGGAGGTTTAGCGGCGAATTCATGATCATGACATCACGTACATTTCATATGGACTATGATTAGTCTACATTTCATTGACATCATGTGCATCTCATTGATTCATGCACGACATTTCATTTCACCCTTCAACGCGTAATTTTTATGTTTAATAAATTTTATCGCGTGAGTTTTATTTGGATTATTAACCCGTTACTTTCAAAAATGATCCCGAGGTATTTTTAAACTCACATTTAGTTTATAAAAACTATATTTTTAGTTTCCCTAGTGTTTCACATTTATTTGGTATTTTAATCGTAAACGTTTAATTATTACGTCGTTTTTCTTAAAATCTTACGATAATTATTTTATCACCCGATTTTCACAAGGAAAGTATTTTTACAATTTTTATCACCTCAATACAATCTATTTTGATTTACTAAAAACTTACTTGTACCACAAATTACCATTTACTTTAACTTACACATTTATTCAAAATCTTACAAATTATACAACAAATATCTTCAAGTAAAGATTTAAAAAAAAAAAATATAAAGGGTAGACAACCCTCCCCCAAAACCGGCCAAGGGGGAGGGAAGTCTTAATTGATTGGTATGGTTTTCTTATTTCTTGTCTACTAATAATTCACAAATGCAACTAAAAGTCTTACACTCCAAGATATTTTTCACATACTTCTCATTCTCAAAAGTGTAAAATAAATTTCTTCCTCTTTTCTTTGGCTTCATCAAACCGGCCACAACAACAACCAAGGGGATCAAGAAAATTTTTGGCAAGATCAAGTGTTTTTAACAACCTAGAACATATCCTTTTCATGGTTTTGAAATAAAAACCAAGGATATCTAAGTAAACCTTTGTTACCTACACCTCTTCATATCACTAGTAAGCATGTTTTTATCATCCTTATGTTTCCTTATCATTTTTATATGTTCCTTATCATTTTTGAAGCTCATATGCATGTTATGGAGTTTATACCATTTATTTCTTGATTTTAAGGTTTTATATACATATTAGTCATCCTATAATTATTCCCAAGTTAATCTTTGGTCTTGATGGTGATTAGGAACCCATGACACCCTAAGAAGGTGTATGGTAGGATTTAGTTAGTTTCGGAGTTGATTTGAAGGGTTTAGAATAGGTTTTGTCCGAGAAAAACTATTTTCGTAAACTCTATATTACGTTCTGTCCTTAAAATGAAATTCTGGAAAAACCCACTGATGGTACGACCCTTTGGCCTTGATTTTTAGAAAATATACTTTAAAACGAATCCGTGGCCTTTTGAACGGATAAAAACGGAGTTATAACGAAGCCGTGGTGAATTTTTAAAGTTTGACACCGACAAGTATTATTTTCTGAAATTGACAGCATGCAGATTTTGTATATTTCGGGTCAAAAACGAGCCTTAAGCTTCACAAATTATTTCGACTAGTCAAAAATATATTAGTTTACTTCGATACGAAGCTAAGGACATATTTTACGTAGAAAACGGAGTTAAAACGACAAATATATGGCCGTTTTCATAAAGTTGCCGTAAAATATTATTTTCTGAAAATTTAATTATTTCTACGTTACAAGTAATTCATTAGCTCTATCGTCCATGTTTGCGGCAGTTTTTAACTATGATGTGAAACTTTTTATAACGAAGTGTCTTCTAGTAAAATCAAGTTCATCGGCCATATTTTTCAAAACAAAAAGCCGTTTGTCAAGCGGAGTCATAGTGAATTATTTACGGATGTTCAAACATTGGCCGAAACTTATTTTCTGCACACGATTCACAAAAACCACCATCTTTAGCCTTGGATATCTTTATGATCGAGACCTTTTGGGCGAAAACTCCTGAACTGAAACTTTTAGATATCGATACAAACTTTCCAAAACCGTCGAGTTCGTTCTCTAACGATCGACGTACACCATTTTACGACCACTTTTCCGGAGTCATTTTTGTTGATTTAATGATTTTTCCGACGACATTGTTTTGCGACGAAAAGTGGTAATTTCACCAAAAATCATTATAAAACCCTTATAGGATGACATTTTGACGTAAAAACATGTAAAGTCATTTTTGAAGGGTTAAGACGTCAAAAGAGTATTTTTTTTTTTGACGACGAGTAATATTTTCAAAACCCGTAAATGGTATAAATAACATACGAAGTGCATGCATAGCATTACATTGCAATTCATGACATATCATATCATTGATAATAGGTCCCGGTTGACGCATCATTATAAACCTCAGTGTACTCACTATTGCCGTTATTTCCAGTTTATCCAAGTGAGTTTTCATAGCCCCGTTTTACATGCTTTCGATTATTTCAAACCCACGGGGGAGAATACATTGCACTACATTTTCTTTTGTACGATACCAAGTATGTTAAATTCATTACATTGCTTAAGTTACCACATATGCCAATTTGAAAGTCCCCATTTCCTGAACCATGAACCGTTAATCTTTGAAGCGAGGATGAGTGGATAGATCTATCGAGGGTGACGCCTCCATCCGGGTTGGTGAATCCCAACCAGGAAAACGGATGCATTTCATTTGATTTCATTACAGAGTTGTCTGGCAAACACTCTGTGGAGGGGCATACATAATTGAACAGTCTAGTTTCGGGGTCATGGGCTTAAGGCAATTGTAACATTATTTTTACGTGACTGGATTGTCATGCATATTCTATACTTGTGTAGTCGTATAAAATGTTTACATAAACCTATGATTTCTCACCAACATTATTGTTGACGTTTTTAGCAATGTATTTTCAGGTAACTGAGGCACGTTCATCATGACATGGTTAGGGACCCATATTTTGAGTCGCGGCGTCGACTTACATTATGTACATTATGGTTTATTTCAAAACATCGTTTGGATTTGTAACATATTTGTATTTTTGGCAAACTTGTTAAACCTTTTGGGACCGATGTTGTACTCTGATTTTGTTTTTATGAAATATCCAACGATGTGTTTTTAAAACGACACTTTAGGTCGTTCAATATAACTGTGATGTGGTGCTATGACAGTCATTGCCCCCAGGAATTCCATTCCGCTGCAAAACAGGTAAATTGGGGGTGTGACAAAATACAAAAATATAAAATCAACAAAAAGAAAATAGAAAAATATAAAATCAGCAAAAACCCATAAAAATCAGAAAATTTGAAAATACCAAAAATATTGTTTTTTAAAGACATGTCTTCTGGTATCGATAACATCTACGGTCTTAGAAATGTCACGGGACTTTAGATCAAGTTCGAGCAGAAGGTGTAAATATTTTTTCCAAAACATGTCTCTAAATATGGCTTACAGTTACTTCAGACTGTAACCCGTGCTTAAAAAAAATGGCTTGCAGTTACTTCAGACTGTAACCCGTTCTTCAAAACTATGGTTTGCTATTATTTCAGATAACAACCCGTTCTTCAAGAAATGAAAGTGCTGCACTAAACCAATTTTCAAATATTTCGTGCACTTATCCTAAATCAAAAATGAGGAAAGTATGTCAAAGGACTACTGTTCCTACACAAATGTTTTTCCGTCTAAAATTCTTCAGAAAAATATTTGGTGTTCAAAATGGAGGAAAATGAGTTGCTTGAAAAATCAATCAGAATCAGAGTTTTTATAAAGTTTGCAAACTCAATCAATGACTTTAGCGCTTTTAAACTTTCCATAAAACGAGTCATTGATTGAGGGGGAGAATGTTTTCAAATTTATATCATCTAACGGGCTTATCTAATTATCCTATATACTTCAATGTAAAACATGTTAACCTACATCGAAGGACTAGGTGCCTAGGATATGATTGTTAGGATTAGATGATTAGAGTTTGATAAACACATTATTCCTATGCCTTACATGATCTGATTGATATGTTGGATTGACTTTTATTAGTCGATTACTGTTTTGTGATGTCGACCACCATATATCTGTATGTATGTTCACTAACGTATGCAGATATCATGGTATAAAAGAATGTTCCCGATCCGGATCCCACAATGAAGATTATTGGATGCCGAATGGAAAGGGCAACTATTTCTTAGGTCGCAAATGAAGAAATGGAGCTTAATTAGATCTCCATGGAGAGTTGGCACGATAGATGCAACTTAAGTGGTCTCACTGCATCTGCAGATGGTTTTCTTGCAACCTCCAGCAACAACAACAAAAGCAGCTTAACCACCTAATGTATCTTTGTGCAGGATAAATAGTGATGCTACCATTTTTAAACAGTCTTGAAAATATTGTTTTGAAAATGGAAAAATATTGTTTTGAGAATAAATTGGACTAAATTTTGGAAATCACCGGACTTCATTTTATCAAAACTTAAGTCACTCAATCAATGACTACGGTCATCGATTGAGGGGGAGAGTGATTTAAGATAAAATATTGTCAAACGATATTTCATCTATCAAGTCCGTTTGTGCTAAATAAGTGGTGATTTAAAGATTTAATGTTATGTCATGGTATGATTGTCTTTAAAACTCAAAGATCTTTCAAAATGAAATCTTTTCTGTTCTTGTTTGATTGTGAAATTGTTTTATTTTACTTAAAGATCTCTTAAGACTATCATACCTGACACTAACAATCTTTAATGTCTTATATTCATCCCTATCAGTCAATTTCAAAATTTAAATCTTGCCACGTCTTTCTCCAAATGTTTCTAAATAATTTATATCAATTGGGATCACAAATCTCAATTGGTTTGAAATTTTTGATCGGGGGAGAGATCGTGATTAAATCTCAGATCTGTTTTAATCCTTTAAAGGCACTCCTACCTCCATGTGCCAAACGATTTCAAATATATGATGCACATGATTGAGGAGGAGCATTTATCCGAAAACAAGATGAGAATTTAAACCTGGCCACATTTTCTCCCATGTTTTTCAAACCTTATTAAATCTCTTGGGATCCAAAATCTCAAAGGGTTTGATATTTTTGATCGGGGGAGAATTTGTGATTTAATTATGAAATTCGATAAAAGGTGATCGTTTTGATTCAAATGTGCATGCTGCTCTCTCATATGTGCTAAACGCTTTCGAATCTCGAAGTACATATTGAGGGGGAGCATTTCAAAAAGAAAATAAACTTTCAAGGTACAATGATTTCTATGTTTCAACATAAAGTACCTTGATTGATTTTATAAATGGTTTCTTAATGGTTTTTGTGATCGTGGATGTACTTCAAAAGAACTCTTTCCTCTATGTGACAAAATGATTTCAAATATCCTACGCACATATTGAGGGGGAGAATTTACCAAAGAAAATCAAATGGCTTTTTCTACGGAAATTGTGATCAAGAATACATTTCTAAGAACTCTTGCCTCCATGTGCTAAACAATTTCAAAATCATATGCACATATTGAGGGGGAGCTTTTCTAAATGATCAAAAACAATTAAGGTACAAAATACTTTGATATTTTGTCACCAGTACCTTGATTGGTTTTTCCAAATGTTTTTCAATTGGTTTCAAGGAAGAAAGAACAATACCAAAAGACCGACTAATTTACTTTATGCATGGTGTTATAAGGATGGTTAGGTTAGGTATTCGTTCCCACGATCCCGCCAGAGCCGGAGGGATCTACCCAGGGACAATCCACTAGATAGTGTAGAGTCCTTAGGTATGATAAAAAAAAGGAGAAAAATGAGAATATGGGAAGAGTGCGGACTGAGATAGAGCTAGTACTGGAACAAACCCAACAAGGTTCTAGTAATGAAGTCTCAGTAAGCACTGAAGGGGTTGAAGAATGAAAAAGAAATGAATGAGAAAAGGGTGAAAAGAAATAGCCATCCATTATTTCAACCTTAGGTCAGAAACCGGGTTCAATTCATATGCTACTGGTGGTTACCAAGGTAACACCGGTATTGAAGACAAGACGTCATGGACCCAGTGACGCACTGCACAACAACTTCCCAAGCTACTCAAGTTCCTCTTAAAAGGACTTGTTTCATTCTGACGGGGAACCTACATAATCTATCGACTTTCTCTTAGAGATTGTTGATATTGAAGAAGGAGACCCTCTCCCTAGTCTCCAGCATAGGAACCAAAATGCACAATTGAGTCTAGAGCCAAGAGATCATCCACAATATATCATTAGGACACAAAAATAATGAAGACTTGTTGTTTCACACAAGGTGGAAAGTAAGTATATATTGAGAGTCCTACGCATTATCCTTGTAGTATTGCCAGAACATCTGAGTGATATGTAAAAATATTCACGATGAAGATGGAAATCCTTCTAGAGCCAACATCAAACAAGCTCTTGGTGGGTGACATGTGAGATCTTTTCTAAAGATCAAACTTATGACAACTGGATAGAAACAATGGGGCGATTCACTCTTGAATCAACCTTGGTCCAGGAATTGAATTGACGAATACTTTTGGAAAAACCGTTCGATGTGCAAATCTTCTTTTCTCTAGCACATCGAATGTGTATTCATTTTCAAACACAAAAAGTATCTCTGATTGAAAAAATACTTTTGGAAAAACCGTTCGATGTGTGAATCTCTTCTTTTCTCTAGCACATCGAATGTGTACTCTTTTCAAATACAAAAAGTATTTTTGATTGAAAATTGATCTTTCTCATAAAACCTTCGTCGTATTGCAAAACTCTTTCTTCCAGCAATACGCGATTGTTTTCAAATCAATTTTTCATCAATCAGTGAATCTCAGTTCGCTGGTTCACTCTCTCCGTGTTGTCTACTTTGGGACGCTCCGGTTTAAGAACGGCTAGATCAAGCTGCGGAACCCTGTCAAGGAGATTCTTTGGAACTCTACCTGATCACAGGCAGTATTAATACTGATCAACGGGGAACCGTGGTTCTTGCAACTATATTCAACGAAAGTGAACAAAGACACTTTCGTGTGTTTTAGTGCTAACTGTTGTTTGCAGGAACATTGGACGGTTGCAACTGATCGATATTGAGAAGTCAATTCACAGCCGCATGCTCACAGCATACACGCTTAAATGAAGAACATCATGACAAGTGCATATCTACATAACCTGGCTCTGATTGCTGCAAATATCATGAACTAGTAAAGCTTCCGCTACTCTGATGAAAAGATGTCATGATCCAGAAAGTGTGAGCATGTCGGTCCAAAAGTCACAACATCACATGAAGGCAACACAATAAAGGGTGATCTAGAGATTTACTGTGGCTGGTGATCTCAAAGAAAGCTCGAAGATCATCAAGATGTGGATCCGATCAAAGACCTCGACTTAAAGTACAAAGTAATCGGACTTTGAAGAATCACTGCTAAAGCACAAAGATGCATATGTTGAAGAATTAAAGTCTACAAGCACAAGACTGAAGATTAAATAGAATGCTAAGATTTGAAATGTAAAACATGGGGTGACCTCCCTTAGGGGGAGATTGTTAGGAATTAGAAAATCCATAGTGAAGTGTCGGTCACCCCAAATATAATCCATGATAAGTTAGCTCGTAGACATATCGTTATTTACGTTATTTAGTAGTTAACTAGTTAGTTATTAGCGTAGATTAGTTTAGAGTAACACCGTGGAGGAAGGACGGGTCTTTACCCACTGTATGCCTGATCCACAGCCCGACAGGAGGGCATTTAGTCTGTAACTATAAATACCCCTTCCATCCTTGGAAGGGGTGGTGCTTCAATCTAACCTTTCATTTTTGTTAAACCTTCTCTCACTAGAATCACCCTCTCATCTCTTTCTCTCTCTAAACAATGGCGTACTTGATTCATCACCATCCAAGGCCACCCGAATCATCAAACACAATATATGTAAGATCCAACATCTTGAATTTTTTTTTAAAATAATAGGCTACTGTGATATTATCCGCGCCATCCCTACTTAAAATCCAATCCGCACCCGATCCCTTCCCTATATATATATATATATATATATATATATATATATATATATATATATATATATATATATATCTATATTATATATAACAGGAGGCGTTACACGTAGATAATGCCACGTAAACGCCACCTCATTGCCCAGTAATTCATTATCAGCCATGTCATCACATTGTTGCCATGTAAGCATTTTTATATAAATTTCGAATTTTTAATGTAAATTTCGGATTTTAATAATTATTTTTAATAAATTTCGGATTTTTTTTTTATTTATTAAAATTTTGTTTTTTTTATTCTTCAAAAAATCATGTATGCAGCTGGATTCGAACCTGGGTCTGTTAGTCTACTAACAAACATGATTTCCACTAGACCAACACATTTTTTTATTATAACTTGGAAAACCAAATTTATAAATCTCTACAACCAATCATTGACCATTTTGATTAGTTTGAAAAGGAATGTATTTATCTACATAAATTATATTAAGTAATTATCTTTTTTAAAACTTATTATACATATTTTTTCCTTAAATATAGTTTCACAATATATTAAAAAAAATTAATGTTACTAATGAAAAAATATAAGATTGATAGATAAAGACTTTACGAATATTCATAATCCACTTCCGAATATTCATAAGTTCAGGCGTTAATAGATTTCTCTCTATTTGTCTAAAAATTCACAAAATCATTGAGTTGTATGTGATTCATGCAGTTTGGAATATGGATATAGTTGTGGTTCATCATTAAAGCCAGATCATTATGCATGCATGATAACGTGAGTGATTATTTAGTTGTCATTTATGTTTAAGGCATTTAATAGGTATCTCAATGCATCTCATGTTTTAAGAAAATCAGCTTTTGGTAGAACTTTGGAGTTTAAGTTCACGCAAAGCAACATAAAAGGGAAGATAACTAATTGAAGCTTGAATCTGGTTCATTTATGCTACTAACAATCACAACATTTAAATATTTTTGGAATTATTAAAACATTCCGGTGGCTTATTCTAATTTTTAGCCAATTTTTAGTGCTCCCTTATCATATTGTGCATATAACTTTCACAAATTATAACGTGTGTAATCTCAAAAACCGTTTTGCAGACCTTTATTGCACAAGAGCAGATTGGATTAAATAGACTTTGGTTGGGGGATAATCCTTGGCAAGTGCAGTACCGTTCCATCATGAAAAGAAAAAGGGTTTATGTGAAATTGCCAGAAACTCCTAACATTGAAGATATTGGCGGTGGAGCACAAGTTATAACAGTTTATATAATGAGTTTGATGGATATATTGGCGGTGGAGCACAAGCTATTGAATTTGTCTTTACGAATGCAAGACATCGATTTTGCATGTGGCATATTATGGAGAAGTTAACATCCAAGGTAAAGTTAATATTTAGCAATATATTCTATACAAACATATTTTATTAGTACAACATCACAAGTTCAAGTACTTTTTTTTCGTGCATCTTAGTGCATTACGTAATAGATGCAGTTATTTTTAGTCTAGGACAAGTTTGTATAAATTTGATGACAGGTTGGGACATCTATATCACGTTCTTGGTTAAAAGAAAAAGATCGCAAAGATTAATTGGACCGACATACTAGACCCAGATGATCCTTACAAAGCGAGTGTTCACCTCATTTGGTTATCTATTCATGGGTTTTGGTCCTACTTCATAGCCGGAATGATTGGGAGACGTTTCATTTGCAATTTCTTTGTCATTGTCACTGTTATCACAGAGTTGGCCATCATCGACATTTGCTCCCTGCCTTTATTATTGACACTAGCTGTTTTCATTATTGTCTCATTTCTCTATGTGCTCTTAGTGATCATCTATGCGGTACTTTCTTTATTCATAACCTAGATTTTACTATGTAGATCGATTGTTTTGTGCATAATTTGTCATTAAGAGTGTGTTTAGGATTGCTTATTTTTCTGCTTATATCCAAGAAGATAAGCAGTTTTGAATGTCTTAATAAGCCAAACAGCTTGTGTTTACAGTTTTCCATAAAATTTGGGTTCTGTTTATCTTCTTGAATCTAAGCAGATAAGCAGTTTTTGGTGTTTAAACAATCCAAAGTGGTCCTTTTTATCTGCTAACATAGCAGTTTTCAATAAAGATTATGATATACTTATTTTGGGGTAAAATCAACTTTTTACCTTCGTATCTACTAAAAACCCTTGAGAATTAAGGGATTAAGCAGCCAAACACCCTCTTTTACTTATTTAGTATAAGTTTAATAAGAATTATACATTTTTTGCTAGATGGGGTAAAAAGGCCAAGTGAATGGCATCAGAAGCTCCACCTGCTTATGTACCCTGAACCAGTAAGAAACCAGTTGGCTAATAAGATCCCATGACATTCTCACATGAAAAGAAAATGAGCTTAAGGATCCCTATGCAGTATATACACGTAAGAGAATCTCTACTTCGATTACAACTTGTATATTTACTGCAAAATATTGAACTGTACAGGTAGCCGCTTATGCCATCTGCTTAGGTACCCGTAGCCGCAATAGGAGCAGAAGTCCACACACGCATCATGGATGTGAAAAACAGGGACATGGAACCGATGGTCATAGCCGAAGGTATGATGATAGGTATTTCACGTAATGAGGTATTTCACTTTAATTTCAATATCTATTATTAACACGGTGCTTTGGATTGCTTATTGTTTTTTGGAATAAGGCGTCTGAGTACTAAATGATTGTAGATATCAATGTGTCGGCTAAAATTATAGTTAGAAGTAGAAAAAAAGCAGAACGGGCGTGTTGAGTAATGGGTGAAAATGGGTTGATCCGGTTTTTTTTTTTTTTTTTTTTTTTTTTTTTTTTTTTTTTTTGGTTTGGTTTTTGTCTTTTAGGTGGCTCAGCTGAGAAGTTTAAAACTTCAGTTACATTAAGAGGGGCATATGAAAAACTCAAGTGGTTCATTAGCTTGGTGGTTTGCTCAAGTTGGTTCTCGAAAAGAGATCCAAAGGGCATGTTTTTAGTTGTCTTTATGATTTGGATCTTCTTATGGGGTAAGAAGTTCACATCTACACACATACGTAAAGGTGATAATCTATTTGATTGCTCTAAATTACAGTGAATTCTATCTCTAAAGTAGCATGGTCCATACAAACTAAACTTGCTAGGGTACGTGACCTCTTTTTTACATCTTACTTAAGTCCTTTTTGTCATCCATTTTGGTTTCTCTAGATCATTCTATGTATCTTTTTTTTATATCATTGGATTCGCATTATTTTGCAGGTAATATCTACATTAGTTTCTTCAACAAACAACACAAGGTATGTGTTTAACATATAAATATAACATAAGGGAAATTAACTGTACTAATTCTCTACTTTTGCTCCTTTTCCCGATATAATTACTTAACTAATTTGCTAAGTTATGTCATTAGTAGGTCACTATACTATTTGTCAATGAGTTATATTCAAATTATAGTTTTATACTATTTGTCGATGAGTTATATTCAAATTATACTTTTATGCCTGCAAAAATATACAAAAGTTTTTTTTTCCTTAATTTTGCACCCAATTAGTATATAAACTTTCTGTCTCTAAACATTCACTCTCTTTTTTAAAAGTTCCAAACAAATTCTTTTGTATGTCATGTATTCTTCATCTATTTTGTTTAAGGGTGAAGACAGTTTGTTGTTGGTGTAAAAGTAAACACCTTATTAACAGTTTTTGGTGTTTAACAAATAATTAGAATAGCACGTCAAGAATCCTAGATGAGTAGATATTGTTCGTATGTGAGTGTTGTTACCTACTAACTGTAATATCTTCATTTTTTATTTCATTTATAGTAGATGTGGAAATGACAAAGTTTAAGTGCACCATATGTGCTTCCTGGTGGTATCACACATACAAAGGGTCCTGTAAGTTGTTACGGCTCTAAACAATTTAATGTAATTTTATATTTACGGGTCAAAACATGTCACGTCTAAATACAAATTGTATTAGATTGACTTGTGAATATCTTTTTATTTCACTAAATTTTAAAAATTTATATTTTTAGTTTTAGCCGCAAATAAACCTGATTAAGAAAGCTGCTGTATTAGCAATACGCCTTTTTGTTGGTGAGTTTGCTTTTTTCACCTTTTCATATATTAAGTTTGTTCTTGAAAGAGGATGACGCCTGAAATTAGTTTTAAAGAATCTTTTTATTCGCACATTGAGATAGGATTGGAGAATATACCATTTATAATAACAAGTAAAAAAAATACTTAAGTAGCTGTTTGAATTTATGTCTGTTAACAAACGGTTTTGCATCAGTTAATGTGTTTTTTTTTTTTTTTTTTTGCCTTTTATTGGAATAAAGTGATTAACCAAACCATGTGATGCAATATCTCTAATGAACCATTTGAGTTTGTATTATTATTACAATACGCAAGATGGGTGATTAGGGTTGAATTGAGTATGGGTCAAAACGGGTCCAAACTGAAACAACTCATGGTTTAGCACGGGTAGGCTCACAAACAGATTTTTATAAATTAAATTTGGCCCTGGCACTTTCTATAACTTTTCAAATCTTCTTAAATCCAAGGATGCTTCAGCTATAAATTATGACTGTAAGATAGACTTTGAATGTTACGGTTTCGGAGGTGTTAGTCATTAAGATAGACTTTGAGTTACTAAGAAAAACTCGACATTTACTTCCTTTATCTAATTTATTTCATTAGTTTTTTACTCATTTATGCTCTAAACTGTGATGAAATTCCTAATACCAATATTACAGGTAATTTTGTTTCTCAAAAGGATTAGGTAGAAGGTTTCTCTTATAACTGATGATAATTCTAATTGTTTTTGTTGGATCAATGTTTGTTTCATAGCTTTCTTTCACTCGCAGGCTCTGTTGGAGGTAAACTACAACCATCTTAAAGATCGAGTCGATGCGGGGAATGCTATTGATCACTATAGCCCGTTCAACCAATGGTTCACGAAACTGCCTATAGGCAATTCCTATTATCTTTTTAGTGATGCAAATTTAATCTTATATAGCTGTAATCTTGGAATTATGTTTATTAAATGACATGAGCCTTCATTGATAGAATTGGATTCTCCAATTAAATATGACAAATAAATCGATCATGTTAGTTGTTTATAGACATTGTTATTTATCTTATTCTTTTAAAACGGTAACTAACTATCTCACAATATATAAAACACACAAGTTTATCTCACTAAATTCATCTCACATGCTTATAACATGACTTAAAAACAAACCTATTTGGTACGGGACATTATCACATAACATTGAATATTGATACACAAAGCCTTTATATATAGACACTATTATTATCACTTTATCTAACTAATAATCTTCCCATTTTAAAGCATGTATATAGAAAAACAATATTTTTCAAGCAAGGCAGAATGTGCAATACACAGTATAGACATACAAAGTGAAAAAACGAAGGATTAACACTTTATTTAACATGGAGTATTTGGTAGGGGACATTATCACGTAACATGGAGTATTGATGCACAAAGCCTCTTAAATATAGACACTATTATTAACACTTTATCTAACTAATAATCTTTCCATTTTAAAGCATGTATATAGAAAACAATATTTTTCAAGCAATGTAGTCTTATTTTCATAGAAATTGTTGATGAAATTGTTCTAAAAACAAAGTATGACTCTATTTAGTAAAGTAATTTAACAATTACTGTTTCAGAAAAAAACCCACTTTCAAAACATTTCTTATCAACCTTCTTACGATAAACAAAAATATGTTAACAATAACTACAAGTCATGCCGGCCCATTGGGCGGGCTTTGAAATCTAGTATATATATATATATATATATATATATATATAGGGGTGCATTATATGCAGTACCATTCTTAGATACAGTACTTTACAATACCATTTTAAATGAATCTAGACCATAGGATCATTTGATCAATGGTTAATGTTACATAGTGGCATTTATGTTAATAACTAGAACTTTTTTTTGGCTGAAAAACATTTTAGAAGGGCAAATCTGGTATTTTGTGTTTTATGTAAACACAACCGTCTACAATATTGCTCCCATTTTTTGCAAATAAACCGGCAACTTGCACCCATGATAAGACGGAAAGTTAATTTCCCTGAATTTTCTCACTACTTTCAACAAATCTTATCAGTTAAGTTAAAGGATAAAAACACACACACACCCCTAATCATTCATCACACCGTAAAAAACACACACAACATTCATCATCGCTGCAAAATCTGAAGAAACATGGAAGGTAACATAATAATTATATGTTTAATCTTTAAATTATGATTTTGTTTTGCTTATTTTGGTATTATTAACATAAAAGTAGCATCGAAGGATACAACATCACCAAATGCAGCACTTCATCGTTTCGTCAGCCCAAAAGAAACTGACCAACTCTTCTTGAGTATCAATATGATACTCAAAACTAAATTCGGGAACATGGTTTTTCCTGTTAATCATCTTGTCAACTAGCATCTGTGCATCTCTGTCTCCAACAAATGAGTTGACAACACGCCTAAAATTCCTCCAATCCATTGGTGTTCCACGCACTTTATCATAACCACCCATTAGAGCTACTTTTCGATGGTGCGCTTTAGTAGGACCTACATTAGAAAGAGAAGCGCGATGAATAAAGACTTAATCACCAAACTGCAACTGTCTTCGAGCTCGTGATAGATCCGTATTGTTCTCATTCATCAATTGGTGATTGTGATTTTCAACAAAGTCAATAACCTTATATGCAGCTTTCCAACAAATATCTCTCAAAGCAATCTTCGCAGGACAATTACATGCCTTAGAAACGGTTTTTCTTTTCCTTTTTTTATTATCACCTTCCTCTTCTTCCTCACCTTCCTTCAATGTATTCACTTCAACTTTAGATCTCCGTTTACCAGCTTTGTTGCATAATATGGACCTATGGGTGATTTCACGCTTGTTATTACGTTTTATATTTGACTTACATATGTTGAACCTACCCTTCTGAGAGTATTCCAAATACATATCATAAGCAAGGTCAAAAGTATCAAAAATATCACCTCGCTTAGGTTTCTCATCTTCGGGAATATCTGGGGCCCAATACGGGGTACCTTTTGGAGTGGGGACAAATTCAGGATCAGCTTCATATATCTCAATATCAGATTCATCTACAAAACAATTATAAAAAAAATAAAATTAATAAAAACATGTATGCTAATAACGTTATAACGGACTGGTTTTAATATTAAACATAAACCATAAATAAGAACATGTATGATTCAGTTATTATGGGCACTCTACTAATATCCATATCAAATCCTATACATGAACAAACTTTAAAATATACAATATCATCCTGCTAACATGTGATAACGTCAATAACATACTATGAAAATACAATATCAACAACATGTATTCTACTAAAAACATGTATGCTAAACTTATATTCTTCAAAAAACATTTATGATACAATAACAACCCATTACATCTACTTTTATTACTTAAAAACATGTATAAAACTACTAACCATATTACTAATATGATTCTAAATATGAAACTGTCAAACAATGTAAAATACGTAACAAAATTAAGAAATTATACAAACCTACAATAACGTAACAAAAGTAACAAAATATACAAACCTAAAAAATCTGATTAACAATTTTATACGAAACATATATTCAGCAATTAAAAAAAAAAAAAAAAAAAAAAAAAAGGTTAACAAAATTACAAGAGTGTTCTTCGCGATTAGTTTGATCGATGGTAGTAGTATTTTCTACTTGCAAATATCTGGAAGATGAACCCTCTCCTAACTGAATCGACCCTTGTTCAGTTATCTCAACCATTTTTTACTCCAATTATTAGATAACTAAATTAGGGTTCTATGATAATTGAATGACGGATTGATGAATATTTATAGGTATAAAAATTGTGATCACGATGTATAAGAACCAAGATTGAGTAAAACAATGATTCCACCATCGTTATCATCTGAATCAAATCTTGATTTGAAGAATACCTGTAAATTTTTTGAATGATTTTTGAATCTGATAAATTATAAAACCACCACAATTATAGGATATATCGTAAATTCGGAAAAATTAGGATATATGTAAAATACCGTATATACCCTTGGATGCTTTTGTGAATTAAATAAATGTAAAATATTTTATTAATTTCTAATTGGTCAGAAGTGGTACTGTAAAGTACTCTATATAAGAATGGTATTGTATAGAATATATCACTATATATATATATATATATATATATATATATATATATATACATATATATATATATATATATATATATATATATATATATATATATATATATATATATATATATATATATATATATATATAATATATATATATATATATATATAGGGGGCCTTTATTTTGAGAACCCTGTTAAGTGCGAGAATTGAGAGAACCCCTTATATACTCCTAGTAATGCATATTGTGCAACATAGCCTTATTGAATTATTAAACCTTTTTATTTAATCCAAAAGGGTATAATAGTACAAATTAATTTTATATTATTTTTGATTTTTTAAAATAAATAAATCCTATTTTTTTTTTAAATTAAATTTTCAGTTTTATTTATTTATTTATTTATTTATTTTTATTTTTTTCCTGAACATGCATGTTTTAAAACTTATTTAGTGCATATGTGTTTTTATGAATTAATTTTATTATTTTTGTTTTTGGAATAGTTTTTTCGACATACATGTTTTTCATAGTAAAGTGCATACATGTTTTCTAGATAAGTAAGTTTATATGAAACCAAGAACATACATGTTAAGTACAAAATCCAATATCGATTGATATACAATTAAATACAAATTTCTAAGAAGCAGAAATACATGAATCTAATCGATCTATACACGTGTGTACAAGTAATATTTTACGCAAACAGATATATGTGCACACTCATTGTTATCAACATTTTTAGAAGTCGGACATATATGCACACTCGTAGTCGTCAAAGTTCAGAAGTTGGACATATGTGCAATCTCCTTTTCAATGTTTCAGAAGACAGACAAATGTGCACACTCGTTGTCATCATTCTTCTAATTCAGCTACATCTGATACAAAGAAAAGTATAAAAATTAGGAAAAATAAACGCAAACTAATATACACACGTATAAACACATGTTTTGAATATACATGTTTTGAACATACATTTTTTAAGCATTTCGTTTATAAAAAATCATTTTATAAATAGAAATGCTACATCCACTCAAATTTTACACAAAAAAATCCACACAAATGATGTGGCTATGTGTGATTGGGCTAATCAAAATGAAGAAAGAGAAATTGTACCAAAAATCACAATCATACTATTGGGAAATTCACAAAATGGAGTTACTACTTATAGCTTTGGAAGTTAGTACTGATAGTGATATTAGAAGAGTATTAACTAGTTAGTACTGATAGTGCAAAAGTTAGTACTGATAGTGTTGAGTTTGTACTGTTCTATATTAAGAATGTCGTGTATGGTCTATAAGGGAGGAGGGAGTGGTACCCTAATACCCTGGGTGCCACATCACCTCTATCCAATAAAAACCCTCCAACTCAAAACTACCCAATTATACCCTAACACTACCCTAAGTGGAGGGAGTGGTACCCGATCCTACCCTAACACTACCTTTCACAAAAAGACAAAAAAAAATTGAGAAGAAAGGAGTATACTCGATCGGCTTCTGAGCTCGATTTGGTACAAAATTTCAAGTACCCGATTTAGTGGGGACGGTGTACCCGAAGTACCCTAGTATACCCTAACACTACCCGACCATGCACTCCCTCCTCTCTAACAGCATATCTTCTATACCAATAGAAGATATGATATATTTAATACATAGTTATCTCTGTAAGGGATCTCCTTAGTGTATAAAAGGAGATCCTAGCTAGGTCAGTAGACACACATACTCTAGCCGTCTTAAGAAAAGCTTCAAGGTTGTAAACCCTAGTACTAGGAGAGTACTCGTATTATTCATTAATAATATTGAAGCTGTTGGTGTTACATTTGTGTTTACATTAATCTTCTAAGTGCATTCAAGTAGATTCCGCATACTTGTGTGTATGTACAACAAAGTTTCTCATTGTGTTTTGGAACCATCCAAGGCAACTACACATTTACAATCTAAGTGTTCTAGATCCAAGGTTTGGGACTCCACAAGTAAGAGTCTACTTGAGTCTACTTGAAGATTTGCGACTTGAAGATCTTTGATGGTATAACATGGCTTAAGGGGAAGTTTCATTCATCGTGTAGTTTTGAAATTATCAACTAGGGGAAGATTGTTGGGTTCATTATTTTGAGTTGATAATGGCAAAACTAATAAGCTACAATGTTACAAGAATGGAACTTGAAGGACTAAATATGACAAAGGAGCAATCTTCTAATTATAGAAGATTACAGGAAAATCTTCTATATGCTTTAAGTTATTTGGTCATTAATTCCATGTAACCCTAGTATCTCTAATTTATAAAGAGATACAGGGAATATGTTTTAGTGTGTCAAACAATGTAAACATCAGACAAAGGTGTGTGTGTGTGACCTAGGGCATAGTAAGTTGTAAACGCCTAGACTATAGTGTTTGTGTTGGTTAGCCCCAAGGTCTTTGATCCTGTTATAGTTAGGTAACTGTACTACCATGATCACGTAGTATTGGGGCTGTGGTGTTTGTATGTAGTTGTTAGAGATGATGACAAAGAAACCTCAATAATAACAATGATAGTTTGATTATTCCGCTGCGTTCTATATATGTTTATCATTGTTATTGTGCTTGATAATCCGAGATAGGTCTAAACAACCTCGAGCATCGATTCTAACATGTGGTATCAGAGCGGGTTGCACTTGATATATGGGATTTCACAAGGTTTCTTGAAGAAGAATAAAAATTCGTAATTGGTTCTATTTTCGTATCTTTCCGCAGGGCAGTTTTCAAACTGTGATAAATTCTTCGTTAAGTGTTGGATCGGGACGAAATTTGGACTGGAAGTTCTTGGTATATCAAGGAAGGTTTCCACCGGAGGGATCTTCAAACTGATGTTTTATTCGCAAGATATTTAGTCGTAAAGTCTGCTGCAGAAGGATGTATGATTGTTTAAATTTTTAGGGTTTGTTTGTTTGTCAAAACCCTAACAAATTAGGGTTTATTAGTTGCTGCTGGTCACATATAATTAGGTCATGATTGTTGTGATTGATTCATGATTGGTAGTTAATTACATGACAGGAGAAGAAATCTTAAATGTTGTTGGTTCTTGTAATCGTGGTTGGGTTTTAGTCATTGCGACTGATGCTTAACTGCGCATGGTAGGACTACACATGTTGAGGAATATGGTTTTACTTGTCATAAGAAGCTGCATGATTGATGGACTTACTCACGTTACTGAATGGATTCTGTTTGTAAAAGAAGGATACTAAGGGCGTATATCTACTGTGGTTAGCAGCTGGTTGTGAGTTTATATGCTTGGATGGACGTATATGTGTATATGTTTTAGTTCTTGTCCAAGTTATGGTGATTTTGGACAAAAGAAACACACATGGGATATTGGATTTTCGACACACACTGTTTGGATTTGAGGGGAAGCATGTTAATCATGATTTGGTTACGAAGAGTTAATATTTCTAGCTTTAAAAAGTTAATACTCTTGGCTTTGAAAGTTAATACTCTTAGCTTTCAAAGTTAATACTTTAGTAGAAGTTAATGCTCTTAGTAAATTTTTAGTACTCTTGTACAGTACGTGCGTGGATTTTTGGTCTTAATAGGTTCATGGCTCGTTCTTTTTGCGTAATTGATTACGAAGAAAGGCGTTTATCACCTATTTGAAGATAAAGTGGAATTATTTGGGTTTGTGTTTTATCATATCTTAAAGTGGGTATTACACTTTTAAGATAACTTGTTCGTGCGTTCATGTGTGACAACGAATTGATGAATAGTAGATGAAGTTTTTCGTCAAGAGATTGCGGTCTCCATATACATCAAGATTGGGTATATGTTCGATGTCATCTTTAGGGTAAGATATAAGACACAGGTTTGGATTGTTCTACTTCAGCATCAAGTTGGTTATACTTGGTTTTCTTCATCAGTAATCATTACATAGAGCCTACATTCTTCAAATGGTTAACATATGGGTTTAGGGGAAGCTTAATGTTTAAATGTTTAACCATTTATATGCTACATCAAGGTGAAGGTTTTTGCTACTACTTGTTGGTATTTTACTATTGGTTCGGATTTCTTTTGCCTTAATTTCATTTTTAGTGCGGAAAACTTCATGGAGGGTATCTTGAGGCATTGGAAAGATGGATTAGTCGTATGATCTTGGTTCGTGGTTTTGAAGATCAAAGTTGCTTCTACATAGCTTCTCCTAGTGGATAATGGCAAAATGGGGAAGAAGAGTCTACTTGAGTCTACTTGAAGATTTGCGACTTGAAGATCCTTAATGGTATAGCATGGCCTAAGGGGAAGTTTCATTCATCGTGTAGTTTTGCAATTATCAACTAGAGGAAGATTGTTGGGTTTGTTATTTTGAGTTGATAATGGCAAAACTAATAAGCTACAATGTTACAAGAATGGAACTTGAAGGACTAAATATGACAAAGGAGCAATCTTCTAATTATAGAAGATTATAGGAAAATCTTCTATATGCTTTAAGTTATTTAATCATTAATTCCCTGTAACCCTAGTATCTCTAGTTTATAAAGAGATACAGGGAATATGTTTTATTGTGTCAAACAATGTAAACATCGGACAAAGGTGTGTGTGTGTGATCTAGGGCGTAGTAAGTTGTAAACGCCTAGACTATAGTGTTTGTGTTGGTTAGCCCCAAGGTCTTTGATCCTGTTATAGTTAGGTAACCGTACTACCTTGATCACGTAGTATTGGGGCTGTGGTATTTGTATGTAGTTGTTAGAGATGATGACGAAGAAACCTCAATAATAACAATGATAGTTTGATTATTCCGCTGCATTCTATATATGTTTTCATTGTTATTGTGCTTTATTGATAATCCTAGATAAGGTCTAAACAACCTCGAGCATCGATTCTAACACATACATAGCCACATCATTGTGGATTTTTTTATGTAAAAATTGAGTGGATGTAGCATCCTTCTTTTACAAAACATACCTGTTTTAAAACATACATATTTAAAAACATATATGCACGCCCATTTACACTTATATGCACACCTATTTCCACTATTATTTTCCATATCATTATGCATATAGAACGCATGACTTTCAACAACAAAGTTTTGAATAACCAATTTGTAATAAAAAAAATTGACACATTTGCACAAACAATAACAAATTATCCAACACTAAAATAAATATAGGGGCAATTTCATATCTCTCCTCCTTTTAATTGGAAATTTCATATATACCCAAACATGCATTAAAAATATTGTACATTATGCATTAAATACTTGCACTTTGGGTATATATGAAATTAATCATGAAAGTAGGGTGAAATATGAAATTAATCCATAAATATAAACGTGGAACCATTTTAAACGTGGCTAAATCATATTAAACGTGGAACCATTCAATTAAAACAACAATACATTAGAAAATGACAACCTCATCTCAAACAACTACAACAGCCACAATTACATCTCCTAGCCAAAATTGAATTGTCTCTTTTAGCACAAAAAGATAGCTAGTCCAGTAATCATATATATTGGTTTTGTAAACTGGTTGGACTTATCATTTTTTACCAGCACCGTAACAAAATAAATCTTTTCATAAATTGATAGTATTAAATGACATGCAGAGAAAGAGAGTAAGAATATACTGGTATAGAAGATGGCGAAACAACAACAGAAACGATACAGTTTCCCTTATCAGAAACGCCTCGGAAAACATTGTTTTCATCGAGAGTCATTGTTGCCCCACCATTCTGATGAGTAAAATCTTGAAGCCATATCTTTGTTTCTGCGTTCACGATTCGAACAAGAAAAAGAAAAGAGTGGTGCTTGTTGCTTCGGTTTTTTCCCACATAAAGGGTGGTGTTTGTTCACGGTTTATAAGCTAATCAATTAAAGGATCACTATTTGTTTGTGAGATACAAGTTATAACATAAATAAATCAAGATTTAGATCCAGTAAAGGATTGCTTTGTTGAGAGATATGGGATTGTGAGCTACGAATTTTTTTTCTTTGAGGGGCGACGGTTATAGGTTTTTAGGGGATAGAGGAGAGTGTAATGCTAAATAAACTGGTTCCTCCACTTTTTCAGGGGTGAGTAAGCAATGACTAAATTACCCTTCCAGATTTACAAAGTTTTCCTAATCTTTTTTTTTAATTACTAAATTATGATTGGTCAATGAGAGTTTTCGCAGTTCTCGCACTCAATAAGGTTTTCAAAATAAAGATACACTATATATATATAGAGTCCGGTTCTAGAGAAAAGTGTAATTAGAGAGAAAAGTGAGAAAAAAGGTTTCAGGGTAGATTATGTAAACAGATGAAACTTGAAGGTCAAATGTACAAATTATATACAAACACGCCTTATGCGTGTGCTATACCCTTTTTCACCACACAAAAAAACACACATAAACACACACTCACATCATCTACTCACACCAGCTCCCTCCCCGATCAAAATCCGTCAACATTACCACCAGCTCCACCGTCGCCACCAGCTTCCGATCAAAAAAATAACTCCGATCAAAATCAAAATAAAAAAAATATTTAGGAATCGTAAGTGCCCTAATTTTCAGTGTTTATTCTGATCAAAATCAGTATTTACAATTTTGTTTGATTTTTTCAATTTCAGCTACTCGTGTGAGTCCACGAACTATCGAGAAGGAAATAACAAGCGCACAACATCAGTCAGAATGTAAGTGCCCTAATTTTTGGTAATTACACTTTTATTGTATAATTGTTGCATCTGTGGTAGTAATTTTTTATATGATTAAGCTATAGTTTGAGTGCATCTGTGATATTAATTTTAGTTAGTAATATGTAACAATAATTATAGATATGATTAAGGTATAATTTTAGTGCATCTGTATTAATAATTATTGATTATTATACCTAGTGTACCTGAATATGTGAGTAGTACATCAAACTAGTTGATCACAGCATCATAATGTATGATTAGGGCATCAATATGATGGTTAACAGTGTATATAAATTGTCGAATCTTCTACATGCAAAAATAGGGCATCAAATTGATAGTTAAAGCATCTAAATATATGATTAATGCATCAAAATGTTATTATTAGGGCATCAAACTGATAGTTAAAGCGTACAAAAAGAAGTTATCATTATTAGTGCATCAAAAAATGGTTGATTGAAATGTTTGTAGCATCTAAATGTTTAGTCAATCAAAATTTAAATTTATGGCATCTAAACTTAAGTCAATCTAAATTTAAGTTTAAGGAATCCAAATTTAAAGTTTAGGGCATCTAAATTTAAGTTCAATGCAAAATTATATGATTAATGCATCAAATGGTATGATTAGTGCATCAAACTGATGGTTGATGCGTATAAAATAAGTTTATGACTAATATGTTTGCATTATTATTGCATCAAAAAATGGTTAGTTGAAATGATTGAAGCATCTAAATGTATAATTAGTGCATCTAAACTTAAGTTTAAGGCATCTAAATTTGATTTTAAAGTTGAATGCATATGAATATACTTCTTTATTTAAACACAATATAAATATCAGTATTATGACACTTATTTTCAATTTAAATTTCAGCAAACGAATCGGACAACAATATCGAAGAAGAAGAAGGCAATGGCGGGCATAATTCTCAGAATGAAACAGATAAATCTCAAAATAGTAAGTTAGAGGAAGACATTTGAGAATTCATGGGGATTTTACAAATCATATTATTTCAATATCAGTTTTTTTTATTTGATATGTATACGTATAATATTTATGTGTATACTAAATACTTCATGTATAAATATTTATTTATTTATTTATTTATTACATACTACACAATATTCATTGCAGCATATGTTTCATGTGATTAACGCATCAAATATAAGAATGTTTACTGTACGTATATTTACATTGCTCAGTATACATATATTTCATTGCGACATAAATTAAATTGTTCATTACGACATATATACACTGTTAATTTAATCATATGTTTCATGTTAAGAACAATTTTAATTATGGAGCATCAGTTTGTATATTTTAGGAGCATCAATGGTTAATATTTCAGCATCTGTTGCTATACTCAAAGTGCATCTGTATGTGTTAGGAATTGGAAATTTCATAAGTTAAAGAGTCGTTCACCCCAAATGTTATCTAGCCTAAGTTAGCTCGTAGACTTGTCGTTATTTACATTATTAAGTAGTTTCTTAGTTAGTTTAGTGCAACACCGTGGAGGAAGGACGGGTCTTTACCCATTGTATACCTGATCCACAGGCCGTCATGAGGTCGTTTAATTTGTAACCTATAAATACCCTCTACCTTGCAAGGTAGAAGGTTGGATGTTCTTTGGTAATCTAACATTCCACAAGTTTCTCTTTCTAGAATATCCCACTTTCTCTCTCTCTAAAATCATCTATACGCTTAAAGTGTTAATGTTATGATGTGTATGTGAAATCCAATATGTTACAATTGGTATCAAGAGCCATGGTTAGATCATCTCTTAGATATCTTGGGATTTCTAGTGGTTTTTAGGTGGTTTTTGAGTTTGAAAAAGTTTAGTGGTTTTTGCATCATTTGGGTGATTTCTAGTGTTAAAGTTTAGATTTTGATAGTACTTTTGTGTTTAGAATCATAACAAGTGTTTAGGTTTTGACTTTGAAGGCTTGAATCATCGTGGTTGGGTTGTTTTTGGATTGAAAAGTGGTGTTTATGTGATTTTCTTGCTAGCGACTTGGTTCTCGGTGTGATATTCATCATAGCGACTTGCTTCATAAAAAGTTAGCGAGTTGGAGTGTTATTTGGTAGCGATTTAGTCCTAGCGACTTGTCTATTGAGACAAGTCGACAAAAAGTACACTTAGTGGATTCTCCACTACGCGTAGCGACTTGGTGTAAGTTAGCGACTTCTACTTTATATTGTTAGCGACTTGGAGTTAGCGAGTTGGTACCTAGCGAGTTGCTATTTAGCGACTTGACAAATTAGCGACTTGGTTCTTAGCGACTTGCTGTCAAAATTTTGCTAGCAACTTGGATCGTAGCGAGTTGTTATATAGCGACTTGGGATAATAGCGACTTGGCACTTAGCTACTTGGTTCAAGGTTTCCTAGCGACTTGGGTGACTTCTTGTTTTAATACGGTTTTCTCTTGATTCAGTAAAATCCCGTGAAAGAATCTATTTCCCGGTTTAATCAGAGAGCTATAAAATCCCGTGTAATCTGTCAACATGTCTACCAATATTCCTACTATCATCTCCACTGTTGCCGAGGACGTTAATGAAGCAGATACTCCTCCACCCACAATGTTCTACATCACTGACCCGCTTATCTCCAAAGTGCTTGAACTCTATGATACCTCACAGAACAATGAAATTGGTTGCATTTCCGAATGTCCAACCTTGATTGATTCATCAAAGTATGATCAAAACTCCTCACCTTCTGAGTCAAACCTCAACGAACCACATCTGTCAATGAACTATGATGCAAAGCAAATGGAATACATCATTGAGCCCTTTCAACTACTTCATCAGCATCTCAAGCTACTTTTATCTATAACTATGGATCGAACAAGCAGTGCTATCCTTCGTCAGGACTTTCCCACTTTGACAAGAACTGTGTTACTAAACTTAGAACAACTGAGGTTTCAAATTACCAAAGAAAAGTTCTCAACTGATGAATCTAATGCAGCTCTTCAAGTAATCTTCAATCAATTTCTGCCACTTATCCGGGGGGAATATTCCTCAGATTTTGATGATGACCTGACTGGAATCTCATTCAAGAAACACACTGGAATGGAAATTCATGAGTTCAGAAACACCTTTATTCAACTTATGGGTAATGTGGAAATATACATTAAGGAAGCTGCTAAAGAGATTGACAAGCTAAAAGAAATGAATGGGTGTCAAGTGATGCTATGGGAAGATTGTGACAGGTCATGCAATGGATCAGTTGAACCAATGAATGATACCAAATGCAGAAGTTCAGTTGCTAAAAAAATGGATGAAGACAATTGTACTGATCTCAAAGACTCAGAGTCAGATAAGATTTTAGGTGATGAGGTACACTTAACTGATAGTAGTAATTCATATGTTAATGTACCTGACTCTAACTCTGAACATAACACTATGAAGTCGATCTTGGTTGAGCCTGAATCTAAAACTATTACAGCTAATGACATGATTGAAAAAAGGGTATATGATGAACTTTCAAACAAATACTCAATTCTTGAAAAACATTGTATTTCATTGGAAATTGAAATACAACAAAAGGATGAAAGCTTTTATGCAAAAAAACCTTGTATTAATCAGGAATTTCCAGAATTTCGAGAATTTTTTGAAATTAATCAATTAAAAACCCTGATTCAGGACAAAGATTCAACCATATGCACTCTGAAATCACTACTCTCAGATGTGCAGAAATATGACTGTCATGAGATGAGTGATACACTTGAATCTAGAAATGCTGAACTAGCTCTATGTGTGTCTAACCTATTAAGAGAAAATGAGTCATTAAGAAAGAACTTAGAGGAGACCAATTCCAAGTTGATCAATCAATCTAACATCTTATTGAAAGACATTGATGACCTTAAAGCCCAAATTCAAGATAAGAGCTTCAATAGTGTTGCCTTAAAAAATGAGCTTAGGAAATCTATTGGAAATAGGATGAACCCTAAGTCTGCAAAACCATCAAATTTGGGAAAGTCAACTGTTCAGAACCACTCTAAACGTACAATAGTTAAGCTGCCTAATGCCTTTAGAACTGAAAGAATTAAACCATCGAAATCTAGGCTTGCCTCCCAAGATGATGAGAATGTTGTTGTGACAAAACCAGTCACTTCATTGCTTCGTTCTGATATGATGAATCTCAAAACCCAGGTAAATGTTCAAAGCTCAAAGTTCAGAAATACTAGAAGTATGACTAGTTCTCGTAAGAAACATCATTTGGCTGATCAATCCCCTAGGAAACACACTAATCACAAAAGGACAAATAGTCAAAACAGGGAAGTGCACACATACAAATCTACTAGTAGCTGCTTCAAATGGATTCCTACTGGCAGATTATTTAAGTTCACAGAATCCAAACAGACTTACATACCTAGATCTTGCCTTAAGTGGATTCCCTCAGGAAAACTCTTCAAGTATATTGAACCTAAAGGGATCTCTAATAATGATACGTCTGTATTAAACTGTGATACATCCAATAGTGAGATTAATCATGTCACTAACCCATCCATTTGCAATTCTACATGTGCTTCTAGTACAATGTGCTCTCAGTCTTTTTCAGGTACAATGCTCAATTCAATCAGGAACTTCATGACTTGGTTTCCATCGGAAATGAATATAGCTCACTCAGGAGCTATAGCATGCCAGATTTGATGTACCTTGTACTTTGACTCCAATTCATCTTGAATCTGGACTCGCTCTTATGAATCTGTGTACAAATCAATTTTTCAAAAAAAAAAAAAAAAAAAAAAATATATATATATATATTAAAATTTTAATACATTTTTTAAGACATTTTTTTATATATACATTTTGGTTTAATACAGTTTTAATATTTCATTCTTTTAAGTTCATAATTTTAGTTATTTACATCATTCTAATAAAGGATATATTCTTTGTTATCGATAACATCTACGATCCTAGAAATGTCATTCAATAATGATACGGGATCATAGATGAAGTTCGAACAACTGATATATTCTTGTTTTAAAACGGGTGGGTTATAATCAATCAATGTTCTTTGGTGACATTGATTGAGGGGGAGAATTGTTCAAGATATCTTGTTCTTATCTGCGTCAGTGCTGGTTTCGTTGTGTGCTCAGTTGCAGGTCGTTGTCTTTGTGTACCCATGCTTTGAATGCCTATTTGTTTCATGGTGCTTATTGTGTTAGTGTTCACTATGTTTGTTTATTTATCTGTGTTTGTTTACATAATATGATAAGATAGCTACTTACCATGACTATGTTAGCAACTTGCCTTGAAATACATCAGCGACTTGCTCAACAATCACTAAACCACAGGGACCGAAAGTGACAACGTGGTATTCTTGAACAATCTCTTATCCCTACCTTAGCGACTTACCATTTTTTAGATTCTCAAAAACATAAAACTCTACTTTCTCTCTTTCTCTCTCGTTAATTGTTCAAGCTAGCGACTTAGAAGTGGTATGATTCACATCTTTCCCTATCTGCTCTATATTATATGTCGTAGATGCTTGACTAACACAACCTTTTACACAGATCCCACCGAGCATTTGATCCATATCACTTGACTCCCACGTAGGTTTGCTAATGAATTTGCTCTAATGGAATCATTCTGCTTGTGTATTATGGTCATTTTGGTGTTATTGGAATGTATTAATGGTGTTTGTGTTGCGTTAATAGGGTGTCGATGAATGTGTTGAGTTTGTTGTTTTTATCGATTGCAAGTGTGCTAAATATTGTGTTGTAATCATTCTATATTGCCTGGTAAGTGTGCCCATGTAATGGTGTTGAATGTTTGGTTGGTTGGTAATGATTGTCTGCTGCGTATAATGTGTTCTTGATGGCGACTTAGTAATGTTCTTGGTAGCGAGTTAGTGTACAAATTCATCGTGGCGAGTTTTTGTTTTTAAGTTCGCTCAAGTTAGCGACTTAGTAATTGTGGCGACTTAGTGAACTGATTATTAACGACTTTTGTAGCTGACTTAGCTGTATCACTGTTGATGGCGACTTGTCTTTACAAGTTAGCGACCTAGCAATGGTAGCGACTTAGTGAACTGATTTGCAGCGACTTGGCTGTGACACTATTGATGGCGACTTGTCTTTACAAGTTAGCGACATAGTATGCTTTCATGTAGCGACTTAGCCTTGGTTAGCGACTTGTGCATTTATGACTAGCGACTTATTTGGTTTATTTTTCATACGGTGACTAGGGTTATTAAAATGTTTTAAGGCAACTTGCTAGGATAATCTCATGCTTACAATCTTGATTCAGGATTTCCTGTAGCAACTTGTATTGACAACTTACTCTTTGTGACCTGCTATAACATTTCTGTTTAAGCAAGTTGTACTTGGACTCCCTTGTGGCAACTTAATGTTACAACTTGTTTCATACAATCTGCTATATCACTTCTACATTTGTATCTTGTTTCATGACATTATTTCTTTGCAAATGTGCGTTTTAACCTTTTAATTCCAAAACAACTCGTCTCGTGAAAACTATATCAAATGGAGTCTTTATCCTTAATGTCTCGCTAATGCCACTCAATCTATCTCTATTTGCCTATGGAACCCTGTCTGAGCTTCTAAGTTTGTGTGTTTATAACATAAGGGTGTATTCAATGATGTCTAACTAACCATTTACAATCTAACATGTTCCCAATCATTGTTGTTGGTTGTATTTCTCATTAGATCTTCAATGGCAAACACAACCTCTGCTGAGAACATTGCATCTTCTGCTCCACCCAAAGTCCTTTCAGATGACGAAATCCTTCCTAAAAGTCAATGGGCAGAAATTGGAAAAAGTAATTGTTATGTGGATTTACAAAAGTTGCAACAAAATCCTACCCTCAAAGTGTCTATTGATATCCTCAAAAACACAAACTTCTACAGTGCTCTAACGAAGCAATGCACAATTCCCACCATTTACATACAACAATTCTGGAACACCCTTGAATGGAACAAAATCACAGCTAAATATTTCGTCAAACTGGATAATAGAGTATTTGAGATAAATTCTGACATTCTTAGCAAGGCTCTAGGAATCACTCCCTACAACCCCAACATACGATCTGAACCTCCACCTAGTGCTGACGATCTAATAGTCTTTCTAATTGGTTTGGGGTACCAGACTAGCATTACAAGGGCTTCTGATATCATCACCGAACACATGTATCAACCCTGGAGAGCGATGACAACAGTTCTCAACTTGTGCTTATCTGGCAAAACATCAGGATTTGATAAAGTGAGAATTCCCATCTTGCAAATCCTATGGGGTATCGTCAATGGTGTGAATGTGAATGTCTCAGAACGTATTTGGGAAGAATTTTCACTGTCAATGAACACATTCATATCTGATAGAACAAACGTTCAGAATAAAGCTCAGGGACGAAAGAAACATAACAAACTTGTGATTCCTAGCATTAGATTTTCGAAGCTTATTATCCAGTACTTGCAACAGATTCACAACTTCAACCCTAGGACTGAATCAGATCTACATAATGCTGAGGATGAATTTGTTCTGGGCAATCTCAGATATATTTCCAGTGGGGTCAATAAAGAGGTCTTTGGATTGCAAATTCCTGATTCTCTTCTTACTGAAGATATTAAAAAGATGGATCATTTCAAACTATTCATGAAAAGGGCTTCCAAATCCAGTGATGATGTTGATGTCCCTCCCACACAACCACAACCCAAAGCTGCTAAGTCTGGTTCTGGCTCAAAGATTTCAAAGGCTTCATATGCTGAGCTTCCAAAAAGAAGACGTAACAAATCACAAACTTCCGACAGCACCACCCAGAAGCAGAAAAGAAAGAAGAAGGAAGTGAATAAGGATAATGTTGAGGAAACTGAGGTTTCCAGGGGTAATATGAGGTTGACTGATGAAGATGATGCTGCTCTGCAACTTGGAATCCAGCAAAGCCTAGAAAGTCATAATGTGAGAGCACCAGTTGGAGGAGTAGTGTTAAGAAAACCTGATCAATTGCCTCGACAAACAACACCAATCACACATGACAAAGGAAAACGGATTGTTAGTGTTGATACTAAACAAGCCGCTCAAATGCTTCTAAAAATCTCATCTTCTCCTTTAAGAACCACCAATCAATATGAACTGAAGAGAAGAACTGAATCCTCTTTAGCTAAAGACCAATCTGGGTTGGAAAAAGTGCTTGAAACTTTAAAAGAACCTCCTGCATCAAGTTATACTCAGTCTAATTAGAATGTTGATGACTTGGTGCATAAAGTCTCGCAGGAGAATCTTGAGTCAAGATCTGATGAGACCATGCACATGGAAGAACCAAATCTGTCTACTGGTTCTCTATCTTCATTGAAGAACCTAGATACAGACTTCACTTTCGGAGATCAATTCTTAAATGACAAACCCATAGATACTGAGTCTTCTAAGCAAGATAATGATAAAGAGGATGCACAATCCATGTTTACTGTCAATATTCAGCAAGACACATCTACCATTCCACCTATGTCAGCATCTGCACTTACAACGGCACTTCCACCTCCCAAACTTGCTCAAGCAACCGCACTTCAACCACCTGAATCTGCAAAGAATCTATCCCGTGAACCAGTGGTTACAGTTGCTGATATGGAAACTCCACCAGCTTCACCACCTCAAATACTTACATCAGATCAACTGCTCGACAAAGCAGTGAAAAGAATTGAAGCTCTTGAAAGACAACTACCGAAATCTGTTGATGCCCTTGTGGATCGTGTCTATAGGTTGGAGCATCTCAACTTTGATGAAGGGGTTGCAGATGCCATTGAAGGCGAAGTTAAGGATGATGTGGAATGGGCAATGGAAGCTCCACTGCTTAGACGGTTCAAAGATCTACCTATTGCAGATATGAGAGATGTTCTTTCTGATAAGATGTATGAAGCTGACGAGCATAAGCATGAGGTCCATAAGAAGCTATATGAGGCTCTCGAAGAATCTATTAAGTTCGACAATCATGAACAGTTCTTGATAGATATTGGAGAAAAAGAAGCTAAGAAGAAAAGAAGGACCACAGTGTTGGAAACATTGCGCAAAGGCCCTAAAGACCCTCCTCCACCTCCACCTCCAACTGGGGGTGCTGGAACTTCTGGAGCAGGTAGATCTTCTAAGACAACTTCTACACCTCCACAACAACCACCATCATCACCGCCAAAACCTTCCAATCAATCTAGTCCTACCGGAGAACAGGGAACTAAGAAGAAATCTGCTGCTTGGACGATGATTGATTCAAGGTTCACATCCACAGTCACTTCAATTCCTGATGATCAAATGGTTCATGAAGAGTCGCATGTCATGGCAGAGTCAGAATCTGATGAAGATGATGCATCAACCAAGCATATTCCTAAGCCATCAGAAGAATATTTGTTTGATGCATACATGGTAGGTAAACGCACTAGCACATCCAGAGTTGCACCTTCAAGGAACACAATTCAAAGCTGTATTTTTGAGGAGAGACCTCCTACTCCAGAACCTACATAGTCCATCCCAGAGTCTGACACGATTATTCCTGACAACAATTGGGTATCAACTATCACCAATGATTATGAAGTTCCAGCTGAAGACACTCTTCTGCACTTCACTGGTGATATGGGAAGCTTCATTAGATGGTTTTGTGAACGGAAGAGTATCTCATCCATCACTCCAAGAGATCTTGAAGGACAAGATTATGAAATTGTCAAGGTCTTCCACTCAGATGCCAACCAACTCCAATACCAGATGGAAGAATGCCATAAGATGCTGAATGACCAAGTCAGTGAGCAAATTAGTCGCTTCAATGTTAACAAATATCTTCCTCTTGGTGGTGAACCTGGTTAGATGACCATACAGGCTGAATTCTTCTTCAATCATGACTTGGACTATCTGTGTGCTCGCTCTACTGAAAGAAGACCAGCTCTTTCAATTTCAAAGATGAAAGCTGCAACCTACTCTGATCAGGGACTTGAACAGATGGTTCCTGATCAATTTTGGGCTAACAAGGAACAAAAGTATGACATTGCCGCTTCGTATGGTATTTCTCACTGGTGGTACAAAAACAAGAACTTCTACATCGAAAGACATGGTGCTAATAAAAGACGCAATGATGTTCGATCCAAGCTGCAAATCTTAAGTGTGGTTCGTGTTCCCAATCTATGGCTATGAGTATTTGAAGAAGGTAGTTCTTAAAAGAGCAGACTTGAAAGAGTATATTATTGAAGAAAATGACTTCAAACATCTGCTGCCAAATGATTTTGAAGATCTCTATCTCTTGAATCTCCAAGGACACCTTGAGCATTTGCCTGTCCGTGAGAAAAAGGCCCTCTCTGGTGCTGTCAACCTTTGGATCAGGGGCTTAGTCATTCGAAAAAGGGTTGAGGACTTTTAGCTTGGTATGGAAAGCTACCAAACCAGGATCAACCTTACAAGTCCACAATGGAATGCAACAGGGCATGAATTTCATCGCGAATACAAAGTCCTTGACACCCCTAGAGCCGTCATCTTCACCGACAGATACGGGACTCACATGCTTATGAGACTATGTGAGCTCTATAAATTCAGTGATGGAACTCTCAAATTGGTTGAAGAAGAACTAGACTCTAGAGTGAAAGAAATTAAAATTGATCTGAAATCGTGGGTAAAGACTACATTCTGGACTGATGATGACTTAAAGTGTTGTGAAGATTTCATTGCTGCAATCAGGCGAAGACTCAAGACTCGAAGGATCTTCCGCAGCCTTGAAAGTTTTGTTGGTGGTAGACTTCGTGATGGTCATTACAAACTTCTTCAAAGAACTGAATGAAGATATCTTCTGGAAGTAGTTTCTGTTTTGTATTAATTTTGTGTAAAATGTGGTGTACAAACTATGAACAACTATAATGCATGTAATAGTGTTAGGTTATGTACTGTGGTTTCCCCTTGTATCTAAAAAGGGGAACTTCAGTGTTGTCCACTCATGATCATATAAAATTGGACACATTTTTCTCCAACAAATATTTTGTCTCATACATATTTAAATCACTTGAGATCCAAAATCTCAAACAATTTGAAATTTTTGATCAGGGGAGAAAATGTGATATAAATATGAAAGATGCTAAAAGATGACCATTTTTAAGTGCATACTGCTCTCTAATATGTGCTAAAAAAATTTCGAATCTCGAAGCATATATTAAGGGGGAGCATTTCAAAACAAATTCAAACCTTCAGGGTACATAGTTTTCCATGTTTTTATATAAGGTACCTTGATTGTGTTTTAAATGGCTTCTAAATGTTTGGTGATCATGGCTGCACCTCAAAGAACTTCCCTCTAGTATGTGCAAAACTCTTTTCAAACCTCAAGGCACATATTGAGGGGGAGCAAAACTTTGAAAACCTCATATTTCCCCAAAATGCTTTATCTACTTGATTTGATTAGGGAAGTGATGTTGATATGTTTTAGAAAATGGAATTCAAAGAAGTTAACTCTTTCTCTTGCCTCCATGTGCAAAAGGATTTCAAACACTTGATGTACATGTTGAGGGGGAGCTCTTGTTCTAAAAATATCAAAAACAATTCAGGTACAAAATGCTTTGATAATATATCATAAGTATCTAGATTGATTTTCAAATGGTTTTCAATTGGTTCCAATGGCAGATGACAATACCAAAGAGACCAACCAACTTTACTTTATGTATGGTGATATAAGGATGATAAGGTTAGGTTTTTGTTCCCATGATCCGCCAGAACCTGAGGGATCTACCCAGGGACAATCCACTAGTTAGTGTAGAAGTCCTTAGGTATGATGATAAAAGGAGAAAAATGAGATATGGGAAGAGTGCGGACTGAGACAGAGCAAGTACTGGAATAAACCCAACAAGGTTCTTTCTATGAAGTCTCGGTAAGCACTGAAGGGGTTGAAGAATGAAAAAGAATTGAATGAGAAAAGGGTGAAAAGAAATAGCCCTCCATTTATTCAACCATAGGGCAGAAACCGAGTACAATTCATATGCTACTGATGGTAACATCGGTATTGAAGAAAAGACGTCATGGACCCAGTGACGCTCTGCACTACAACTTCTAAACCACTTAAGTTCCTCTTAAAAAGGCTTGTTTCATTCTCACGGGGAACCTACATTATCTATCGACTTTCTCTTAGAGATTGTTGATATTGAAGAAGGAGACCCTCTTCCTAGTCTCCGATACAGGATCCAAACATGCACAAATTGAGTCTAGAGCCACGAGATCATCTATAAATCTCATTAGGACACTTTCAATGAAGACTCTCTTTCTCACACAATGTGGAAAGAGAGATTATATCTTGAGTCCTACGCATTATCCTTGTGGTATTGCCAGAACATCTGAGTGATATGAAAATATATTCACAATGAAGATGGAAAGCCTTCTGGAGCCAACATCAAACAAGCTCCTGGTGGGTGGCATGTGAGATCTATCAAATAGATCAATCATGTGACAATTGAACAGAAACAATGGGGCGATTCAATCTTTTGAATCAATCCTGGTTCAGGTTATGGATTGACGGATACCTTTGAAACTCTTTTCTTTAGCACATCGACCGTGTTCGAATATTTCAAATCAAAAGGTGTTTTATGATTGATAATTGATTTTCATTAAAACCTTCATTGTATTGCAAAAACAATTTCTATTAAGCAATACACGATTGTTTTTCAAATCTCTTTTCATCAATCAATGAATTTATATACGCTGGTTCACTCACTCCGTGTTGTCTTCTTTGAGACGTTCCGGTTTGAGAACAGCTAGAGCAGCTGCGAAACCCTGTCAAGGAAATTCTTCGGAATTATACCTGATCACAGGCAGTACTTGTACTGATCAACGGGGAACCGTGGGCCGTGTACCTCAATTCAACAAAAGTGATCAAAGACACTTTCGTGCGCTTTATTGCTAACTGTTGTATGCAGGTACACCCGACGTTTGCAGCTGATCAGAATGAACTAAAGCTTCTCAAGAAATCATGACAAGTGCATCAATGACTCTGATATTTTCACTCCATGCCTCTACTACGCTGTTGCCAATATCATGAATCAACTAAAGATTCCGCCACTCTGATGAGAAGATTTCATGATCCAGAATGTGAGCATGTCGGTCCAATTTGTCACTTAATCATATGTTGGCTACACTTCAATGTATGATGCTGAGCTTAACTATGGCTGATGATCTCTTATAATGCTCAAAGGTTATCATAGTAGATCAGACACTCAACCTCCACGAATTATTCATTACAGTTGTTCAATGATGTACTCTCCACAGATGCACTTAGTTTGAATACTTTGTTGAAGAGAATTCTACGAGCTCAAGACTGAAGATTTATTAGAAAGCTAGGATTCACAATGTAATTTATGGGGTGACCTCCCTTAGGGGGAGATTGTTAGGAATTGGAAATTCCATAAGTTAAAGAGTCGTTCACCCCAAATGTTATCTAGCCTAAGTTAGCTCGTAGACTTGTCGTTATTTACATTATTAAGTAGTTTCTTAGTTAGTTTAGTGCAACACCGTGGAGGAAGGATGGGTCTTTACCCATTATATACCTGATCCACAGGCCGTCAGGAGGTCGTTTAATTTGTAACCTATAAATACCCTCTACCTTGCAAGGTAGAGGGTTGGATGTTCTTTGGTAATCTAACATTCCACAAGTTTCTCTTTCTAGAATATCCCACTTTCTCTCTCTCTAAAATCATCTATACGCTTAAAGTGTTAATGTTATGATGTGTATGTGAAATCCAATATGTTACAATATGTAATATTGAATTTTTGGTGCATCTGTATGAGCATTAGTCTAGTTAGATGTAGTCTCTGTCATTTGCGAAATTGAGTTGTATGCTTGATTGTTTATCTGATGCACTAGAAGTTGAACTAAGATGTAATAGGTTTTAATTCATGGCGTTTGAGCATGAGTTAGGTTTGATGTAGTCTATGCCATGTGCGAAACTGATTTTATATGCAGGATTATTTATCTGAATGCAAAATGCAATGATTTAAAAGAATATATGAAGTAGTTTATGATTTAAAATGAATGATGTTATTTTAATATTAGTTAATGAAGGGGTTGTACATGATACAGAAACCGGAATTCGTGGACGTAATAAGAGGAAACAAACTAAAAATGTACCTGTAAAGAAACTTCCTGGGGGTAGTCTGGAAGGGGATGTGTTTTTAACTTCACTTGTTGGGGAATGTGATCTATTCATGAAGGGTAAGCGTAGCTTGTTTGATGTGTGTAAAATTGTTTGTACGCTTTTTTAATTTTGGAGCATCAGTTTGTATATTTTAGGAGCATCAATGGTTAATATTACAACATCTGTATACAATGTATTATTTATTATGCATCAGTTGGTATACTCAAAGTGCATCTGTATGTAATATTGAATTTTTGGTACATCTGTATGTAATATTGAATTTTTGGTGCATCACTTGTTACATTTCAGGTGCATCTATATGATTATATTTGCAGCATATGTAGTATTAATATTTGAATCATACTTTTAATGCGTCCACTAACTCTGAATGTGTTTCATTATGTAGGCAACGACAATCTCAGTACCGACACAAATAAAAGCCAGAATAGGAAGAAGAAAGTAGCTACAAAAAAAAGGAAATCAAGTGAAGTAACACAAATTAAACGTGGCAATGACAAAAAGAAACAGAAGGTTGCGGAAGAAAAAACAGTTCTTGTACCAAAAAGACGTTCCCAACTATTAAATCTAGGTCGTCACCAAGGGATTTATTAGAAATTTTAAAAAGGTTAACAGATGTCCAGAAAGAGAACATTGTTGACATGGGGTTTGGATCGTTGTTGGACGGGAACTTCAATATAAAGACAACACCAACAAAACTAGGAAAGTCGGTGGTAGACCAGTTTGATCCTGAAACATCAACAATCAAGATGGGAGACGGTAGATAAATCCTACTCACTGCAAATATGATACAAGAACTGCTTGAAATCCCGATGGGAGATACCACTGTCACAGAAGTGCGTGCTGCAACAACAGAGTTCTCGTTAATTGTTGAATGGAGACACACACATGATTATCCAGATGATAGATTCTACTTTAAAAATGTGGTTGAGAAACTGATTGTAGAACATCACACTGGACGGGAGTTCAAGCTAAATTTCCTTGTTGCATTCATCTCGATTATCGGCGAATGCACAAAAAATGGGACAGTAAACCAGAAGTTTTTGCAGTGTATCGAAAAGGAAGAAGATATCAAGAATATGGATTGGTGTACATACTTGTTGCAAACAATGAAGAAATCAAAAAGAGAGTACAACAGTTCATCAGGGTTCGGGGGTCCACTTCTGTTAATGGTGGTAAGTATTGTACAAACTTTTAAGTGCATCATAATCCAACAAAATAATGCATCTGCATGGTATATTTATGCTAATTTCCTTGTATTATTATCTTTGCAGCTTTTGTATCTAAACTCAACCATCTCAGAAGAGGTTGAAGTTGCTCAAGAACACCCAGAAATCAAAGCATGGGACACACAAAAACTGAAGATCAGAGAAAAACAGGAAGTTAAAATGGGAGGTTTTGGAAAGTTACCAATTAAAGAAGGGCGCGAGTACATTGCACCGAAAATTAAGAGAGGTCTTACAAAGTCGGCAATCATGAATTCCAAAAAATCACCGGGTAATATGTACAAGTTATCATATATTACAAATTGCCATGTATTACAATAATTTCGTGATATATAATAATAATCACTAAATCAATTTGCAGCGAAACAATTGGAGTATGCACAAGAAGACATCATACACCATTTCTATACACCAAGAATTGATATTGGGGACGGAATATGTGTGATAGGTGAACCTTCAAATAAGGCTGAAGCATTCAAAATATTCAAAATTAAAACATCAGAGGTATGTATGTGCATACATATGTATATTTAGTACATCAGGGTTGCAAAAAAAATGTTAAAGCACTTGTTATGTACATTTATATGCATATGCTATGTATATTTAGTACATATGATACGTAAATTATATGATTGATGCAACAAATAAATAAAATTACACGCGTATGATATGTATATTTAGTACACGAGGATTGCACAAAATCTATTAAACCATATATATGTGTATTTTTAAAAAGATTATGTAGAATATGTGTCAAAAATATGTAAATAATCTACATTGATTAGTTATGTTTACATTTAGAGCATATGTATGTCAGTTTAAAGCATCTTAATAATATGATTGGTGCATCAAATAAATAAAATTAAGTGCATCTGATTTGTATATTTACAACATCAGGACTGCACAAATTTTGTTAAAGCATATCAATTGTTATTATTATTATTAATATCATTTTATTATTATTTTTTTAACGCATATTAATTATATAATTTAGGAAATGAAAATGCAAATAAAGAAGAAATTATCCATATCAGAAGGTGTACAAGGTCTGGTAGATGAATTGCTCGAATTGGCTTTGATTTGTTACCCTGAGGACGAGGATTTAAAAGCACTTGTTGAAACCAGAAACGAGAAACTCATGAAAGCGTTCAAACCAGGGAAGATCACATCGGTGTGCGGATCCGAAAAAGTCGTTGTTGAATCAGATGAAGATGTAAAAAACGCACATATATCACAAGAAGACAACAACATAAGCACGGATGACTTTTTTGGAGACGGGCCACAAATAGACATTGACGTCGATGAAACTGAAGTGATACAAGTAAACACTGATAAGGTACAAGAAGACACGCTTATGGCTAAAAATGATGGGGTACAAGTAGACACTAATAGGGTACGTGAAGGAGGAAACGGAGATAAAGATGAAAATGAAAACCAATCGACTGAAGACATGGATGTAAATGATGGGGCAAATGACGGAACACAAGTAAATGTTGGGGTAAATGATGATGCAAATGTGATAAATGATTGGGTAAATAATGCTAGAGATGATGGGGTAAATGATGCTGTAAATGATGGGGTAAATGATCAGGCTGTGGTTCAAGATGGGGTAAGTCATCCTGTAAATGAGGTAAATAATTCTGGAAATGCAGCTGAAGAAAATGATGGTATGAATGTGGAATTAGATATAATAGATAATAATCAGGTTGTGGTTCAAGAGAAAAATACAGGGTTGGTAAAAGAGAAAAATACAAATGTTGTATCAACGGGAGATGTAAATATAAAAGAGAAAGAAAACGTCAACAAAGAAAAAGAGAAAACGTTGGGTGAAGGGCTGCAAGAAAAACAAGACATTGAACCTACAAGGACTGTTTCACAGATTATGAGAAACATGAGAAGCAAAGGTCAATTAAAACGTTTCCAAAATTATACAGACGCATTGAAACAGCAGTTCAGCAATGAAAAGACGTTGGAAATCTTGAAAACTGGTAAAGATGCAACAAAGAAAAATTTGGATTTCACACCACCAAGCAGAGTGACGACATGTTTGGATTGGACAAAGTCTTGAAGCTACCAATTGCTCAAGCAACAGATGCTGAGAAAGATGATGAAACCATTCAGCAAAATGATGTTGAAAAAGGTAAAAAGGACATGGAAAAAGTTCAGAAGAATGCAGAAGAACCTAGAATTGAAACTGTAAATACCAAAAGGCCGAAGGTTAAAATAAAAGTAGTTCAAGAGCAACCTTCACCAACCACAAGGAGTAAAGGGAAACAGTTGGTAACCATTGAAGATGGAAGTATCACACCAGCTGACGCAATTAGTGCAGATCCTATAAGATACATGAAACCAGGAAACACAAATGATAATCAGGTTGAATCGGAAAAGGAAGTAAGACAAAAAAGGAGAGGGTATTATCAGGTGTATTGCTATCTCCATACGTCAAGAGGAAGGTCAGCATCACAAACAATTAGCAGGCTGATGAGAAACCTATCGTCGAGTTCATATTCAGCGGAACGTTGCCGGCTAAGTAAGTAAATGTAAATTTGACAAATATATAGAGTATTATTTATTTTTAATGCATCACAGTTGAATTAGTATTGCATTCCTTTTATTAAACTGGCGTGTTTACATATGAACAACGATATTGTTTTCAAAACAATGAACATGGAGGTCCCAAGGGTGGTATTTGAGAGCATGCGTGAAAGTTTACCGATGACAAGTGCAGCTATAGACGTATGGAGTTAAATTCAAAACAATGATGAGAAGCTGAAAAACAGGGTATCTTCACGCTTTTTGTTTTGCAAAACAGGAATGATGGTAAGTGAATTCAATAATATTCATACATATTTTCCTATACAAAAAATAATTGATAAAATTCTGAATCAAATTTATGACATATTGTATAATGCATTTTGTTTTACAGCTGTCACGCAAACCTGAGGACTTTAAAAGAAAAATGGATGAGGTGCTCGAGTATTCTACAAAAAAGAACCTTGACAAATTTGAGCTGGTAAGATTTAAAACAAAAACACTATACATTGTTTATTCAAACTGTTGTTTAACGTAAATATGTATACGAAACAGGTATTTTTCCCAATAACCATGCCAACAGATGAAATCAATCGATACTACCTTATTGTCTACAATTTGAAGACAACGGAAGTACATATTATCGATAACAAGCATGATGACAGTCAAGACATACATAAAAGATACGGGGATATTCCAGAGGCACTGGTAAGAAACTTTAATTCGCACGCAAATGAATATGTATGAATATGAATGTTTGATGTTAAGATAATGGTGGATAGTTTGATTACTGATTGTGTTGATACTGTTTTCGATCTCGTTTCGTTGCCGGTGTGATTTAATTGAGAATATAGATTCTACTGATTTAATTGCCTAAACGCAAAAATTATACCATAACATGTATGATGCTATTTTGACATAGTGAATGCGGATACGATATATGTTGTAAATTTGACGTGATTCATAATTTATATATAAACTTAGTTATTTAGACTTTAAATATCATAAGTAAATTAGTTTGTTTATTCATGTATCATACATAAAAAAAATTATAGGTTAGTATGGAGTTAGTGATTATAATTAGTGCAATAAAAAGTTTATTAGTGTGGATGTCTGTATTAATAGTGCATCTGGGTTCAGATTTTATATTACTTAGTAGTATGGTTTGAGTTGGTTGTGCAAATGAAACTAATATTAGTTGTATGGATGATATATATGCACTGAACGATGCAATGAATGAACTATGTTAATACAAATAAGCCGTAAAAACGTTTATTTATATTTTACGATCTTCTAATGTTTTGTCGATAACAAAAGTAAAATCATATTAACGAAACAAATAAAATACGTAAATGGTTTGAACTAATAGTTTTCTAACATATTCACATTTTCACATAAAACACTAAAACAAGTATAAATGATTTTATGATCTAGATATATATATGTACAACAACTAGTGTTTACATATTGGGTTATCATATACTTAAACTAAGTATACTAAAATGGGTAAAAGCATGTAAATACTAAAATAAGGTAAAAACATGTAAATACTAAAATGGGTAGAAACTAGCAAATGGTATTGAACCATAACCCATGGTTTTATATATACCACTTATCTAAGTTCATTGTATCTAGAAAAAAAACCATGGATCAACCCATAACCCATGACCCATGACCCATAACCAAAAATACCCATGGGCAAAGAGGAGCGTTCCACGGATCCCTAGCTTTGTGCTAGCCGGATCCCAAGTGGAAGGTGTAGAAAACTAGAAGGGGGGTTGAATAGTTTACCGATTAAAAACTTTGTTTTGAAACTTATTGAAAGATCAATTGATATTGATCTTAAGTATGATAATGAAATATGCAAGCAATATGTAATAGATAAGTAAGGAAAGAAATGATCAAACCACAACAAGTTGTTTATAGTGGTTCGGCCTACAAGGACTCTTTTTCCTTGCCCTACTCCACTCCCCGAGTCTCACACTCGAGAGTTTAACTTCACTAGTCAACAAGCTCCTTTCACCGGCGGAGAAAACCTTTACACTTCGCTTACACTATTTCCGACACTAAGCTAGATGTCGAGTTCTTTCCAAGGGTACAACTACTCCCACACACAATGTATTTTGAGGACTAAAATACTAACCACTCACACTCACAAGATTATGATGGTTTGATACAACAATGAAGTATGGATCAACACTAGATCATACAACACTAAACAAACAAGACTTCCAACTTCTCGTTGAAGCTTGAATATGACTTGATCTTCTTTGCTACAAAAGAGATCACTAATATGATATGAAACTGAGTTAGAAAGGTTAGAGAGAAGATATGTATGAGAGTATGTTAGAAAGGGATGAGAAACTACTTGGCTTGGCATTGCTATTTATAGCCAATTTGGACAGGAGCGTCCACGGACCGCGGACCCCTAAAAAGGGTTCCGCCCGTGTACCCAATTGGTACCGCCAGTCTGACAGTCAAGATATCAAATCTTGCCTAAAGTCAACTCTATCTAAGTAAGATTGTGTAAGATATGAAGAGTACAAATCTTCACAAAATATCTAATGGAATCTTCCAATGATCTCCATGATGTAATACATGATGTTAAAATGTTGTATTACTATTAATAGAAATATGCAAATACTTAAGTAGTGTTTGGTTTTAAGAACCTAACACATTCTACAAACTACTATCATACATAATGATTAGAGTCATATCAAGATGTTACTAATCATAAATGTAAATGCTTGAATGATGAATATATTGTTTGAGAAAGCTTGTTTTAATATCTAATAAACTTGACAAGCTTTAAGCTTTTATAAATTAAATTTACTTTTGTCGTTAACAAAACTTAGGCAAAGATCAAAAATATAAATAACGTTTAATGACGATATTTGTATTAACAGAAGGGATCCGTGGGATCCGGGAAAACAGTAGAGAATTTTCTCTATAAATAGAGAGCCATTTCTTCCTTACTTATCATCCCTTTACACACATACTTCCCCCAAGTATTCTAACCCTCTAACCTCAGATCCAAGAGATCTATGTAGCTTTTCTCTTTTGTTTTTGTGTGATCTTGTAGGTTCCTCTTAAAGGAAAGATCACCACATCTTGAAGACGTGCAAGCTCAAGTCCATGAGTTGCCATGCTTCGTCATCATCAAGACAACGAAGGTTCTCTTGTTGATAGTTCTTCCTTTCTCCATAGATGTTGAGTTGAAGGCATTAGTGAAGAATGCCGAAAGTGTCAAGAAGAAAGCATTAGTGAAAGGTGCTCATCATCCGCGTCAAAGCATTAGTGAAGAATGCTTAAAGTGTCAAGACGAAGGCATTAGTGAAGGGTGCCAAGCGTTGTGTCAAAGGCATTAGTGAAGGATGCCGAAGAATCAAATTAAGTAGCATTTGGGAAGAATGCTTAAGTCTTATAATCGATGAGGTGCATCGTTATACATATAAGTGCTTATTTATTCACAAGGATGGTGATATCCTTGATGGTGTTGTAACAAGGAGTAGATCTCCTTGATAATAGGTGTTGTGTCGTGAAGGGTAGTAGTTCCTCCATAATGGAACTAGGTGCTTAGCCTAGTACCTAATAAAGGGTAGGCGACGTTGTGATAGGATTAGTTCTCCTAAGGTGTGAAAGAACTCGGTGGTTAGCCTAGCACCGTATAAAGGGTAGGCGACGTAGTGTTAGGTGTGGTTCGTCTTGGTGTGAAAGAACTCGGTATTTAGCTTTGTACCGGAAAAAGGGTAAGCGACGTTGTGAAGGCTTCTCCGCCATAAGGAGATTTGGTGTAGTGCTTACGAACTCTCGAGTAGGTGACTCGGGGAGTGGAGTAGGGCAAGGAAGGTGTCCTTGTAGCCGAATCACTATAAATAACTTGTGTCGTGGTGATGTGCTTCTTACTCTTTATCTTTCATTATATGTTTATATATCTATCTATCAACGTCCAACATAAACAACCAAATAGATTGACATAAGTCGATCTAAATATTTAAAAGGAAGTTTTAAATTGGTAAAACTATTCAACCCCCCTTCTAGTTTTCCACAAACTATTTTAGGTTTATTATGTAGTTTACGGTGTCAATATTATATATATATATATATATATATATATATATATATATATATATATTTTTAAATTAGTGCATCAAAGATTATAAAGAAGGTGCATCTAAATGTATTTAACATATACTGATTAACACATTCAATTACAGACAAAGTCATTTGCGTTATATCTGCACTCAGTGAAACACCCAGCTGCAGCTAAAATATCAACATCAAAACATAAAATCATGAAGCTGGAGTGGGAGACAAGATCGAACCGCGTTGATTCTGGGATTTTTCTAATGAGACACATGGAGACATTCTTTGAAAGGAAAAAAGAGTTCAATTCTGGTCTGAAAAAAGAGAGTGTTCAGCAACTAAACCAGATAATCGGGCTTTGAAAGAAGTACGTGGTGAAGATGTTGATGACAATTATCAACGAAAAAAGACAGATGCTAGAGCAAGAGTCGAAAAGGTACAACAATTTCAACGAAGCTCAAAAGTTAAATTTACATAAGACTGCATTTCAACGTCTTCAGCCAAGGGTTAAAAAGTATTATGATGCGCACGAAGAGAAGCTCAAGAAAAAATGGAGCTTTCTGAACAAATTTACACCAGCAAACAATATGATGTGATAAATTTGAATTCTGAACTAGATCTACGTACTTTACCGTATTATGATGGTCTCGTATTAATATAGGACATAAAACAGTGTCATGTAGCAGGTCAAATCATATGTCTTTGATTCTATGAATGACATGTTACATATATGGGTTTGTTAGGAATTGGAAATTCCATGTTAAAGAGTCGGTCACCCCAATAATAGTCTAGCATATGTTAGCTCGTAGATTTGTCGTTGTTTACGTTATTTATCAGTTTATTAGTTAAGTTATTAGTTTAGTTTAGCATAGTGTAACACCGTGGAGGAAGGACGGGTCTTTACCCACTGTATGCCTGATCCACAGGCCGATAGGAGGTCGTGTATTTATAAGTATAAATACCCCTTCCATCCATGGAAGGGGTGGTGCTTCTCATTCAATCTAATATTTCATACTTTTGTAAACCTCTAGCAAGAACACCCTCTCTCTCTACTAACTCTCTAACTATGGCAAACATGTATTTTGATCATCCAAGACCACCCGAATCATCAAACACATAATATTACGATCCTACAATTGGTATCAGAGCCAAGGTTGTTGTGTCTTGATAATTTTTTGTGTTTTCGAAACTGGTTTTAACATGCTTTGATACTTTTCTTGTTTTGATTCGTTTTTGTGGTCGGATTATTTTTATGGGTAAATAGTTTTAACAGTTTTTTGTTGTATCTGTTGGTCAAAAAAAAATGGTTACATGGTCCATTGCTAACTGTTTTAGCATCAAGTTTTTGTCTATTACATTCTTGAATATCATACTGTTTTGGTCAGTTGGTCATATCTGTTTTTGTCAATACTGGTCACTTTCATGTGGTCAAAAACTGTTTTATGTCAACTTTATATTAAGTTCACCTTTTACTGTTCAATATGGATAAACATTTATGTGGTCATTTTAAAGGTCGAAATGGGTCAAAAAGTTGCAACTTCTTTTTAATGTTTTTCTGGGTTAATATTAAGATGGTCGGAAATATTAGTCGGAAAACTCATCGGAAAACATCAAAAATCTTGCTAGCGACTTGTCAAAACTGTCCAGATGCAATGTATTTTACCTAGCGACTTGTCTTTACAAGTCGTAGCGAGTTGGTCTAGCGACTTAGTCATAGCGACTTGGTCTAGCGACTTAGTCGTAGCGACTTGGTCTAGCGACTTAGTCATAGCGAGTTGGTCTAACGACTTAGTCGTAGCGACTTGTGTCAAGTTGCACTAGTGTTGACAAGAGACTTGAATGAGATGAAGAAAAGGAGAAAGATGCTACGCGTATACTGTAAACTGCTACGACCATGACCACGACCAACATCAAATACCAAATTACTACACGACCTCAGTTATACTCACATCATCGGTACATGAAGTTCTCATTTCAACATATTGAAAAAAACCTACCCAAAAGACTCGATCTAAATCCAAACCAATCTCTGCCAATTCGAACCATATCAACTCTCATCATTTAAACATCATACAATTTCACAAAAATTACTCTAATCTCAGATTGGATTCAATATTTTGTTGCAACCTTTTTCAAGATTGTTTCAATTGAACCACTTATCATCATAGATTTATTCATTTCGAAGAACATGCTTCAATTTTTATCCGAACAAAAAGAGAAGTAATATAACAAGTATGTTATCTACTTTCTTTGGTTCGTTCATATGAAAAAAATGAAATCGAATGCAACAATTAATGAAACCTACCCGAGACCTCAACTGAGATCTTGAAGATCATTCACCTTCGTGCTTTTGACATACGCTCGCTAAACAATATCAGTTTGGTTCTGTGATTCGTACCTAACAGAAGGTGGGCCAATGGTTTTGTGGAAGACTTGTAAAGTTTAATGGATAAAAGGGATTGCTTTGTGGTAGTGAGATTCATGAGTATGATGTTCTAATGAGATTAGTTTGACTGTTAGGAGATGCGTTTTGGTGAGGATGGAACGTTAAGATTGAGAGAAAACGTTTGGTGAGAAGTGGTAGGCGCTGTTTTTATCAGTGTTGTGTTTTAGGGTTAAGATAATTAGGGTATCACTAGTTTTATAACTGGATATTTCACTTGGATGTGGATCGGGTGTGTTTCTTCCTCGTTGGATTTGGGCTGAGTTTCTGGATCGGATGGCATAGTATTTGGGCTTTTTGGATATTGGGTTGCACTAAGATATCATTCGAACTCAACTGGGTTGTGAGTAGATTTCTTTTGGGCTGTCTTGATTAATACGTTGGGTCTTACATCCGAAATTTATCAAAAGTTATTGGACTACTAAAATTTATTCTCCAATGCATTTTTAATGCATTGTGTTAACATTTTTGATATAATTTCTGGCATTACGAGCGGTATTTTTGGTATGGTATAATTTTCACAGAGGGATACAAAATTCATGTCTTGAGCGAAGATTTGAAAAATGGCTACGGGGTTTTTTTGTACGGTATTACTTACAAGAACTTGAAGTGAAGTTTCACGGGTGAACTTCTTTATCTTTGAGACGTTGGTTGGTTGGTTGCATGTCTAAAGATGACTTGTCTGAGCATTTATAGAGTGTGATAAAGACTTGACGATCTAGTTACGTTTGTGATTCTTTGTTACCCACAACGTAGCTATCACTTCGGTGTCTCACTCAGTTGAGAATGTCAAGAGGTTTTGTACATTGGATACACCGTTTCTTGTTCACGAGGATTAGTACAAGTTTAAGTAACAAATCTGGAGAATTCTACTTCATGCTCAAGTTTGACATATCGGGTTTACTTCTCAAATGTGGTCACTACAATAGCCGTCAGAATATGAGAATGGTGTGTTTACCAAAGTGTGTATGGGATGGTTGATGATGTTGGATAATGAACAGCTGATGAACCACTACATGTTCCCCTAAAACAGAAATTCACTGAAACCAAAGTTGTCATAACACATTCAAGCTGACATTGTCTACGGTTTTGTCTTGATTTTGTAAATTCCCGCGAAAGAATCTATTTCTCGGTTTAAATCATAGACTTGTAAAATCCCGTGACGATGGAAACATCCTGGTAATAGTAAAGTGCATTTCCGGAACTATCTTACGGTTTATTCCTGGTTTTGTAAAATCCCGCGAAAGAATCTTTTTCTCGGTTTAAACCATGGAATTGTAAAATCCCGTAATGATGGAACCATCTTGGAGAAGAGAAAGTGTAATTCGGGATCCTTTCTGATGCTGGTGCTACTTCGAAGAAGGGATAAAAGGGTGTACTTCATGAATTGGATGTTTGTTTGGATATTCGTCATGGCAGTTTGGTTATTACATGGTTTTACGGGGTTTTGTGCTTTTAACCATGGTCGGGATGAAAACCATTATCATAGTTTACTTAAATGTCAAATAAGGCTAGATTTGCGTGGTTAACCAGAAGATGTGACAACGGCGTTGATTCAGTATTATTTATTTGAGGTTGAAGTGAAATATCACGGGCAAGTGTACTTAGTATCAGAAGGTATCGGGGATGGTTGGATGAAGATTCTTCATGATCCTTGTTCGAGCTTATTATCAAAAACAAAGACTTGGAAATCTAGTTATTGTTGGGTGTCTTTTACCTTTTCTTTTACCACTTGGGGGAATTGGGCTCTTACCACCACAAGATAACTATCACTTTAAGGAGTTACGTTGTAGTGCTCAGTGTCACATTCAATTGTGGATTTTCAAGAGGTGATGTACGTCTATTACTTGATGGTTGGTTGGTTGAAGAGTATAGAGTACATAGAGAGTACTTAGAGATGCTAATGGAAATCGGCACCACTCTTTGTTATATATGTGCAAGTTTAAGTAACGAGTTCGGGTTAGTTTACTTCAGATTCAAATTCATCATATTGGGTTATCTCCATCAGCTGTCATTACGAAGAGCCTACTGAATGATAATGGTGACATTTACATGTTTTGCCTAAAAAGATTGAAAAGAGAGAGATTATGACGTTTGAACACAACAGTTCAAGCCTCGTACTCTAAAGAAAAGAAATGTGTACGTTTCAGTGCACATTATCTTCCGAAGAAGAGAAATCTTCTTATGATGTTTGAACACAACAGTTCAAGCCTCGTACCTCAAAGAAAAGAAGAGTGTACGCTTCAGTGCGCTTTATCTTCTGAAGAAGAGAAATCTTCTCATTAATGACCATTCTCATCAACATGCTTCATACTTTTTCCATGCGCTTCAGTCATCAAGTGAACCGGGCTACCACTGATTGTTTTCTCATTCCACTTGCTCGATTATAACGAAGATGGCGACATCATGTGCTGATTTTGCGGGAGAGAAGTGTGAATAGAACATTCGGATGATTTTCACTTATTTAGTCAAGAATGGCATCTCCGTATGCAATTCTTGAGGGGGAGAAGAAGTGTGAATTTTTTGAATTGTTGATTGATATTTGAGAATATAAATGGCCATACGGCTCTAAACTCATGTAAGAACCGAGCCTCTTCTTATCGGGTTATCTTCACATGGAGTTTTTCTCTTCTAAGAGCCGTTGGTTGACATCTTCACTCAGATTGATGAGTTTATCGACAAAGTGCTTCCGGTTAATGCTTCACGTATACATCAACATGATGATTCCGAACAATCTATCTGTTCTTGTTTGATGTGATTGGTAGTTTGGTGTTACCATCTTGTGTGTTTGTTGCGGCCTGATTGCTGATTTCCTTGATGAACATCTTTCTGTTCTTGTTTGATTGGGAGGGATTTTAGTTAAGGGGATTTGCAAGATGTAAGTTAATTGGGATGATTTTTGGTGGGATGCTTCTTTGGTGTGAGTTGAAGATGTTAACTATCTATTCCCCAACTGAACAATCTAGAAGAAGGTCGATTCTACAGTCGGTTCTACATTTTCTGCTGTATGATTAGAAGACTAAAAGACGAGTTGCATGTGATTATCAAAAGACTTCTTCTTATTCTGGGCATTTATCAAACAGATTGCCAGTTTAGGGGAGAGCACTAATTGAGGGAGTTTGAAATGCCAAATTTAATCCCTAATTAGACTTGCTCACGTTATTCTTCAGCAAGTTGACTCTCACAGATACATCTGAGCTAATGATGTTCTTCTCAAAATATTTCTAGTACACGGACTTACAAAGAGTTGTTGATTCTGAAGTGTCAAAAACCAGCTAGGAGTAAGGAGATAAGCACCTAAACGCGAGTAAACTTGATGAACTTAATACTTCTAAGTAATTGAAGATATCCCGGGAAGACAAATGTTATTACCGCAGAGAAACTCAAGGTTTGACTCATGACGAGTAAACCTGATGAACTTAATTCTTCTAAGTGATTGAAGATATCCCGGGAAAACAAATGTCATGACCGCAGAGAAACTCAAGGTTTTACTCATCAAGGCGTTTAGTGTTAGTATTTCATCTACGTGGGGGAAGTGATGTTAGAGAAAGTTTCTGAAGATAAAAGAGGTACACTAGTGTGTGGTGATTTCAATGGTATCGCAATGATCAGGGGAGAGAGATTGTGTACATTGGGGATGCTCAGCTGTTTCACTTGAGGGCTTAATCAGTGGTTCAGAGATATAATCACTTATTCCAGAGTTGACATCCGCAGAGATTGTCATCCGCAGAGATAATCAGTGACTTGGCTTGCTTCTTCAATGTTATCAGTTTTTCCTTCCTTGGGTATTGGTATACTTCGAATACTTGAGCTTCATACACGATCATCAGGGAAGAAAAATGTGAACATGGGGAGGTGTTTTCATTCCCCTCATGATGTGTATTCGGGAGAGCTCTTGGGTATTGGTGTACTTCGGGTTCTTGAGCTTCATACACGATTATCCGGGAAGAAAAATGTGAACATGAGAAGGTGTTTTCATTCCCCTCATGATGTGTATTTGGGAGAGTTCTTGAGCATTATACAAAGAGACTGACTGCATCAATTCAACTACGTGGGGGAAGTGTTCTCTTGACACCTTTTTGGAATGGATCGCTTCAGACTTCAGTGGGAAAAAGAAATTTGAGAAGATTATTTATACGTGGGATGATACGTTGCTGTTCTTGTTGATGATATAACCTCGAACGAAGTATCACGGTGATTATTCTTGAAAGGAGCAGCGGGATTTATGATAATGGTGTGCTTCTATGTGCACCTGGCTAAGGCAAGCTTGAAATAGAGCTTCGAATCTGCTCAGCTAAAGGATTTTCGGTTTGGGGGGAAGCTGCCAAAGTCTCACTTTTAGATGGTTCAATTTCTTTCTTCGATTCAAGAGCCCTTGGAAGATTTGGTGGTGGATGTTTAAGAGATGACGTATTCTATCTTCTACGACGTGCTGCTCGATATCCTTATCTCGGTACTCGTATCATCATCTTCTTTTACTATATCATCTTCTCTATCTTTGTATATATTTATCAAAAGCAAAATACAAAATTATAAAACCTGCAAAACAAAATAGAAAAATATAAAACCAAAAAAAAAAAAATAAAAAAAAATAAATAATAATAGAAAAATATAAAACCAACAAAAACCCATAAAAATCAGAAAATTTGAAAAATACCAAAAATATTGTTTTCTCATGACATGTCTTCTGGTATCGATAACATCTACGGTCTTAGAAATGTCATTCAATAATGGCACGGGACCTTAGATGAAGTTCGAGCAGGAGGTGTAAATATTTTTTTCTAAACATGTCACAAACAATGGCTTATAGTTACTTCAGACTGTAACCCGTGCTTAAACTATGGTTTGCAGTTATTTCAGACTGTAACCCGGGCTTCAAATGATGGCTTGCTATTATTTCTGATAGCAACCCGCTCTTTAAAGAAAGGAAAGTGCTGCGCTAAACCAATTTTCAAATATTTCGTGCACTTATCCTAAAAACAAAATGAGGAAAGTATGTCGAAGGACTGCTGTTCCTACTCAAATATTTTTCCGTCTAAAATTCTTCAGAAAAATATTTGTTTTAACTTAATGGTGGTAAATGAGTTGCTATTAAATCAATCAGTATCAGAGTTTTCGTATTAATTGTAAACTCAATCAATGACTTCAGCGCTTTTAAACTTTTCATAAAATGAGTCATGGATTGAGGGGGATAATGTTTTTTTCAAATCTACATCATCTAACGGGCTTTCTTAATTATCCTAATATGCTTAATTAAAAATGATGTTAACCTATGTTGAAGGACTAGGTGCCTAGGATATGATTGCTAGGATGAGATGATTAGAGTTTGATAAACACATTATTCCTATACATTTATATGATCTGATTGATATGTTGCATTGACTTTTATTAGTCGATTGTTGTTTGGGTGATGTCGACCACCATATATTTGTATGTGGGTTCACTAACGTATGCAGGTATATTGGTATAAAAGAATGTTCCCGATCCGGATCCCACAATTGAAGATGATTGGATGCCGAAAGGAAAGGGTAACTATATCTTGGGTTGACGAATGAAGAAACGGAGCTTAATTGGACTTCTATGGAGAGTTGGCATAAATGCAACGTAAGAGGTCTCACTGCATCGGCAGATGGTTTTCTTCTAAGTGATTGAAGAAACGGAGCTTAATTTGACCTAGTTGGCATTCAAAATGCAACGTAAGAAGAAGTCTCACTGCATCAGCAGATGGTTTTTCTTCCAAACCCTACAGCATCAACAATGGAAGCTTCTCAACTACTAACGTATCTTTGTGCAGGATACCATTTTTAAACAATTTTGAATTAATTTGATTAAATTGTTTTGAAAACGGAAAATATTGTTTTGAAAATTATTAGACTTAATTTTGAAAATCACCGGACTTCATTTTATCAAAACTTGAGTCACTCAATTATCGACTACGGTCATGGATTGAGGGGGAGAGTGATTTAAAATAAAATATTTTCAAACGATATTTCTTCACAAAAGTTCCGCTTTGTACAATATAAGTGGTGATCTAAAGATTTAATGTTATGTCATGGTATGATTTTTTCTTTAGAATCAAGGTCTTTCAAAATGAAATTTTTTCTGTTCTTGTTTGATTGTGAAATTGTTTTATTTTACTAAAAGATCTCTTAAAAACTATCATACCTGACACTAACAATCTTTAATGTCTTAAATTGGTCCTTATCTGTCATTTTTCAAAAATTAAATCTTGCCACGTCTTTCCCCAAACTCTTATAAATGATTTAAATCAATTGGGATCACAAATCTCAAAAGGTTTGAAATTTTTGATCGGGTGAGAGATCGTGATTTAAATCGCATATATGTTTTAACGGAATTGGTTTTAGTCCTTTATAGGCACTCCTGCCTCCATGTGCCAAACGATTTCAAATATAAAATGCACATGTTGAGGAGGAGCATTTATCCAAAAACAAGATGAGTATTTAAACCTGGCCACATTTTCTCCTATGTTTTCTAAACCTAATTAAATCACTTGGGATCCAAAATCTCAAAGGGTTTGATATTTTTGATCGGGGGAGAATTTGTGATTTAATAATGAAATTTGATAAAAGGTGATCGTTTTGATTTAATTGTGCACGCTGCTCGCTCATATGTGCTAAACGCTTTCGAATCTTGAAGCACATATTGAGGGGGAGCAAATAAACTTTCGAGGTACGAAAGCTTTTTAAAGTGATTTATAAAGTACCTTGATTGAGTTTTCAAATGGTTTTCTTAATGGATTTTGTGATTGTGGATGTGCTTCAAAAGAACTCTTGCCTCTATGTGATAAAATGTTTTAATATACTTAATGCACATATTGAGGGGGAGAATTTTACCATGAATATCAAATGGCTTTTTCGTATGAAAATTGTGATCAAAGAAAATATTTCAAAGTCCTCTTGCCTCCTTGTGCTAAACAATTTATAAATCATATGCACATGTTGAGGGGGAGGTTTTCTAAATGATCAAAACTATTAAGGTACAAAATGCTTTGATCTCGTATCACAAGTACCTTGATTGGTTTTCCAAATGATTTTTCAATTGGTTTCATGAAGGAAAGAACAATACCAAAAGACCGACCAATTTACTTTATGCATGGTGTTATAAGGATGGTTAGGTTAGGTATTTGTTCCCACGATCCGCCAGAACCGGAGGGATCTACCCAGGGACAATCCACTAGATAGTGTAGAGTCCTTAGGTATATTGAAAAAAGGAGAAAAATGAGAATATGGGAAGAGTGCGGATTGAGACAGAGCTAGTACTGGAATAAACCCAACAAGGTTCTAGTAATGAAGTCTCGGTAAGCACTGAAGGGGTTGAAGAATGAAAAAGAAATGAATATGAAAAAGGGTGAAAAGAAATAGCCCTCCAATAATTCAACCTTAGGGCAGAAACCGGGTTCAATACATATGCTACTGGTTGTTACTAAGGTAACACTGGTATTGAAGACAAGACGTCATGGACCCAGTGACGCACTGCACTAAACTTCCCAAGCCACTCAAGTTCCTCTTAAAAGGGCTTGTTTCATTCTCACGGGGAACCGACATAATCTATCGACTTTCTCTTAGAGATGGTTGATATTGAAGTAGGAGACCCTCTCCCTAGTCTCCGACACATGAACCAAATGTGCACTATTGAGTCTAGAGCCAAGAGATCATCCACAATATCTCATTAGGACACTAAATTATTGAAGACTTGATGTTTCACACAATGTGGAAAGTAAGTATATATTTAGAGTCCTACGCATTATCCTTGTGGTATTGCCAGAACATCTGAGTGATATGTAAATATTCACGATGAAGATGGAAATCCTTCTAGAGCCAACATCAAACAAGCTCTTGGTGGGTGACATGTGAGATCTTTTCAAAAGATCAAACTTGTGACAACTGGATAGAAACGATGGGGCGATTCACTCGTGAATCAACCTTGGTCCAGGAATGGAATTGACGAATACTTTTGGAAAAACCGTTCGATGTGCAAACCTTCTTTTCTCTAGCACGTCGAATGTGTACTTATGTTTTCAAATTCAAAAAGTATATCTGATTGAAATATACTTTTAGAAAAACCATTCGATGTGCGAATCTCTTCTTTTCGCTAGCACGTCGAATGTGTACTCATTCTCTAATACAAAAAGTATTTTGTTTGAAAATTGATCTTTCTCATAAAACCTTCGTCGTATTGCAAAACTCTTTCTTCAAGCAATACGCGATTGTTTTTCAAATCATTTTTCATTAATCAGTGAATCTCAATTTGCTGGTTCACTCACTCCATGTTGTCTTCTTTGAGACGTTCCGGTTTGAGAACAGCTAGAGCAGCTGCGAAACCCTGTCAAGGAGATTCTTAGGAATCCTACCTGATCACAGGCAGTACTTGTACTGATCAACGGGGAACCGTGGGCCGTGTACCTCAATTCAACGAAAGTGATCAAAGACACTTTCGTGTGTTTATTGCTAACTGTTGTTTGCAGGTACATTTGGACGGTTGCAGCTGATCAGAATTGAGGAGTCAATCCAAAGCCGCATGCTCACAGCATCCACACTTAATTTGAAGAAATCATGACTGGTGCATATCTACATAACCTGGTTCTGATATTTTTATACTATGCTTCTGCTTCGCTGCTGCAAATATCATGAACCAGTAAGGCTTCCGCTACTCTGATGGAAAGATGTCATGATTCAAAAGTGTGAGCATGTCGGTCCAAAAGTCACAACTTCACATGTTGGCAGCACAATAAAGGGTGATCCAGAGATTTACTGTGGCTGGTGATCTCAAAGAAAGCTCGAAGATCATCAAAGATGTGGATCAGTTAAAGGCCTCCACTGAAAGTACAATTCAATGCGGACTTTGAAGATTCACTACTAAAGCACAAAGATTGCGGAAATGAAGAATTCAAGTCTACGAGCTCAAGAACGAAGTCAAAGATAGAATGCTAGGAAGCAAAATGTATTTCATGGGGTGACCTCCCTTAGGGGGAGATTGTTAGGAATTGGAAATTCCATGTTAAAGAGTCGGTCACCCCAATAATGGTCTAGCATATGTTAGCTCGTAGATTTGTCGTTGTTTACGTTATTTATCAGTTTATTAGTTAAGTTATTAGTTTAGTTTAGCATAGTGTAACACCGTGGAGGAAGGACGGGTCTTTACCCACTGTATGCCTGATCCACAGGCCGATAGGAGGTCGTGTATTTGTAAGTATAAATACCCCTTCCATCCATGGAAGGGGTGGTGCTTCTCATTCAATCTAATATTTCATACTTTTGTAAACCTCTAGCAAGAACACCCTCTCTCTCTCTCTATTAACTCTCTAAATATGGCAAACATGTATTTTGATCATCCAAGACCACCCGAATCATCAAACACATAATATTATGATCCTACAGGGTTATAATGGTCAATGATGTTGAAATGTGTTTAAACATATATGGGTTATAATGGTGCATCAATATGATATAAAAAAGGTGAATCAAAATGATAGTTACTGATACATATGTGAATGATGCAAAACTTAAATTAAAATATGTTTTTTTCAAAACGTTCACATATGATTATATGAATGACATGTTACATTACCTTATATGTTGAAATGTGTTTAAACATATATGGGTTAGAATGGTGCATCAATATGATATAAAAAGGTGAATCCGAATGATAATTATGTGAATTATATAAAAATTATATTAAATGATGTAAAATAACTGAATCAACTGAAAAGTTAATATTGAAAATTATGGCATCAATATTTTAAAATAGTGTAAAATTAATATATGAAAAATTAATATCTAACCATACAAAATAGTAAAATCATTGCATCAGTATTTTAAATATAATGCATCAAGCAATAAATTTATGCCAATTACAAAAAATTAAAATATCATAAAACCTGAATCCAATACAGATGCAATTCCATAAAATTTCAATAAACCTATATCCACAGACGACAATTCCGTAAATAATCAACAATCCATATACATGCATCAGACAAGCATGACATTATTCTGCATACTATGCTTATTTAGAAAAATCTTAAAAAAATGACAAATTGCAATTGAAAGTGTATATAAGTCCATATCATAATCAGCAAAGGTTAATCACTCCTGGTAATTAACATCCATAGCACGAGTAGAACGGCATTCTCTTTTGTTACCAGCCCTGATCGTTTCTTTATAAGGGCATGTCCTGGAATTATGTCCTTCAGCCTTCCCACAAGTGAAACAAACTCGTCTCTTCTTTCCTGCTTCAGATTCCTTGCGAATTATCTCATCAATATTCTTCCATCGAGTATGAACCCCAGTCCCTTTGTTCTTTGATTGTTTCGGAACCTTTATAACAACACCTTCAGGTTCCCTAACACCAAGCATTGAACAAAATGTATCGGATTTACTCTTCTTTAACCCAACTGGAACATCAGATTCAGCCCTAGAGAGAAGTTCAGATAACTGCAAACGATACACATCAAGCTTTTCTCTACAAGGCACCAACCTGTCAACCGTGTCTTCAACAATACGACGAATTGAGTGAATAACAGCATCTGAGCTCGAATCAGCAGCATTCACAAATGCATCCAAACAAACATCATCAGGAGTCTTACACCACCTATAAAGCACATACTCTCTCGAGAAATCTTCAATACCATTTAAGCTCAAAACGTAAAAGATATGGCGGCAAAGCAACCTAAACAGATCAAACCTCTTGCATGAACAGGTATCAGACATATCAGATGAACAAAACAACACCTGTATAATTAAAAAAAATAAGTAAATAAATAAAAAACCAAAATAAATAAATTATTGCTTTACTTAATGCATCTAAATATATATACTACAATCATTTAAATGTAACAAATCATAAATATTCAATGATCATCAATTTACTGCACCTGAATGTAATAATTAAAATGAATCTAAATACAGTAATTAGTGCATCTAAACACAACAAAAAAGGGCATCTAAAAATACAAGTATTTACATACCACAAAAACTTCAAACGATGTCTTGTCATTCCATTTTTTAACACCCGTGTCCCGAATGAAATATTTCTCAAAAACCCCAATCTGTTGAGTGCTAACAGACAAACAATGCGTAACAGAAGCAGAAATTTCTTCTTGTATATCAAAGAACACGTTTAAATTATAAATCTCAGCAGCATCCTTTTCTAATTTCAACCCAGTACGCATATCCGGTTTTTTATACCTAGATTCATGATCATTTTTTCACTGAGAATACCTCTGAGAATCCATAGCAGAATCAAAATGACTAATAAACTCAACAAGGGTTAAGTTTGCATTAGTCCATCTCCCAAAAAAATGATTCTCTGATTCAGACCTCGATGTTGTACGCATTAAACCAGATAAGTCTTCATCGCGCAAAAAAGCAGGTATCCATCTAGATCTCATATCGTAAATATCAGAAAGCCACTTATTTTCAAACAGGCCAAACTCATCAATGATCGATTTCCATTCTTCCTCAAAAATACTTGGCGAAATCTGATCATTCCAAACGACAGCACATAATCGTTTCCTAAAGTCAGTGTTATTGCAAACTGAAGAACCAACATGTAAAAAAAATGCATCAGAATGATAAAAATAAGTGCATCAAATACTAAATGTGTCATTATTACAAAACTTAAAAATTTGAATATACCTTAACCGACAATTTCTGCATGATGTGCCACATGCAAAGACGATGGCGCGCGTTAGGGAAAACATCTGCAATGGCTTGTTTCATCGACGGGTCCTAGTCAGTCACAACAACTTGCGGATCAGTTAAAAATGCCTTTTTAAAAGCCCGCAGAAGCCACTTATAAGACGATATTGTTTCATCAGCAAGCAACCCAGCACCAAAAGTAACAGATCGGTTATGATTAGCAATGCCAGTAAAAGGCACAAACACCATTCTGTACCTGTAATTGATTTTTAGTGCATCAGTTTATTATAAAAAGGTGCACCAATATATATGAAAAGTTGAACAGTAAACAAATCGACAAAAAAGTAAAACTAAGGCATGAAACATACTTGTTCGACTTAAAGGTAGCATCGAATGATATCACGTCTCCAAAACGCCGGTAATTCATCTTGGCACAACTATCAGCCCAAAACAATGTAGACAAAGAATTTCCTTCACCTTTATAGTAATCGACAAAAAACCCCTCGCAATGCTTCTCAAGGTTCTCTAACTTCTCCACCACCATCTGGGCGTCACGGTCTCCAATAAAGGTACTCACATCCCGTTTAAAATTCTTGCAGTCCACCACAGTTGCACAAATGTTCTCAAACCCTCCGTAAATCTCTTTCATAAGCTTAAACGCTCTAACAGGTCCAACATTGAAATTCGATACTTGCATCAAAAAATGTTGCTTAGAATACCCCATGTCCCTTGAACTCATTAAAAACTGCATGTCTTCTTTTGAAACTAGTGGATGGTTGTGTTCTTCAACAAACACGTATACCTCATACATAACCCCATCGACTTTCCTAACCCTCAACTGAGATAAACAACCAGTCTTACACGAAGTATTCTTCCTAAACTTTTTCTTAACAAAACAATCACCAACCAGTGACAAGTCAATTCCCTTACCCTTATTTTCAATCGACCCATCAAAACCTTTACCATTCACCCTACCACGCACAGCAACATCAGAATCCGACCTGTGTCTGTCATACATTGAATCTCTTTTCTTCCCACCTCTATTACAGCTAAAGTACTTATAACTAGGACAGTTGCTACCATCAGGATTTCTCTCAGTGCCAAGCTTAATATCAAACCCTCCCATTTTTTAATAATATCGGTAAAAGTTATACGCTTGCACCAATGACACAAACACAGTTCCTTTTGTCGGTTTAAGAGATATATCCATATCAGGAACCCAAACCCTTGACCCATCAATAACCGACGAAACACCAATAGATCGATCACCAACATTTGAGACATTAACAACCGATGAAGAACTAGATGCACTAACAAGCCTCGAACTAGAATCATCACTAACTGAGCCAGAACTAGATACAGGTACACCATCAGAACCTAAACTAGAACTACTCCCACACACATAACTACAACTGCTGCTTTCGCCAACATTGTTTGAAGAAGAAATCGTACCTAAACCTGAAGATATGAAAACACAACTATTAGAACATGTTTGTGTAACTAGTACTTATAACTAAATATAAAAAGTGAATCTGTATACATTCAGTGCATCTGTACAAAAAAAAAGGTGCATCAACAAACTTAATCCACTAAATTCATATCAATCGCAACAACTTATCACTTCACTTCAAGTTATACATTAAGTGCATATAAACTTAATCAACTTATCCGTATACAGCTATCTAATCCGTATCACTTCAAGTTATACATTCAATGCATATAAACATACTTAATCCACTAATTCATATCAATCGCATACAAGTGCATCTAAATACAAAAATAAAGGTGCATCAACAAACTTGTCAATCGCATCAACTTATCACTCCACATACAAGAGCATCTGAATACAAAAATAAAGGTGCATATCAACAAACTTAATCCATAATTCGTATACAAGTGAATCTGAATACAAAAACTTAATCAACTAATTTATATAAATCACATACAAATGCATCTGAATACAAAAATAAATGTGTATCCACAAACTTAATCCACTAATTCGTATACAAGTGCATCTGATACAAAAATAAAAGTGCATCAACAACACATATATCAACTATTGCAGCAACAAAAACATTAATATGAACATAAACAAATCTTAAGCATCTGTATCACAACATCAACAACACTTATATCAACTATTGCAGCAACAACAACATTAATATGAACATGATTGATAAATTAGTGCATCTGTATTATATAGCAAATCGATTTAATATAAATAACACAACATAATACATAACAAACAGCAATTAATAAAAATTAGTGCATCTGTACAAAAAAAATAAAAAAATAATAAAATAAAATAAAAAAAATCGGATTAAGCTAACAACACAACTGCTAAAAGATAATCATTAACATATATGATAAAAATAACAAAAATAAAGTAAAAATAGACTAAAAAAACACACAATTCATCAGATAACACACACATTAGGTCAATATCAATAAAATCAACATAAAACATAATCAGTTATGAAGATTAACATCGAAACTAAAGGGGAAAACGTGTTACATCACATAATCATACAATTAACGCAAAAAAAAAATAACGATTATAGTTACGATTAACATACAGTTGATGTCGGAATGTGTCATTATGATTGACAGAATCAGTGCATCAACGAGCTCTTTGATTTGTGACAGAAAAAATTGCGTGAATCAAGTTTTCGTTTTATAGAGAGAAAAGGAGAGAATTTTGGAAAGGATAATCTCAAATAATGATTTTGATTTAACATTATATACGGTATTGTTAAAAAGTTATGAAAATTACCTCCAAAAAATTAAAAAGTTACATTTAGGCTCCAGTAGTTTGGTAAAAAAAAAGGAGGGGTAGGGGGGATGATCTAACGGTTGAGATCACTTCTCCCACTTTTCTCTTGAGATCAACTTTTTAAATGATCCCATATATATATATATATATATATATATATATATATATATATATATATATATATATATAGATATATATATACATATATACATATATACATATATATATATATATATATATATATATATATATATATATATATATATATACATAATATATATATACATATATACATATATATATATATACATATATATATATATATACATCTATACATATATATATATATATATATATACACATATATATATGTGTATATATATATTATATATATGTATATATATATATATGTATATATGTATATATATTATATATATATATATATCATATATATATATACACACATATATATATATTATATATATATATGTATATATATATACATATATACATATATAATAATATATATATATCATATATACATATATATATATAATATATATATATATATATATAATATATATATATAATATATATATATATATATATATATATATATATACATAATATATATACATATATACATATATATATACATATATCTATATATATATATATATATATATATATACATATATATATAGTTGTGTGTGTGTATATAAATATATATATATATATATATATATATATATATATATATAAGGAAGTCTTAAAATTTTAAAACAAAAAACATTACTGTAAAAAGAAAATTAATATAAAATTTGAAAATTTAAGTCTCATTTAAACCATATAGTAACCCCACTCTAATAATGATATATTTTAATAAAATTGTTTATAAGAAAAGCCCACTAAACTTATAACCACCCATCTAATTCTAAAATTTGAAAAATAAAGTGCTAACTATTTATGCTATTAATAATTTAGGCGTTCTACTTTTGAAAAACATATATCTACTACGTTGTAAAGTACTTGGGGGCATGCTAAATAAGGAAGGTTTAAAATAAAAAAATATTTACTCGCCACAAAAATAGTCACCGAACACTGGGTAAAGGATTTGGGACTTCCTATAAAAGGAAGTCTTAAAATTTTAAGAAAAAAAACATTACTATAAAAGGAAAATTATAAAATTAATGTAAAATTTGAAAATTTAAGTCTCATTTAAACCATATAGTAACCCCCTCGAATAATGATATACTTTAATATAATTTTAGATAAGAAAAGCTCACTAAACTTATAACCACCCATCTAATGCTAAAATTTGAAAAATAAAAGTGCTAACTATTTACGCTATTAATAATTTAGACGTTCTACTTTTAAAAAACATATATCTACTACGTTATAAAGTACTTGGGGCATGCTAAATAAGGAAGGTTAAAAAAAAAAAAAAAAAAAAAAAAAAAAAAAAAAAAAAAAAAAAAAAAAAATTTGCTCGCCACAAAAATAGTCACCGGGTACTCACGGCCGCCGCCGCATTGCGCAGGTACCATTCTAGTCAAATTAGTAGATAAAACCCAACCAAAGTAAATATTTTTATCAATAGTTCATCACACAATATACATAAAATGATGACTAAAATACACCGTTGGTCCCTAAACTTGTTCCTGCGCATCACGATGGGACAGACTTGGACGTTTTCATCGCTGGAGGTCCAAAACATGGGGTTTATATGCCAAACTCGTCCCTTGACCATTAACGCCGAGGTCAATGTTATGTTGTTGAGGGCAAAACCGTCTTTCACTGTAGCGTTCTTTATACAAACCGTTGTACAGTATTTGTAGCTGCTATGTGTTTGTGTAACACGGTTTGGTCGTTAGTTATCATCCATCCCTAAACTATCCTACAAAAATAGTCTTCTACAAAACGATAATCGTTTCAACATGGTACGTTGCTGGTGTGGTAAGCAAGCTATTATTCGCACTTCGTGGACCTCTACCAACCCAGGGCGTCGATTCTCTCGTTGACCATTCAAAGGACCACGCATTGGAAAAGCACCCAGCCCCAAAAACGATCTCCCACATGCTTTAAATCCTTCCTTCAGTGCACCTAAACAAACATACACTCTCTTGAATTCTCTCGTTGGAAGAGCCTCATCTGCAGGTCGTTCCACATTCATCACAACTGTTGTATTAGGGTTTGTCTTCTGCAACTCTTGAACATAATCTCTCAACATGGTAAATTGTAGCTTGAATTGACCCTTGATGGCTGTTATTGCTAAGTTTTTTGCCCTTAAAACCTTCTGCAGGGACACTTCAAGCTCGTATTGGTTGGTAAGTTGATTATGCACAGACTTGACAGGAACCAGTGGATTGGTTTCAATTTGTGCTGTAATTTGCTTTGAGATATAGTTAAGGTCAAAAGCTCTGAGTGCCCTTGATTGCAAACAAGTGTGTTGCTCATTATATGTTCTGACTGACCATGTACCTGTCTCACCATTCTTGCCGACAAACAATAGCCATGGGCAGAGTATTTGTGAAGGGTCCTTTTTGCCAGAAAGTAATGCATTTATACCCCTTTTGGTTAATGGACTTCTAGATAGGCCTATATCCAGTCCAGGACCTTCACTTGGGCCTTAAAGTGGAACACAACCCTTACATATGACCCTTATTCTTGTTTTGTCATTCTTCACAAAAAACAACTCCCTCCTAGTTTCTATTGAATGCTCTCTTACCCGCTGTCGCAACGCGCAATATCCTTCTAGTGTCTTTTTATTGATGTTTGACTTTATAATAAAAAAAAGCAATAATCTTGTTGATATGATACACCATACGATGATAGCAGGATGTGTCCCATCTAGTATTTGTGGCTAAAATTACAATGTAACTGAAAGATTTTTCAGAGTCAGCTTTAAACCACAACAAAACTAGAAAAATGATTAAAATGACATACATGCATAAAATCAAGCCTAAACATACATGACAATATATACTATTTGTAGCTCTAAATGACTCATTTCTTTACAAATTAATAAAATATTAATAAATAGTTTTCAAACACAAATTAGACATATTTTTAAGTCTCTCAACCATTTCTAAAATAAATATTGATAACCTATAATTTAGAATCTATCTATATTACATATAAAAAGTAAACACATTTACTTAAAATTAAAAAAATCAAATAAGTAATGTTGTAAGACTAAAATACTCCTACTTATAAAAAAAACATATATATTATATTTTTAAATACTTAATTACAACTTAAACTATACACTTTATTCGCTCTCATTTACTTCAAACTCATATATACATAATCGTTGTTATGCGTGAGTAATCGTCTAATTCAATACAAACCTGTCAATTATTATTCAATTGGGACAAGTTACAATTGTCACTTATGTGTGTAACAATTTTTTTTCTTCTTTTATTTTAATTATTTATTATTATTATTTTTTTGGGTTAACCATAATTTCCGACCTTTTGACTAACTAGTACACGGGGTTTGAACCCACCATCACACATACGTAAACCATGTAAAGCCATCCATTTTCAGGAGGTTGAAAACTATTTTAATAATGCACTTTTTTAATAGAATGATTAATGATAATGAACATGTTTTTATGTTATTTCGTACCGTAAAATTCTTTTACTTGAGGGATCTTTCCCGCGAGAAGTACTATTGTTCCTACCCTAAGTGATAAATGATGAATTAAATATATCTTGCCACTGACTCACTGAGGGTAATGAAATTATCCGCAAAATTTGGATATTTATAGACGGGGAATAATAAAATAAACCTTTATTTCCCTTTGCATTCTATCCGACGATGGATATTTGTAAAGTAGAAACATAGATGCACTCCGATGAACATGGAAAATATAATGGATTAATCAATTCGACTTAAAATTGTTAAGTCGTTCATAACGATTTTACGTATGGATAATTCCTCAATATCTTGTTCATTTGCAACAAAATATTTTCTTTGTGTGTCGATTAAAAAAAACGCTTTTTGGGGGGAGAGATACTATTTCAACAATCGAGCCACAGGTATCTAACATATTAATACCTAAGGCTTTTCCACAAATATATTATGTTGTTATATCAATTAGATTTTTGATTTTTGATTTATTTTTTGTCCATGATCTGTAAATATTCATGTTATATGCAAACAATCCGATGCTCATATGAAATAACAAACTCAGAATGCTTTTTATAGGATTACATGATACAATTAGATAGAATAAGCGCTTCTGGAATAAATACTCAACCGCTTGTGAACCTTCGGGCTCTCGACGGGAGAATCCAGGCTATTCCTGGACCCAATTCAATTTAGTGGGATCTTTCATTCACATTTTTTCAGTGTCGTTGCCGAGGGAGCGGAGATCTTGTGCAAAAGATTATACGATAACTAAATACGTTGGTCAAATATATATTATACCAACTATTAAAATAGAAAATATACTATTTTGATGACCTATCTTAAGTTTTAACATAAATTTATAATATAAGATTGTACAATGTTAACAACTTTTGTTCCAAGTAAACTTTGAGGCCCCAAATTTTTAGGAATTAGAAATTCCAGGTATTAAAGAGTCGGTCACCTCAAGTATATGTAATCGTTAGAAAGCTCGTAGTCGTAGTTCTTTTAAGCTAAGTAGTATTTAGTTAAGTAACACCGTGGAGGACGGACGGGTCTTTACCCACTGTATGCCTGATCCACAGCCCGTTGTGTGGCGTTTTATTGTAAGACTATAAATACTGTAAAACCCTAAAAATATAAACGCATAATAAGACCATTTTACCCTTGAAATCAAAATTATTAAAATACGTTTATGTTCATTTAACGAAATTTAAAATTTAACTTATCTATAATTAAAACTTAACGAATATGTGTACGTGATCGACATGGTACGACGAAGATTAAACGTCTCGCGTAAATCGTTTGGGCCTTGTTTTCGTTAATGGTGAACCAAAGTTGGGCCGTTCGTTTTGTTAGCTTGGACTCAAGCCGAGAGCCCAAGATGGGCGTGTTGTTTGTGTTCGGTTGGATCAAGAAGCCGAGAGCCCAAAGGGGTGTTTGTTTGTGTTCGGTTGGACCCAAGCCGAAGCCCACACCCTCTCAAGCCTAACCAAATTTGTACCACTATAAATACAACACTTTAACCTCAAATTGAAACCCTAGTTTTGCCTCTTTTGTTTTTCTTGTTCTATTCGGCCGAAGCCTAACTCCCCCTTGGTGTCGAGTTTTGTTCCCACGAGCTAAGGTATAACATGTTTTCTCGTCTTCCTTCGATAACACCTTACGTTAATACATATTGTATCATGTTTTTTTTATTCGAATCTTGTGTTCTTTTTGGTCGAGCCGTATGAAAACAAAACAACAACATAATGAATTGAACCTTATAAGTATTAGAGAACATGTTATGTAATACGTATTGTATGAACCGGTTATTAAGTATGTCGAAGCTATATATATAACCGAATCACATATATATAAATGTTATCATGCCTAATAAATTCGAAACCGTAATTGGAATGGAACCCTAAGTGTAATTAATGGTCTAAACATTTGATTATAATGGTTTTAATAAACCCTAAAACTGGACAGCATCATATGTCGAACTTGTGTGCGTCATAGATCGAATTTTACAAGTGCAATAATCTGGGTTTTTGTTGGAAAAGTTTATTTTATGTCTTAGTTAAGTTTTCCAAGTGGTTTGGTCGAATTTGGAGTTGTCTAAGTCGTATTTTTGAATTTTACAAGATCAAGTGTCAAAGCTGAGAAAACCGGTCTGAAATTTAGGTTGGATTCATCTAGGTGTTATCTGATGATACTTGCATGTTTTTGAGTGATTCTTGAGTCTAAATTGTAGTACTTTGAAATAGCTTTCTGGAAAAATAAGTCTTGTGTCATTTGCAAACATGGAAGTATGATTTTTATATTTTTGGAGTTAGGGTGTCTGAATCTGAATTGCTGAGTTGAAATTTATGATGTAGTAAATGATTTTTAGTATTTAATCTATGAGGTTCTGGAACTTTTCCTTTGGTGGATATGATATTTATATATGGTGTGACACCTGTAGCTTTTGGTTTGATGTTTTGAGTAGGGTAAGTGTGTTTGTTGGTGTAAGATATAACTTTTCACATACACATCAAACCATAACACAAAGTAGCATATAGATGGAATTCTAGAGAGAGAAAGTTAGAGGTTTAGGGAACTTAGTGAGAGAAAGTGAAAGATATTATTATGAGCTCCAACTCTCTACCTTGGGAGGTAGAGAGTATTTATAGTCTTACATAAAACGCCACACTTTGGGCTGTGGATCAGGCATACAGTGGGTAAAGACCCGTCCGTCCTCCACGGTGTTACTTAACTAAATTACTACTTAACTTAAAAGAACTACGACTACGAGCTTTCTAACGATTACATATACTTGAGGTGACCGACTCTTTAATACTGGGAATTTCTAATTCCTAACAATCTCCCCCTAAGGGAGGTCACCTCAATCATGTACCAAAATTACATTGAATACAAATAGATATTACATTTAACAGTTGATCTTGCATTCTTGATGTAGTCCTTTGCTCCTGAGCTCGTAGTCATTGAGCTCGTAGTCATTGATTCTTCACATTGCATGTTTGGTTGTTCCAAGTGGAGGTCTTTTACTGATCCACGTGATGATAATTTTGAGCCATCATTTGAGATCATCAGCTATCAACAATCTCTGAGACATCCATTGTGGTGTTGTGACTTTGGGACCGACATGCTCACATTTTGGATCATGATATCTTCTCATCAGAGTAGCGGAAGCTTTAGTTGATTCATGATATTGGCAGCAGCGTAGCAGAAGCATGGAGTGAAAATATCAGAGTCATTGATGCACTAATCATGATTTCTTTTGAGATGAATGTGTTAAGTGAGCATGCGGCTATGGATTGACCGCTTCATTCTGATCAGCTGCAAACGTCGGGTGTACCTGCATACAACAGTTAGCAATAAATCACACGAAAGCGTCTTTGATCACTTTCGTTGAATTGAGGTACACGGCCCACGGTTCCCCGTTGATCAGTACAAGTACTGCCTGTGATCAGGTAGGATTCCTAAGAATCTCCTTGACAGGGTTTTGCAGCTGTTCTAGCTGTTCTCAAACCGGAACATCTCAAAGAAGACAACACGGAGTGAGTGAACCAGCGAATTTTTAAGTCCACTGATTGATGAAAAGAGATTTGAAAAACAATCGTGTATTGCTCAATAGAAATTGTTTTTGCAATACATCGAAGGTTTTATTGAAAATCAATTATCAATCATAAAAATACCTTTTGGTTTGAAAAATGAGTACACAGTCAATGTGCTAAAGAAAAGAGTTTTTAAGCACAAAGACAGGTTTTTCAAAGGTATCCGTCAATCCATAACCTGAACCAGGATTGATTCAAGAGATTGAATCGCCCCATTGTTTCTGTTCAGTTGTCACATGGTTGATCTATATAATAGATCTCACATGCCACCTACCAGGAGCTTGTTTGATGTTGGCTCCAGAAGGCTTTCCATCTTCATTGTGAATATGTAAACACATCACTCAGATGTTCTGGCAATACCACAAGGATAATGCGTAGGACTCAAGATATAATCTCTCTTTCCACATTGTGTGAAACAGAGAGTCTTTATTGAAAGTGTCCTAATGAGATTTATTGATGATCTCGTGGCTCTAGACTCAATTTGTGCATATTTGGATCCTATAACGGAGACTAGGGAGAGGGTCTCCTTCTTCAATATCAACCATCTCTAAGAGAAAGTCGATAGATAATGTCGGTTCCCCGTGAGAATGAAACAAGTCCTTTTAAGAGGAACTTGAGTGGTTTGGAAAGTTGAAGTGCAGTGCGTCACTGGGTCCATGACGTCTTGTCTACAATACCGATGTTACCATCAGTAGCATATGAAGTGAACCCGGTTTCTGCCCTAAGGTTGAATTAATGGAGGGCTATTTGTTTTCACCCTATTCTCATTCAATTCTTTTTAATTCTTCAACCCCTTCAGTGCTTACCGAGACTTCATAGCTAGAACCTTGTTGGGTTTATTCCAGTACTAGCTCAGTCTTAGTCCGCACTCTTCCCTTATCTCATTTTTCTCCTTTTATCATCATACCTAAGGACTTCTACACTAACTAGTGGATTGTCCCTGGGTAGATCCCTCCGGTTCTGGCGGATCATGGGAACCAATACCTAACCTTATCATCCTTATATCACCGTACATAAAGTAAAGTTGGTCGGTCAATTTGGTATTGTTCGTCTGCCATTGGATCCAATTGAAAACCATTTGAAAATCAATTCAGATACTTGTGATATATTATCAAAGCATTTTGTACCTGAATTGTTTTTGATATTTTTAGAACGAGAACTCCCCCTCAACATGTGCATCAAGTATTTGAAAATGTTTTTGCACACGGAGACAAGAGAAAGAATTAACTTCTTTTGATTACCATTTTCTAAAAGATATCAACATCACTTCCCTCAACAGATCAAGTGGGTATAGCATTTCCGAGAAGGATGAGGTTTCCATGAATTTGCTCCCCCTCAATATGTGCCTCGTGGTTTGAAAAGAGTTTTGCACATACTAGAGAGAACCTGCACATTGGGATGAATGATCACGTTTCAAATCAAAGGTTTAAGATAGATGCTCCCCCTTAACATGTGCATGAAAATTTGAAATCGTTTGTCACATGTGGGAAGGACAGCATGTACATTCTTATAACACCATTTACCGAATTATCAGTTTAAATCCAATTTAAATCACACATTCTCCCCCGATCACAATTATCAAAGCATTTGAGATTTGTGATCTCGTATAGATTTAAATTGATTTTGAAAGCTTTTAAGGAGAATTGTGACATGATTGTGAAAGCTTTTGAACTGATAAGGATCGGATTTGTAAAGGCTTTAAACTCCATTTATAAAACATGCATGTATATTTTTTGAAAACAATTTAATGCCAAATAACTTTTTAATTTAATTGAAATCATTCTCCCCCTCAATCAATGACATAGGTTGTTGATTGAGAGATAGAGATTTTGACAAATAAGTCCAGATGATTATCAAAAATAGAGATCGAGTTATTTTTCGAAGCATTTGGTTTTCAGCAGATAAATGTTTATAGAATCAGAGCATGGAATTTGAAAACATGGTGAAACATGGCTCTGTTCTTTCTTTTAAAACCGGGTTATTGCCTGAAAATGACAATAAACCATTTCTCTTTCTCTCAAAAAAATTTTTTTTTATTTATTTTTTTTTTAAAGAATTCGAACAACATCTAAAGTCCCGTGTCATTCTTTGAATGACAGCACAAAGACCGTAGATATTATCGAACCGGAAGAAACATGACAAAAATGACAATATTTTTTTGAAGATTTTTTTTTTTTTTTTTTTTTTTTTTTTTTTTTTTTTTTTTATGGATTTTGAAAGTTTTATATTTTTCTATTTGATTTTTGAAGGTTTTATAATTTTGTATTTTGTTTTTCAAATATATATGTACAAGAGATAGATGAAGAAAGACCTTTACTCCTCGTCTTCCTCCTGAAGACGTTTGAGAGTTTCTGGTTGAAGGCTTTTCAAACCAAGTCGTGGAAGAATAAACTCAAAACATTCTCTTGGAAGAGCTTTGGTGAAGATGTCTGCTAACTGATATTCAGACCTTACAAAATATAGTTCCACCACACCTTTTTCCACCTGTTCCCTGATTAAATGATGTCGAATGTCGATATGCTTTGCTCTTGAGTGTTGAACGTTGTTGCATGAGAGAGCAATAGCACTTTTATTATCACAGTACAGAGGGATTTTGTTGAATTCAAAGCCATAGTCAGATAATTGAGATCTCATCCATAAGATTTGAGCACAACAAGATGACATGGCTATGTATTCAGCCTCTGTAGAGGAAATAGAAGTACTCATTTGCTTCTTTGAAGACCAGCTCACAAGCTTATCACCCAAAAACTGAGCACCTCCAGACGTACTTCGACGTGTATCTTGACAACCTGCATGATCGGCATCTGCATAGGCCGTTAGCGACATACCGGCGTCCTTCGGGTACCATAGTCCCATATTGATGGTTCCTTGGAGATACCGAAAGACCCGTTTAACTGCTTCAAGGTGCTTTTTAGTAGGCTTAGCCTGGTATCTAGCACACATGCACACAGAGAACAAGATGTCTGGTCTACTAGCAGTGAGATACATCAGGGATCCAATCATACTCCGATATTTCGTTTGGTCAATCATGATCCCTGAGAGGTCCTCATCTAGTTTGGTTCGGTCAATCATGGGGGTGTCAACAGGGTCACATGAATCAAATCCAAATTTCTTTAAAATCTCTGTTGCATATTTAGATTGATTTATGAAAATGCCTCCGGGACTTTGTGAAATTTGTAATCCCAAGAAAAATGACATTTGTCCCATCATTGACATTTGAAACTTTGAACTCATTTCATTTGAAAAACGATCACATTCCATTGGGTCAGTCGAGGCAAAAATAATATCATCAACATAAATTTGAACATGAATCAAATGTTTGCCTGACTTCCTGGTGAACAATGTAGGATCAACTGCTCCTTTGATGAATCCGGTTGATAGAAGAAACTTTGACAGTGTATCATACCATGCCCTTGGAGCTTGCTTTAAACCGTAAAGAGCCTTCTTCAAACGATAAACGTGAGTAGGATGCTCTTGATTCACAAATCCTTCAGGTTGGCTGACGTAGACGACTTCTTTAAGATCTCCGTTTGATTTATACGTTGTCTCTAAAATTTCTTTAAACCTAAACTAAGTACACTGGGACAACTGTGGGGGTACTAACTGGCTTGGTTTGATCTACTCCTGGA